>OZ018390.1:21906230-22554106 GCA_963969525.1 Ontholestes murinus | reverse complement strand
GTGCTTATTATTTTATGCAGACCTGAAAACCAAATTTTGGGCTGAGGCTGTACATACAGCGGTTTAATTGCAAAACAGATCAATAGTATCGGGATTAGAAGGAAAAACTCCTTATGAAGTTTGGCATGGTCACAAACCAGATGTAAATCTTTGGCAGTCCTGTAATGGTTCATATTCCAAAAGAAAGACGAACCAAATGGGAAAAGAAGTCCGTACAAATGATATTAGTAGGATACAATGAAACAACAAAAGGGTACAGATTGTACGATGCCAACAGAAACATTGCAACCACAAGTAAAAATGTAGTAGTAATGGAAAACATTACAAAAAACCAAGTGCAAGAGAAGGACAGCAAGGAAGTCGAAATAGTGGAGAAAGTGGAGGATACAAGTTCTGAAGAAGATGCAGAAATAGCAGAATCAGTGGGAGGTACAAGTTCTGAAAAAGAAACAGTATCAGAATCAGTAAGAGATACAAGTTATGAAGCTGAAGAAGAATCAAGTAGCAGTATGAATAACAGTGATTCTTTAGAGAAACAAGAACCAATTAGAAAATCCAAGCGCCATCCGGAACCCAAGGTGTGTGAAGATTTTGTGACATACATGTGCTGCGATGGAGATTCTATACTCTCAGATCCATTAACAAACGAAATTGCGAAATGCAAAAAGAATTTTAAGTTATTTGAAGGGTACTAGAAGTCATTGTTTAAGATATAAACGGACAGGATCAGAAATTCAAGGCTTTACAGATGCGGATTGGGCAAATGACAAACAAGATAGGAGATCATACACCGGTTACGTCTTTAATTTATCAAATGCAGCTATATCGTGGCAAAGTAGAAAACAGAAAACAATTGCGCTTGGGAGAAGCGGAGTACATGGCTCTTACTGAAGCAGCCAGAGAAGGTACATATTTAAAGAATTTATTGTGCGAGTTAACCAATGTGAATGATCTTTCATGGTAGATCTAAGCATATAGACGTTAAGCATCATTTTATTCGAGATACTGTTAATAATGGTAGCATTAAAATTGTATATATGCCCACATCAAATATACCTGCAGATTTGTTGACCAAAGGTTTATGTGAGGCAAAACATTCAAAATTTATGTACAACATAGGAATATGTAAGATATGAATATTTATGCAATACAGTGGGGGTGTTGAAATTATATTTAAAAATATTTATAGTTGCGCCCTTTGTAATATACTTCATACTAGTATGAATAAAGTAAGTTAGTCTCGTGTGAACCACGCAACAGAGAGTTTCATTTGTAACAATATGTAAATGTCCTATTGATTTTTTAGAGTGATGAAAAGATTAAAGACAGCATAAAGCACAAATTATATCGTGAATTTAAAATGAAAGATTTGGGAGTTGCAAAAAACATCGTTTAAATATTTGTTACAAAGACAACGGAATAAAAGATATTTCGGTACTGATCACGATAGAAATTGCTATCTAATATAACCCGTCTAGACAATATAGATCAGAAATTAAAAAAAGGAAATTTGCTGAAATCAATAAAAAATTTTAATTTCACATAAAGTTCCTCTATAATAAAATAATTATTGAAAACAACATATTTAAGAATTTATTGATTGATGAAGATCATCGTCAACTCTTGTTTCTTGTTGGTGTTAAGGAATAACTAATAAATAAACTTGATGAAGGGGCAATAAAAAAAATACGTCTAAACTTTAAATATATGTACCTAAATCTTCTGAATTAAGAACAGTAAAAGAAATATATGGGTTTGTTTGCAAGTATCTCCTCTTTGGTGCTAAATAAGTGCAATATAAATATTTACCTTTGATGTTGTATATATCCCATTAAGGAAAGTTTATTGATTCATTTATTTTATACAAAGATTTATAATATTAGAGTGTACTAATAATTGATCAAACTGTTAACGGTGGAGGCTTCTACTTCATTATACATAATTCTTCACAAATAAAAAACTTTTTAACTTTGTTTGTATAACACGGACTTTCCACCACTTCTAGTTTGATAATGACAAGCTAAAATTGTCGAAACTATAGTCACTAAATAAAGTCCGTGTTATACAAACAAAGTTAAAAAGTTTTTTATTTGTACTAATAATTCTGATTCTTAATGAACAACAAATGTAATAATTACTAGTAGTTAAAAATATAATTTTCTTCATTGTGAATTATTACTCTATTCTTCACGTACTCAAATATTAAAACAGAAAAAAATGTAATAACTTTCTCTGTAAAACATATTTGGTTTTAACAAATTACTAATCTCGTTCGTTTAATAGGAGAAACTATTGGTTGTATATTTTTACGATTTAACATCCGGAATTTATCTTCGCTAATCTTTACAACTATGTCTACAACAGTAATCCGTGTATATTTTCATTAAACATCTATTTAAAAATTATGTTCAAATATTCATGATCGTCACGTGTTTAAATATTGTAAGTATGCCAAGAATTTCTCAGAGCACAGAAGAAGGCTAACCAGGTTGCAATAGATACTCCGTTGTAAACTAATTAAGTAATTTACTAAGCAAATTCTGCACGATGTCGGAATCACTGAGCTAGAACAGGAAGTGACCGCTAGATCTTGTAATCTTGTAACCGAGATTCCTGCATAATTGTATATGCAGTTATATATATATATATATATATATATATATATATATATATATATATATATATATATATATATATATATATATATATATATCCAAGCGTATTATATGTACGTAAATATTTTATTTGTTTTAGCATCTATGTTTTTTATTTATACATCTTTAGTTTGGATTTGTTAGTAGGTGTTTGGGCTATCGACCATTTCTGCCCTGTTTGATATAAAAAAAAATTGAATTAATTACTATGATTTATTTCATTTTCTTCTTTTATATTCATAACTTTTAATTATTGTTTATTGAACTAACCATTTTTTCAAAATTAATTTTGAATTTATCTTCTTCCGAATAAACAGCAAAAAATAATCTAAATGTAATAATGTTATACAACAAAATCTCTCAAAATTTGATTAGCACTCAAGTGCTAATTCATTGATAATGGTCACTTTGTGTCCGAAATGTACATTTGGTAAATAAAATAAAATTGTGAAGAAAGGTTATTAGTGCTTTATTCGTCAAATTAATTTGATCTTCACGTTACTCAAGCAACCAATTTAAGAAAGATGATTAGTCAAATTAATTTGATCTTCACGTAAGTCAATCAATCAATTTAAAATCTCTCAAAATCATTCATCAACTTGCGTTCTAAGCATGCATGCTTTAACATTCTGAATGACCAGTAAAAATTAATTATCGTCGTTTCTAATTGCTGAAAACAAGCAATCTTTCTTGCGGTAAATTTTCCTTTACTCTGCGGTAAATATTATTATTTTCACTTGAAGAAATTCAATAACGAACCGCAACTAAGAAGTAAAATTACTTATTGAAATATTTCACGTTTATTTTTAATACAATTATATATATTATATTGCAAGTAAAAAAGACATGAAAACATATTTAAAACATTAAAAATATCACTGTCTAGAACTAGATACACGTGAAAGCGAAATAATAGTTTCAAAATTAATAATTCAGGAAATTGGAGCAATTAGAGTGTTAATAAGCTTCATTAAGCAATACCGTTATAGGAAAATAATAATAAATAACTTCTAAGGTTGATTGGAAACTAGGGCAAATTTAATATGTATATTTTAAACTTTCGTACGTAATTAAGCTCAATTTTGACGATAATTAATCATGATTGTCTATACTAACCTACTAATAATAATTATTGAAACTTTTATTTCAAATAAATTATTTATCACAAGACCATATCAGTTTAAAAATATATTATAATATTATTTAATTCGTTTAATTATACAAATACTAACTATATATTTCAACTGGATTGAATAAATATTAATAAAAAATAATACCTAATAACGTTATAATAAAATCCTTTATCACGAAGTTAACGCCTCAACCATTAATCAAAATCCTTTAGTTCGTTGTAGAAAAATTATTACCTAATAATGTCTTATATAAATTTTAAATATATATAAAGAAAACTGGTTTAGCATATGGTAATCCAGAACACAACCGTAAATTTTCACCTGATATCCTAATTTTCGTCTTATATGTATTATTTTAAGTAATATAATTCCATTTTACTTACCACAAAAACGAATGTGGTGAATATTCCTAAGCGACTCATCTTTGCGTCGATAACCTACGTGCGTTTTATTTAATTATTGTTATACGATACAGTTATCTTGGATACACTATTTTACAACATATTACAGACTGGACTGGTCTGTAGTGCAATTTGTGTTTTATATAGCCACACCCCACTGCATTCCGCCCAGCCCGCACCATAACTTTCACCCTCCGTTCCTCAAGCTCAATGGTACTGACACTGTCAACTAGTACCGTGTCTCGGTACCTTATGATAATAACCAACTATAAATATTCATAACTTAATTTGAGAATCGCAACGTGTATGAAAATTATTCATGCATATTTTTTCTATGCATAGAAGAATAGTGTAATCACTATAATCAATAGTGAATAATCGTTTGAATGAACTTACCTTCAAATAGTTAATTTTGCTATAGTTCGTTTCTAGAGCGTACGATATAAATTAGTTATTATCGTCCTTTTTATTCATAATTTTTAATCTCTACTATTACAAAGCATTGCACATGTCTGATATCATCATATTATCACGTATTGACTTGACTTAAATTAGTTTAAAACGTTACATTTAAAAAGACATTATTTTTACAAGGCTGACAACTATTATAATTCAACACTTTACGTAATATTCTATTTCCTCAGCAGTATCAATAAGCTATAATATCATTGAGAACATTGATTTTATTGTTATGTTGGCAATAAATCACTTTATTTTATGACTTAATCAAACTCTACTGAATTTTGATTTGCAAAAAGTTTACACAACTCATTAAAACCAAATTTAATATTACAGAATAATAAAAATGTATCATTCTGAAAAACACAAGCCTAGAGATATATTATTAAAGCTGTTAGAAAGTATACAATATACTAGATGGTTTAACCTAAAGCAATAGTAGTGGCCGTGGTAGATTGAAGTCACACTTATGTATATCAGTGTATCAACGACACCATTGCTATTTAGTTCTTATGGATGTTTGGAGTGATGGAAGGCTTGCATTTGCAACGAAGAATATCACTGCTAATGTAATGAAATTGTTATCAAAGTGAAACTTCTGACGACTCCACTACCGCTGGTATGAACCTTTTAAATCCGTCCTAGTTGTTGTCGTAGTGAAGATAAAACAATTTTTAACGATTGTAAATTTTCTCACATCTAAACAGTAATCCTTGGAATTACAGCTCTGTAAAGTGAAGTCAATCGTCTCCACAGGTGCTGTATTAACTTCTAAAAGTGTTCTCAGTTGATCCAACCAAGATATTTTAACCATTGTGTATAATTAGGTCCAAAACACAAAATGATTCAGTACAACAATGCATTTAAACTAATGAAAACAGAAGCATATTGTTAGAACAAACTAACTTGATAACTTCATCGCTTCGTATGTCGCAGCACAGTAGTTCCAACTTATTTATATGAAAAACACCAAACAGTTTACATATACAGAGTGTTACAAAAATATTTGGCAATTAATATAAAACTAACAATTCCTTCTAACATTTTATTGATTTGAGATTAATCCTAGTAGTGCTCTAATTTTCTTAAAGCGTAATCTCTGTAAAGGTTTCGTCAAAATGTCTGCAACTTGGTTTTCCCCGCCCGCATGTTGTATTGGGTTGTCCGGAAAGTTCGTGCCGATTTAAAAAAAAAATTGAAACGCAGCTCATTTAAATTTTGGTATAGATTTATTAAATTATATAGGTACCATTCTATTCCACAACTTTTCTCCATCCTTCATGCAACTTGAGAATTCCGTCCTTCCAGAACCTATTAGGTTTTTCGGCAAAAAAAATTTCTAAAGAAATTTTTATCTAAACCAAAGAGTTGACATTTTTTCCATTAAGGGAATTTTGGAATGATTGGCAAGGGTGGAAATCTGAGGGCCAGAGGTCTAGAGAATACGGTGGATAAGGTCAAACATCCCAACCAAACTCCAATAATTTTTGTCGAGTTGTCAAAGACACATGAGGCCGGGCATTGTCCTGACGAAACACGACGCTCCTCGATTCGCTATTTCTGGACGTTTTTGTTCTATAACTATCTTCAATTTCTCTAAATGAGAGCAATACTTTTCCAAATTTTTTGTTTCATTATTTGGTAAAAGCTCATAATAAAGGTTTTCTTTCCAATCCCACCAGACACCGACCTTCTTCGAATGAAGAACGGCTTTTGGGGTGATTGAAGGTGGTTCATCACGCTTTCCCCAAAACCTTTTACGCTAAACGTTTTTATAAATTATCCATTTTCATCCCCCGTTACTAATTGCTTTAGAATTGGTGTCTCCTCGATGCGTTTGTAAAGCATATGTCAAATAGAGATGCGATCCAAGAGATTTTTCTCCGTTAAATCATTCGGAGCCTATACATCAAGACGGTTTGCGTTGCCACGCTTCACAATATGGTCGTGGATGGTTGATTTTGATTTATTTAGCATTCCTGCTATTTGATGTAATGTTGAGTGTGGGTTATTCTCGATTTCTGCTTTAATCGTATTGTCCTCTATGGTGTAAGGCCTACCCGTGCATTCTTTATCTTCAAGGTCACAATTTCAAGCTTTGAACCAAACGAACCACTTCCGCACAGTTCTTTCGGCTACAGCACCTTCACCACAAACAGTGCATATCCTATTTGCCGCTTCTGTGGCATTTTTGTTCTTCTGAAAAAAGAAAAGTATTAAATGCATATAATGCACTTTATTTGCTGCCATATTCTAAGGCGTATAAAACTGATAAAAATTAACGAATCGTAACCAATTTTTTTTCCAAATATGGCCTGAAGTTATCTCTTTTAGAATATGTACATATGTCATTTGTTTTCAATAAGTGTGCTATATTCAGGTCTGCTCTCATGCTACCTACTGAAAATCGGCACGTACTTTCCGGACAACCTATTACATCAATTTCACCTTTGAAGTACTTCTCTCGAATGAGTTCTTGACAAGCTTGATCGCACTAGTATTGATAACTTGGAGTGACGGTATCAGATGTAATTCAGTTATTTCAGAAAGAAGCCGTTTTAGCCAGATGACTTCCTTCACCCCTTCGCTGGCGGCAACATATTCAACCTCCGTAGTTTAAAGAGCGACATTTCGCTGTTTCTGCCTCATCTAATTGATGGCCGCAGTTGGATATTTGCAGACATACCAGTCCTTGAATGTCTCGTGGATATGTCGCTTGCATAGTCTGCGTCACTGTAGGCCTACAGATAACCTACGTTATGGTTTGATTGAAAATGTTAACCATAATTCAATGTTCCCTTCAAGTAGTATAAGATTCGTTAAACTGCTTGTCAACTTGATATGTAACTTTCGGACGTGCCAGGGATTCCGACACCAAGTTCACAGCTAATGCGATATCGAGTCTGGTGGCGACTGCTAGATACATCAAGCAGCCTACTGCTTCACGGAATGGGACCTCAACATCCAAATCAGCATTGGTTTTGTCTTGTTCCATGTACACACTGCAAGGAGTGGCCACAGCATGGGAGTAGTCTATGTTGAACTGCTGCAGGATCTGCTGGAAATATCCCCGCTGACCACTCGTTTGGGGAAAGCTACAGCTGCCTCTTCTTCTGGTTCATCAATCTCAGTCTTTGTTTAATAACTCGACTTCTTCATCTGCTTTGGAGACTTCTTTCGAAACGCGATCCTCCACAATAGTTTGGCGATCCTCCTTCTCTTTGTATTTTTTACTGTCTGAAATTACAAGGGATACATCTACCGGTGAAATTTGTATTTGCTTTGTTTCTCTTACAATAAATAAATTCATTACAAAAGGATAGATATAAATATGTACTTATAATTTTGACGTAAGAGATCCTCGGGGGAGTTCACTCGGCAGAATGTTCTTCCACTCCAGCCCAATACTGCGTTATCAGTTCTTTAGATGATGCTTCTTGCAGACTTCTGATTGCCATCTTGGCTTGATTTTGCTTCAAAAAGCTTTATTTATTATTTGGCGACTAAAATTCGCTGAAAATTTTCCGGAATCCGGAATCATTCGCTTTGGACGTAAGTAACATTTTTCTTGTCCAACGTAACCTCACCGCGACTCAACACCACTTTGTTTTCTTTTTTTGATTCAAACTCTAAAGCCATCTTTGTCTAACAATAACCAACAAAACATCCCTCCACAATTTTCCTATCCTACTTTCTTCTATTCTGCTTCGGTATGTGCACAAAACACGCTGTCCCAAATATTTTCAAATGGTCTAGGTTGATTGCTTTCTTTTTGAACCATAGTTCATACGGTGTTTTGCTTTCTTCTGTTCAGAACATTGCAGCTGTACTTGTGGCTTCAGCCCATAAAGAAATTTGTTGTTGAGTTACGTGAAGATATGATTAAAACTTGATTAAAACACTAACACTTTCTTCACAATTAGTTTTTATAATTAATAAGAATTAATTGTGAAGAAAGTGTTAGTGTTTTAATCAGGTTTCAGCCCATAACTTTATTGGTATTCAACAAGTGTTTGATTCTCTCTTTCGGCAGCCCCGTTTTGTTCTGGCGAATAATTCATTATTGTACGAAGATTGATTCTTTTTGGGTTTAACAACGATTTTACACACTTTTTCCTCCCATCACACAGAAGTTTTTTTATGGTGTGCTCGGCTACTGCAGCTGTATTTACGAAGGTTTTTAAACATTCCATTACATAAGATTTTAATAAAGAATCTAAATTTTGTGTCTTTGAAACATACAAATTTCTGTCTCCACCTATTGAGTTTTCGTGCATTGGAAAGCATACGTCTCCAAGAACCAATTCTCGGCCCATAGTCGTCCTGACTTTATGCGCCCGAAAACTCGCACGGTGTTGTTTACCGAAGGCACAGCCGTCACAGAATTATTTATCCGGATTTATTAAGCGCCTTTCTAGGCAATTTATTCATATGCGCTAACCTTGTATGCCACAGTTGCAGGATATTCGTATGTGTAGCTACTGAAACTTCTTGTGTGATTTTGGTTTTACACACTCTCATATTTAATTCATAGAGCCCCTTCGGAGTGTTTCTACCGCATAACCGTTCTTCAGAAATTCATACTTGTTCCCATTCCCTCTAAATTTGCGATCAAATGTCTGCCAATCTTAGGAACATGCCAAAAATTTTCCATGCGATTGCGTATCCACACACCATTTACCTGCATTTCCACGTTAATAGCTCCTTGTCCCGAGGCATAGATAATTTCAGAGATTCCCACCTGAACGGGTTGTGGCGTTTAAAATTTTTGAAAAAAACGAAAAAGTAATCTTTCCTTGATTTCATATGTTTTGACGCACCTGAATCCATTAACCATGGTTCTGAATCCTTGGCATCATGGGTGCCTGTCAAACTTACGAACGCTTCCCCTGTGGGCTTCGAAGTTCTTGCGTTTGAGCTTGCAGTACCATATGGTGATTTCGATTGGAAAATCTTAGAAAAGTGCCCAGCCTTATGGCATTTCCGCCCTTGCTTCTTGGGTGCCTTTGCTGCCCTTAGCGACGAACGCTGTTGAGTCACACTTTTTGTTAGGTAGCCGCATTTCTATCAGTCTGAGGTGTTTTGTTAGCTTATTTACAGTTCTTTTATCCACAGGAACCGACTCCCAGATACTCTTAAACTCGAAATACTTCTTTGGGAGTGTAGACATTGTGCGACTCGTTAACAGAAGTTCTGGTAATTCTGTATTTATCAACTTCTTCAGCTCCTCGTTCAGCTCCCTAAAGTCTCGCTGAAGTCGAATCTTGAGTGTTGTTGTGTCTTCCGTAGGGTATTTCGCGCAGCTGAAAATTGTTCCAGTAGCCTGTCCATACGCTGGGTAGAGCTCTGTTCGTAGACAGAAAGCAGTTTTTCCCACATTTGTGTTGTTCACATTTGCATTATTCATTGTACTCACGAGTACAAGATGAGCCAACACGCCAGCTTTTGTAAACGCTTTAATTTCAGCTTCGTACCTTGTACGATTTACTCCCTCTCCTGGGTTCCACATGTGGTAAGCGATATCTTAAACTTCATGATGTTCATTCATATGTTTGACGCCGCCACCTGCTTGCACCCTCTAATTTGTTTGTTTGAGTTTTGAAATCCATCTCCTGTCGTGTGTGGTTGAAACCAACGATGCAGATGGTAATTATACATGGCGCGCACAACAACCATAAACTAATCGAAATAAACTCGCGACTTTACAGTTTAAAACGTCTGGACCCATAATCTGTTGAATTAATTCAGAGATATTTAAACCATTGTGTATAATAAACACAGATACAAACAAATGATTTGGTACAACAATGCACTTAAACTAATGAAAACCGAAACATGCTTGTTCGAACGAACTAACTTGACACCTTCATCTCTTAATGTGCCGCAGCACAGTAGTGAAAATTTATATATATATATGAAAAACACAAAACAATTTACATATACACAGTGCTACAAAAATATTTTGCATTCAATATAAAATTAACTAAGATGATAAAATATTCCAAATGACAAAAAGGCACGCGTTCCAAGTCTTCAATATAGTAATTATGGACAATGTAGTCGTTTGTTAAGGATCACCTCCACGATCTCCATCAGGAGATTTGTAAATTTCTCAATGGTAGGAAGTGCAATGCACTCGACGTAATTGGTACTTTACATTTTTGTCTTCTTTCAAAGTGTAGATGTCTAGGTGGTGTAAAACTTTACCTAACTTGCTTCCCACAATTCTTGGTTTATGATTTGAATTTAAAAAAGTCTGTGATGTTTTTTTTAATTAAAATGACAATAATCTTATCAACTAAGACATTTACAAATTTTTGTTTAGAATATTATTTTTAAATCATTAAGCAAAATAGTTGACACTTTACCAAAAATAAAGAGAAGAATACCTTAAGTATTGTTTATTTATGGATGTGCTTAGTTTTGTAGTTATATCTTCAATTTGGAGAAAGGTACCATCTCATATTCTGCACTCCATTCAAATTTAACACCGATTGTATGTGCGATGGTGGTGTAATGGTCAGCATAGTTGCCTTCCAAGCAGTTGATCCGGGTTCGATTCCCGGCCATCGCATCAATTTTTAATAGGAATATATAATTTAGGTGTTTCTACTTTAGAACTTATATTTTACATTTTTAGTAAGTTTTATTTCGCAACTATAACATAAATAAAATAAAATTGTAAATCTTAAGATAAATCAGTATGTAATATATTTACAATTTTCTCTCCTTTTTTCACATTGCAATTAGCAGGACGTTAGACCTCTCATCTGGCTATTGGTATTAAAGGATGGTATTTGTTCTTGTTTGAAGTGTGTGGTGTCTATTTCATATACAGGATTGTTTAGGTTTGATTGCAGGCCATCGCATTATTTTTTATAGTCATACGTAATATTCTAACAAGTCAGATCTTCCTTCATCAACATGCTTTCGTCTCCCTTGTATATTATGACCTTATTTCTGAAGTACCATTAGAATAATATTTTCCTTATTATCTTAGTTTGAAGGATCTTTAGCCATAATGAGCTATTTCATTTATTCTATCGAAACATTCTCCTAAATGCAAACATAAGGCCAGACTAGCCCCCCTTCCACTTTAAATTCCCACACAATCTCTTCTGAAAGAAATCTTATCAAATTCTTTTCTTCAAAATGTAAAAACAAATTGTCTTATATCTGCCTGGGTTGTTGGGCAGCTTGCCGTTTTTTGGAAAAAGAATATGGGTCGCTGTCTTACAGATTGCTTGAATTACATACTAGTGACTTTGGAATAGCCGCGATCACAATAGCCTGATAACCTTCTTGCAGATGAAAAACAGGACTAGTTTCTTACGGGTTTTATTAATCACAGCCCTGTAAAATTTCAAATTTGGCATTCTTAGAAAAAAAAAATGTACACAGTTAATTAAGTATCTTTAATCCTTGTACTATGTTGTAAAATGACTCTTCTCAATTTTAATGTTAGGATTGTGTCTAAATCATGGGTCTATATTCAGTTCCTTCCTCTTACCTTCCTTACTTCATCCAACGATTTTTCTTCAGCTATTAAACATTGCTTTCACATTCTTTAAGCAAGCTCTTTTAGGGCTGTTAGGTTTCCTCATTGCTACAGTTTTATTTCATTAGTAACAGCTATTATGCCCTATATGGCATTTCCTTTTAGGAATAACAAGTTACATGTTGTTTTCAATTTTTGCGAGAAATAAACCGAATTGATATGAAGGATATGCTTTTCTATCAAGACTGTGCATCCTGCAACACAACTCATCAAATATAAGTGTTACCGTGGACCAAATTAAATCATGCCGAAACTTTCCCATATGGTCAAAATCTTTCAAAATCTTTTTATTAATTTACTGTTATTAAGAGACATTTAAGAAGTGTGATTTATTAAGGATAATATTTCAAACAATATTTAGATAAATAAAGACTTTTAAATTTTAGAAATATACCCAGATAGGTATTAATCAGATATGAAAATTCAGGTGAATAGTATTGCTCTGTTGAAGGTCTACGAATGCACCAAAAAGCCAAAGAGGTTTTATATTTTTAAATGTAGAAAATGTTATTCTACAGCGTGTAAATTACTTTTTACTTTGGAGCAAGCTGAGATAAATTGTACACACGAGAAAGATACACATCTTAAAGAATCGATGTAGATATGGCATGTACAAATTAAAATTATATGAAAAGTATATTTAAAATTATAAAGAGAAAATGATCAAATGACTTAATTTATAGATCTTCTTTTTGCTTAATTGTAAATATTAAAGAAATGAAAATATTTCCATAAGATGCATTCAAGTAGAAGTTTGTTTATGAAGTGATAGTAACCAATAGAGGTAAATAATTTTTACCAACCAGCCTAGCTTAAAAATAATTTGTTTTGTATGTATGTTATCTTAAACTGAATTTGCTTTATTGAAGGCATTATGAAAAACATTATATTTTGAAGTTTTCATTTATTTATGATTTCATGTGCGATGGTGGTGTAATGGTCAGCATAGTTGCCTTCCAAGCAGTTGATCCGGGTTCGATTCCCGGCCATCGCAATACAATTTAATAATTTTGTAAGGAATATTCAAATATGTATATTTATATCCTAGAAAAAATAAAATAATCAAGGTAAATGATCTGAAGCTGGTGCATTTTCTCTTATTGAGAAAGATGACAATGATGCGTTGCAGTTTTAATGGAAATCAGCAATATTGCAGCTTGTACAGGAGTCCGCTGTGCCATATGGTGTCAAACGCCTTCTGGAAGTCCAACAGCCATAAAATACGCAGCCGCCGCTGTTGATAGCTCATGTGGCGTCGTGTAGTAGATGTATTGCTGGGCTGTAAGCGGATTTTCCTGGCCTGAATCCGGATTTATGGGCCGATGATGTTGAGGTCTTTGCAGTAGACCTTGATGCAGCTTGATGATGAGAATGACTCTCTTGCCACGTTTATAAAGCATTTTCCATGGAAGAAGGAAGCGGTCGGCGGACATACACGCATTGAATATATCGGTAATGTAGTTGTGCGATGGTGGAAGTGGGAATTATTTTTTCGCTTGTTACTGATGGAGGGACTGGAAGCCAGTTGTAGATAACGTGTTCTTTGTGATTTTCGTCAAAGTTCGAATTCTCGGCGGTATTGAACGTCCTTTCCAGGGAGTCGGCGAACGCTTGGGCTTCCTCTTCTTCGTCCACTAGAAGGCAGCCTTCTATTCGTAACTGGCTAGTTCTAGTTTTTCTGTCCGGTTAGGATTTTGAACTTTTTCCAAAATTTAGCACATTATCTGTAATTGAGATCTGCCGTTGCTTCACGAAGAGTTTGAGTGGTCTCTGACAGAAAGTTTAATTGAAATAAAACAACACAGTTGGGAGGGTTTCACATATATTGTTAAACAATGCAACATGTTTCGCCACACAGTGGCTTCATCAGGCAGATGAATAATGAAAGTTTAATTCTTGGGTTAAGCCGATTCCACTCAGTTCCACCGAAATATTTTCATCTTCTCCTTGATGAGGTTCACGGCAGCTAGCGATAGGACAAGTCTATTGATACATATGCGGCGATTTTGAATGGCAGCCATTTTTATGGCGTTGATGATGAGTTAAAATTCCGGAGGTCTTCTTGGATAAGACATTAGTGGAATGTGATTGCTGATGATAAGACGTTGGTGGAATGTGGTGGGAGAATCGCTTGGAATCCTGCGCAGTAGAGAAGACGTCAGAAGGTACGAGGTGCGGCTGTGGTTATTGGTAGACGTGGAGTCCATAGTATGATGAAAGAAGCTGAGGTTACCTATGAGAATCGCTCGAGGGGTGGCCGCGATGAGAATAGACCATGATATCGCCGATCTGCAAAAAAGAAAAGGAGATTGACAATGACAAGCACAATGTTGTCCGGCAGTGCTCGTCCTAATCAGCAAGGGCAAACCTCCAAGACAGGGTGAAGCTTCGACAGCCTGACCGATCTGCCTCATCGATCATGGAGGCAAACAGGACTAGCCGGGAACCAACATGGATTCAGGGCGGGGCGCTCCACCATTGATGCAGTCAGTTATCAAACAAGTGGCTGACGGCGCCAGGCAAGGGACCTGACAAACAACCTCTGTGAAACATCATGTACGACGTCGTCCTCAGGCTGTCATTTCCGGAGGGGACGACGTTAGTGGGTTTCGCCGACGATCTTTTCCTGGTTGCCACGGCTAAAACACAAGGGGACGCTGATGTGCAAGGTCAATCATGTGCTTGCTTCCATATAAAAATAGATGGACGTTCACCACCTACAGCTGGCGCTGTACAAATACGATGCGGTTATTTTTGCGGGCAGGAGGAAGATGGAGGAAACGGCTGGGACCACACACGATCGTCCCGAAAAGGAGCCTTTAGTGCCTGAGAGTCATTTTGGCGTCATACTGCTCTATGGAGCCGAGATCTAGGCCAGAAACCTCGGTTTACGAAGGAATCGGACCAGGTTCTTGGCAGTACAGAGGACGACCTCTAATGAAGCAGTCCTCGTGATCACTGGGTTGATTCCAATCGACCTCCTAGCCAAAGATAGAGATAAAACATACCGAGACAGGAGGACGAACCCGTTGACCCCAAAGCGAGTGATCAAGAAAGCTGTCCGCGAGGCTACTATGCATGAGTGGCAGTGGGGTTATAGATTATAGGTTAACATAGGGTACTAATGAGGTTTGTTAGCCTCTCTTGAACTGCGACCTAAAAGATCTATTGTTCTACCCTTAACCAATCACTTCCCAATCAGTCCCAGATCCTCCATGAACCTGGTAACTTTCTTGGGGGTGATATTGCTCACCTCTTCGTGGGATAATCGGTCCCTACCGAAGTGTGAAAGACGCTTGTGAGCAATTGCGACACAAGTGCTTAGTATGTGCTCGGTCGTTTCATATGCCGAATCACATATTCTGCAGTTTCCACTTTCCTCTTGCGTCTTCTCTCCTCTTCCCATTTTTGCACCGCCTCTCTTCTGTGCGCAATGGGGAGTCCACAAAACAGCTCTGGTCCTATAGGAGTGGCATTTGCACCTCTTTTTGCGAGTTCATCGGCCACTTCGTTGCCTTTAATATCCCCGTGCCCTGGGACCCACATGAGGGTCAACGAGTTGTTCTTCGCCAGTTGCGAGAGGGATCTTCGACAGTCCCAGACAGTCCGTGAACCGTAACTATAGGCTCGAATGGCCTTTAATGCGGCTTGGCTGTCTGAGCAGATGTATATATGTGCGCCATTTAAGTGCCACTTAAGTACACGGATGGACTAGGCTGATACTCCTCGTCCAAACTTCTTCACTCTCATCAAAGCCGTTTTGGGGTCGTCAATCGACACCTTAAACGGTAAATCGAATTCGAGCTTCCTGGACGGATTGGACAGAAGGACCGGGTAATTTGCTGCAATATTTCTAAGTAACCTGTCCAGTCCCCCAGCAGTGTTTTCTTTGTCTGGTGTAGTCGGAGGGCTGCCATAAGTCCCTCTTTTTGTACCACTAGATGGAGAGATGTGAGACCAATGATTGCTTCCATTCCCGCCAATACGTGATTTTGGGCTTTAATCCCCAGGTTTTTCCCATAAGCCGCCGACAGGCCCAAAGCGATATCGTTGCCTTCGCCATGATTTTATCGACATGGGTATTCCTGTATCGAGAGAAATGAATCATTTATGGAACTTGAACCTATCTTGGGCAAAACTAAAAAGGCGAGCCGTTTTGAAGTCAGAAAGTGGAAACACAAGGAATACTAGGAAAGCAGACCAGGCCTTAATTACAGTAAGGCCATCATAAGAGGGCCTGATTCTAACAAAGCTGCAGGACTACTGGCACTAAGTAAGGTACAGCTAAAGATAACAATAGGACTGCTAATAGACCACATTACTGTTAAAGAACACCTAAGTAAAATCGGTCTACACAACAGCGACACCAGCTGTCGGTTATGTGATATGGCACCGGCAACAGCAATGTACATTCTATGCAGTTGTAATGCGCTGGAAAACAAAAGATAGCTCACATTTGGTAATAGATAGATGGTACCAAATGATTTCCATGCGCAACACTTTAAGGACCTGTGTAAGTTAATGTAGGGCATCGAGTTTGGAATGGTTGCGTAAGTAAG
The DNA here is from genome assembly GCA_963969525.1 of Ontholestes murinus. Classification (NCBI taxonomy): domain Eukaryota; kingdom Metazoa; phylum Arthropoda; class Insecta; order Coleoptera; family Staphylinidae; genus Ontholestes; species Ontholestes murinus. Next base: position 22,537,342 of record OZ018390.1, on the reverse strand, counting down.
ACAATATGGGGAAGTACAATAAACCACCTAGGCTTTAGTACATCTGGATCTGCAAAGAAAATGGCCCCCACAGGAAAAAAAAAACATGAGTATCTCTACTAACAAAATGTCGAACTTTACGGTAGGGACATCGGTTGTCAAATGGCAGTACCTGGATCTTCCATTTCAGAAATACAAAACAACTACTTTAGCATCTTTAAAGGCAGTTTATAATTAGATATTACAATTTTTATATTTTTATTATTCTAATATGTATAAAAATAAATTCTTATTTAATTAAATCGAACTCATATTTACAAGTACATACATAAAATACAATACAATATGCAACAAAACATAATAAACTTATTTGCAAATAAATTTATAACATTTCAACAACTTTTAATTGGTTTCTGCATTCCCAAATATCCACCCAAGTATTATTACCCAAAACCGACAAACTAATTGCCTACATTGAAATTCTACACAACGTGCTTTCTAGTTTCCGTGAATTCGAAAATAGTCTACCTGCGACTCTATTTTCGACGTCATCATGCAAAGTGAAAAGTTTCGGACCATTCGGAAATTATGAATTTTCCCACGTAAGGACGGCTTTCCAATTCCAAAACCGACGCCATCACCAGAAACTTTTAATTAGGCAATTATACGCATGAACAGTGTTTAATTGGATACAGTAAATCTGCAAAAAATATTACATTGTTAAATATAATGTAATCATTTTAGGGAAATTATTGCACACACAATAAAAGGAGTTAAAACAAATATTTTTATCTTTTAATTAATATTATAAATATAATAATAGACTTTTCTATACCACGTTTTATTTTAATGTGATTAGTTTCGATTACATGGTAATCATGCTACTTTAGAATACAATTGACTATAAGTTAATATGAATGATATCGTTGATTCTTGAGGCTTCATTGTATAATATTAATGAAATAATTGTTTTTTAATGCGCCTAAATAAATTTTAATTTAATAAATTTAAAAATACGAAAACATTTCGTGAATCTACAACAATGAGTCTTACTAAGACTACAAAACAAATTAATTTGAAACAACTACTTCTCTAGCTAATACTTCGACAGACATTGAATAATACAAATTAATTTGCGTGTTACAAATAGTACAACTATCAAAGCAACACTAGTTTGAACGTATTTCTTTCTGTAAAATGAACTAAAAATGACTTAATGTACGTTAAATAATTTATTATTTAATTTTCTACAACGAACTAAAGGATTTTAATACATTTTAAATTTTAATTTATTTAAAATTTAAATTTTTGCATGTAAATATATACATATGATATGTTGAAATAGAGTAGCGATTTTTATGTTCTTCTAGATTATTTTATTATTTAGATTATGAAGGATATCCGGAATGTTGTACCCGATTACATCGTGCGGAGAGCTGGCGAATAGAGTAACCGCCGAATGTTCACCTGTCTGTGTGCAAATTTACGTTTCGCTGGTATTGACTGTGCTGTTTATGTGAGTGTTAATAATGTTGAAGAAAATACCTTAAATTGTGAAGATAGAGCTGTGATTAGATTTCTCAACGCAAGAAATGTGCGATCTTGTGATATTCATCGTCAATTGAAGGATGTGTGTAGAGAAAATGTTATATTTTAACTCAGAAAGAGAGATGACAAGCAAATTGATATTTGTTATATTTGATATTGTATTAATCGAAAAGTATTAATTGTATTTGGAATTGACGAAAATTTAATTACACTGAATTAAAAAATTCACTATGTTTTAACCACAAATTATGTTTGGTGGTGATTAAAACATAGCGAATTTTTCAATTCAGTTTAACCACGTAGTAACAGTCGCAACCATTCTCTTTAACAAATTTAATTAATATTTTCGAGTAGTGTTATGCATTTTAAATGGGATATTAATTAAAAATGAACAGTTTATTGATACTGCTATATAATTTAAATAATAATCGACCGTGACAAATGTTCCCCTTTTAACTTGTTGCAATTTACCGCCTTAAATAGTTCGTTAAAAGAAAAATCCTGTCGTGGATGTTTTTTTATTCATTAAAAATTGTATCCTAAAATATGTCTTAAAAGTCCTTGAAATACCTTGGTATATTAGTGGATTGTCGTGAATCAAATATCATTTATAAAAAATGACACACCTTTAGAGTTTAATTACATCACAATTAAAAGACACACGTTTTGTTTGTTTTCCGTAAAGGTAATAGAAAGTTTGCTAATTGAATGGTTCTAATTTTATCAAAGAATATAATGTTCATATAATATATATATATATATAACATATATTTATTGACAAATATTTGTACATATTTACATTGGAATAATGAATAATGAATGAGGTGTTAATGTATTAATTTGTCAAAAGGCTATCGACCAGAGGTCTTTCTGCCTGTTCATATAATATTTTCCGTAATATTATATTAATTCAAACTACTAATGAAGATTAAGATTTATGTCTAATGCTCATTACCTAGTATTTTTATTTTTTATTTTTCAAATAAATGTCTATTCTCCCAAAAAACAATTATATAATAAGTTACTACTCTGGTATTTTTCAAAGAATTGCAAGAACAATTACAAGTTTTTGCAAATATGTCAGTAAATTATCTGATATTTTATGGAATAATTAATCAATTATTTTAAATATATCTCGAATCCTAGTTATCATTAAATGTTTGCACTTGAATGAGTTTAAGGTAACTTAATTTTAGATTTCAAAAGAAAAATAAAGTAAGATTTTTTGTTTCTCGCTAGCCATTTTCTTCTAGATATAACTTTTACGTACATATTGAGTGTCTTTATATTAATATTTGTCCAAAATAGACATCATTACGTTTACGAAATGTCTGCATTAAGGATCCAAAAAGTTTTTTGTTACATCTGTGGGAAGCAAATAAAAAAAAAATAATTTAGCTTCTAAGACTTTGTAAATCAAACATGTTTATAAATTTTTGGTTTTCTATTAGTGGGCTTCACCTTAGAGATAATTTGTCTTAAAATATGGTTTTTGAGAATATCGGTACTAAAATATTTTCGTATATTCGTTTATTTAATGTATTCCGGTATAAGTATCTAGACAAATTTAATAAACAACACTAGGTTTTTCTTCAGGGTAATAGATCTGTTAGGTCGCAGTTCTCGAGAGGCTAACACACCTCACAATTATCCTATTTAACCTATAACCTATATACTTAAGGGTAGGTCATATTACGTCGTTGGTACTTTCTACAATTCAGTATGGCCCATTTTGTGACGTTTCTAATTTTAGAAACTATGCCATTTATGTTATGTTATAAAGCTCCTTCATTCGATCATATCACATAATCCCCATCGGGTGCACCAGGGTAATTCTACCGCATACACCCCTTGGAAGACATCCTCCAGAGAAACACGGTAGGACCCGCATCAATCAAACTATGACATTTATGTTATGTCATAAAGCTCCTTCATTCGATCGCTAGTTAGTTGAACACTAGAGTGCCTATGCTCATGGTTTTAATTAATTATCTATCTCAGATCACCTACATAATTTTCTCAGGTTACTTTTCTCCAGGTTGGCAGACGAAAATCAATCATATGGAAGACGCAGTTCTTAGATACTGATTGGTAGGCTAGTGAAAACAGATGAAGATTTTAGTCTTTGATGGTCGAAGACAAATAGATTGATGTAAATAATGTTGATGATATGAAGCTCACACGGATATTATGCAATATTTACAGAAAAATGATTGTTACTTGCTAAATGTCTGATTTGCTTCTCGTCACTTTTTCTGTTGCAAAGGATTGGGGGTGGGTCCAATACGAAAGTCGTGGTTGTGTTACTATGCTAATTGGTTGTTTGGACAATGAAACGCATCCCCACCATTACGCAATTTGCTTCAAGCTTCCAGTGTTTTTCCTTCCGCACAATACAGCCTCCTTGAAGTTATGATGCGTGTCGTCGTCACATTGGCTGCCACACATGCGCTGTCACTGGCCAGCATTCCCTCAATCAGTGAGTCCGCAGTAGCCATACGACCTATTGTCTCGGCAAGCTCTTCCCTATATACCTGCCACATGGGGTAATTGAAGAAGGTGTATTTGGGCGTCATCGATTACTCCGGGGCATTATGGGCACTTGTCATTCCCAGCCTTTCCAATGCGACAGAGGTAGGCCATGAAACATCCATGAACTGTGAATATTTGTGTGAGATAGTAACCCATCTCGTCGTGGAGCTTGCCTAACTACAAGGCCAGCTTAGGAATAATGCGGCGGGTCCAGCTTACATATTGCCTGCCACCGAGTTGTCCACCTCGCTTTCGGCCTTGGTGGAGTGCTTGGGCACTCTGTCTTATGGCCCAGTGGACCTACTGCCTCTCTAATATCCAAGCCGGTCGGAGGGGTGAAGGCCAGAACTTATACACCCTTATAGCCTGGATAGTCGCCGGTCTCGATGCGCTGCGCAGCCTATTCACAATTCGTAGACCCCTGAGACATATTGCACAGTCAGGGGATGCGCCGAGGAGCTACGAACCCTGATAGAGCCTCCTCTTTTTTTTATCCTCACGAGGTGGTGTCGCTTAGCGTCGCACTGCGGTCTCCGTGGTCCTTTTGTGCGCCTCTGGCTGTTTTACTTCTTTTGAACTCCTGTATCTTCTAAGAAGTCCAGGAGTTTCTGCCAGGGGATATTCCTTAGCTGTTCTACAGGAAGCATGGGCATCCCGAGTTTCGCCTTGCGTTCTTGTTTGTATGCTTTGCAAGTGCACAGTAGGTGTTGGGGAGTTTCCTCTTCTTCCAGACACCTACGGCATAGGGGGCTTTTCTCAATGCCCATCCTATGTTTGTGCTTGTTCAGGTCACAGTGTCCAGTGACTAGTCCTGTGATTTTTCTTAGTTTCAATCTGCTCAGTCTAGACAGCTTCAACATGCTGTCAGGTACCGGACCATCTAGGAAGAGTCTCGTATGCCTCATTCCATTTTGGTTTTGCCATGCCTTTATGCGCTCCTCTGCTTACTTGCGTCGGATTATTTCCTTTCCGATTTCATGGGGTATACCGAAAGCGGGTTCAGGTCCTATGAATTCACCTGCCGAACTTACTGGCTAAACTGCTCCTTGTTTAGCCAGTAAGTCGGCCCCCAAGTGTCCAATAATTCTTTGGTCCTGAGCCTCCTCTTACTTCCGGATGTTTGCCAGGAGGTTGCCAACCGTTCTAGTGATAAACGCCGCGCCGGCTGCAAATTCCACGACGTGGGAGCTGAAGAGAGGATTGGCACCTCTTTTTGTGTTAAATACATCCTGGTAGTTCCCGATAAGTCCTTAAGATTATTACTTGTAGCTGCTTTATCAATTTGTCTATTCTGGGTAGGTATAGTTTTAACCTTGACATAATACGGAGACGAAATTGTGTATCGTTAAAAACAATATTACGGAGGGGCTTCAATATATAATGCAAAATATTTTTTTCTGAAACAAGGGTTCCTTTACTTAGCAGCCGATTCAGGTTTCGTAGATACCCAGTGAGGGGATGCGTAGAGCTTCGCATGCGACTCCTTCAAGAGCCAGCTCTTACTCCCCGATGTTTGCCAGGAGCTTGCCAATCGCCCTAGTGATAAACGCCGCACCGGCTGCAGCTTCCACGACGTGGGAGATGAAGAGAAGATTGGCACCTCCATCTCCTGGCCAAGGATGTTGATTATTTGCCTCGGTCCTTCTTCTGGAGAGTCATTTTGCCTTCGTCTTACGAGTCGCGATACTTAGCCCAATGGTCTGTATCCACTGGTGGATGCCCGTCGTGGCCCCCTGCTCTAAGGGTTATCATTTCGTTCATTTCTCTTCGTCTCACTATTATTAGGATATAGTTGGCGAAGTCGGTGAATTTCGCCCCCCCCCCCATCCGGCAGTGGCAATTGCAGAACTCCGTCTTATGTGACGTTCCACATCAGCGGCTCAGAATTGTTCCCTTTGGAACCATATACATTGTCCGTCTGCTATCGGGACGGCCTTGCCCTCCCGGGAATAGCAGCACGCGGTTGCTTAAATAGTCAGCTGTAATAGCCATGAGGTATTCCAGTGCGCGCCCAATAATATATTTGTTATACTGACATAAACAGCAAAAATATTCTTTCCGCAAAAAGGCACAAAATAACTGAACAAAAATAAATGTAAGCAGTATTGATCATGCATATTTATGGGTTTGAGTGAAAATTATTTGGGGTGGTGAACTCCGCCTGTCCTCACATTTTGTAATATAATTTTTGTGATATTTTGTTAGAAAGGAGTGCAAAGATGTAATAAATAAATAAATATCGTAAGGATGGACATAATAGTTGTCCAAGGAACTGAGTTGAATACATTTTGTACGTCCAACGCAATTTCCAGATAGTGCCTCCTCTTGTGCAGGGGGGCCTAATTGGCTTTCTTCTCCAGCCGTCGTACCTCGAATAGGTCACCAACGGGAAAAGCCTTCTTTTGCGTCGATCCATTTATTATATCTGGTGCTGATTCGTTTTTTCAGCGGCTTGCCCTCCGCATTTAAGAGGCAACAGGGTTTGTGGCTTCCCTTTGCCAGATGCGCCTGTTTACAGATCCGGGGGAATACACCTTTTCTGTGGCACTTATTGTAAAGGGTGACGAACGGGGTTGGCTTATTGCCAACAGCCTTGTTAATTGAATTATTGAGAATTCCTTACGGACTTGGAGCCTTCCTGCACTGAAGTGTCCTTGCAGCTTCCATCTTCTCCTCTCTGATTAATCCATACTGCTCCAGGTGGGCCCCTTGAGCGGGAAGAGGGCGTTGATCACTCACTCCTGCAGTCCTACCCGGTACCAGCACAGCAGGGTTGGGCCGAGCGTGTCCCAGCTTTTTGGTCTTAAAGTGCCTGCCCCAAGAGACATCATCCACCTCCGCCAGTAGCTTCTTCCAAGCCGCTTGTTTCTCTTGCTTTATGGCCAGTGTTATAATTTGATTTTTTGAGACATCAAAAGCAAAAGCGGTGAAAGGGCGCAAAGTTGTGACAACTCGAAGAAATAATGAAGATGGGTTTTGAAATGCTTTCTATTTTAAACTGTAGAAAGACTAAATCGGTAATGAATAATATTTACAACTGTACAAATATGAGAAATTTTATGTGATTAGCCCTTCCTTATTCATTGTTTTTTGACGAAGCTGCTGGAAATCTGCCTGTGGGCCAGCGGCAACGGCTTCTTCCAGGAAGGACACAAATTGGGGCATTCAGATGGATCCTCTGGAGTGGATGAGGGAGGCGATTATTTGTCCAATTTATTAGGGTACAGCGATGTCAGGTAATAAAAATTCCATTCGGCTTATAGGCAGTAATTCTGTAATAATTACTTGCCTAAACTGAACAGCCAGCTTAAATTGGGCCTGGTACTCGAAGTAGCGATTTCGAAAATTTCAAGAGGTTACGTTGTACCCCTTTGCGTTTCACCGGGCTTCCGCTCCCTCTGCCGTCCTTCAGTATACTCTGTTATTATTGCTGCTTGAAACCTCCCGGATAATTCTTCAGTGATGGTGTCTGGGTGCAGGCTCGGCATCACACGATTTCTTATGTCTGCGCGGAAGGTTCCCCAGTCAACAAGGCCGATGGCAGCACTGGAATAAGGGGTGGGGGGTCTGGGAATACGTATACAAAAATCGTGGTAGTGCAATTATGTTAATTGGATGTTTAGACAATGGAACGCACCTCTATTTTTACAGCGTTGCCAAATCACCATCCTGTTTAGCGAAAATTGCTTGGGTATTGCCTCAAGATATGCAAAATCGCCTAAAAACTTGATCGCACTTTTCGTGGAATCCGACAATGTGGCAAAATTTTTCTCTGATATATTAATTGCTCTCGGCACATCCGGACATCATATTATGGAAATGAGAGCAAGACCTATGGCGTATCAGGTGTAAGTTGCAATAATGACCGTTGCTTGCAGCACAAACTCAGTATTAATTTTGTATCGAACGATGTTGGGAGTCCATTTTGTGTAGTGTCAAATAAATCCCAGGTAGTTCCTGATAAGTCCTTAAGATTATTACTTCTATCTGCTTTATCATTTTGTCTAATTGTGGGTGACCTTGGCATAATACGTAGACGAAATTGTGTATAGTTAAAAATAATATTACGAGGGGGTTTATGCAGTTCATGGAACTTACGCCAGATGTCGGTCATCGCTTCTGTTGTGAGTCCGCCATTTCAGTTTGCCGCGATGGCGGACAAAGGAAGTTTGACCGTCGCATAAAAGACGAAGGGTCTGTTACTGTTCGCGGCGAGAAGGTTTCATGCTCATTTCAGCACACGGTGGGATCCCAGACCACAGACAATACGCAGATTACATACAAAATTTCAAGGGATGAATCTGTTTTGGAGTGTCAGTCGCCGAAAAACATTGAAGCACTTCGAGTGGCTTTGACTTGTAGTCCGAGTAAATCAACAAGAAGAGTCAGTACCGAGTTGCGAATTTTCATCTGTGCAATGAATTCTTAAATTCGACCTTCGCTTGTATCCATACAAGATGACTGCGTACTGCGAGAGATAATGAGGGGAGACTGCAGTTTGCAAGGTGGACAATCGATCACGACCAAGAGGCAGTGCTACACAAGACATGGTTTTCTGACGAAGTTTATTTTTACGTGAACGATTTTCTAAACAAACAGAACGTTCGATTCTGGGCACGTGAACCTCCGCGAATAATCCACACAAAAAACCCCCACGGGGAGAAAATGACCGTGCGGGTTGCGATGTCAAGCCATGAAATCATCGGTCCGTTCTTCTTCGATGCTCCAGTAACCAGTGAACGCTATGTACACATGCTGCGAAACCAGTTCTTTCCTCAACTCATGGCCTCACGTCTTTCATTGCAGACACAATGATTCATGCAGAATGGTGCACGTTCCCATACGTTGTGCAAACGTTGTGCTTGATTTATTACACAAAAGACTTGGCCTTAGAGTATTGTCAAACAGATTTCCAGAACGTTATGAAGGAGGAGGAATGTGGCCGCCCCACAGCTCGGACATTAACCCATGTGACTTCTTCCTTTGGGGAACCTTCAAGAGAAGGTGTACCACAGAAAACCCGAAAATGCAATGCAACTTAGGGCTATATTGAGGAGTTATGACGCGATATTCCAGAAGATTTATGTCGGAGAGTCGTCACAATTGCATGTGTGCGACTTGAAGAAGTTGTACACCAAAACGGCAGTAATATTAAACATGTAATTTATTTACTAGTATTTCCAAGCTGTATTCTTTACTTCTACATCAGTAAATTACAAATCCTGTCAAAAAAATGTGTTATTCATGAAACAAATCAGGTGATTTATGCGCGACCCTGTATAATGCAACATTTTTTTTCTGAAACAAGGGTTGCTTTATTCAGCATTCAAATACACAATGTTATTCCTCAATCCTTTTGCTATAAAACACTATTTTCAACGTAATCTTCATTAAATGCTATTGCTTTACGCCAACTTATCGAGAGGGCCTGTATGCCTGCGTCGTACCAGTCTACGGGTCTATGCTGGAGCCAACATCGTGCTGTATCAATAACGTCCTTATCATCTGCGTATTTCTGCGGATTGCATTTTTCATTGGGTCAAACAGATGAAAATCCGAAAATGCCTACGAACACGCTGAAGTTGTTCCTTCAAATTTCGAAGAGTGACATATTACATTTCAATGTTGACCGTTTGACCATGAGGAAGGACATCTAACAGAATCCCAGAAGACTGCAGCCATGACTTTACTAGGTGAGGATATGGCTTTACACTTTTCTTCGAATTTTAAGTGATGAACGCATGTTTCATCTTCTGTAATAAAGTCTGACAAAAAATTGTCATGATTAGCCTCAAATCGAGCACGCAATTTCACACAGATGGTTTTCCTTTGCTCTTTATGATCTTCGGTTAGAAATCACGGGATCCAGCGGGAACACACAATTGAATATTCTAACCGGTAAACAATTGTTACAGCACTACCAACAGAGATATCCAGCAGGAGATCAGTCAGTTTTTCTTGACCTTGCGGCGATGATGACTTATTGTGCTTTTGTCTACTGCCAGATCTCCGTAGACATTTTGCAAGCACCTATGAATATCTGAGATGCCCTGTTTTTTGCCAAAAAAACTCAGTCGCTACCCGTTGTTTGGAACGCTCTTCTGTTACAGACGCCATTTTAACATCTACGTATAGCGCTGTCACCTATAGGAAATCGATGAAACTATACGAGATGAAGCTGTAATATTAATTGATGTTCCACACGAAATGTTTAGGTTTTTCAACCAAACGTGCCCGAGAAAAAAAATTGTTGGATTAATTATTGAACTCCCCTCGTAGAGTAAAATAATTATGCCTTTTACCGCCATAGTTTTGAAAGCCAAAAATCTTTAATTTTTATTTTAACAAATATGTATTCTTATTCATTGGACTAGCAAATAATTTTGAAAACAATTAATTTTTAAAAAGATTCATATAATAATTTTGATTTTGCTTATCGCTTAGTATACAGTTTAGCTATATATAAATATACTTTAATTTTAAATGTGTCTTATTAGTTTAAATATGTTGTACCCCTCATGTTAATAATTCACCATATGAATGGACTGTTAACAATAGAAATAGGAAATATAAGTAAATATTTTTTCAATATTTGGAAATTTAAGGCAGCTTAACTGAATAGTAGCTCAATCCTATTTCATAGTCTTGAAAATTGTCATAATGGCTATACAGATTATTTTCCAGATTTTGTTTTACAAAATTAATTATAATATACAAATATAATATTATCTTTATTATTTAAAAAAAATAAATTATTGTTTCTATTGATAATAATTAATAGTAACGATAAAATTTAGTATCACTTACACACAAATTATTATTAAACATTGCAATTGCAAAATGTAAAAATTTAATATTGGAACAATAAAATTAAAATATTTGAATTAATAAAACACTAATATTTAATGACTCTAAACGCATATAATTTATTAGAACAAGGAAATGACAACAACGTCAAGACATTCGAGTTATTAGAACAATTTCTATAATCGCCGCGCATTCTTGGCGTTGTTCAAGGATACATTTCATTTGAAGGTAAGTTCAATGATGCAGTGAATTTCACATAAAAGAACCTGTCTGAATGGCCCAGGTTGAATATATTATACATTTTTGACACGTACATTTATGTAACCCATTGCCGTATATTTGTGATACAATTTTACATAATTTCTTACTTCCCTCCTTACAAAAACATGCTTTTATGTAAGTGCCGTTGGTTATGGTGAACGTGCTGAAATGCTAATTATGTTAAATTAGACGTTATGAATGGAATGCTTTCTCGAGATAATTTTTCTCTTTGCTATAGTATTAGAAAAATATTATAAGTTATTGTTTATTTTAAACAATCTTAAATAAATATAACAATTATCTTTAATAACGTTTCAATTACTTACAAATAAAAAAATATAACGGTTGACGCTTCATCAATCAAACAAAAAGTAATTCTCGTTTGATAATGGTACGTGTAGTTACCGAAAATTAAGTAACGAAAATAAATATAGTTATACAAACAAAGTTTAAAGTGTTTTAATTTTTACTCAACACATATAACGAATTAGATGCCTTCAAAATAAATAATAATTAAAAGGGGTTCAAGAATTTAATTTCTTTCTATAAACCAATTTATGTAGATTTACCTTATCAAATACTAAATACGAGTATCTAGGGAATGCTATTAAAAATGTTGATTTGAATAACAGCTTCTTTCATCTAAAATTATGTCAATGAGTATTTTTAATAGTTGCGAATATTAATAAAATATTGACATTGCACCAGTTTTCCAGTTTAGTAGTGCAATGTCACACCAGAAATTACCTCGAAAAGAGAAGAGAAATTGATTTTTTTATTATTATTGATGCAGTGTGTCGGGTGTGTGACCTTAAATGTAAAGTAAAAGATATAAAAAATGAAATGACTTCGCCCAGAGAAAACCAGTTTCCAGCCTTACTCATTTTCTTCTAATCACCGGCATTAATCTGAAATGTTAATAGTTTCCTCAAGTGTGCCAGCTCAACGAAAGAGATGTAGCGACCTAGATGTGTTAAATGGGCTGTCCTACAAATTAATTATCGTTTTATTATTATTATTTAATAGATAGGTATTAAAAAAATTCGAATATTATAAAATATGCGATAGCCTCTACAAAAATATTTTTAATTCAACCAATATAAAAATTTGGAATTTGTTATTAACGACATTGAATTATGTTAAAAAGATTTTGTGATTATTTAAATACGGAAATTTATGTTTGTGTTCTAAACAATAGTTTGAAGAGGAACTAGAGAATTTATTGAGACAAAATGTAATTAACTTTCGATTAATTATATATTTTGCACAAGAAGCCTACAATCTTAACAGTAACTTTTACTAAAAATTAGCCTAAAAGTTAAAATTGATTAAATATTATAACCTTGCAAAGAACACAAAACCCCATCGAATATTCTTCCTTTATAGTGTGAACAGCATTTTCTTCAATCTTTAAATTTTTAATATTAGGCGATGAAACAATGGGAATCTTTTAAGGAAACATTTCCTCACCCTCACGATGCTCCATAATCTTAGTCATCACATCCAGCTCAATAGAATCGGTATCAATTTCCTTTAATGTGAAGATTAAGGAATGCAATAACAGGTGTTTACTTTCTGAAGTTTTGGTTGTTCATTAAACTCATACCACAACTAAAATATGGAATGGTGGTTCTTCGAGACGACGCAACATTTATGCATGATAACGCACGAACTCACACTGCTCAGATAGTTACTGAGTATCTTGATGACTGTCAAATCACAAGATTTCTTTGGCCTGCTCGCAATTCAGATTTAAATCCGATTGAGCATGTTTGGGATGAGGTGTGAAAAAGTTTATGGAGACATATACCGGCCCCCATAATTTCTAGAGAGCTTCGCGAAATACTGGTGCAGGAATGGGATAATCTTCCGCAGAATGTGATCCAGAGCATGCCTCGTCGATTGCAAGCTGTTATCACTACCAGCGGAAAGAATACTCGCCACTGAAGCCTTTAAACTCTTTAAACGTTTGATGACGTTTTTTATTTATTAAATTTTGCATGATTTTGATGGGGAAACCATTGTCAGTGGCAATTAAAATGATTTTATTTAATCCGATGGCTCTTCTGCTAGTACTTAGAGAAATGGAGAAAGTTCGATGTATCATCGATTGATATCCTGCAAAGGGTGATAGTAAGAAAGGCTTCTTTAGGCGAAGAAGAAGAAGAAGCCACAGTGTGGCGAAACAAATCAACCACTTGATATAATATAGATTTTCCACTAAGTCCCGCGTCAAAAAGTTCTAAAGTTTTTTGCACTATAAATTATGTTACTTTTAATCATAGCAGTATATTTTTTTAAAATTAATTTTTTGACCTATGGTTATGCTCGTACTTAAAGGAAACTAAGGGAGGAATGATAGTTTGGAAAACACAGATTTTGTGGGAAATATTGGTGCGATGATAGGGAATTAAGAGCTGTGATTTACGAGAATAGACAATAATAAGCCATTTTGCAAACCAACATTGAAGGAACTCAATAAACTCTTGTGTTTTGTGTTATTACCACTGCCAAGAAAGGAACATGTATTGCTTTGAAATTATTCATTATCAAGATATATGTACCCTGAACAAACAGATTTAAAACACTCACTGATCTCAAATCATTAGAAGACTTCTTGAATGATGCTAAATTGTCGGGTCAAAACTAGAAGAAGATAATAATAATAATAATAATAATAATAATAATAATAATTTTTATTGGTGTTACTGATCTATAAATCTTACACAAGTCAATTTACAATTACTAGGTGGTAAACTTATAATCTAAATAATCCGCCCAGCTATAGAAAGCTTCTCTTAAAAGGATAGTTTTAATGGCATGTTTCATAATTTTGGTTGGCATTTCTCTTATATCCTCAGGTAACTTATATATATAAAATTTAATGCCAAAATAATTGTGGCCGCACTGACATGTCCCCTAACTATAATTCCATAGGTCAATATTGAATGACAATATGAGAAATAAGTTAACCTTAAAATATCCATGCTTACATTATTCTGCAAATTACGCAATAAGTAAATTGCCTTATTAATTTTCTTGGCTAATTCCACACCTTGCACATCCCATAATAAAGTATTATCAAGGTGTAAACCAAGAAATTTTGTCGATCGAACTTCGTTCAACGGATTTGGTTGATGTGTAAGCGTAAACGTTATTTGGATTGTTTTACTAGCATTAAGACTTAGTTTATTGCAACAAAACCATGCCTTAGCCTCGGCTAATGCTTTTTCTTGTAAATAATCACATTTGCTTACTTCTTTGTGTGTATTCATTAGAGTGGTATCATCAGCATATTAAATTGAAAAACCAATCTTAATATAATCAGGGAAATCATTTATATATAAAAGAAAAAGCAATGGTCCGAGAACTGACCCCTGTGGGACACCTTCGGATATAGATGATATCGCTGACATATGTCCATTAGCATATACACACTGCTTTCTTCCCGAAAGATATGACATTAAAAGTTTACAGCTGTCAGGATTAAAATTATAGATATACAATTTTCTTAATAAAATACAATGTGAGACACAATCGAACGCCTTAGAAAGATCGATAAACGATGCCGTAGCAACTTCACCCCTCTCAATGGTATCAATTATATTTTTAATTAAACCAAGTGCAGCAGTCGACGTTGATTTGCCTTTCATGAAACCATGTTGTTGATCGGTTAGTAAACTGTTATCCTCTAAGAAATTTATTATTTGGCAGTGAAGTATGATTTCAATGATTTTTGAAATTATGGGTAGAAGAGATATCGGCCTATAATTATTTATCTCATTCATATCTCCACCTTTATGAACTGGAACCATCTTGGCTATTTTGAGCGCGTCGGGAAATATTCCAGTTAATATTATTTTATTAATGAGTATTGTGAGTTGTTCAATAATTACGTCAATATTTTCTTTTATAATATTAGTAGATAGACCATAGTAGTCAGTACTCTTACTATTTCTAAGACGTTTGACAGCATCCCTAACAACCACAGGTGAAACAGTATTAAACTGAAAGTTCTGTTGCAAAACACAGATTGACTTGTGATAAGAATGGGATCTAGATCACTATCTGGCAAATTGTCAGTAATGGTTTTAGAAACATTGATAAAATCATTATTAAAATCACAAGCCTTAATATCACTATTGGTTATATGTGCAGCCTTTTTACCCTTGCTTTCATTGATAACATTCCATAGAGCTTTATTTGAATTTTGGGATGATTTTATATATTTGTTATTAGATGCAATTTTTGCTTCTTTTAGTGCTTTTTTATATTGGATTCTTAGTTCCTTTTCCAATACAATATTTTCTGTATTTTTTGACATTTTATTTGACTCGTGAATTAAATTTAAATGCTTATATACTATATAGAAGTTGATTTGTTTCACCAAAAAGTGATGAACAAGAAGAGAGAATATAAAAATTGCAATTTTGAAATAGCGACCTTGATATAATGCATTTTCTGATCTGAAAAGGCAATTTCACAGTTAATATCAACCAAACAGATTATTTCCTGAATGCCAGAAAAATACTGAAACAATCTATGAGCCATCTTTAACAATAAAATCAACTTATTTGCTTAAAATAAAAAAAAACCTAACTACCAAGTAAGTAGTGGCCAGGCAGTACAAAGTACAAAGCACAAATTAAAGCAACTATTTAATATATAATATATATCATTCTATGAGATTGTTGGTCTTTCCTTTTTCCTTTTATTTTGTGGTATACATTCTAGTGCTATTTTTTGGCCATCTTTCATCTCCCATTCTCAGCTCGTGTCTGTACCATATAAGTTGTCTGAGGTGTTCGGATTCTATACTGCTCTATACTCTTCCTGGTCTTCTTTATATCTCTTCATTTCGGACATGTTCTATCTCATGCCCTTCGTAAATAGTCCATTTCTACTGTATCTATACGTTTTTTGTCTTCGTCACTTGTCAGAATTCGGCATCTTAGGTTAAGAAGAGCTCCACCATCGCTTTGTATATTCTGATTTTAGTGTCTAATCTCAAACTTTTGGACCATATGACTTAACAAATCTAATTGAAGTCCTCCCTTCAAAGGACAAACTTAGCAAGATAATGGTGAAAAAACCGCCACTAAAGAGACCTTATGTGGCAGCAGTGTCTCAGAAGCAACAGTAGGCAAGAGTGGAAGATCATATTTTTTATGAACTCAAGCGTTTCCATGTGCAATCAAAATTTGTAAAAAAAAGGCACCTGCGCCTGTTCCACCGCGACCTTTTCAGATCTATTGTGGATCCCTGTTTATCTCAGATAACCAGCTCTAGCTTTGTTTCTTTAATTAGTCCTATTAGCCCTGCCAGAGGGGCTTGGGTATAGGTCTCCGCGCTTATGTTTGTAGTGCCCAGCTTTTGATATCTAATCCTTGCTAGACCCTCGCAGTGGCATAGGATGTGGAACGAGTCCTCTTCTTCCTCTAGGCAAAATCTGCATGGTTCTTCCACCAGGCCTATTTTGCTCATATGTTTGTTGAACTTGCAGTGTCCTGTTATCAGGCCTACTATTGTTTTGACCATTTTTCTGTCTTGGTTTAGAAGTTCGGTCGTGAATGTTGGCGATTGTTTCTTAAGGAACTGTTTCACCTGTCTCTGTCCTGGTGAGTTCGTCCACCAGGTATGGGCCTGTGTCTCCACTTATTTTTTATGGATCGTTTGACTGTGGTTTTGAAGATTCTGCAGGAGGATTCCGGGCCAGTTTCTGCTTTTGACGAGTCGTGTTTGGCCAGTTCGTCTGCTTTGTCATTCCCCGGATGTCCTCCGTGTTCTGGGACCCACGTGATTGTTACTTTTTTGTGACAGCCAAGTTCATTAAGAGCACGTATACAGTCACACACTAGCTTAGATTCGACCTGTGTGGAGCTTAGTGCTCTTAGCAGCGCCTGACTGTCGGAGAATATAGCAATTGACATACTTTTGGTGTCTTGTCTTGCTATTTCTCTTGTGCAGTGGTGAAGAGCTATCGCCTCTGCTTGGAACACCGTGGTGTCCTTGGTGAGACTGACAGAAAGTACAAATGTATGAGTAAATACTATCTATCATAGCTGAGAATTAAGGGTCTGTGTTGCGATATTTCGCTGCTGAGCTCTTTTCGTATGTCTATTGCCTCATTCAGTTATATTTCTTATTTATTTTTTTTATTTGTATTTAGTTGTTCGTCTTATCTATCTAAGCTGTAATTCAGGGTCTTCGTGTTCTTCTTTCCCTTCTCCCTTTAGATATCCCGGCTTTACCATGTTAATAGTTAGTCCTCATTTTCTGTATTGGTCTTTTACTTTCCTTAGCATATAGTCTGCGTCGTTTTCTTTTCAAGCTATTTTTATTCCCATGTTTTTTTAAATTTTCATTCTCCATTCACTTAGGGCTTCTTGAATATATTTTAAATAAAATAGGCGATAAACTGCACCCCTGTTTTAAACCTTTATTTGCCTGAAATGGTTCCGATGTCTTTGTTCCCATTTTGATTACGCATATTATTTCTTTATACAGATACCAAACTGCCCTCACATATAGACTGTTGAGTCTAACTTTTTGTAGAATCTCAAAATTCAGGGGCACCGTATCAAATGCCTTTTATAGAGTGATAATTATGTAAGATAGGTTATTCCATTATTTATTATTTATTTTAGAACAAATATATTGTCTAAGCAGGATCTTCTGGTGGTGAAACCGCTTTGGTCTTTTTGAAGGCCGCTTTTTATTCCTCTTTTAATTTTTTGTGACCGTACAACCTCCCCATCGCCCTAATAACCGTTATGACCTTGAAGTTCGGACATAGTTTCTTATCTCCTTTGTTGTATAAAGAACTGTTGTATCCTAAGTTCCATTCATCAGGAATTTTTTCGCCCATCATGCATTTATTGAATAATTCCCTTATCAGTTTCACTATTGATTCAGGTACATTTTTATTAACTCTACAGGGATGTTACCAGGCCCGGCGGCTCTCTTATTTTTTTATTGTTTGAGGGCCGTCAATATTTGTATTTATGTTCTCATCTTCCATTTCGAAGTGCGTCCTATTTTCTGTCAGTAATGTTTTGTAGTATTTCTGTCTATTAAATTTACTTTTCTGTTTTCCCTCGTAGCTTTTCTAAAATTTCTTATTACTTTCCATGCTTCTGACAATTTAGTGCCGCCCATAAATCACTTCCTTACATGTTTTCCCATGTATCTTTTTTACTTCTTTCTACTTGTTTTGGCTTCTCTATACAGACGTGTATATATTATTCTATTTTTTGTTTTGATAGTTGAGTCATTTCTGGTATGCCTTCTTATTTCTTTGATAAGTTTCTCTCTCTGTATCTTCGATCATTCTGGATGTTTCAACTGTTTGGTCATTTTAACTAAGGCCTCTTCTGCTGATATATATATATATATATATATATATATATATATATATATACTACTATGTTTTAGCTCCCTATAGGGTGCTCTCGCCGTTTGCTTTTTATTGCTAATTTTGCTTTGTTTGCTAGCCTTTATTTATATAGGAAGCGCGTGGTTTCGTCAAGATTTCTAAGTTATATATGCTTTCTTATAGTGTTTCTTTATCATTTATATCGTTTTTTTATGTCTACTGGTTTTCTTTCTATAGTTGACTACTAACCTTGATCTACTAAATATACCTTCGTGTCCAAGTTATTTATTGCGGATTTCTGTTTCATGTTAATTACAGAAGAGTGTCTCTTAGTAGGTTATGTCCATGTATACTTATCTATATTCTTGTGGGAAAAGAAGCCTTTTATAATCTTAAGTGACATACCTCTGCAGAAGTTGATCAGGCGCTTTCCGTTATTGTTTTGTTATTTGCCGCCGTACTTACCTTTTATTTTGCAGTTTTCTTTGGTGGTATGGCGTGAATTTAGGACATTTTCTCGTGTTTCTTGGTGCCCATTATCAGTATCATTTAGTTTTCTTTTAGAGAAGTCATCTTTGATTTATTCGTCAGTATAGCTAATCTTATCTTATTTAGATTTAAAGTCAGTCCACCCATCGTGCATACAATTTTTATTAATTTATCCACACAATAATTTTACCTTTTGAATTTCTGTTTTATTCAAAAAGTTTTGTAAAATTTTTACTCCAAACCGCGAGACGATCAGTAATTGAAATTTAAATGTATATGTAGGGTGGGTGGGTGGCCTCTCTCCCACCCTCCAATCAGTAAAACATCGTCAAGAATTATTTGGAAAATTTGTATGAATAAATCTCTAAAAATTGCAATTATTTTGTGTTTATTTATATTTTACAACTTTTATTTAAAACTCTCGCTTATTTTTTACGGATTGGAGGCTGGGATAGAGTACACCCACCCAACCTACATATACATGATAACTTTAAATAATTATCGTTGATGATTTTGCTGCAAAAAAAAACAGTAAAAACTTGTATGTAATAGAAAAATAAAGCATAATCCAAATTTAAGTTTAAATATAAATGACCTTCTATAGCTAATCTTATTTAAGCTTTATTTAAAGCCTTTCTACAAATCATGTATATATTTTTTATTAATTACACAATCAAAAATTTTACTTTGTCAATTCTCTTTTATTCAAAATTTCTAATTAAAGTTATTGCAAACCGACAGGCGATCAGTAATTATAGTTAATATCTATATGTAGGGTGGGCGGGTGGCCTCTATTCCACCCTCCAATCAGTAAAACATCATCAAAAATTATTTGAAATATTTGAATGAATACATCAATTAAAAAATGCAATTATTTTTGTCTGTTTATATTTTTCAACTTCTAACTAAAACCCTCGCTTATGTTTTACTGATTAAAGGGTGGGATAGAGGCCACCCACCCACCCTACATATACATGATAACTTTAATTGCTAATCGTTGATGATTTTGCTGCTAAAAACAGTAAATCCCTTTATGCAATAAAAAATAAAACAAAATCAAAATTTAAATATAAATGCCTTTCTATAGCTAATATTACTTAATTTAGATTTAAAGTCTGCCCACCCATTATGTATCAAATTTTTACCTTTCGAATTTGTTTGTATTCAAAAAGTTTTCTAATTAATTTCATTGGATACAGCGAGACGATAAGGAATTAAAGTTTATATGTATATGTAGGGTGGGTGGGTGGCCTCTATCCCATCCTCTAATCAGTTAAACATCATCAATAATTATTTGAAAAATTTGTTTGAATAAATCTATAAAAATTTGCAATAATGTTATTTTTATTTACGTTTAACAGCTTTTAATTAAAATCCTTGCTTATGTTATTACTGATTGAAGGGTAGGTTAGATGACCTCTATTTACTCTTTTTTTTGCCAAATAATAAAATATATTTCTAAAATAATTGAATGAATTTATAAATATAAGAATGTTGCTCTTAATTTATTACATGTTTATTGGTGCTATAAACATTTTACATGTTTTACACAGGTCTTAGTAATTGATTTTTTATAATCATCATGAATAAGCTCTTGTGTACGTTGTTATCACAAAATCCTCTACGTTTATATTATAGGAATTAGAGGGTGTATAGAGGCCACCCACCTACCCTACATATACATTCAAACTGGACACCAAAACAGTACAGTTTTGTTCATGGACACCAATCGTGAAATTGCTAGAGTTTTTCTTGAAATTCAAAAATTAGTAATGACGAGTAAAAATTGTATATGTAGGGTAGATGGGTGGCCTTTATCTACCCTTCAATCCATAAAACATACTTCTAAAGTTTGTAGAAAATTTTTAAGATTAATAAGTTTCAATTCTTCTTTATTTATTACCAAAATAGGCTCGTATAGATTTTGTAATTCAAAATGCACTACGTTTATATTATTATAGGAATTTAAGGGTGAGATAGTGGTCGTACATATTCATTTAAATTCAACCTAAAACACTACGGTTTTGTTCTTGGACATCAATCGTAAAATTGCTCAAGTTATTTTTGAAACTTTAAAAGTAGCAGTGACTTAAGTAAAATTTGTATATATAGGGTATATGGGTGGCCTTTATCCACCCTCTAATCAGTAAAACATACTACTAAGATTCAGTGGATGGTTTTTGATTATAAGAAGTTTCGTACATCATTTATTGCTGTCAATTTGGTTGAGTTTTATTAATTCGATTTTCATAAAGTTCGTAAATTAATTTTGACATTTTTTTGCCTATTGCTAATAAACTATAGGAGTTAAATGAAATTTATATAACAAGTAATTGTAAAGAATTCAAAACTGAGAAAATTATTTAGAATAGCCTTTTTGCCTAAACCTCATAGTTTTCGAAAAAATATAGAGAAAGTATTATGATGGCCACATCACCATTTTTAAACTAAACATCTTGGTCAAAAGCTTTTTCATCGATGTTAAAAATCACACATTTTACGAAATTACTATAAGAAATGTCTTCACAGAGGGAGACATATCCATGAAAAGTCAACATTGTTTCGAAAACTTGGTTGTAACGACAATGTTTTTGATCATTTAAAAGCAAGATTTCTAGATAGAGTGTAATTACATAATACTATATAATTTTCTTAATCATCTAATTATTACGTCCCTAATTTCTAGTAGATAATTTCTGTTTAACAAGGCTATTTTTGAATTTGGTAAGTAATATTAATCAGAAAATTAATACAAAACTATTTCGATATAAATTATAAGAAATTTACATATGTTATATTTAGGTTAAAGCATTTGATACGCATATGCAATACGTTATGCTTAGGCTTTAGAATTGTATTATAAATAAGAGTAATTAGATTAGTTCTGAGATTGTTTCTCTAATATATGTTAACTTATTTTTTGCTCTTTATGTTTTTGCACTCGTGTTTCCTTCCTCCTGGATACTGCAATCTGTAAAAAAAGTTAAACTCATGCAATTACTTAAAAACTTAGATGCATTATTTTTTTTTGAGGAGAAGAAATAAATACAATAAAATAAACATTTCGTAATTTTTGCTTTATTCCTACAATGAATTTATAATAACATTGGCTTATTAACAATTTCTATGAAATAAATTCATGACTAATACAATTATTGGTAACACCATAGGTACAGACTAGCCACGTTTATAAAACTATATACATAAAACTATTCTTAATGCCAATAATGAATATGACCACACAGTCAAAAATGACGATGAAAGACAAATTTAGATTCAGTTCGCGCAATGTCCAAACTGACTGGATCATCGAAAAAACCGCATCCCCCTTCTGTGCAACATTTCCGCATTCAATTAAGGGCCTTCAAGTATTTGAGTATTTAATTAAGTAGTGGGCCCATTTATTAGGTGACCTCAAAATACATGGATATATACGTATAAGTCTAAGCCTCATATTTACACAACTAATAGCTTTTATATTTATATATGTATATTTTTATTATATAAAAAGAAAACATTTAAGGCGGATTTAGTGAAAATAAAGTTATTTTCACTCAACACGTTCTTGTATATTCAAAATTGATGTAAATATCGCTCCGAAACTACAAAATTGTCGTGCTTTTATACACATTCTTTAGGCTCAAGCCAAAACTTGCTTACTGTACAAAAGTGCAGCTATTTTGTATATTTATTAAGTTAATTTTACAGAGAATAAACGTTTTCTTTTTTGTAGGCCTGTACCGGAACTTTTTGCACTAAATCAATTGTTTTATTTTTTTGGAGTATTCGCGCATGCGCGTAAATGATTTAGTAAAAAGCTTTATATTCTCAATCATTAAATGAATTTGTTTAAATTTCCAAACCACTTATGGCTTCGTAAAAAATGAAGTAAATTCTTTATTTAATTTCTTTAATCCAAAAAAATAAACAAAACACTGTACCCGCTTATAGTGTTATTTGATTTGTTTTTTTTTTTTATTTATGAGAGATAATACAAAAATCCCTAAATTTACAACTGATTAATTATCTCAAAATGCGTTTTTTTGAACATTTTTTTCTACCTATAACAATTAAATTTTAAGCATATTATCACTAACTTGTTTTCATCATCACCTTGTATTAATCTATATATGCTAAACAATTACGGTTTTATTCAAATTGAACATTCAGTTTTTCTTCTAGACATTCCAAAAAATAATGGTTAATTTGTTCGGTTAAGTTATGATTGTATTGTAGACGAAAAGTGTAAACAATACGGGTTTGTTTTTTTTTTTTTTGGTGTGTACGGTATTTGGATTTTTAAAAATGGCAGCCGTCTCTTAGCACGCATACACAGCGGAAGGTTCGGAGGTTTTTCTTTAAATTTTGGGTGCACACGACTGGTGTTAAACTGATACTATACCTCCAGGTATGAGTTCAACAGGGGCCGTGGATTCCCAAAACGTTACCTACGGGTTAAATAGTATAAAGTATTGATTGATTAGGTTTGGTGTGAAAATCAAGGTTTACTCATTTTGAATTAATATCGATTGAGATGTATTATACAATTTTAAATCATCAAAATATTTATAAATAAACTGATCAAACTTTAATATGATTTATATTAAGGGCAATTTGAACATCACACCCTTAGTAGGGATTAGTCAAGCTTTTCTCTAAAATAAAATTAATACTTCCGCTGTTACATTCTTGATAGAACATATCTATCATATAGGTGGATTTGTTTTTCTCTATTTAATAAAAAAAATTATATTAAGGGAAATGATTTCAGGCATTTCACTTATTTATTTTATTACTATTATTATACATTTGATGATTAAAAATTGTATAATATTACACATTCCATCAACGTATTATGATTGAATAGATATTTAAATTTCTTTGGACCTTCATTTTTTTTTTTTGAAATGCGCACAACCAGTTAGAAAATCTTTCCAGAGCTATACGAAAACACTTATACTGCTGCTTTTGTGCTGCGTTTTTTCAACTATACAAAACACAGACCAAATAATACTAATTCCACCTAGAACCACAATTTTTGTTTTGTTTTATAGCACATATTAATGTTATCGTAAGATTCTCCACGAGAATAATAAGTGCAAGACAAGTGTACGATTGTGCTTTAATTTAAGACTAAGTAAATAATACTTATATCCACATGAAGACACGTAATTATTTTTGTGAGAAACAATGGATTCTGCACCATCTCATGTTTCAATTTTTTTACATATTTTTTTGTGTGTGTTTTGACATTACATATACACGCTGAATTCTACACTTAACATTTATTGTTTCTAATCTAACATTTATAATTATAAGGTATGTGAGTAAATGCATGTTAGACACCTATACAATCATAGTTTTTTTTAAATAATTAATAGCTCCGGTGTGTGAGTACATGGTGTCACATTGTTTGTTACTTTTTTATTGTGGTTATGATAGATTTAGAATCAGTCAGTGCCGCATGCAAACCAAGGGCTCAGTATGGTAAGCTCACGACGTCCGACTTACTTTAAAATCGTACCAAAACCGCAAACGATGATCCACACCATCAATCACACTTTATTTTAGATACCGAGTTAAATTAGGAAGGCCCAAAATATCTGCTCAGCTTAACCAATCTTGTAAACCTTGATTACCCGACCACTCCTAATTATAAGATTGTTATTTTGTATAGTGTATTGATTTGATTGTTTTTTTTACTTGTACCGAGGATGATGATTATTAAGTATAAATGTAAATTAACAGTTACAAAGGTGTGTGAGCAAATGTCTTTTGTCCATTTGTGCAGCGCGGTGAAGTGCAAGTTAGAGGAACCCAAGGGTGGTATAAGTCTTCTTAAACGGACCCTCCACTTTGCACTTAGTTTCCCTGTAAGAGAACATTCTTTAGCAGAGGTAGGTCGGGTGCAAGTGTGCAGCTGGTGACATTTTAGAAAATCCACTTCCATTCGCTTCGTGATTTAGGGGATGCATATTTTTGATTAAACCTCAAAGGTATAGGGGACTGGAATGTTTTCAAGAATACACTAATATAATTCACAACACAATATTTTAATATAATATAATGAATTAACCAGCATAAATTAATATATCAGCTAGTTTTTTCAACGTTTTTAAAATCTAAAATCATATTTACTTTATTTTAACTATAGATTATAAATAAAACTTTTATTTCATTTCATAAGATTACCTAATCTACAATTGTTATTTTCTGGATTATAATATATTTACTGTTAATTTCTAGAATTTTTCATTAATTCTATAATATAAATATTGTGTTAGAGAATTTAGTATATTCTTAAAGGTTGGAATATTTGGAATTTTATAAATAGATGGGTGCATGGAAGTAGATCTCTCTGTCCAACTACCAGTGCAACTTACTCATCCTCCCATGGACAAACATCGTTGCTTTTGGCCTCTTCGCCAAGAGGGCATAACGGTTCCGGGGGTAGTTCACTGATAGGCGATTCACTATCTGGCTCAGCTAGAGGAGCCAACGCCAACTGACTACCACTACTCGTTCCAGGTACAGCTTCTGGAACAACGACTTCCTCGACAACCATAATACTGGTCACGACATCAGTACTACAACTTTCAACAACCTCCTCGCGAATTTCCTCTTGTGCCTCTTCATCCTGGTCACCTTCGATTGTATCGTCCATCACTGAACTAACACTGATGATTGGAGCATTAGCCCCAGCAACCGACAGACTCTTTTTAAATGTCTTTGTTCCGGAAGCGATTTCTTCGTTCTTATTGTCCGTATCACTAGGATTAATTGGTGTAGAGTACTCGAAGGACGACACAGTACGTCCATCAATTGGTACGGAAACAGACGCCCTCCTCGGCTCGACGCAAGTGGCTGCTGACAACTTTCTACTACTCTTACCACAATCTAAAGTATTCTGTTGAGTTAGATGGCACGACTTCTTCAATCGGTCAGATACTTCTTGCACTTGTACCGCCACGGATATGTCCGACGAGGAACTTCCGGAATCCATTTGGATGGAGTTTTTGCGGGATCTAGGTTCGGGTCCGTGTTCCCATGGGCAGACATCTTCAGATGTAGAAGCGCCCGCCGTTACTGCAATACTGGGTTTCTTCACCCTAAACACATAAGCACCAGTTGACAAGTCTAGTTATAGCTACCGTTGCGTTTCGATGTTATTAAATGACTAAGTTATTCAGACCGTTGTGTGCTGGAAGTTTTTAGTGTGATGTCTAGCTAATTGTCTAACTACTTATTCTAGTTTACTACATGCCTGTCAGTAATGGCTCTTAACAATAATAACAATTGTATAAATATTTGTTTACAAATATGATTTTGATAATTTTTATTTCTGTAATTTTGTGGATCAAATTTCTGAAATTAGGAGCTTTGATTTTTTACTTTTAATTTAAGATTTTGGGAATGGAAATTGGTGGAAAATTAAAGATCAAAGGTAATGCCAAAATACTTACAGGTTGCAGAGGGTGTAGATTTCAGTTATTTATAATAGTATCAAATTGAGATAAAATTGCGTAGTTGGAAGCATGCAAATATGATGATATTATGCATAGAACCGAGAAAATTAGTTTTATTTTATTTATACATTAATTCACATCTATGTATCACTTTTATCACAAGAATCTTGAATGTTTCAATACTGAAGATTTTCACGGTTTGATTTGATTTATGCGAAGTTATCAATATTAAATTAAAACACTTTGTTTTACTGAAGATTTTAACGATAATATAGTTTAATATATATAGATTGTTTATATTATTTATAGGATTTGCTAATTTCTGTTTTAAAATTGTTGATTTTTTAAAAATTCTTTTGGTTCGAATAGTTTTATTAGTATAATTAATTATTGATTAAATATAATATTATTGCAAAACTTCCATAATATTGACTTACATTTTTTTAAAGTGATATTAAGAGCCATTCCTGAATTAATATCTACTATAAATATCTACAAGTAAATATAAGTAATACTTGATTATAATTAATAGTTGAGGGGCGTCGATAGTTCAAAGACAAGTTTTGGAAATGTAGTAGTTGTTAGCATGACCTTTTGTTTGTAAGTGCTGTAAACAATAGGATGTAGTATAACCTTCCAAACGTAAATATATTATATAAGTCATACTGATATTTTGATTATTGTTATTTCAAAGGTTTATAATTTGCATTTGGATGGTAATAGTAAAGATAGCTGTTGGTAATAAAAGAGAAATTCGAAATTGAAAGGACTGCCGACGCTTCAGGCAAGGTACAAACCACACCGATGGTACAACACCTAGAATGGAACAATGAGACTTTTTTTGGATAACATGTCTGGCGACTTACGGACTCGGTACGACCGTCGTGGTGGCGGGCCTGGTCTGGCAGGCTAGGTCACCCCTGAAAGTCAAGCAAGAACTTTCTAGCTACGTTCATACCAACGTGTTGATACGAAATTAGTTTCGACCTAAATTTGCGGTATTCGCAAATTTTAGTTAAAAAAAATACCCCAAACTGCAATATTTGTATGGGTTGTCCGATCCAAGCCATGCGCCGTGCACGCATATCATCCTAGTAATAACATAATTGGAAACATAAGGGCTGATAATATAAAACCACACTACATATAATTATTAGAATTTAAATCTGCAAATAATTTTGGTTTTCCAGTTTTTATTGAAGAGTTCTCTTCCGATTGATGCATGTTTTGTAGTGTAATTTTATTATATGAACCTTGCAGACGAGGAACCGTCGTGGATTTTACCTGTAGGGAATGTCGCTGAGATTACTTTGGGAGTGTGAATGCGGAACTCTGTTATCCCGAACTCCAGAAACCGCCAATTCGTGCGCTGATCCTGATAAACTCCTGTCACTACCCCTCCGTTTGGTAAGCGCTGTGCTGCCAGCACCTTGGGTTGGCTGCTGCTGCAAGAGGGCTGGATTAGGAGCGCTGCTGGTAGAAGCTTTCTTCTTTGGCTGGCCGAATCCAAAGAATCTAAAATAAACAAACAAGATTCAATATATTATTTATTGTAAATTGGCTTTTAAATTAATAAATAGAAAAAACACGAAAACATTTCTTAAATTGTAGCAACGTGTTTCCATTAAAATGGTTATGATATTTTGTTCTTTGGGTTTTTAGTATTTCGTTTTTGTTCTATTTCTTCTAGGTTGACTTTCTTAGATTTGCTTATAACTCGTTTTTAATATAATTAGGACATTGGGATGAAGGTCTGGCGGCGGCAGCGGCAGCAGATGTTCGATATTATACAAAGATGAAGAGTATTGTTGAAGTTTAAGCATTGTTGGGAACTTGAACATTGTTTAGGTTGCCAACTTTGTATATGAATGACTATTATAAATTTTTTCACATGAATTAGTATCAGTCATTATATTATTTATTTAATTCCAAAATAACATATGTTAAAACAACGACTATTGTGAAAGAATAAACCAAAAACTCCAGTATTTATTATTTCCAGTAATTAAATAGCCAGTAAACTATACATAACCAACAAAGAACTTAGGATCATCACGTAACTATTTTAAATGGATAAGCTGAACTCAGATCTGGTTCAGTGGTTATCGTTACTAGCTCGCTGAAGGGAAATTGAAATTATCTCAATTTAATTGGATACGATTGCAAATCGGTTTTCGCTAGAGGAATTGCACGTTTACGTTCTAGCTCTATGAATTTTAGAGTCGCTCCAGTAGACTTGCTTGTTAATTAAACGGGGGAAATCATCATCTGCACTTCGCACTTACGTAATTAGTACCAATTGCTATCGATTCTTCTTACCTTTTATGGACGTTATTTCTAACAACCGGTTTCATCTAGTTCATTCATAACGTTGTTGCATTATTTTGGAAAACATGTTTTTGTTTGAATCAAATTAAATTTTTATAAAAAGCATATTAAATAATTAATAATATTAGTCAATTTTCTACAACGAACTAAATTATTTTATTAATAATTTATTTGTTTTGTATTAATATTATAAAATAAATCAGCGACATGAAGTGAAAGAAAGTATAAATGTAAAATTTGTACATCTAGAACAAATTTAGGATGTAAAATTTGAAGTTTGTATGTTTTTTATATAGACTGCGTATTTAAAAAGTAACTTACCTTTTCTTCTGCAGGGGTTGGATGCCGGTTGCGAGGAGATTTTTATAGTGTTCGGACCTTATAAACCTGGGGTAACAATCCTTCTTTAGCAACAAGGTGTAAACGTGTTCTTGTGCGCAGTCGAACGTAAACCTGCTGGGGTTCTTCATTTCTTGTTGAACCCTCTCCATAGTTTTCCCATCGATATTGATTTCACACGGGGCTCCAGGTGCCAAAAATTCTCTATATCACGAGAAAAGTAAATATTAAAAATTATAATATTATATATTTCTAGTATAAGTTTAGAACACTTACTCAAATATTTCGCTAACTTTTCGTTGTATCTGCGACTGGGACGACCTTCTCAAATCGTTTACGGCCATCCAAAACCGAATGTTTTCGTGGCTATATTCTTTCCTCAGGTAGTTGGTGAACTCCTGAAGTCCGGTTGGATCAGAAACTACCTCTTCCATTGACAGACCCCAACGTTTCACACGTTTTTCCGTCGGGACTTCAACACTGTGAATTGATAACATAAAATTAATATTTAAATACATATTATTTATATGAGTGCATGTCTTTACTTACAGGGGGCCATTAAGCTGCCAGAACGTCAAATCTTCACTGACCCATGGGTTAGAAGGCTGGGTGCCGGCGATGAGGGGATCGTATTCTGAATAGGTTTCCACATACTGAACCATACTCTCTAGTGCTTGAGACACTTTCACTCTTGTTCTCGATAGACTGGTCTTTAGAAGTTCAACCTAGAAAAAAAGATATTTAAAATGAACTATATAGTATACACATTTTACATGTATGATGTATTGGTTATTATATAATTAGCACAAAGAATTTTGACCATACAACTTTGAACATAATTCCATATGCTGATAAAACTAAAAATTTTGATGTGGCCATCATTTTTCTCGAAAACTATGAGGTTTACGCAAAATATTACATACTTAATAATTTGCTCAATTTTGGATTCTTTACAATTATTTATTATATAAATTTCATCTGACTCCTATAGTTTATTAGTAGTAGGCAAAAAATGTCAAAATTATTAATTTTAAATATTTTTCTCGCAAGCTAAGAATTTTATAAAAAAACATGTTTTAATAAAACATGTTTAGTTTTTCATTCTCTTTAACTTTTGTCGATAAAGATTATTATACGCAAGGTCATGCCGATGGTATAGCAATTGTTATAAGGGGTAAATATGACATCATCATATCGTCCCTAGCCTGACGGAAGGCTTCAATGTCAATCGTGACAAAACTGTGGTAGTGCCTTTCTTTCACTAATTGTAGGAAGCTGAATATTAAAGCTCTCAAAGTATAAAAAAAGAAATTGCGCTGTCCGATCAAGTGAAATATTTAGGTTTAATACTATATTGGAAACTTGACTGGAACGCGTACCTAGAAAAAGCAACCTGCAAAACTACAGTGACTTTATGGACATGTTATGCCCCCGAAAATATCCAGGCCCAGGTGGTATCCCTGCCGGGGCCAGGACGAGGCCAGACATCTTCCAGGCTGCATTCAATGATGTTATCAGAAATTGGGAGTTCTCTTGGCAATGGAAGGAAGCTGTGCTCATCCTTATTGACAAAATAAAAAAGGATGTTATCGATACCGACAAGAGCTTTAAACCCATCTGCCTAATAGATAACGTCGGTAAGATGTTTGAAAGGGTCATTATAAGAAGGCTTGGAGCAGAAATCGAGGGAAATTGAGTGAGATACGTAGAGTAGAGTAGAGGAAGTCGGGAAGGGGACCTGGAGAACCAGGAAATGGTGTACCATTATCACTCTGGATGTCTGTAACGCGTTCAACACAGCTAATTCTAGAGGAATTAAAGCGGAGGGAGGTACTACCCTATATCCGGAGACTGGTTCGAAGCTACGTTAAAAACATATGGATCAGGGTTACTACTAGTGAAGGGGTGAAAAGTATAAAAATAACAGAAGCAGTCCTAAAAGTGTCGGTGCTGGGTCCAACAATATGAAACATATTGTACGACGGCGTTCTCACACTGAAACTTCTCGAGGGAGCTAAACTGGTGAGATTTGCTGATGACCTGTCGCTGCTCGTCACGGCCAGGAAGGAGCCTGACCTCAAAGACCAAAGACAAGGCTTACTGTGCCCTGCGCGCAATTGGCACCTGGATGGAGGACCAGAAGAAGGCTATTTTGGTCCGCTCCGAGCTCAGTCACCTCTAAAGAGCAGATGTGTGAGCTGGTAAGGTCAATGTGGATAGGAATAGGAAAAGGCTACTGGCCATGCAGAGGAAACAGCACTCAGGACGACCTCCACTGAAGCTGCTTTACTCATTGCAGGAGTAATTTCTATTGACATTTTGGCAAAGGAAATAGTCCAGGTATACCGGAATATCAGGAGCTACCTGCTGTCTCCCAAAATAGTCATAAAGAGGAAGGGCCGGGTGGATACGCTGACGGAGTTGCAGCGAAGATGGGAAACAGCTTCACAGGGTAGATGGACAGCCACACTCATCCCAAATGTGAGATCATGACTTCAGAGACGTTGAGGGATGGTGACATACGAGCTAGCCGAAATATTATCAGGCCACAGGTGTTTCAAAGAATATTTATTTAGAATGAAAAGAGCAACGAACAACAGTGGAGCACACTGTGTTTAGGTGCGTTCGCTGGGGACGCATCAGGGAGGAGTCGGAAAAGGAAAAGGAGGAACTTGAGATGGAGAACGAGGAGCATGAGAGAGAGGCACGTAGGTAGAGTGGACAGTTGATGACGGGCGAGCTATGCTACCAGGTGGTCCACTGTCAGATAACTGTTGTCGAGACGGATCCCCAGTAGTACACCAGCTGAGACCCCCCCCCCCACGCAAAAGAATGTGGGTGAATAGACAAAGCCCGGGCTGAGGTCGTGAACCCTTCAATGGGATTAAGTCTGTTGAAAAAAAGGCTCTTTGACATATTTTGGGGACTGACATCCAAATTGATACATTGGCTGTATATTATGGTAGTAAGATCCATTATTACACATGACTCACTAGTATGGTGAATCAAGACTAAGCAAGCAACAGCGCAAAATAATCATCGAAGCCTTCAGAGAATGGCCAGTATTGGTATCACGGGGGCTATGCACTATTTATAGCAATGGAAGCTTTACTAGACCTACTACCTCTGCATGAAAAAATCAGAATAGAAAGTCTAATGAGTGCGATGAGACTGGACTGGCATCTGTACCTGATCAAATCAGAGTCGCCAAAAAAATTTAGGCTGGGCTAAATATGCACAGTTCTTCAAAGTACTTAGATTGATGCACAAGCCAACGGAATTGATGGTATAAATAGGGATATGTTAATCAGGAAAAACGCGAGGCACATATAGGGATTATAGGTAAACAAGAGGGCTGATGAATTCGCGAAGGAAGCCGCTGGAATTATATCACAGGATATTCCGAATGTGTATAATAGGGCACCGTTCTCCTGGGCGAAACGTTAAATTCGGAGTTAAGCACTAGCTACATGGAAAATGCGTCGATAAATTCTACAAAGGATAGAGTTTCCTTTACAGTGTCTTTAGGTCGGTCTATTAAAGTCGCGATCACGGTGATTTGAAAAAGATTAAAAGACCAGAAACGGAAAACTGTGCCTGTGGAAACGGTATGGATAGAGTAGAACATGTTATGTTTTCTTTTTCATTTATGTAGTAATTGCGAGTATTTAGTCCTGACTGGGCGGGCGTGGCCAAATAGTCTTAACGAGCTGACCGAATTATGACAGGTTTTTAAATCGTTCGCGAGATCAGTAGAAAAATTGAGACCAGAATAGGTTACAAGCTTGTGTTTAGAATATCTGCGCGTGGCATATGAGTTGGGCTCACTTCTGATGGAAACCGTAGATAAAAAGTGAATAGGGCAGCGGCACGGTGGCAAATTATTATGCCGATACTGTTGAGGGATAAAGTAGCCATGGCATGGAAAGGAAAAACACCTACGCATGCAAAACACTGGTTGTGGATCGATTAGCAGCCAGTGGAATAGACGTACAGGTAAAAGGAAAGAGAAGAAAGAAGAGGAAACCGACATGTCAAGAATTTGCGGATCGAGCAGCCGTCAGATGCACGAACGTGGAAGAAGGAAGCATGAAGAAGGAGTAAGTTGTGCATGCAGATAAACAGGTGGTGGATAGAGTAGCTACCGAGTCATGAACGTACCACAAAAAGGAACAGGGAAGAAAAATAAGAAGAGATATGGACAAGAAGCCAATGGTAGATCAGTAGCTATTGGTGATAAATTTGAATACTAAATTTGAAGGTGGAATAAAGTTTATGATATGCGGGTTGTTTTATTCTCCACGAAGCCCCTACAAGTTAGTAGGTTTAATTAAAATAAGTTAGATTTAATTTTATATATAAACATTTTAATACCATTGTGATGCAATTATTAAATAAATTAGTCGCCATGATAGCCTTAACCAAGTCAAAAAAGCTAAAACACAACTCTGCAATCTGGTATACAGATGCACTAAAAACAGAAATGGGCTCATAGGCCTAAATACGGTGAATCAGTACCTCTCGTATAAGGCACCTCAGTCTTACAGGTTGAAACAACAGTTCAGGTTCGTACGAAGAAGGGCCCTTGAGAACCTCAAATAGTACAGCTTCAATCCCAAAACTTCTTGGAAATGTATATAAGCTCTGAACCAATTGGCCAAGGGCAACAAGTTCATTCTAATGTGGGAATGAGGCTACGCATATATAATAGGCAATAAACATGCCAGGCAAGAAGCTGAGTACTAAAGCTTACATGTGGGCTCTCAAAATATATTGAAGAACATGATCCAAAAGTGGGAAAATGGTAAAATGATAAAAAGCAGGGTATAGGATAAACTTCACCAGGTCAAAGGCAATCTAAATTATTTATTGATCTTTTGCCAAGTAGAGCCAAATAGCTTTTGAGTCTAACTAAAACAGAGATAAGGCCACAGGTTACGGGACTCCTTAGAAGATAGGTAAAGTGTACACAACATGTGTAGACTATGAGGATTGGCAGAGGAAACGCTAGAGTACATCCTATGCGTGTGTGCATTCGCTACTATCAGATCAGTCGCTATAACCGAAAAAATAGTTATAACGCCATAAAAAATCAGGGCATGGCCTCATAGGAAGATAACTGACCTTACCAAGGAAATTGACTTCTTGGGAACATACTAGTGCAAAAGATCTAACTAGATCGCAGTACTGAAAGTCTGTCTATAGCTAAAATATACCGTCTGAACTAATCTAATCTAATCTAGGAGTTCCCACGCTTCATCATAAAATTTATTATACTGTAAATGCTAACCAATGTATCACTATTCTTTATTGGAAGAAATTATTTCGGGTAGTTACTCACTGGAAATGAAGAAAATGTCCTTAACTGAACGTCTTAAAAAGAAAAGTTTATTAAATGGATAACTTCCATCTGTTATACCGAAAAAACCCGCCACGAAATACTTTCAAAAGGCAATAGTGACTAAAAAACTTCGATGCTTAATTTAAGAATATAAGTATTCTATGCGTAGAGGACATTTGAATAGTTTTGCTAACTTAAGACATAGAAATTTTAGATGTTTTAAAGTGACGGCTGTATATAGTTTTGTAAACAATAAGTATACTTTTTTTTCATTCTTATTTTTCATTTTATTACTGTAATATTATTGAATATTATTCTAGTAGTCTTACTGAACTATACTTACATTATTATTATTATTATGTCGAAAAGATATTTGTTTAAAACTGCAGCTGTTCAGAGTTCTGTAGCCATGTATAATTTTTTCAACTATTAAATGAAAATAGTGAATCAAATTAATGCTACTAAAACTCAAAACTGGTTAGATATAGACTGCAGATTTTATTGTCGATAAGATATATTTTAGTGAGAAAAGAGAAAATGCCCAAAAGAACTTTTAAAAGAATCATATCTATCAAGTCATGCAGGCATGGAAAAGTTTTACAATTTTAGACTGTACTAACTTTATAACTTCATTCATGGATTAAATATTTGTATTTAATGCTTTACTTCTCTTACAATAAATAAATTTATTACAAAAGGATAGATAAAAATATGTATTGATGTAAGAGATCCAGGAGGGAGTTAACTCGGCAGAATGTTCTTCCACTTCAGCCCAATGCTGCGTATATTGTAGTATAACTTAACAAGGGCCTCTAAGGGGAAAGATTTTAAGAACACAAATGTCGAAGATATCCAAGAGCTATTAGTGGTAGAAGCAACTCTGTTAGAAATAGCAAATGAAATAAGCAACAAAGTTTAAGAATTTACTAAAATGCATTGAATGTGAGAACTAAACTTTGCCAAATAATTGAAAATACATTTTCGTAATGATGAACCTTCTATTGAAAGAAGTATACCATTTAAAAGAGAAAAATGTAGCATTTTTATATATTTTAGAAACAAAATAATGAGCAGAATGAAAATCTGAGAAGAGAGGTAGGGTCTGTCAATAAAGAGCTGGTGCAAATCGAAGCAGAAATGAAAAGAAGAGAAGAGGAGTGGGAAATGGAAAAGAGATATATGCAGCAAGATACTAGAGCTAGAAGAAAAAGAGCAGAATAGAGAAAAGGAGAAGAGACGCAACAATATTTTGCTAAGAAATGTGGTCATAAAAGGAGAGAATGTATCTAAAGCTATCAAAAAGGTCACAAATGAGAAAATAGAGATAGATGTCGAGGTGAAAGATGCCTTTGAAATGAAAAAAGGAATAATGTTAGCCAGGATGAAGGACTTTATGAATAAGGTTAAGGTAATGAAAAATGCAAACAAGCTTAGAGGTACTGATGTTTACATTGACAATGATTTTACGGTGAAAGAAAGGAATATGTGGATGGTATTGAGAAGAGTAGCCAGAGAAGAGAGAAGAAAAGGAAAGTAAGTGAAAGTTAGATATTGATAACAAATGTTTATTATGGAATGAGGTGAAATAACAATATAATAATTGCAAAAAAGTAAGAGGAAAAAAGTATGGGAAATACGAGGGGTTCTTAAAATTGGGGCTCTGGAACGTGGAGGGGTCAAATCAAAATGTAAGGAGGGCAAGTGGCAGAAGGATTTTGAAGAGTGGGTAATAGGAGTGGGTAATAGTAGGGGTAGTGGAAATGTGACTGGTAGACGAGGAGTGGGAAGGAGTGGGGTTTAAATGAGAAATGAGAAGGGTAACTAAGAACGAATCCCAGAAAGGACAACGGGGGGTATTATCGTGGAAATAACAGAAGGGCTGCAGGACGGAGATATGAAATATGGGAAGGAGGTGAAAGGGGTGGTATGTCAGCAGGGAAGGACACATCTGAGAATTGGGATAGTGTACGTAAATAACAAGTGGGAAGAAGTGAGACAAGAAATAGAGGATGAGACGAGCAGGGGAAATAGATGTATAGTGGGTGGGGATTTCAATACAAGGATCGGAGAAAGGTGTGGGGGAGAAATAAAGATGAGGTTCCGAAATAAAAAGGAATTGTGGTGGATATTAAAGAGAGGAAACCATGAAGCGGGAGATATCATTAGCAGAATGGGCGGGATACTGTGAAAGGACTCACAGAAGTAGGGGAGTATCAACACATGGAGAAAGTGGAGATGTTTACAGAGGGTGAAGTAGATAGGGC
Source organism: Ontholestes murinus (assembly GCA_963969525.1). Classification (NCBI taxonomy): domain Eukaryota; kingdom Metazoa; phylum Arthropoda; class Insecta; order Coleoptera; family Staphylinidae; genus Ontholestes; species Ontholestes murinus. Next base: position 22,500,613 of record OZ018390.1, on the reverse strand, counting down.
TTTTAAGGAAATAAAAAGAGGCAGGGCAGCGGGACTGGATGGCCTGAAGGCAGAAATGTGGAAGATTGTGGGAGAAGAAGGAACACGCAGTTCGGAGTCTTAGGAACTAGAAGAAGAGGAAAGGAGAACGCGAGATCAAATCTTTACGCTTGCAAGGGTGGTTGAGAGGAGAATTTAAATATCTGGGATTTGTGTTTACGAGTGGTGGGGAATACAGAGAGCACGTCAAATACTACGAACAGAAAGCAAAGAAGGCATGGTGCATGGCAAAAGAGAGGTGGGGAAATCTGGTAGAGGGAAACTTCTTGTGATGACGTGCAAACTGTGGGATACGTGCGTGAAGCAGATATTGATGTATGGTGTGGAAATGTGGGAATGAAAAAGTATAGATGCATTGAGAGAGAGAGAGCAAACGACGTTCCTGAAGCAGCTACTAGGAGTGGAGAGATCAACTCTTAGGTATATTCTGCTTCAGGAATTAAATAGGCATATTATGCATGTAGAGAAAATCGAAAGAGTGTCTAAGTATGAGATTAATGTGAGTACGAGAAATAGTTCTATACTATCCAATTTGTTATGATACAAGAAGGGGACAATTATATAATCTCCCATAACATAGATTAAACAAATTTTAAAAAGCAGTTTTTACTCCTGTCTAAAAATATTCAACCATCTTATATATATAATATAAAAAACCTAAATTACAATAAAATGAAATACATTATGTATAAAATATTATGTAATATAGAACCTTATTTTATGTCTGACTATTTCTCCTATTAGTTAATTTTCTACAACGTAAAGGACTTATATATTTTTATCACGCATTTTTGATACTATAAAATCAAATGTTAAAATAAGCAAAAGTTTTTATTATTTTTTATTTAGTAGATTTAAATTTAATACAAGTTTATACGAAAGTATAACAAATAATAACCGAAATTAACGAATGTATCAAATAAACTTCTTAATGAAACAGATTAGGAAAAAAACATAGTAGGCGTTATTTGGACAACTGGCCTCGTTTCGAGTTCTAATCCAGTAATACAATAAGGGAAGCCTGTCGGGTAATTACAAGTGGCAAACTTAATTAAATGAGTTTCGTTTATGTGTATTTGGTGGCGGCTGAATGGAGAAACTTTGTTGTAAACGTACCTCTCTTTTGCCGTTTTCTATTGTCCTCTTTCTCGTGCGGTTGCCATTCCTACATCGGATCGGGACCGGACATTGCTCCAAGGAACTGACCATCCCCGGAGGCGGACGATGCACCCTCCAGTAGGCTCTCTCTTGCGAATCGTTCACTATCTTGTCCCCCTTCTTGAGCAACTTGGCTAATTTCACCTGAAAACAAATACATTATTATTAGAAATATTTAATAAAACTTTTTATAAATATTAACATTATTTATTATTTAATCTCCTAATAATATAACTTTTTTATAATTTATTGATGATACAATAATTTAATTGATAAATTTTCTTAATTAGAAACTGCGAATCGATATTTATTAATAATCCATTTCAAGAACGTTAAATGTAATTGATTTTTATTACTAAATCAATTTAATAATTCTAAATTAATTAACCAATTATATCAATATCGCCAATAATATCATAAGCTCCTGAAAAGATTTCGACATAATGGATATTGAAAGACACGTTACGAGGGGAGACGCGAAATCATTTAATTTTTCTTGCTCTTCCCTTCGTCCTTTTGCTTCCACTCTAAGGAAAGACTACCGGTATCATCTTTACCAGCCTCTGATGAACCTTTCATTGTGATTTATGTCGGCGGATTGATAATGGCCGCAAATAAAGTGAACGTCGCTTTTGTATAAAACGCGAATATACGTATTAACCGCAAATATACATTGCATGTGACGCGATACAAATGAAAGCATTAATTTGGCTAATTTGGTACAGTATTGATTCTATTGGCGAGCGGTATTGAGGTGGTTAATTAAATTTTAATCAATATAACGATTCGAAGTAATATCACGTTATTTGCGTGGACATTTGTATTCGTTAATAATTTATTCAGAGAGCGTTAATTAGTTTTTGTGGCTTAATTAGGTATGCATGCGCAGTAATGATAATTCAATTTAATTATTTAATTTAAATTGGTATTTATTACAAAATAACATTACCTTGTTTATTTTTGAATGATAATCAATATATTTAATGACTTAAAAAATATTATTATATTATTCAATAAATAATTGTCTTATGCTAAAATGATAATAGCTAGCAGATAAACTTCTAGGTTTAAAAGGTTTAGAGGGTTGGTTTTGCTTAGTTTTTTCATGAGATTTGGTGTGCATAGATGAATTATGTAATTGTTTTGCAAGGAAAATAACCGAAACTTTTGGTGTATAGCTAGGCTTAAGTCGTTCGATAGAAATGCAGTCGTTTCTGCTTTAATATTTACTATAAACAAAATAATTTCGATGGATAATTTTGAATGGACCATTATAAGAATTTTGGGTACATTGTTTTTTTTTTTTAATAGGGATGCAAGAAAGAACATTGCAATGCTTTTTTGGTCCACGGGTTGTGAAAAGGACAAGATTACATCGACTTGGATCTGTAGAGGTTTAATTGCCTAACCTACTAATGCTGTGACCTAAAACGTCTAATTTTGATTCAGCGAAAATACATTATTAATGTTAACTATGATACCAGAAAAAGTTAATCTCTCAAAGAGTTTTCAACAAACATGTATCCTTGTTGTAAACGAGAATATCATCGATATACCTAAAGCAAAATGTTATTTTGCGTAATACCGAGTCTATAAACCTTTGAAACATCTGAGCTTGAACTCATTCTACTATATATAAACACCGAAAGGTATCGTGATGACCCTCTTTGGAATACCGTTAGGATAGATAAGAATTTTCTCCAGATTAACTTTTGAAAATAACGTACAATTGCAACAAATTTAAGTGACATAATGATAGGTAACGTATATCGGTCAAAAATTGTAACTTTGTAGAGTCTACTGTAATCATCTCATGGGTGCCATTTGATTTAGCTACACGATGTAGCGTTGTCGCCCATGGACTGGAAGAGGGTGAAGAAACTAAGCTGTAGCAATTTGTTGAACTCGTTTTTAACAATTTGGAGTTTGTGAAGTGCCAAACGCTGTGGTTTAGAAACAAAAGCAAGGTGGTCCAGAAGTTTCAGTGTGGTGATGAACATCATGCTTGATAGATCTAGTTAGATCAAAAGGTGCCATTAGGTCAGCAAATTGTTAAAATAACTTTAACATAGGTGCTGACTTCCTTCAACCGTTCAACATTGTTGTTGATAAATTCATTATCAAAGGAATTTATTTCAAAATTTCCCAATTTCCAAAATGCGTTTCTTATCAGACGTTGCCGAGCTATATAAACCATAATATTGAAATATCAAAGGAAGCCAGCGGTTAAGATCGGATAGTTTACATCTATAAGCACAACATTCCACGTTATGGAAGTAACTTTAGTTAATTTTGAAAAACCACACGTTGATAATAACCGTTAACGAAAACAAACCCTTTTTGAATGGCGATGAGTTTTGGCAAAGAGTTAATCCACTGCCAAAATGCTAACCTGAGCTCCTACTGCAAGTGTTTAGTTTTCAATTGTTTTCTCATTGAAGAGATTGAATGATAGCAAAACTTAAAAATATTATTATTTAAAACTCTGGAGCTGAAGAAAAAAAATTCAGGTAATTTGCAAAAGAAATTATTAAATAATTATTTTCTTAAAATATAAGCAGGAAATTACTTCTAGTATATTTAAGTTATTTAATATTTACTTTCTAGAACTGTTTAGCATTAAACAAAATTAAATTTTAATTAATAATTTAAAAAAGTAAGAAAACATTTGGTAAAACTACAATAAGCCTTACTTAGACTATAACCTATAATACATTTTATAATTAAATGTTGCTGAAAAAGGGCAGAAACTTTGTATAGAACATACCTGGAAAATAGAATATTTTTTAAATAAGTTCAACGTAATAAAGCAAATTATGATTAAAAATTCTAAAAATTTGGTAGAGAAATTACTGTAAACTAATTTTGGCAACTTGGAAGAAATACTATTAAAGTTTTATAAACCTTAACAGAAAATAATATAAATATACTAGTAAAATAACAATGACGCAATAAAATTTTCTGTTATTTTAGTACAGTAAAAATTCGGCAAATTAGGACAGATTGGAATTGTTGAAAAAGACAAGTTAGAAAATTTTAAAAAACTGAAAAGGAATTTTTGTGAAATTCTAGACATAAAGGAATTTTTATGCAATTTTGAAATTACCAAGAAGCTCCAGAAATATGAACTGGAAATATCTGGAATATACTAGCATTTTAAAAAATTATCAAAATTAAATTTGGAATGTTTAGAAAATTATGAAGGCATTTTGAATGAAATACTAATTAAGTTTTAAAAATCTGAACAGGAATAATAACTGTAATATACTTGGATATTTAAAGTGGTGCAAAATGTAACTAGAGTTGCAAGAAAATTCTAAGAAGTTAGAAGAACATTTTGTGAAAAAATCTAGAACTGTAGAAGAAAAGAGAGGCAATTAGATCAGAAAAAAGGTTGAAAAACTATAAGGTCCAACAAAATGAGACAAGATATTTTGGAAAGTTTTAAATGTATTAGAAGTCGATGTTTTTTTTTGTTTTCTGAGTTTCGTGAAGAGTATATCAATATAAGTAACACTATTGTATTCTTTCTTGACACTTTATTTCTATGCTTAGATATATAATTCGAGTGCTATGCGATCATTATCAGTAACAACTAATTTTAACAACCTGCAGTAGTATCTAAAAACGCCGCACACAAGTTGTTAAAATTAGTTGTTATTGATAATGATTATTTGTGTTAGAAGATCTAGAAAATTCTAAAATACGGAAAGACAAGTTTCCATACAATTTTTATGCCATAAAAGAAATCTGGAAACTTAGCATTCTTTTAGTAAATTAATTCGACTGATTAGTTACCACGTTAATTAATTCTAAACTGTGGCTTGTATAGAATATTTATACGGCAGCTGATATACCAGTAGAACTTTTTGGAAGAGAAGAACTCAGTACTCATATTGTGTCCAAATTATTACGGACAAAAAATACTAAGGAACTCTAAAAATATGAACAGAAAATAACTGTTAGTATATTGTACAGTTATTTTCTGTGTAGATTATCAGATTTAGCAGATTTTGATAAAGTACCAATAAATAAATAAATAAATTACTATAGCATTTGGAAAAATTCTAAAAATGAATGTTACTGACACATTCTCAAAGCTGAGAAGAGACATTAGGAATTTTGGAAATACACTTCTAAAGAGAATTTTAGAAATTTGGACAGTAAATAGATGAAAATATAAAAAATTCAAGAGGGTCCAACGTAATATGACAAAGTATGCTAAAGAATTCTAAATATTTAGAACAGAAATTGCTGTAAATTTCTAGAACTTTAGATGAAAATGAAGGCAATTTAAATATGAATTATTGTTCCCCTGTCAACAGCATCCATCCGGTTTCGATCATTTTTGAGTTTCTTCAGCCTAACGCAGTTGGAGATAGTGAATCGAGTTTTACTATGGAGTATTTAATTCTCCGGGTTAACCATCGATTAAGATACTACCATCTATTACCTAAGTCGGTGGTTATTCACTCGCAGCGATTTATTTGAACGCTTAGATAATAGATAACACCTAATGGTAATATCTTAGTTGAAAGTTTGAAACAGAAATTATTAAATCTTTAGTAATCTGCACAGAAAATAATTAGAACAAACTAGAATTTATTGAAAACATATCGAACAAAATGAGACAAATGATCCTAGAAAATTATAATAATTACAAAACAAATTTTCTGTTAAATTCTAGAACTGTGGGCAGAAAGACCGATGGTCGATAGCCCAAACGGACAGACTAACACATTATATATCATTTGTAAATGTTTTAATTTGGTAAATATCTATGTTCGAATAAAGATGTTATTCTCTCTCTCTAGAACTGTAGAAGAAAATTTAGGCAAGTACAGGAAATAACTGGAATATACTAGCAGTTTAGAAAATAATAAAGGCAATTTTGAATAAATATTAATAAAGTCCTGGAAATATGAACAGGAAATAACTGGGATATACTGGGATTTTTAAAAAGTGGTACAAAATGCAACAAGAGTAAAATTCTAGAATTGTAGAAAAAATAGAGACAATTAGAATTTTTTAAAAGATATCCAACAAAATGAGATAATTCATTTTAGAAAAATTTAAATGTGTCAGGAGATCTTGCAAATTTAAAATATCGAAAGAGAAATTTCTGTAAAATTCTTACGTCATAAAATTTTTTTAGGCAACTTGGAAAAGAAATTAAAAATGTTTAGAACTGTAGAAATTCAGGCAAATAGGATCCAAAATAGCTGAAAAAGATTAATATTTCTAAAATGAGGTTCAAAAAATAAGATATGAAATATTAGAAGCTAGAGAAACTAAAAGAAACTGCACGGAAAAGAAATTTCAGGAAAATTGGAAAAGAAATAACAAAGGAACTCTAAAAATATGAACACGTTATAATAGCTAGTTTATTCCAGTTATAGCATGTTAGGATTTATAGATTTCTCTAGCATTTTAAAAAGTTCTCAAAATTAAATGCCGAATCAAAATGTAAAATTATAGTATTTTAAAAGAAATTTCAGGTAATTTGGAAAAGAAATTATTAAAGAATTGTATAAATATATGAACAGAAAATATCTGCTACTATAATCCAGTTCCTGTTCAGATTTCTAGATTTTTTAGCAAAATTAAAAAAAAATGTATTTCCGAAAAGTTTTAAGAACTTAGAAGAAAATTTAATCTAGATTTACAATTTATATTTTTATTATATTAAATCCAATTATAGAAACAATTTATAAAATCTTTTTATTGTATACTACAAATATGTTTTACGAAGTAATCTATTATTATTATTATTATTAAAGAAGAAACCTAAGCATAAAATATTTGGAATATATTGTACTTTTAATAAAAATTTCTGTAGAACTGTAAAAAAAACTTGCAACTATGCAATTCGGACAGAATATGGCTGAAAAAAGACCTAGAATAGATGTTTATGTTCATGTTTATTAGACTTAAGCTTCTTTTCAAAAAATACATATGAATATACAAAAATATACTAAACATACAAAAATTTTGGATGGATTAATGTGAGTGGAGTTCATGCAGCTGTGATGATCTTCCACTCTAACCCTTGTTTCTGGTAGGCAGTGAGAGTATCTCTTTACTACTATTTACCATAATTGTTAAAATATATTAATATTTGCCTTAATTTGTCCTTATTTTTTATCTTTTTATAGATGTAATTATTAAATAATAAATAAGATAAGCTATTTTAGAAAATAATTCAATTTCTTCTTCTCCTTGTATAATCTCATCATCGACGCTTTCAAAAGCTTCCTCCTTAAATATGATGCTCTTCAAAATATCTTAATTATATTTTCCTCTCCTTTTATTAGACCTTTTACTTTGTTCTTGATATTTAATACACTCTTTAATTTTTCTTGTTCATTATAAAATATATATAATTTCATTACATGAGAAAATCTTAAAAATTGAAATAAATTCTCAACAATATATACAATATAAGATGATAAGATCTGAAAAAGCATGTAGTGTGACAAAAAAATATTTTTTCGTAATTTTAAGAAATAGAGAGAAAGAATTTTATTCGCAAAAGTAAGTTAGGAATGAATTTCAGGGTTTCAATATAGCAATGAGTTTTATAGTATATTAAACACAATTTTGACATTTCCCGCAGCAATACTGAATGTTCACGATGCGTGTAATAATCACCCATTAGATTAGAGATTATTTAGAGAGACGTTGCCGTATTTATCGCTATCAATCATTTACGCTCGCGTGGTATTCCTTGTTTGAATTATTCGAAGCATGAAGGATATAATTTATGCACTATATTGTGTATTTTTAAGAACAAACAACCATAGTGTGGATATTGCCTCTCAAGTTACTTTTATGGGCGCAATTATCAAATTATAAGCCATTTTATATAAAAATAAAACAATGTTACAATTAAGTTTTATATGTACAAGGTGAGGAGAAATTATCAGAACGGTGTAATTGTCATAATTGCAGTTTTTAGATAAAACTAAATATAAATACTTGGTTGCGGAAGTTTCGTAATACATTATGAATAATTTAAATAAAACAATTACCTTTGTTGGTATGAGATTTCCTTACGCATCTTCAACTGATAATACATGTTTAACTATCGATACATCATATAAATTATAACCTAAGCAATTTGGTTTTTAATAATGATATTAAAACATTTATTAAAAGTCAAATGTTAGTATTAAAACTTATGAAAACCTATGAAGACCTAAATGAATCGACTGGACGAGTAGTGGAAGATCTTATAAGTCACTTGTCAATAACATATTAGATGCTCAAAATACTTTCATTACTATGTTAAAAATTATCAGTTTGGATAATGCAGTAAGTAACAATAAGCCGAGACCTTTAAAAATAAGAAACAAATATATATTGTACTAAGAAGTAATGCAATCGCACATAACAAAACATTCATCTTGCATGGTGCATTATAATAAAGTAAAAGAAGAATTTAGTAGAAGAAAATCAAGTGGTGGTCTTAATTCGCTTATCGTACGTCGTCATAGAATTCCATATTTAGCAAGTAATTATACGCACAACAAAAAAACTAAGTGTTTATTACCAAAACTGTGGTAATTTACGGAGAAAATGAAGAATTTTATCATTGCTGTATAATAATAATTATGATACCATTATATCATTATGAAACTTGGTTGTATGAAAACATTTCGAATAGTCAATTACAATTGGGTAATTATAATATTTATATATCAGACAGAACAATTGAATGGGAAATCACAGGTGGTGGGATTCTCAATGCCATTATAAGAGTTTCAACACAACATTTGTTTTATGCAACAATTTTTTAAAACCTAAAAAAACATTGGGAAATTTTACATAGCACTTGGATCTACTCTAGAAGAATATCAAACCTCTTGGTCTTGAAGATAATGCTAATTGATGTAAATGCCACAACAATTTTAATTAATTTTTGGTGATTTTAATTTTCCTGGAACAACATGTAATAATGTAGCTAGTCTGAATACGCTCGATATAGTCATCTGCAATATTTACTTGCTATATTTATTTGAAATGCCGTTCAAATTAATAATATTTCCAATTCCCCTGGTGTATACCTGTATGCTTTAGCACAGTTTCAGATAATTCTATTTATTTTGTCTCCTGATATCTTACTTCCAACTAGTATCTACCACTTTGCATATAATAGTATTTTCAACTCATGTAAATAATAATATGGCCACTTTTGATAAAAAGTATATATTTAAAAGAACCAACTATAAACATATCAATTCATATTTCAATTTAAAAAACTTGGATTTTATATCTTCATGTTCTGATATATACAAATGTTAATGAATTTTATGATATCTTTATTTTGCTATTGATAACTTTGTTCTATATACGAGATTCCCAACACTGAGAATCCAGTCTAAAATTATGTATATATTAATCATAATAATGGTTGCGACCGTTACTATGTGGTAATTCATGATAAACACTAAAATAAAACACTTACTATGTTTTTACCACTAAAATTTTAGTGGTAAAAACATAGTAAGTGTTTTATTTTAGTGTTTATGTATATATTATTTTCATTGAATCAATTCCTGTAAACCAACAAGAAGTGTTACAATCTGGCGCCCAACATGGGGCCGAAAATGAAGAAAATGCGGAGAGGATAAGGAAAAGCATGGCAAATAATATGGTAATGACGGAACAGCAGTTTCAGACCCTGATGAACCGTATGCTTGAAATAAGTACTCGACCATAAATGGTAAACTAGAGAAGCCCGCTGATACCTGGTGGTAGGGAATACAAACAGAAATCAACACGTAGGACTAACTCGTCGTCGGCGACCGCAACACATTCGCTCCACTGACACAGAATTATAAGGTCTTCCAACAGATCTACGAGGACAAACAATACAGGCCCATGTAAATAGACCATTTTTTCACAAGTAAAATAACAAGAACTCCAGTTTTTATCGGAAAATCATATGCACGAGAAATGTGTTGCTTAGCAATATCGCGAATCCTGAGGTTTTTATTGTCAACAGGATAAGGGATTTTCCTTGGCATTTTCCGATTAAAAACGAGAGGTCGAGTTATTTTTGGAGACAAAGACAAATTCCAGAAAAAAACTATTTTTATATAAAATTTATTTAATGTTACTAGAAAAATACAATTGAATATTGAATAGTTAATGTTACTAATATAACATAACGAATTATTCTGAATATTAGTTGGTATATTGTTTTTAATAACTTTGATTAAAACACTTAGAACCTTTCTTCAATATTTTTAAAATATTGAAGAAAGGTTCTAAGTGTTTTAATCAAAGTTATTATTATCTTCAAGTAACTCAATCAACCAAATTGTTTTTAATAGTTGCATCAATTTCGTTTGATTTTAAACTGCCGAAACGATTCATTATTCACTTTTGATAAATACGAACTACAAACACCTACAATCACCCTTCTGGGATTTTATCACTTTTTATCACTTCTTCCTTTTTGTTTTATCGAGATAAACAAAGCTGCTATGCCACTATATTGCTTCTAACCTTGAATTAGACACATGAGGGAATTGGTCATAAAAAAACGAGCAATAATCAGCAAATTGAGCATAGCAAGCAAAATCTAATATACAGCTTATTGCACCTGAAAGTCAGGAAAAGAGTAACACGAAGATCACTCGACTCGTACGACGGACTCTTTACTCAAACGAGAGAAACAGAGAATATATTAGAAGAAGAGAAACAAACCAAGTGGCCAAGAGAAATTAAATTCGCCTACTGCAAGAATAGTGGACATCGGATAGAGGAATAAGAAAGAAGTTACGTGAAACCACATTCAGCAGTAACAATTTTCAGTTTTAAGGTTGCGGGAAATCTTGCCGGACCGCCTAACCAGATAAACTTTACATGGAACCGACTTCCTAAAACAGGCAGAAATCACTCTGTATATGGGACAGAAGACATGGACGTTTTCCGTAAGACAACACCCATCGTACGACGCCGAGAAGACCAAACTCGGCAAGCTTTAGATTAAGTAGAAAGTCGCCAACGAAAATGATAACCAGCTAATTTACCTCTACAAGAATAGTGGACACCGGATAGAGGAATAAGAAAGAAGTTACGTGAAACCACATTCAGCAGTAACAATTTACAGTTGTACGGTTGCGGGAAATCCTGCCGGACAGCCTAATCAGAGAAACTATACTTGGAATCGACTTCCTAAAACAGGCAGAAAACACTCTGGATATGGCACAAAAGACATGGACGTTTTTCGGAAGACAACACCCATCGTTCGACGCCGAGAAGCCTAAAATCGACAATCCTCAGATTAAGAAGAAAGTCGCCGACGAGAAAGATAACCAGCTAATTTACCTGAATCCGCCGCGGAAAAGTCCGAATTATTTCGTTTCTACCCAGAGCCGATTGAAATCGTCACAATTGACCTCCGCCTAAGAGACGACGAAGACACGTTCCCGACTCCTGCAGAGAAACAAGCCATGAACTATATGCTACACAGACACATATCCATGTGTCTGTCTAGCATGTCGACAGCTCGAAACCACCAACAACACTATGATGTCACCACATCGACACCGGTAGCCACCCACCGACTAGTACCAAACCGTACCGGATGTCGCCTCCGAAAAAAAAGTTAGAGCAACAAATCGAAGAACTCCTCGGGGATGACATTATCCAGACGTTGTCGTCGCCGTGGGCATCTCCGGTGGTTATTGTGTCTAACAAAAAAGGATCGAATCGATTATGCGAAGATTATCGTGCGGTCAACGTTGTTACGACGCCGGATAGATATTTACTGCCCAGAATGGCTGACTTGTTTCACAACGGGTCCACCAGCAAGTTTATATCTAGCGTCGACCTATGAAGCGGTTACTCGCAAATCCCCGTCGCAGAGGCCGACATCGAGAAAATCGCATTCACCTATCCATTTGGCTTATTTGAATTTAAACGGATACCATTTGTTTTAAGGAACGCTCCCGCAACGTTTCAATAAACAATGGAACGCCTCCGAACGCGCATCCCCCACTTTAAGATGTTAGCATACTTAGACGACATCATTATTCTCTCCGATACATTCGAACAACATCGTAGTGACTTAGAAGATAATTTCAAGCTATTATCTATCAAGTCAATGTCAACCAACCGAGAAAAAACGTCGTTGTCCAGCACATGTGAAATTGTTTGGTCACGTTCTAACACCCGGAGGAATCACCACCGGCCCCGAGCGGATTAGAGCAATCGCCACCTGGAGAAGCCCCAAAGATAAGGAGGAGGCTATATCTTTTATTCAAATCTGCTCGTAGCATAGAAGATTTATACCAAATTTCGCAATAATGATTCTGTTTAAAAAGAACTTTGCTTGGAAATAGGAAGAGCCACAGCAAGCAGCAATTGATTGTCTAAAGCAATTGTCGCCGAAGTACCATTCCTGATTCGAACTGATGCAAGTGATTTTGCCCCAGGAGCAGTTTTACTCCAGTAGGAGGGACCTAAGGAATACCTTGTTGAGTACGCCAGCAGATTGTTAACCTCCGCCAAACAAAATTACACAACGACTAAGCGAGAAGCACTGGCTATGGTTTGGACATTAAACATTAAACAAATTCCGAGGATACGTAGAAGGGTCCCCGATTACCATCGCGACCGATCACCAGGCCCTACGTTGGCTGATGTCACTAAGAGCCGCCACAGGCCGCCTTGCTTGATAGGCCTTTCAATTGCAGCCATTAGACATCACTATAAAATACACCCCTGGGAGATTTAACTACCTAGCCGATGCTCTGTTACAAATCCCTAGCGACAACATAACAATGATAAACTATATACAAATTAACAGCCCCCAAAGATCCGCAGCAGAAATACGCTGGACACAAGGACAATGAGCTAAATTTTCCGCCCTCGTGTCACAACCCACAACCCAGGTCAGAAGAAGCCACTTACTGGAGTAATAAAGGCTACCTGCTGGAGAAGGGAGTCCTGCACCGCTACAGCCTGGATATTGTTTCCGAAGATGCACAACAATGCATTCCAAGAAGCGAGATATATTCTCAACTGGAGGACTTTCACGATCGCCCCATTGCCAGACAATATGGATTCCTGAACATACCACCGCCTCTCAAAATTCTATTTCTGGAAAAGAATGTGTGACGACATCGCTTAACATGTAAAAATCTACACAAAATGCCAACGATACAAGACCAGCAATCTAAAACCAAAAATTCAAACGTCGCCGGAATCAACGATTCAGAAGCATTTCACTTATTCGGACCACTGCCCAGCTCATCAGAAGGCTACACAATTATTCACATCATGGACGACCTCGCCAGCCGTTGGGTGGAAATACTGCCGCTGAAGAAAGCTACCGCCTCCGAATATGTCGATGCATTTCGGATAATGGGACCCAATTCGTCAGCCCCGTGATGTTGTAGGTCGTTTAGGCGTTGAGCACAGTTTCACCGCGTTTTACCACCCTCAGGCCAATCCCGGAAATGAAAAATCCGCGACATGAAAACCCTCGTTGGAAAATAGCACAACACGTGGCCAACCAAATTAGGCGCTATTCGATTCGCAATGAATACGCACGTGAGCTCCTCCACCGGACACAGCGCTGTCTACCTAACGTTCGGGCGAGAAGTACGTACTGCCGAAGAGGTCAGCCGAGATTTACGAACTATCATCTTCGCAGAGAATTTTGTAGCAGAAGTAACTCCACGCCCGAGACCCTCGAAGACGCTTACCGAACAGTCGACGAACGACAGGATAACCGGATGTAGACCATCTCCGGAATACTGCCCTGGTGACCATGTCTGGGTCGCCAGCCACCTACTGAGCTGATCAAAAGACTTATTCAGCTCTAAATTGGCACCGAAGCGAGATGGGCCCTACACCATCCTCAGGCGAAAAGAAGCCGCAATTTACGAAGTCATGTCCATGGAGACCCCAGCCACCCCATTGGAACTTTCAACATATCCGCCCTTACGCCGTTTGTAGGACAGATAGAGGACCAGAAACCCCTGCACCCCATTCGCAAGAGAGTACGTCCACGCAAAGACGAGTTCTGGTCGCCTCATCAGGACGATCTCGGCACCAGAGGGGGAGTATGTAACTTCCACCCGCTGTTAGAAAAGTGCGCTACCCTTGAGCAGGTAAACGAGCCAACGCACCACCGCTCGCATCAACCGCTCGAAGCCCTTATAACCCTGGGACCAACCGTAAGACGGCAGCCTACTAGCTCACGTCTAATCGATCTGGTCTAAACTTATGTATATATGTATCTTGATTATTTAAATTCCTGTTTAACAAGGAGTGCTACAATATCAAATTGTAAACAATGTGGTCTATATAATGAGTACTGTATATTTTTGGAACTTAGGAAATAATGCCAAAATTTGTTACAATAATTATTTAACTAAAACTGAATCATCTTTGAAATCTAGCCCGAAATTATTTTGGAAATTTGCGAAAGTGCTCAAAAACGAAAAGGGTTATCCAAGTTGGGAATGGTGCCACCTAGATGAAAAACAAGTTTTAGTGTCCCAATTCATAAATTTGTCTCAAGGGTACTTGTTGATAACTACAGATGGGTATGTACACAGTTTATAATTACAATAACTCTAGATAAATTAGTAACTAAGCAATTAGACTGGCTTTCAAAAATTATATTTTCATGTCAACATGGATTCGTTAATGGTAGATCAACGTTTTCTAATCTTTTCATGTAATAACAATTCGTATACCTAAATGTTAAAAATTGCTTTTCCATGTCAGTTTCAAGATGTAATATACCAATTTTATATACATAGGCTATTAATTCTATAAACTTCGAACAAGTCAGCATGTTCAAAGATCTGGGAATTATAATTGATAGCTAATTTTCATTTAATCCCCACATATTAAGTATTATGAATAAAACACATATTGAGACAATATGTGTTTAAATATGGATTTCCACCTAGTAACGGTCAAACCATAATGGAGTTATTATTAATAAGGTTAATGATTAACAAAACACTTTAAACTTAAGCTCGCTTTGAAAAGAAAGAGTTTGACAATATTCCTAATATTTAACGAAATGTGACGAGGCTTTTTAACTCCATCCCAAAAGAAACCTTCTTGAAAAGTTTCCACTACAGATAGTTATTCGATGGATAGTGAGGTTACTTTTGTTAATATTTCATCTACGTTAATGATACAGAATTATTCACCGAACTTTATTGTCAGAGATTGTATAATTAACAATATTTCATCAAGTGATAAATGAGAAACAAATACAAGTTGGAATAATCCTATTGTAAATATGTGATATGTTAAATAATTAATCATGTAAATTTAGTTATAGATACATACAATAAGAAAATCAATTAGTTGTTCTTGCATTACCTATAATCTATAAAGCTTCAATCACAATCTCCATTGATGCCCCGAATAAAGTTTTTTCATTTCACCCTCACGTCCCTATTCATCTAGATTTAATCCATTCCAGACAGCATAATGCATCCGTGATTTCCGGGACCTTATCCCCGGACACAATTCAAACCCTCCATAGTGTGAATTCCCTCAATGGGCGGCAATAAGCCACCGCCGGCTTAGAACATTCCTATCTTGAATAATACAATAGTGAAACCACGAACTGGCATTATGTTACTATACGCTATGGTAACGTATTATTTATTATTAAACGTATTGGAAGCACACGTATTGTATGCAACCAAACGTCTTCAGAAGTTTATTGCGAGTGCTGATGCTAAATATTTGTCTCATTTACGTTCAACTATGTAAGCACTTGCACCAGTATAATTGGGGAGTGTTGCAGGCAATGCGTTTAATTATATTCCCGGAGGTTGGTGGTTTTCTCGTTGAACTAGATGCATTGGCGGTTTCTTGTACATATACACCAACACAGGATATAATGATGCTATTATTCTTGTTAGTATAGTTTCCGTGATTTCATATTTTTTTTACGAAGCTGTATTTTCATATAATGTATAAAATGTTTTTATTTGTTTGTAAAAATTATCAATTTATTTCATCTACGTTTTGATTAATTAATAAAATTAAGATTCCTTATTAGTAATTAAATGATATTATCTTTTATTCTACAATGGGAGCCTTGTGGCATACCAAATAATACCTGTAATTATATTATATTTCTACACAAAAAAACGTTACTTTATTCTATTTTAACAGAGACTTTAATAACATACAACCGATATAATTATGTTAAAAGTAATGCATTTATAAATTTACATAACAATAATGTAAAAGTAATAAAATTGTCTATATCGAAACCGTAAAAGTTCCAATAAATACTCTCTTAGGTAATGTCTTGTGCAACAATCTTATATTGTCTAAGAAAATAGTCAATTTTTTACATCTTTTATATCTGCTGCTATTAAGTATCAAAAAAAACATAAAAATAAATCCCAACAATTTTCCATTATTTTCGTCTCAGCTAGTTTTCGCTGCTTCTACAAGTTTCACTGCCTTGTTTTTAGGGCCGGTGCCAAAAATTCGGCGCCCCAAAATAAGGTGGGCCATATTGATTCGGTAATTGATGTTCGTCTCTTGTTTGTTCGCCGAGGAATTTATGGCGATTCGCCGCGGCGACCTTTTCCATTTTACGTCCCTCGGAAATGATTCACGGTTGTTTGTCCATAAGGATAAGATATAAATGAAAATTGTGAATGCGATGGGATTTCCAGCGAATAGCGGCAAGGTAGATATACATATAAATTACTCGATTTAATATTTCTCATACATCACCGGTTTTAGTAAATTGGACCAAGATTGAGTTGATCCGGTGAAATAATTACCCCCGGTTTACTGCGGATAAAAGTAATTGGGAAATTAGATTGCCACGAGACTTAAAAGTAAATTACTGAGTGAATTAAATAGTTAGTGTATAAATAGTATTAAATATTAACCTAATAATAAAAAGTAGTTTAATATTATTCGTATTATATGTGCTTATATAAAATTATATCATAAGACGAATACAAATTTATTATTGAATGATTTCTTGTAAGAAAGTTTTGTACTTGTTTCTTGTATGTCTTAAGTTATTGTTTATTTAAAATTCATTGTGGATTTACGAAACTTTTTCGTATTTTTAAATTGTTAAATCGAGTATCATTCGAAATTAGAGCTGTACACCATCTATAAAGAACACCCTGAATCAGTAATTGTGAAGCTGCAAAGATTTTGATAGGTAGGACACCTGCTAAGAATGCTGGAAGACATTAAGACGCGAAGAGTGCACAAGTACAAGATGAAAGACAAAAGGCCAAGAAAGCGTTGGAGATGCTGTCGAAGAAGATGCCAAAAAAGTCCTAAAACTAAGGGATTGGCGAAGAGTGACGATGGATCATACAGAATGGAGGAATAAATTAATTACTGCCATTGAATGACTTGAATTGGATCGTTAGAAATTAAATGATTAATATCCGAGCTACACTTTTGTCATACAATTATGCAAGTACTTATAGCCATTAGTTAAAACCATAATTCTTACTATAGTAAATAAACAACTATTAGCTGTCATATGGTATAACTGATATCATATGTATATAATTTGGTTCTTTTTAAACTGATATTAAACATAGTAAAATATTTTAAAATTTCTGAGATTAACTGAAATATTTAAATATTCTAGTCTAAACAAATATTTGCAGTATTTTAATAGTTCTACTTCATTTTCTAAATAATCTTATTATTTGATTTTATAAAAAAAACATACCATAAATACTAGCACCTCAGTTTACTATTATTTTATATTTTTAGATTACAAAAAATATTGAATAATTCTCTTAGTTTATCAAACTTTAATTACATGAATGAATTTTACTTACGACGATATCACTTGCGGACATGATGATGAGTACTAATAATAATCGACAGGAAATTTTGTTGACATTGGGTCGTGTAGATAAAATATGTGAGTGCCACATATATGTGTGTATCAATATTTAATGTAAAAGTTGACTCAACTGCTGAAGAATAGATTAAACCGATAAGGGACGATCATTATTATAAGAATGTTATCAAAGGGCTTCATAAATCTATAATAAAATTATGTGACAGATTTTATTTAAAAAAATGTAAAATAACAGGTAAATAAAATGCATAGGGCTGAACGACCACCGGTCGATAGCCAATAAAGAAAACAAGAAGAGAAGAAACATACTAATTGTCTTATTTTCAGATGTAATACTATTAAAATGCATATTTAATTAATTTAAGATGTTGGTGGCGACCGTTATAATGTTTATTATGTTTGATTATTTATTTATATAATATATCAAACCTATGATAAATTAAATTCAAATTAGATGATCAGTGTTCAAAATAAATTCAGAAGTAAAAAAAAATATAACATAAAGCCTACTGTATAATATTTTTAACTTTTAACATTAACAATATTTTAATTTATCAGATTAAAATTGTCGCTTTGATTATTGAATAATTGGCAAACATCCGAAATTAAAATCTGAAATAGTAATGTAAGAAGCTTAATTATCCATTAAAAATGCAAGAGTCAGTTTACGAACTTTAACGAAGATAAACTCAATCCTGTCAGTAATACGAATTTCATAACGATGGCTGCAGTAATTGGAAATAATGAACTAATATCAAATTTATGACGACGTAATCCGTATTACATCTCGAATCAAATAGAATTCTATTTTTTGATTAATGTACTTTGTTAGTATGGTTGCGAAATAGACGAATTAAAACGTTCTATAGTTTTAAGAGTATGTGATTTAGATTTACGTTTTACCTGTTTTGTGCATAAATTAAATTTAAAAAAATCTTTAAATGTGTGTAAATTTGTCGCAATATAGATAATCCCAAGTTTAGTTTAAAAATATTAATTTTGAGTTAGGGAGATATAAAATTAAATATAAACTTTAAAAACAGGAAAATATAATTATTATATTTCTTGAATTAGTTTCTCATGGAATTCGTGGTGAAACACTTTATAATATAGAAATAAAACATCTAATTATTATATATTATATTTACTTATTCGTTTACTAAATATAGTAGTTGTAAATAGTGGTATTTTTGCATAGAGAAATACTATCCAGTGACCTTATCTCTAAACAAAATCAACGACTTAAATACACAAATGAGTAAATTGTATAAATAAATAAGGACAATATTTTTCATTGAATTAATATAATCATTATTTCGACATCATCATTTAAGACACTTAATATTTTGCCCTTCTTTTAGGACAAGGCCACAAAATATATTGGAATTTCAAATTCGAGGATATGTGCCCCAATAGGTCATTACTTTCCAATTTGAATTCTATTCGTTCCAATTTAAAATTAATTGTTCTCATTTTAAAATTATCCTCTATCGATTTGATTAATGTTAAATTCATCGACTCTAATGTGGAAAATCAAATGCATGCTCGAAATTTTGATGTGCAATCATCAAGATATTCTGACATATATATGGAATTGTTTTAATTTAAATCATCTTGAGGTTGTTGTAGTATATGTACTGCATGTTATTATGTTTCAAATACTGGATTGTGGTGAAACTTTGTCGTAGAATAATAGACACTGTGTCAGTATTTTATTAAGTTATTATATTTCATCTAAAACAATAATTCACGTTAACTAGCTAAGAATATTTGAAATAAAATGTGATATAATTGTTAAAAATAAAGTGTAATACAAAATGGTATAAAAAAGTTATGAGTTTTCTTTATTAAAAAAAAATTGAAAATGTAGGGAACATCGAGAAGATTCAAGAATTGATATAATTGTGATCATTATATATAAGCTATATATATTTGACATTTTAGGGATTGATTTGTTTGTATTTAATACAGCTTGTTAATTTTAGGTTTTGTGAAGAAAGAAGACTCAATCTTTTATTTATAGTATAGTACATCTTCACGTAACTCAACAATCATTAAAGTAAGACTAAACTATTAGCATGCTAAATTGCAAATTAACTTCTAATTAGAGTGTTACGTAAAGAAAATTTAATATGACCATCCAATTAACTTATTAATATAGAATTGATTAAATGAAATAAAATTGTTGTCAGTATTATTTATAAACACGCGTTGTTTAACAACAAAGAACGAATTTTTTTAAATGCTGCAAAGACTCAACGGTGGCACTTTTGAAATTATAGATAAGAAAACAGGGGAGATGTCTATATCACTCCTGCCATCACTTGGCGTGTCTGTAGCAAATGTTTCCACCATGGGAAATTTGTTGTCGAATGTACAACCTCCTTCGACATTACCTAGTTGTATCAAACATACGCTTATTGCCGGTCCACCAAAAGTCGTTCCTGCCAGTAATACTAGTGATATGAATGTGCTTGTTACTGTTCCAGTGGAGAACATAGTAGTACCATCTATTAAAGTCGATGTTTCGATTACAGCGGTCTTTTAAACGACAAAGGTCAATGCAGTGGTTCCTCCAAGTAAAGATATACAACATGGTGTCCAACCATAATCTTCATCACAAACACAAGCTCAAGAAAGTTGAGGATTGATTGATTGGATTAATAGTGTTGTCGCTGTAAGTTTTCTACTATCCAAAGTTGCAGAGAAAGTAAAACATTCTGTCGAGATGTTCCTGTGTTAGTAGCTTCTAAACAAAAAGTAAAAATAATCCCAATACGAGAAGAATTTCAATTGGTTTTTGGAAATTAAATAATAAGAGTTGAATAAACACGTTTTTGTTTGTGGAGGCCAACTTAAATGTTTTGGAAAATTTACAAAACAAAATCCTCTTGACAGATGTAATGACATCTTATAGATTAAACCACAGATTAAATACATCGACACGAATTTAACATTCAGCAAGAGGGATCAGCGTAACACAAATCAACTATATGTTAACAAATCTACCAGAAATGTCTTTTCAGAAATTAGTGGAATGGTCTAAGAGAACCTCAAAACGGATATTTCCGTTAAAAAAAATCAAATTTTATTTATGAAAACAATACTTTCCTTATATTCTACATAGAGAAAGTAAGAAAGATGTAGAATCCATCAACAATTAGTAATTAAAGTTATCATGTATATGTAGGGTGAGTGGGTGGCATCTAACCCACCCTTCAATCAGTAAAACAAAAGTGAGGGTTTTAAATAAAACTTGTAAATAAACATAACATTATCGCAAATTTTAATAGATCTATTCAAACAATTTTTGATGATGTTTTACTGATTGGAGGGTGAGTGGGTGGCATCTAACCCACCCTTCAATCAGTAAAACAAAAGTGAGGGTTTTAAATAAAACTTGTAAATAAACATAACATTATCGCAAATTTTAATAGATCTATTCAAACAATTTTTGATGATGTTTTACTGATTGGAGGGTGAGATAGAGGCTACCCATCTACCCTACATATACACATAAACTGTATTTCTTTATGGCCTCGCGATTTCCAACAAAATTAATTACAAAACTTTTTAAAATGGTAAATTTTTTTAGTGAGTAAATTAGTAAAAATTTAATGCATAATAGGTGGGCAGACGTTAAATCTAAATTAGATAAAATTAGCTGTACCAAGTCATTTATATTTAATCTTAAATTTTGATTATGTTTTATTTTTTATTACATAAAGGGTTTGATAGTTGTTAGCAGCGAAATCATCAATGATTTGGAATTAATGTTGTCATGTATATGTAGGGTGGGTGGGTGGCCTCTATCCTACCTTCCAATCAGTATAACATAATCGGGGGTTTTAGTTAGAAGTTGTAAAATGTAAACAAACATATTGCATTTTTTAATTGATATCCATTCAAATATTTCAAATATTTTTTAATGATGCTTTACTGACTGGAGGGTTGGATAGAGGCCACCCACCCATCATACATATACATATTAACTTTAATTACGGATCGCTTCGCAATTTACAATAACTTTAATTGCAAAATTTGAATAAAATTAAAAAAAGTGTAATTTTTTAGTGTGTATATTGACAAAAATAATTAGAAAAAACACGAAAATATTTCGTAAATTATATAGGAGTCCATGATAAGTCGAAAGGCTTTAAATCTACCTTAAATAATATTAGCTATAGATGGTCATTTAATTTAAACTCTATGATGTAGCCATCATAGAATTTTCCTTACATTTTTCTCGAAAAATATGAGGTTTACGCAAAAAGGCTATTATTATAATATGTACATTTCATGTAACTCCTATAGTTTATTAATGTTTACTAAAAGTATTTCAGTTTTAGTTTTGAATGATAAAATATTAAGTTTAAATAATACTTATAAAAAACACGAAAATATTTCGTAAATCTATAACAAAGGGGTCTTATTAAGACTTATTAAGACTGTAGTCTTAATAAGACTCATCTGTTGTAGATTATCAATATTTTCGTGTTCTTTCTAATTATTAGTTAATTTTCTGCAAAGTAAAAATTACATTTTTATTTTTAAGATTAAAGTTTCATCTCAAACCGATCATGTTTATGTTTCAAAATGGTGAAACATAACCAAGTGCTTAATTAATTATTTTATTAACATAAAAATCTTTCACTACGGGTTAAGTGAGAAGTTAATTAATCGATCATTTGTTTTTGAGATACATCGCCGAGAAACATTCTCATTCACGAGAACAATAATTTCCCTGTATATTCTCTATATAAATAGCTAAACAGATCACAGAAAAAAAGAGGAATCTCGTTTATGAAAAATGGGTAAGGTATTATTATATAGAACTAACAGAAATAGCAAGAAAATTTGCAATATATTACTCAGCAATAAAACAGATGAAACTGACAGAGAAATTGGGAAGCTGTAACACATCAAAAATCATAAACTGGAGTATATTCTTAAAACCAGTTGCAATAAATAACGTGAACAATACCATAAATTCACTTGCCCAGATGCCTTCAAACTTTAAATGGTTGTGCCGTTTTATAAAAAAAAGAATAAAAAATTGTAAGGACAATTATAGACCAGTAGCTATTCACATCATATTTTCAAAACAGTTTGAAATAAAAACTAGCGAAACAAATATGGAAGTTTATGGATAAGTTCAAGATTCTCTCCGATAAACAGTATGAGAACTAGTAAGAGAAGTATCAAATACAGTGTATGAAGGACAACATGTGTATGGTCTATTTATCGATTTTTCTCGAGCTTTCGATACTGTCAGTGTTGAGTCTGTGAAAGTGAATTTCTTCTCACTGGGCTTACACCTTATCGTGTTTACTTAACAAATAGGAAAACATTTGTTCAAATATAATGTGGCAAAATAGTTGCACAGGGGTCAACCTTGGTTTCCTGTTGTTTATTAATGATTTGAGTCATGCGGTTTCTGTTGGTCATACAATTAATTTCACAGACGACACTACAGTAATTGTATCTGCAGCTACAGAAGAGGAGCTTTTTGAAAGAATCTGGAAAGTTAATCAAGTGATAATAAGTTGGTATAATCAAAATAATCTGTTACTAAAGGCTAGCAAAACCGTAAAAATAATATTTTGTAACAGATAATCTAATACGACATTCAATCAAAAACTTTTTCTAGATATTTATATCGATGATAAATTAATTTCCAATTAGCAAGTCGATCATTTAGTTATTGAATTAAATATATTACGCAATGTTGAAATTAAAGATCAGCTAGACTCTGAAATCAATGTTAAGCATAATATATGCACTAGCCTATCCATATGTGTCGTAGAATTTACTTATGGGGTAGAACAAACATGATTAATGTATAACTTAAAAAATAATGAAACATGCTGCGATACTTTCAAAAAGCACCAAATACTAACTCCATTTACTTTTCAAAATTTAAACATGTTCGAGAGGAATAATAACAAACATAATTATACTACACGAAACACCGATATTAAGAAAATTTATATTTCTTCTGTAAATTGTTATAGCACAACAACAATTTGCCGGGAAATATAAAAAATAATACATCACTAAGAATATTAATTAGATGATTAAACACGAATATATATACTTCTATTTTTTGTTACTGTTACTGTACTATTATTGTCGGAAGAAATTTGTATACACTAAATCGTTCTTTAGGTATTATAGTACTAGGTCTGTATAAAAAGATGCATTTATTATATAAATATAATTAATTTAATGTTTGGAAATTTTGTAAAAAACCCCTTGAGATCTTTAGTGCTATTTCTAAACCCAATAATAAAATTATTTAATTAAAAACATGATTTAAGGCAAGATAATAGCATAAAGGTGCCTATTTTGTCTGAACGTCGAGTACAGTTAAAAATTGGCATCTTGTGGACTATCAGTAAATTGAGTTTGAATACCATAAAAAAAATGCAATAGAGTGTAGATCCGAGGGACACAGACTGGAGCATCTATACAAAGAGCTTCAATATGGGAACCGACAACCTCTATCCCATCATCAATTTTTGCTATCATGACCTCTTGACGACCAGGACGGAAAAGGTATTGTATGCAGAATCTGTGGTATTACCTTTCACTAATCGCTAAGAAACTGAATATCAAAGCTTTAAAAGTAAATGATCAAAAAATTGCGCTGTCCAATCAGGTGAAATATCTAGGTTTAAACTGGACAGGAAAATTAATTTGGACCCGCATCTAGAAAAAACAATAAATTAATCTAGCTCACTAGTATGATGAGTGAAGATTAAACAGGTAATGGCACAAAAGAAACTTCAAATCCTTCAAAGAATGGCCTGCCTGTCAAAAAACTAAAATAACTCTGCAATTTGGTATACGTATGCATAAAAATACAGAAATGGACTCAAGCATAGGCATATACGAGCCTAACTACAGGGAATCAGTTCCTCTCAGATAAGGTCCATCAGTTTTACACGTTTCAAATAATTGCCTTGGAAATATGTGTTCAAGATTGTATGAAAAGGAACTATAAATGAGTAACATCTGTCTGATATCAGACTCTGAACCAATTGGCCAAGGGCAGCAAGTTCACTCTTATGTGGGTCCTAGGCTACGCAGGTATAATACGCAATGAACATATCACATGTACAGGGCTCGGCAAGGAAGTTTGACGTTTTTGAAAAAAATTATAACTCAGACAATTAAATAAATCAAAATTTTATTTGCTTAATAGATAGGTGTGGATTTGATATTTCATATTTATATCAAAGAAAGGGTTAAAAAACAAAAATAATGTTATCTAAGTGATGTCTGTTCTTTTCACACACTCCTGAAGTCGAGCTGAGAAGTTGTTCATGCATCCTTCCAACATGTTGGCGAGAATCTCTTGAATTTCTCCGGTGACAGCGTTTTACAGCTGATCAAGGGTCCGTTATTTCTCAATAAATAAGCGGGCCTTTACGTACCCCCACAGAAAAAAATCACATAGCGTAAGATCAGGTGATCGTGGGAGCCACTCGATGACCTCTTGTAGCGAAATGAGTCGTCCTGGAAAATATTCTCTAAAAAACGCCATAGACTCCCTTGATGTGGGATAAGTTGCTGACAAATACTTTCGTAATGCCAATATTACGCCTTGTCAACTCTGGATCGCTATGCGCCCCCCCCCCCCCCACCTCTTAGGAAAAGTTGGGACCGGTAAGTCCGAATCACCCCACACAATAAGTTTTTCGCTATGAAGTGGACTCATTATGATAATGCTAGCATCCGTCATCTCTTCCAGCATTATTTCAGCAAATAATAGCTTCCATATACAATCATTTGGTTGCAGTTTCGGTACAACCATAATCTTGTATGGATGAAAGTGTAAATCTAAATGCAAAATTCGCCGTATTGAACTGTCAATTATCCTAAGTGCTCGAGCTTGCTGCACTACCGATCTACGTCTCGACTTTTAGTACGGAGGTTTTGCACTCACTTGCAGGACGGTGTTTCACGTAACAACATCACCGTGCCTTCCAAAATTGAATTGTGTTCGAAGTATGCGTTGTGTAGCAACCACAGAACGCCCAGTTTTGTGTAAGTGTCGTAAAAGTTTTGAAAACGTGATACATCCAGCGAAGAGAGGTCAGATAGGATACAGTACGTAGGAAGAAGAACTAGGGAAGAATGCCAACAGAGAAATCTACACGGACGCCACAGCAGATGAGCACAGAACATACGCATACGTATACGAAAGAGAAGAAGAATGGGAAGGCGAATACTCAAGCGGAAATGGCCACAATCAGTACAGCGGTAAACGAAGCCAGAAGAAGAGGAGGTAAGTCGCAAATCATCAGCGACTTCGAGGCATCACTTAAAGCCATATGCAACGGCCAGAGAAATATATACAGATATTCTGGATGGTAGAGCAACAGGGCACAAAATAAATCTGTGGTGGACCAAAGACCATAACATAACAGAAGAAAACAAGAGGGCAGACATGGCAGCCAGAGCAGCAACAGAGAGCGGAGAATTACAAGAAATCAACAAAGCAAGGTCTACAGCCAAGAAAGAACAGGAATGGCAGCAGAAATGAGATAATGACAACACGGGCAGACTCCTCCACTGAATCGTTTCGCAGTGCCAAATATAAGTAGGCCCAGTGAGCAGAAAAACGGAAACACGTCGTGCTGGCCCACTACTAAAACGGAAACGGAATATGCGAGTGCGGAGAAGATGAGGAGACAACGGAACACATATGGTGGCATCGCAGCGCAGAGGACAGGAGAGAGGCAAGGCATCAACTAAAAGACCAAGCGGAAGAACTAGGAGCAGAATGGCCGATAAGAAGAAGATAAAGTACAGATAAAGATATATGGAGGACATTTAATGAATACGCTGAGAAAGTAATAAGAGGCGAAATAAAGGAAGAGGGGTAGAGGAAAGAGAAAGGGACTAGCAGGGCAGCGGCCCCCGCTAATTTTAGAGCGAGGTTTGGTGGATTTACAATGAGAGCGGGCTTGAGGCCAAAAGGCGTATAAGCATAGAATAAAATGCAGATGTATCTTTGATGTCAACCCTCAAGCGCCCGGCATTTCAAGCTCTTGAGCACCTGCAGGTGAAAAGCTGAGTTGAAAGTTTTTCCCTGTGGTACAAACACAAAACGGATTCTTGCGCATCAAAAAAGACAATGAGCATACTTGTGATACGAGACTTGCACATTGGCGCTTTTTTCGATTCTAGATAGTACTCGAAAATCCAGGATTCGTTTCCGGTTATGACTGTTAATAATAAGTCCGACTCATTTGAGATCAAATCCGACAGGTTATTTCTGGTCTTCCATCAACACACGCAGACCTTGCGCATTTGCAGATGCTTGGTCACTATCCTATGTACCGCAAATGAGGATATGTTTAGGGTCAGCGATTAGCTGGTTGCGCAATCGACGGTCGGAAAGCAAAACTTCCCGCACACGATTCACGGTTTCGTTGGTTCTGGCCGTTGTTGGGCGTGTGACCTTGAAAGCATCTGGAATATTTTGGCTGCATTATTTCCAAGCCGCACACGTAATTATGTTATCTCTGTTTAAGCGAACGCTCCATCCAGTGTCTAAAAACACACTTCGCTGCGATGAATAGTTACGTCAAATTAAAATCGTGCACATTACTTTCATAACAGACCCTTTATATTGAGATGGTTATATAATTGTATTAAACGCGTTATTTTTCTCACAATATTTACCATTTACTCTTTATATTCAAATTGGCTACCGCGATTTCAACACTTGGGAAGTAACATTTAAAAACAATATATACTATGAATGAATAATAGTAGACTCGAAGAAATGCATGGAACTAATGCAGTTTTTTGTGAAGAGAACATCAGTAAGATGCACAATTTGGAACTGCGGCTTCTAAAGAGGATTGAGTTATACATGGTGATATTGAGGCATATTGAGGATATTGATTTTGAGAAGCTTTACGAATTCTAGTAACGCGTATCATGCTGGCTTAAAATTAGTCTTTTAAGTCATAAATTGGTATATTTGAATACGTAAGAATAAAATTGTTCTCGTTTTAAAAGAAATGAGTTTTTATGATAATATATTAAATATTTCAAATTGAAATCAATCAAATTAAATAGTCTTGTTTTTCACAATAAATTTTACAATATTTAAATTAATGAGAATTTGCAAACATTCGTAATATCATTGCAAGTTCTAAAAATTAGAAATAATTTTAATAATACTTATATTGTAGATTTTTTAAAAATGGTAGCGACCATAAACATTTATTAAACTAAGTTTCTTTTTATTAAATAATAAAAAAAAATTTAGTGGAAAAACCGTACAAATTATTATACATTATTATCAAACAAAATAGGCTTCAAATAGAGTAATCTTTCAGGAATTATTTTTGAAATTTTTATATAGTGCCCCAATAAAAATATATTTTAGTTTTTATGCAGTGGTACTACCATTATAGCTGAAATAATGATGTGTTACATTAATAGGTAGAGAATTGATAAACATTTGTTCATGTGTTACATTACCTATATCAAATATATAAATTGCCTATTTATTAATATTTCTTAACGTAAAAATGAACTTTATTTGAAATCATTTCATTCAAATTATGTTCGTACATGCAAATGCATTTAGCGCTTTTCGTAGTGAAAATAAGAGACGAATCAATTATATACTGCAACCAAATTAGTGAAACCATTATATGATAAAGTGCTAGTGGACGTGTACGCGTATGTTTCATCAAATTACTTCCGAGGGCGTTGACTTGTAAAACGTTAGTACCAGAAAGACCGACGATACTCATTATATCAACAGCATCTGCATGCACACACTACGTTTAATTTAAAATAATGAGAATCCAATTTGTGTAATTAAGTCAACTATAATGTCCCATATTCATTTATATAACCTACACCCACGTGTATACCGTTTTAATCGTTTTATGAATCACATTTTAGTCATGTTCAAAACAAATCTTATCAATGTTAAACCGACAATAATGTGAAATTATGGAACTTATATTAATATGGTCACGCGCAATCTAAAACGTTTATTGTATTAACGATTGTAACACGTGATATTTAATTAAAACGTTTGTTAAAAAATATTACCACTGACACATTTTTAATTGTTACAGTAATTTTTTAACTCAATATTTTTGTCAATTTTGCCCAATTGAAGTAAATCAAAGACAGTTTAAATTCATTAAACATAAAGTAAAATAGCGTAGTTTAATAAAGTAACAATGGTTATAAATTTATTGATTAACTATAATAAATAATATGCAGTAATAACTACAATAATTTTCTGCATGAAATACTGATAATTTTTTAAGTAAAAAAAATCAATAAGAGAATCTAAAATAAATAATTTCTTAAGGCGCCAATTTTAATAATACTTAGTATTATTATTATTAGTAGTTAGTTAGGTTAATAAAATTTATTGATTTGTTAAATCAACGGATTTGACTCTGTACATTTTTTGATCTGACCTGTTTTTTGGGTTTCCTCTTGCGATAAAACGACTCCAAAATTTTGACCATGATAGCGTTCGCGAAAAGTGTACGCACGCATCGTGTACACAATGATTACTGCTCTCGTCCTTATCTGTGTTTGCTCTTTTCGAGGAGGTGGGGGCCGTTTGAAATGAAAATGTGCACTGGCACGACTTCTCCGGGGAACGCGAAGTGTCTACGCCGGCGAAATGGTATCAGCCGGTATGAGGGTGGTATCTTGATATCTCGTATCGTGGCGGGTTTAAGATAACGTCCTCGGTTCCGAAATTGAGTTAAATACGGGCCGCCGAGATGTTTGAAGGGAAATCTCGATTGCGATTATGGGAAAGGCCCTTATTTACGGCATGCAACGTCGGCTTAATCACGCGAATTTATGCCAGGTGTAAATTTGGAATATAATTTTTATGAACGTGTATATGCAAATTGTTTTATCGATCGGCATGGTGGAATCAATATAAAAATTTTAGAATTAATTTGGCATTACTTTTATAATACATGGAATCTATTCTGAAATTTAATCTACGAGGCAACTTTTTAACGTCCTTAGAGAATTCTTGCATGTATTTTGTTTTGTCTACATGGATGATATTGTTATCTTTTCAAAATCCCTACAAGATCACATTAATTATCTTAAATTAATTTTCTGCAAAATGCGAGAGTTTAATCTAAAGTTACAACTCGATAAGTGTGAATTTTTAAGAATGGAAGTATCCTCTTTGGGCTGTGTTAATACACAAGATGGCATTAAACCTTATCCATCAAAAATAGAAGTTGGAGCAAACAACTTATTACCAAAAACGTCCAAAAAAATAAAGACATTCTTAGGTTTAATAAGGCATTACCGAAAATTTATCTTTAATTGTTCCAAAGTCGTTTGAAATAAGGTTCCAAAATCAATATTTCAGATCCAGAATATATCCAAGCTTTCGAATTATGTAAAGAAGTACTTTGTCTTGCATATCCTGATTTTAATAAACAATTCAAATTAACGACCGATGCCTTAAATGTATCAATAGGAGGAGTTTTACCTCAATTAAACCAACCAATTGCTTATTAATCTAAAATTGTAAATTGCGCCGAAAAAATATTCTACAATCGAAAGAGAACTTTTGGCAATTCTGGACTTAACTTTAGACCTTATCTTTTCGGACAAAAAATCATTATCACAAGCCGTTCGTTTGACTTTATAAAAATAAAGAACGAAATTCGAGACTGGTACGATGAAAATTAAAATTAGAGAGTTCGATTTTACCATAATTTAAAAAAAAAGGCAAAGAAAATCAAGTAGCAGACGCTCTTTCTATAATAGAGATCCATAATACTGAAGACGACACCGAATCCGTAATCGCAAACATCAATGAATTACCCACTTTTAATGACGAAGATATAGAACGTATTATTAATTCCCAAGTAGAAAACCTAAACGAATATTCAGAGATACTCGAAAAATTAAAATCATCATTAGCTGAATAAAGTGGCATTGTACATTCAACCAACGGTGATAACGGCAAGACAATTCCAATTTCAGAACAATCCTTTGTGAAACCTACAAAAATCTCTTTACCAAACCATTTAATAAAAATAACTACAGAGTAACGATCACGACAAATTCAATTAATCAAGTTCTAATACTTGCGTAGAACGATTTCAATCGACCATATTAGAAAAATTAAGAATTTTAAACCTTAAAAACACTAACGAAATTCTGTCCAATTTAATGGTTTCAGCAGTTTCAATTTATAATCAATCAATTAGAAAAAAAAATACAGAATTTTATTTAATATACTGAAAAGAGAAAACAAAGAAATTTTACCGTTTTACGATCAAGTATACCTAAAGAATAAACAATTAGCACAAAACATTTTAGAAAAACACAACGAAACCCGTGACGATGCTCCCAATTTAGAAAATCGCAAGCAAAGTTGACCCCAGATACGAAAAAGTAATAGTCAAAAAACAAAAATCGAATAAATTTTTTAGAAAAACTCAAAAAGCTAGAAATACTACATTTCATGTTCAAAAACTAAAACGGTTAAGAAAATCATCTTCTTTGCAGATTCCTACTTCTCATAACAGAAGTTCACCACAACCAGGCCTTCTGTTCAAACTGATTGATAACAACGGCTATTTTCAAGAATTTATTGGACCAGTGAAAATTCTTGATCATTACCATAATTTTCTATTTTTTATAAAGGCAACAAAATTAGAAGATGGATTTAAGCATTTGCTAGAAAACCTTACAAATCCAAGCTTCTATCGATAAACTAATTCTTGAAATTCATAACTTTTATCAAACTGTAAAGATATCGAGTTGTTATTAAGAAAATTCTATTATAAATCTTATAGAGCATTATTTAGCATTATAGGGAAAGCAATCAAATTTATTACCGGAAATCTTGATGAAGACGACCTACATAATATTAATGACAATTTACAGAAATTCTGAGCTAGAACAAATAAATGAATTAACTATTTTTGCAAATCACTTATCAAAAAGATATTCTTATGACTTAGAAATTTTAATGTCAAATATAAATAAAACAAAACTCTTTCTTGAAAATCTAAAATTCATTGAAGATACCAGAATCCTCGTACAAAATGAGGTATATCAATCAGAACGTTTATTAGAAACATTATAAATGCTTGAAAGAAAAGCTAAATCAGCAGCAGAAAAAATATGGATTAAAGAAGAATCCAAATTTTCGTTCCGTAGAAGAGACATAATCCTTACTTATCTCAAAGTTCTACACATAGAACTACTATTCGATCTACATCCAGTAGAATTTGACCTTTTGGATGACTACGAAAAGAACAAAGTTAGTAATATCGTGTACAAGAAATTCCGGGTACCAAAGAAGAAAATTGAAAAACTACGATATGAACAATCCCTTAATACTAATACTTGAACGAGTAATTAGTCTGGCATGGAAACAGATACTTGATTTAGAATTATTAAATATAGACGAACTTTTTACGTCCAAAATTACTTATTAAGAATCTACAATCTAACGCAATTATTGCCTCACTAAAAATTCTAGAGTTTTCAAAATTAATTACAATAGGAACAGATGAAGCAATTACGTTTCTACTCAAAATACCCATCCGAAACCATTATGTGTAAATTATTCTCAAGGTATATGATAGACTTAATTAACAAAATATTGCAATCATTCTACCAAAATCATTTTTAATTGAGATGAATGATTTAAATTACTGGACCAATGAGGATTGCCAAATATTCCATACCATCACCGTGTGTCTGCAACAACAAGCCGAGGAAATGGAACGACAACCCATACATTTAGAACTACTGGTTCACATCATTCATTATGGATTTACAAGCTTTGCAATTTTGTCGTTAGTGTTCACCATCGTCATGATCATCAAATTCAGAAGCCGCATAATCAACTTTTTCTGCAAACCAAGAAGAATCATTCAAATCGAGATGGCTGATCCAGAGTTTTCTTAATTTCTTACAGTAATTTTTAGAGTTATTTTTTCATTACAAAGCTTTTTCGACAAGCAACATGTTTTTTCTGTTCCAAATCAAGGTGCATATGTTGAATGTCGCCATTCCATGTATTTCTACTTTAATTCTTAGTTTCATCGCCTGAGATAATAACGCTTCGTGAAACTTCACGAGCAACCACACTAAAATCTGGTGGAGCATCATCGTTCATATTGCAATTTTATTGCCAATGGTATATCAATAAACTGATGTAGCGTTTCATGGTAGAAATGCCTCTCCAATTAGCAAGTTATCTACAATTCCAATCCAAAAATGTGACCTGCTGTCAAAATCCGTTTGACGACATTAATGGTGTTAAGTTAGATATAGTTGCCCTACAAGAATTCAAAGGAAGGAAAATTCAAAGAAGCTGATAATATTCTTTTTTCTAGGAGCGCAGGAAAATCCAATCGACACAAAAATATATCTAACAAAAGGACACAACGAAGTGAGAGACATTTCTCTAATACATATAAACATACGATCCATTAACAAAATATGAATAAACGGAAGACCACAATGATTGTCTATTTTTAAAAACTACAGAACACAACAGAAAAACTCAAAATGTTTACATTAAATGATTATGTTCTGGCGTCATCGTTCTGCAGGGAGGAACTTCCACGGAGAGAAATGGCGTACGATGGCTCAGCGATATATGGTGTGAAATGTTTTACAAGAAGCGATGTTAATAATATTCCGTCACTCAATAAGTTTCCGGGCCTGACATATATATGGCAACATTGTTGATAGACTCACGCCATTTCCGGATAATACTAACTATCAAACAGTACGTATCAAAATTTCATGGAATTCAAAC
Source organism: Ontholestes murinus (assembly GCA_963969525.1). Taxonomy (NCBI): domain Eukaryota; kingdom Metazoa; phylum Arthropoda; class Insecta; order Coleoptera; family Staphylinidae; genus Ontholestes; species Ontholestes murinus. Next base: position 22,466,735 of record OZ018390.1, on the reverse strand, counting down.
TGTTAGTTTAGAAGTTACAGTCGCTTTAGTGATCCCAGTTTGGTAATTATGAAGACAATGGATAAAGGAATTTCAAGTTGTGACACCTTGAAGATATCAGAAGGTAGTGTCTTTATAATTTTACATGAAAATTTCGGCATTCGCAAGTTGCTTTCGAAGTGGGTGCCACTATACGCCTGAATCAAAAAGATCGTCAGCTGAGTGGACAGCAGCCGGTTAAAGTCGTCCAAAGCGACCAATGATATGCCTATTCTGGGACGCGCATGGAATTTTGTTTATCGACTATCTTAAGAAAGACAAAACTATCAATAGTGAATGTGCTGTTTTACCAGGATACTGGCTCATGTCAGAAGACGATAAAAACAATGTTTAAATTGGATGAATTATGCTTTGAATTGATTCCTCACCCACCATACTTTCCAAATTTTGTCCCCAGCGCCTACTGGCTTTTTGCAGATACGAAAACGAGCTCCAGGGAAAGAAATTTGGATTAAATAAAGAAGTGATTGCCGAAACTGAAGCTTATTTTGAGAGCAAAGACAAATCTTTTGATATAAAAGGCAGCGAAAAGTTAGAGGAGCGTTGGAATTAATATATCACTCTTGAAGGAGAGTATGTTAGACCGGAGACTTATTGAGTCATGTGTCATCTATAAGTGTTTTTGAGTGTGCGGAAGTTGAATGCATTTACTCTATATAGTCATAATTTTACAGATATTTTTCGAAAATTGAACTTTTTACTAAATAAACTACTGATAGAAAATTACAGTATATAACTCAGAAGTCTTTAGTAGTCATATATCGGATTATCTTTCATTAAAACTAACGTGGAAAATATCGACCTCTCCACAAAAAGAAAATTTATTTAGCAGTGAAAATATTTCAAATTTATGTTGTTTATTAACTAACAATTCTTAGATATGTATTACCTATATAAATGTAATGATGTGGATTTGTTTCATAAAAGTTATACGTAGTGCACTCAACAAATTTTGCCCTAAAATAAATCGGATGTAACGAAAGATTCTATAAAATGTATAATCTGTTAGATTTATTATATGTCATAAAACATTATAATATTAAAGCAAATTCCCTTTATAATAAATTAAACGTTGCATATGGTAAACTGCTTTTAGAAGCAAAAAGACATGATTATGCTAAAATTATTCATGAGAGTGATAATAAAATAAAAAGAACATGGATGATTGTCAATAAACTATTAGCTAAAAGTAATTGCGACTACCTTGAACCTTTATTAGAATACACTAATGAAATGAATATTTACTTCAGCACTGTTGCAACTCAACTTATTACATAGTTACCTAATACATCATTTTCATGTAATATTGAACGATTACATAAATACATATTTTTATAAGTTGCAGAGATTTTTAACGCAATAAAAGAGCTTAAACTAAACGAAGTATCTTCTATAACATTGAAATGTTTAACATAGGAATTAATGCTTCCAATCAAATATTTAGTTAATTAAATTATGTAAAGGGGAATTTCCTTCTTGTCTAAAGTTAGGAATAATAAAACTATATTAAAAAAGGCGACTCCAATTATTTAAATAATTATAGACCTTTAACATTACTTAAGTGGTTTCTCGAAAGTGTGATAGAGAAACGATTAATCTATTTTTTTTAATAAAAAACAATTTAATTAATAATTCACAGCATGCATTCATGAAATCTAAATCGCCCATTACTGCACTATTTAGTTATGTAACGGAGATAGTAAAAACGTGGCAAAATGGAGAAAAATCGATGGGAATATTTATTGATCTTTCTAAGGCTTTCGACACCATGGATCACCAAATACTATCTATCAAGATAGAGTTGTATGGAATCTGCGGTGTCCCACTAGATCTGATAAGTATCTATCTGTAAAAATAAGAGACAAAGTATCTAGTGAAGTCTCTACAAATATTGGGATCCCACAAGGAAGTATTTCAGGGCCCTTTTTATTCCTAATATAGCACTAGGTTTCTAATTTCACTGATTTTAATGTCAAAACTGCGACATATATTTCAACATTAAAATCAGTGAAATTACAAACCTAGTATTTTATTTACGTTATAAACAGACAAAATTTGATAATAGGCTATGAAGATGATACCAGCATTCTAGTGAATAAGAAGTGATTAAATAATTTGATAATTAAATTAATTAAATGTCAGTCACTATTTAATGTGGTAGAAACGTGGATGAACCAAAATAAATTAATTTTAGATTAAGTAAGATTTTGATTATATTCAGTGCTAAAAACTTGACTTTGGAAACTAATGAAATTGTGTGACGAAATACATTGAACTTAAAAATAATTTGTTTAATACTTGAAGCCATCACTTTGTGATACATCTTGAATCAGGAACTTTAAATGAAAATACACAGTCACGTAATAAATCCTGTGTGTGATATCAGCGAAGTGTATTTTCATTTAAAGCCATTATCAAACGTACTGTACGTTTGATAATGGCCTTTTAAAGGTTGAAACTATAGTCACGTAATAAATCCTGTGTGTGATATCAACGAAGTGTATTTTCATTTAAAGTTCCTTAAAAATAATTTTAAAATATTAGTATTTACGATTGATAAATACCTAGATTGGAAAGAGCACTGTGTTAATTTTTCTTATAAGCTAAATTTGACTTATTATTCAATAAGAATTTTGGCTAAAATTTTTGATACTAAAGAACTAATTTCAATATATTTTTATAACTTTGAATCCATATTAAGATATGGAATAATATTTTATGGTACAAGGATTCTCCAAGGTTTAAAATAAATATACATGTTGTAGGCTATATAAATATGAAGTTCTTGTTTATTATTTTAAGAACCGCAATGAATGTAATTTCAAAATTCATAAAAAGTATTTAGTTGAAAGAGAACTTTATTCACTAAGTTCTAGTTTTACCGAACATACCTTTAAGTTGCCCTTATTTGAAGCTTTCAGTTTAGAAACTTATAATGAAAAACATGATCGATTTGAGTTTAGAAGATACTGCTACAATTGTTTCACCACACAGAAACTCCTACAAAATAAAGCTAAACTCAAAACGATCGTGTTTTTCATTTTAAGTCCATAATGGAGTTTCGCCAAGTAACAGCCTTATCAATCCAATACTTTCAGTTTAGTGTTATATGTATATGTTTATTATGTTTGTATTAACACTATTTTGTAAAATAAATTGATTATTATTATTGTTATTATTATAATATAAATCAAATTATTGAACTCCAATTCTGCCCTACCACATTCTTAATTTCTGATATTAGAGAAGAGATAATTTAAGAACTTACTGAGCGCGATAAGTGGAAAACAAACATTATTATTTACGGACTCTGTGAATAGAGGCCTAAACAGTTCGAGCTTGATAAATAAATAATTTTGGAAATATTACATTTCTGAGGTCAATCAAATTAAAACTGGATAAAGAAGAGTTGGTGCACACTGCTTTCTAAAATCATAATAAACTTAGATTGAATGATAAATTCAAAAATATTTAAATATTTCGTTACCAAACTCCGCCACAGATTGAATATTACCAGTATACGAAAAATGAACTAGCACGAAGACCTGAGGTTAACAAGGTCTCAAAATAAAATATATACGTGGGCTTCCAACTATCGTCCAAAGCACGGAAAACTTAATCAGCCCAACAATATCACCAATTCACTAATTCACTAATACTTTATTACCAAAAAACACGCGGTCTTCGAAATGAATCTCATGATTTTTACACTCTGAAACTAAGTAGTTGGTTAAAAGGAGTTCACCATTCAGTTTAGATGTGATCGACGCTTTTCTGCTACTGGGCGCTCCACAGGATGAGGGATTCTGTTTGCCCTATCTAATAAAATATATGCTGAACAAATAGATACATCGACTTTTACGAATATTATATCGCTGGTTGATAGTATGTTAATGTGAACTTAATTATATTTTTGTACTTTACATTACTATTGATATTATCTCTGATTCGTTTTCTGTTCTTTTGGAATCATTAAAATTATTGGAATTGCTAACTTTTGATAAACAGGTTCTTATCTTGTGTGATGTACCACAACTAAATTCATCATTAAATATCTAAAAAATTTCCTAATTGTTATGCATTTAAAGCAATAGAGCCTCGTTACTAATGCTAATAACAAAATTGAACTTAGTAGTTCAAAAATATACCTGCCTAATTTTCAATCGAACATGAATTGCTATTTTTTGTTCCAGAAGAAAACCATCCTGCTCTTTCAATTAATTTACCAATATATATCACAGTGTAAAATCTGTTCCATTTCCCGCAAGTAATAATAAGACTTATAATTTTTGCAAGGCTAATTTTCAGGAATTGTACAGCATACTTATGTCTGTAGACGGTCCTTCCTAGATAACTAGACGAATGTTAACGACGTACTGAGCGCTTTTTACTCTTTGGTGTTTCAAAATGGTTTCAAAATATGATCGCAGTTTTCACCTTTTCCATTAGGGTTTATTCATTAAATTAAAACCATAATTCGGCTTAAGGAATATTATTGTCGCAAATGGAACTCTATAGTCTTATTGTTTCGAATTCAAGCGTCTGAGACATGAGGTTAAGAACTTAATAAAATCAGGATATCGAGCTTATATAGCTAACGTTGAACATGAAATAAATCGTAACCATATGGAGTTGTGGAACTTTGTGCATACCAAAACCGGTATTTCTAGAATACCTGCTCAAAGAGATGATCAACTTCCTATCTTCTTCATTAAAGACTACAAAAGCATATTTATCAAACCCTTAATATCAATAATTAATTTGGCAGATCGGACGGACACTTTTGCGGAGTTGTGGAAACGAGCAAGAGTGATCCCTATATATAAGAAGGGTGATAGATCGAGTTATTAAAGACTCATAGTTATATTAACAAATTTTGTTAAAGTGTTTTAAAAAGTATTTCCATAACCACGTAAGATCTTCAATTGCATTATACCAACATCGTTTTATGAAGCATAGATCCACAATTACTAACCTGGAAATTGTCACCCAGTTTATAAGCGAGTCACTTGAAAAACGTAAGCAGACAGACGTAATATATGCAGAATATCCCGTGCGTTTGATTGAGTAAATCATACAATTTTGTTAAATAAACTCGCAACTTTTGGCCTTTGTCAACGCACTCTGAACCTGATAGAATCTTATCTCTCAACACGAAGTAATTATGTCTGCTACAATGGACATAAGTCCTATGAATACATTTCAACGTTCTAGGTGCCTCAAGGCTCTAATTTTGCCCCCCTATTATTTGTGATCTTTATTAATAATCTTATTGATGCGTTGACTTACAAAGATTTGGCATATACGGATAATTGAAAGAAATTTTCCAGTTTTAGTAATGTGGATGATTCAATTAAACTACAAGATAATCTTGACGGTGTATACAGGTGGTGTGATAACAAATTTAATTTAAATATAAATAAATGTCCTACTGTCACTTATGCTCACTCTTGTATGCTATGTCAGAATTATATCTACAAAATAAATGGTAAACGTTTGCATAAACTTGATGAAGTCAAGGACTTGGGCTTACTCTTCGATAGTCAACTCACCTTCAAACAACACATTCATTCTATATGCACATTAGGTAACGCATGAAAGATGCGTCTTTAATTTGGAACCCTCATTATACAGGGTGACTGACGAAAAACCTTTAGGGCTGTATCTCGCTTATGTTTTATCCGATTTTAATAAATAAAACATCAAATTAAACCATTTTTAAAAGACTTTAATAGGATCTGAACTGTTATTTTTTTTCGCACCCAGTTTTTGACAAAATACGATTTTTATTGATTCGCAAGGAGATTTTTTTTCTGAATATAAAATTGTAGACAAATTTATCCATACATCAAACTTAAGTCGAGAAATTGAGGATTAAAAAAATAAATAAAAAGTCAAGTATCCATTGTAAACAATATACAGACCCTATTTTAAATGTCAAAAGTGACAGTGACAGCCATTGATACAATACTGCAACGATTTTTAATTATTTCATAATTAAAATGTTGCAATATTTCAAACACTGTACTAGAATTTTGTGCTTCTACAGAAATCGTTTTTCAGTTTTTGAAATCTTGCAACATTTTTATTATGAAATTATTAAAAATCATTGCCGTATTGTACCAATGACTGACACTGTCACTTTTGACATTTGGAATAGGCTCTGTATATTGTTTACTATAGGTATTTGATTTTTAATTTTTTTTTAATCCTCAATTTCTCGACTTTGGTTTGATGAATGAAAATCGTTTACAAATTTAGATTCAGAAAAAAAATCTCCTTGCGGATCAGTACAAAATATATATACAGTGCAATTTGAAAAAAAAAGTTGATCGTCTTTTGTCAAAAGCTGGATGCAAGAAAAAATATCAGTACAGTTCATATTAAAGTCTTTTAAAAATCATTTAATTTGATGTTTTATTTATTCAAATCGGATCAAAAATAAGCGAGATACAGCACCACAGGTTTTTCGTCAGTCACCCTGTATGAATTAATCACTGTTGCTCGAAAAAGTACAACGCAAGTGCCTAAAATTTTAATCATTTTAATATGATGGCTTTAGCCTGGAAAGAGGGATTGGTTATCATGTCTTACTTTTGCGATATGATGTAGAGTCTTTATCAAAAGGTAGAGAGTCAACAAATGCTAGATACATGCAGAAGTTTGTCGACGAAAACAGTTTAGTAATTATTTCTTATACAATACAAAGAAATACTAAACTGCTTTTTATCGAAGAATTAACTTCTTTATTATATGTAAAAAATGACAAATAATTATTTAAAAAAATCACAATTGTACAAAGAACATCCACGATATCAAATATTATGCCTGTGATTCTATTATATATGTGTATAATAATAAATAAATATTTAAAATTAATATTCAGAAATATCACAATATACTCCTTAATATTTGAACGTCGGGGAAATATCTAATTATCAACAAACGTAAAGAAATTTATTCAAATGTAAATTAAATTCCTCGCGCCAAAAACTCGTTTAATTAAGCAAAGGAAATATATTTTTAATTATAACTCGATGGCAGAGGGCCAATAAATAGCGAACTTTCGGCATAATAAATTAATTTTCAGATCGGCACTGAAACTTGTTATAAACTTTGTGACATCTGCGAGCCCCTTCATAATTGATGATGTCCCTCCAGTTTGTGTTTCGCATAATCCAATATTATTTTGCTGCATTTTGACATTACGACAAACAGCTTGAGGATGAGAACAAATCGTTATGATTATTCAACATAATAGATCTTTACAATAACAGCAAATAATATTTACTAAGATAAATTGATGATATTTATAGTAAGTAATCATACAATTACTTAAATACATTGATGTTAATCAATCATGTATGTTAAATAATGTGTAAATATATACAGTAAACATTTTAATAAGTAGAAATGTCATTTTTATTCTCTATTTCCGAAATATATTTTGTGACCCTTTTTTGACTTAATTATTGAATTTCCCTCGTAGTTTAATTAACAATTATGAAATTCGTATAGATATATTTTAAAGACATGTAAAGAATAGATAAATTCGTTTTGTGATGATTTAATTAATAATATAATCTCTAGATCTGCCAATGTTGTTTTAAAAGCATAACGGCACGTCCGTAGAATAATAACAAATTATCCACGTGTTGGACTTATTCGCTCTCTACAGTTTTCATTTCGCACGGATCGTTTGGCTTTTATGGGGGATTTCGTTTTAGCACCGCCTGAAATCACTTTCCCGTCCTGTTTGTTTATGTTTAAGCCGGTAATTTATCGCTGGCGTGGAAATAGTTCCTCGGAGGGATGTAGGGTGTTGCTGCCGGTGGCATTAGTGGATTGCGTGATGAAAATGTGACGAGGTGTTAAGCCTGGCCTCTGGGATTTTTCTGTGCCCGTTGCCAATATTTAATACATCATATTTTTTTAAGAAACTTTAAATTCAGTACATTTCCAGGGCGTACTGTTAATAATGTATTTCCCGAAAACAGGGTGTTATTACGTTTTTATGTAGCGACTCAATTTCAAATTTTAATTATTGCGAGGACAAAAGGTTGACACGTAGAACTCGACGTCAGGAGGGGGAGTTTTTAATAAACTCTAGTAAAATTTAATATTCTACTATTTGCTTTTAATGTTTTCCATTTCCCGAATGTTCTCAAAATAGAATTCATTTATGAGTAGCATGTTAAAATATAATCAATGAATACTAAATTAGGTAATTTAGGATGTTATTACGACCTGTATGGCGACAGTCGAGATAATGTGTTCTAGCTTTAAATGGATTCTCAAAATTCTGATCAACCATATGGATGTTTTAGTTGCATATATATGGTGGGTGTTAAACGTATAGAAACATAATGTTATTGCAAATTTTAATTGATTTGTTAAAACAAGTTTCTGAAATTAATTTTGATGATGTTTTACTGATAGATGGAAAATTTCTGCCTGTTTGTCCTATGTATATAGTGTCGCATTGTTGGCAGTCTAGCTTTACACTCCACTGTTTGTTAATTTATCATGGTTATTTAATTTGTTATTAATTATAGCCTTTCCTGGGTTATTTTTGTTTACTTGTATGGGTGTGATGTTAAGCTGTTGTAGATTTTTACTAATTTTATTACTGGTGTTTTTCATATATTTGAGGGCGCAGTATTTTCTGGTTTCTTCTTCGTTTGGTTCTCCGTTGTATATTAATTTGGTAATGATGTGTCTTTGTTTTTTTTCGTATCTTTTTGACTGCGTTATCTTTGTAGCCTTTATTTTTTGCTATTTCTACTATGGTATTGTATTCTTGGTTGAAGTCTTCTTTGTTTAGTGGTATGTTTATGAGTTGAGAGCTGCCAATTGTGGTGTATTGATTAGAGTCATTCGGGATTGGTAGGCTTCCTGTAGACATATGTAATACAGTGGTTATTAGATTTTACGGTTAGGTCTAGAAAATTTATGTTATGGTCAATTTAATTTTCTATCGTGAATTGGATTCTCTGATTTATCTGGTTAAGTTCTTTGAGAAACTGGTCTAGTTGTCTGTGTCTTCCTGTCCATACGCAGAATATGTCGTCTACGTATCTGCACCAAAATTGTATGTGTTGTTGTTAATGTGGATCTGCCGTTAAAAAGTTGTTCTTCAAAGTGGGCCATGAAGATTTCTATAATCAGTGGAGATAGTGGGGATCCCATCGCTAGTCCTTCTTTTTGTAAGATGTGAAAGCTTTGTCTATGAGTGAATCAGAGTTGGCTTGTTTGAGTGCAATCTCTATGTCTATGGCCAGTGTTTCATCCCTTCTAGTGTTTTTTGTGCAGTTCGAGTATGTTAGATTTTTATTTACTACGGTCGTTTCAGTGTTGGTGAATTTTGTATCTGTGAGATTTTGTACTCTGGGTAAGAATTTATCAGTTTGGCGAGTTGTGTTATTTGCGTTTATCCTTTTCAGTTTTTTTCCGCTGGTTGTTGTGATATTTATGTACTAGATAATTTACCGTGCCCCGTATTTTCATGGTAAATATAGTCGAAGGTGATATCGTCCCTGCGTTTGAGGAGTTCTGTCCGTATTACTTTAAGGTGTTGTCCCAAGTTATATCTTCTTGAACACCATTTTCTGTTTTCGAGTTCTAACCAGAACTTGATTGCCTTTTTCACTATTCTATTGGCTTCGTTGGATTTGTTAGAGCACGATATCTTCATGTATTTCGGGCACAGGTTTAATTTGGGGAAGTGAGTATTAATGGTTTGAACACTTCTTCTTCATCAATATTGTTTTTTATAGATTGTAGCCAACTTCGGGTCACTAGCGTCTAGAATATGATTGATACTTTATTTTGCTACACTCTTGATGACACATATAACTCACTGTATAGGAATTAGGAATGATACACTTGTTCTGTTTAATATATTTATTATCAGTTTCCTGACACCTGTTTCGGCGATTGCTCGCCAATTTCAAATGAGTATTCTTCTTCAAGCGAATAAAGACATAAACGAACGAAACAAACAAGACCTAAAAACAATTAAATCAATAATAGCCAAGAGGGAAGAAGGCTAGCTAGTAATTTGTAAACCAGACAAAGGGAACACGATCGTGAAAAGGGACCAATACACAGATAAAGTTAAGGATTTCCTAAACAATAGTAATTTCGAAGACCCAAAACCTACATTTAAAAAAAAACTTATAACAAAATAAAAAATGCAGAATTCATAATACCACAATGAGAACAGTACAAACATAAACAAATGAACCGAACCAACCCATCCGCCGGGTAGTCGCATACTATAATGCTCCTATCTAAAAAATATATCCAGTCCAAAACTGACTACAATTCGTGGAAAAAAAAAACCAAAAATTTCACAGTACTACAAAACAACATCTTAGTCTCATTTGATCAAAAGCCTGCTCACAAGTATACCCACAGAATTGAATTGAAACAAATAATAAAGCATGAGTTAATAACATCTAACAAATACCCAGAATAAATTTTTGAGTGAGTAAATTAATAAAAATTTTATGCATGATGGGTGGACAGATTTTAAATCTAAATTAGCTATAGAAGGTCATTTATATTTAAACCTAAATTTGGATTATGCTTTATTTTTTATTACATACAAGATTTTATTTTTTTTTGTAAGCAGCAAAATCGCCAACAATTAGTATTTAAAGTTATCACGTATATGTAGGGTGGGTGGGTGTCTCAATCCCACCCTCAATTCAGTAAAACATAAGCGAACGTTTTATTTAAACTTGTAAAATATAAATAAACACAAAATAATTGCAATTTGTGGAGATTTATTTATACAAACTTTTTAAATAATTTTTGATGATGTTTTATTGATTGGAGGGTGGGATAGAGGCCGCCCACCCACCCTACATATACATATAAATTTCAATTACTAATACACAGTTTTGTAACACAATAAGCAACAGTCTAGATGTGTGTTTTCCAGAAAGAACTTGCCCCTGCTAATATAAATAAATCTAAAATTCACTGGTTTAACAAAAACCTTCGTAACATGCGGGAAACATTATCGTTTCTCAAAGAAGCAAGCGTAAGCGTAATTATGTTAATCTTAAAAAAAAAACTACTCTTTAGCATTATTCAATTTCAAAAAATGCCAATATTAATTTTCTAAATAACTTTGGTAACAATCCCAGAGCATTCTGGTCCCTAATCAAACCGGACCAGCATGCTTCAAGTGATAAAAAATGTAATCTCAATCCTGATCTTCTCAATAAACATTTTACCAAATTAGCAGGCCATCTTCTACAAAACCTGCTTACTCCAAGCGAGGATCCGATATAATATATTGTATTGTATTGTATTTAATGCTTTGTTTCTCTTTCAATAAATAAATTTATTACAAATGGATAGATAAAATTTTGATGTAAGAGAATTTGGGAGGGGGGAGTTTACTCGTCACTCGGCAGAATGTTCTTCCACTACAGCCCGCTGCTGCATCTGAAGTTCTTCAGTTAATCCTCTTGAAGACTACTGCCGGCTTTATTTTGCTTTAAAAAGCAACATAAAGGCCTACCTCTCATTTCATGAAGTATGCCAATGTAGAATCCGTGATGACATAATGAGTTTAATGAGGTTAAAAAATAGTAAGAGTGGATATATATATATATATATATATATATATATATATATATATGGTTTAAGCTCTACCATTCTTAAGTCAATTGTCGATGTCATGATTTCCCCTCTCACGAAATTAATTAATAAAGAGTGCGACAGGGGAACTTGCTGATTTGAATTAGGCGCCAATGAGCGAGACGTGGTCAGAAAGAGATAGGGAGGGTTCCATTCGAAAGAGGGGGTTTTGAAGTTTAGTTACCGCTCAAGCCAGTTGTTGTCATGCGTTGAACAACGAAGGAGCATGCGTTCGCCGTCGAGACCTACTTTTTCAATGGCCGTTCAGTGGTCGCCACCCAACGTGCCTTCCGAAGTCGCTTCAATATTTATCTCGCGGGTCCCGTTCCTAGCCGACAATCGATCGTTTCATGGGTAGACGCATTTAGGGAAAGGACAGTGTGATAAAAAAAGGGCGGCCAACGGACTTCGAGAACCCCAGAAATGATTGAGGAATTTATTCTCCCAAAACTTAAAGAAATCGATCTTGAGGACGCATGGTTCCAGCAGGAGCACACAAAGTGAGAATTTCAATTGAACTTTTAAGGAAACACACCTACGAGCACCTAATCTCCTTGAGGGGTGACGTACTGTCCTCCGATTTGGCTCCCTGTGACTTCTTTTTATGGAGATATCTCAAATCCAATGTTTACAGTGACAAACCACGGACCCTGTAATACCTGAAGGACAACATTCGCCAAACCATCGCCAACATTCCCGTCAATATGCTCGAAAGAGTGGAGCGAAAAAAAAATTTGTCAGATGTCATTTTTAGAACCACTTTAAACCAAAATTCAGAATGTGTACAATACTATAAAAAAAGAACTAAATCCATTTGCGAAGTACTTTTTCTTTTATTTATTTATTTGAAATCATCAAGTTCCCCTGCCGCACCTTATATGTGTAACGTATCCAACAGATTGCTTTAAAAAGACGCGAGTAATTCCTGTACATAAAAAGGGAAATACAGATGACATAAACAATTACAGACCGTCATCCTTATTAATTATCTTTTCAAAGGTGTTTGAACAAATAATTTAATTCTTTTTAAACAAATCTCTCACTTTATAGATATAGCTTATATAGGTTATATAGATTATAGGTTAAGTAGGGTCTTAGTGAGGTGTGTTAGCCTCTCGTGAACTGCGACCTAACAGATCTATTGTTCTACCCTTAACTAATCACTTCCCAAGTAGTCCCACGTCGACCATGAACCTGGTAACTATCTTGGGGGTGATAACGCTCACTTCTTCGGGGGATAATCGGTCCCTGCCGAAGTGTGAAAGACGCTTGGGGACAATCGCGACACAAGTGCATAGTATGTGCTCGGTAGTTTCATCTGCCGAATCACACAATCTGCAGTTTCCACTTTCCTCTTTTCTCATTTTCCATAAATGGTATCGGAGGGCACAATGCCCTGTCATGAGTCCGGTGAAAGTTCTTAGCTCGTTCCTTGTGAGTTCAAGCACCTTGTGGCTGTGATCGAGTTTCAGGAGTCCTTTTGATTGACGTAGACCTGGTACATTGTTCCAATGCTTACGTCTTCTGTCCTCTTCCTATTTTTGCACCACCTCTCTTCTATGCGCCATGGGGAGTCGACAAAACGGCTCTGGTCCTATAGGAGTGGCATTTTCACCTCTTTTTGCGAGTTCATCGGCCACTTCGTTGCCTTTAATATCCCCGTGCCCTGGGACCCACATGAGGGTCAACAAGTTGTTCTTTGCCAGTTGCGAGAGGGATCTTCGGCATTCCCAGACAGTCCGTGAGCCGTAACTATAGGCTTGAACGGCCTTTAATGCGGCTTGGCTGTCTGAGCAGATGTATATATGCGCGCCATTTAGGTGCCTATCCAAGCATTCTCTGGCGCACATATCAATCGTTTCCACTTGCAAAATCGTGGGCGTCGTGCCGAGAGCCATGAAGCTCCTGTGGTTTTGGTTAGGGCCATAAATGCCTATTCCAGTACCTCTGGTATTCTTGGCACCATCCGTGTATCAGGCTGATATCCCTCGTCCAATCTTCTTGACTCTCATCAAAGCCGTTTTGGGGTCCTCGATCGACACCTTAAACGGTAATTCGAATTCGAGCTTCCTGGACATAATGTCCGTCGGTTTGGACAGAAGGACCGATGCGATTACTGCCTTAACTGAAGAGATATACCAATGCTTACAGAGTGGATCTTGTTCAGTAACAGCTTTCTTAGACCTGACTAAGGCATTTGATTGCGTATCTCATGTGGTTATCTTACGAAAACTAAATTATTACAATTTCTCACCGCTTGCCTGTCGTATGCTATCGTCCTGCTTATTTAATCGAAAACAAGCTGTCGCTGTTGGCGACTTACTGTTTGATGAGACCTATATAATCCAAGTTTTTCCCCAAGGATCTATTCTTGGGCCTTTAATATTCTTAATTTATATTATTATTATTATTATTCAAAATTCACTGTTAGTTGTTGTAACTAAAACACAAACTTTCAAAGAGTATGTTTTTATTTTTCGCAACAATTATTTCGCCACACTGTGGCTTCTTTAGCAGCTAAATAAACAAACTGCAATCTTAATAATCCCCATTATTGTACTTGTTTAACCTATCAAATGTATAAATACAAAACTGTAATTTTATGATGTACCATTCTTCGCCTGAAGAAGCCACAATGTGGCAAACACCGAACACCTGACAGTGAATTTAAAATGAACTTTCAACAATTAACAGCCAATACAATCAAATTATTATTATTATTCTACCATGGCAGAAAATACATTGCTCTTTGATTCTATTTACCGATGACACCACACCATGGAGACACCCGTGTAATTAGTCGATTGCACTTCAGAACAACAGGGGCTCATTATCAAAGGCAATGGAATGGTTCATAATAGCAGTGCTAAATTTCTGGGAGTGTATCTGTATCTTACAAACTGTGCAGAAATATTTATCTTTTGAAACAGCTTAGTAACTCTTTACCAGTGATTTACCATGCATTAATTCAGAGCCTTAGGATATGGTATTATTGCGTGTGGGCATTCCGGTATACTATTAAGATTATTTGGGTTACAAAGACGAGCTATACGGATAATTGATTCCTTGCAGTGATTGTAGATCATCTTTTATTAGACATAATATCCTAACAGTGCCATGTATATTTATGCTAGAATGCCTCACATATGTTCACAACAACATTCGACAATATAAACGTCATGTTAACGTGTTTCCTGTTTCGTGTATTATCCATGAACATAATACACGAAACAGGAATAAGATTTGCTCCTTAATAAAACTCTAAATGGAATAAGCTATTACGGTCCTAAGCTTTATAATGTATTACCCAATGAACTAACTAATTTGTCTGCCATAAAATTAAATACATACCTCACCGCAAATGCCTTCTATAGCATAGATGAGTTTTTATCAAGTAATATTAATAAAACTGCTGCTAGTAATAATCTTGAAAGTCTTGTTATATTTGCAAGTTGGCTATGATGACCCTGTTCATATAAAATCTGTGTGAATGTTCCTAAGCTTTTAACATATTAATTGATGAGGCCGTTATTTGTTGAAAATTCATATCACTTGTTAAGTATTAAAGTAAAATCACTTTTTTAATTTTCAAAAACTTTTATTTGTTGGAATTACTCGCAACAATATTGTTGCGAGTAATTCCAACAAATAAAAGTTTTTGAAAATTAAAAAAGTGATTTTACTTTAATACTTAACAAGTCCTAAGCTTTTATAAATATATAAGCATAGCCTATTTTTTTTTAAATATGGTCCCCCACTTTACCCACGCGCCTCCGATTTCACGCGAAGAGGGTGCCACTTGTATCCCTCTGTCGCCTCCTCCAAGCCTGGAAGTAGGGCAACTAGAGGTGTCTATTAGTATGTGTCCTGAGCAGACGTAGTGATCCTAGGATAACCGTTTTCTGTAGGCATGCGGTTAGCGAATATGCTTTATGACGGCATTCTGGTATGGTCATCAGGTTCCTCAGATATGAGCTATGTATGCCGCCTAACGCGCCGATAATCAGAACCACTAATTTTATAGTGTACCCCGGATACAGCCTGCCCAGATCAAACAACAGCTTCTGATATTTTCACGTTTTTTCTCCTCTTTAATGACGATGTTTGTTTCGGCGGGGGCCGAGAATTCCACCATAAACATCGTTTTTAGTTGGTGGTCGAGGAGGACTACGTCAGACTTGTTAGCACGGATCTCTCTGAGCGTCGGAAATGAAAAGTTCTAATAAATTCGGCACCACTCATTCTCCACTACGGACTCAATATCGCCGAAGCATATGGCAGCACAGGTGTCTCGTCAATACCGTACGAGTGCCTAAGGTGGTAATATAGCACTCGTAACGCCGCATTATGTCTCTGGATGTAGGCCAAAGACGCTCTGCAAGATGACAGCAGATACATTATTGTCTCCGGCGCCCCATGACATGCCCTGGAGCTTATGTCAGGGACTTCCATACCCATTATGCGGCTACGGTAGACAAGGGTATTATGTACACCATCTTGGCATGCTATGATAAAGCCCTCGGTTACTGACTTCAGTCCAGCGGCTCGCAGAAAGCTGTATGTAAGCTTCTTAGACAAGCCAAGATCTTCTATGTTCTTAACTCTTTCAAAAGTAGGTCAATTGCTATATTCTCCGACAGCCAGGCGCTACTAAGAGCACTAAGCTCCACACAGGTCGAATCTAAGCTAGTGTGGGACTGTATACGTGCTCTTAACCAACTTGGCTGACACAAAAACGTAATAATCACATGGGTCCCAGGACACGGAGGACATCCAGGGAATGACATAGCAGACGAACTGGCCAAACAAGGCTCGTTAAAAGCAGTAATTGGCCCGGAACCCTCTTGCGGAATCTCCAAAACCGCAGTCAAACGATCCATAAAAAAATGGGTGAAGACACAGGCCCATGTCTGGTGGACGAACTCCTTAAGAAACAATCGCCAAAATTCACGACCGAACTCCTGAACCAAGACAGGAAAATGGTCAAAACAATAGTAGGCCTGATAACAGGACACTGCAAGCTCAACAAACATATGAGCAAAATAGGCCTGGTGGATGAAGCATCATGCAGATTCTGCCTAGAGGTAGAAGAGGACTCGTTCCACATCCTATGCCACTGCGAGGGTCTAGCAAGGATTAGATATCAAAAGCTGGGCACTACAAACCCAAGCGCGGGTACTTATACCCAAGCCCCTCTGGCAGGGCTAATAGGACTAATCAAAGAGGTAAAGCTAGAGCTGGTCATCTGAGATAAACAGGGATCCACAATAGATCTGAAAAGGTCGCGGTGGAATAGGCGCTGGTGCCACCCATATAACAGCTATCTATCTATCTATCTATGTTCTTAAAGAAGGCTGAATGCATCGGATTGGCCATATGGTGTTGAAGTAGCGCTTACGTTTCTGCGTTTTTAAACTGGACTCTTAATTGGTCAGGCTTTAGGATAATGAGGTGACCTAGACCGTTATTGAAGTCCAACCCAAGGCCTTCTGCTGCCTTCAGGATAAATGCTCCGGCCCCTGTCTTTCATGCTCTCGCACCGTGCGGAGAAGGGGGTCAGGACTGTTAATAATCTTACAGGCCGTATCTAGCACCACTATATCCAAGCCCAGATGACGCGGGAGGTATACCGTGGGTCGATTTAGGATGCAAGCTTCTAAAAAGATGCATCCGTTTTCATGTGACAATGTCAAGGGCGCGCAACTCTTCTCTCGTCCACTTAATTACCCCAAATGAGTACATAATAATTGGAACGGCAAGCATATTTGTGGCTAGTACCTTGTTATTACCAGACAGCTCTGATGACCAGATCTGTCTGACAAGGTGTCCATACCTGCCGCGAAGAGCGTTTTTAACGGCACGCCTAGGTAGACGGATGTCTCTCCGGCATTAAGGTAGTGCATAATGCTTCCATCTACAAGTTGCGCGTCCTCTCCAAATTACCCGCTTCGTCCTCTCTTCAGGTGGATTAGTGCACATTTGTCAAGCCCAAATTTCATGCCTATTGCACTCGTATACTCCTGTTCCGCTTTAAGGGATTGATTGATTCCGTTCTCCGGAGGCATATAGCTTCAGGTCATCCAACAAATACGTAACCTTGTGCCTCCGGTTGCCAGGTGGATCGCAATAATATCCACGGGTGTTGCGGATTGCCACGAATAGTGGCAATAGTGAGGGCTTAGAAAGTCCCCATGGAACACTCTCTCTTATACGCGACCAACTCTGTTCTGACCTGTTTTTCGCAAGTTCTTATAATGAACCGGGTCTTCCAGAGTGGCATGAGACTTTGGATGCATGTCACTATTGGATCAGATGAAGCAGTAGCTCGTGGGATGTTGTGTCAAATGCCTTGCGTTAATCGATCCAGGCCATTGAAAGGTTTCTCTTAAACTGCATGGAGTCCTGAGTGATACAGCGATCAATCAACAAGTTTTTCCTGCAGCTAGCTACGCCTATCTTTGACCCACGTTGCTCACATATCTGTTGATACACCCCATCGATTGATAGGAGTATACGGGAGTACAGTATGCGCGTGAATGCCTTGTAGCACGCGTTCAGGCAGGTTATAGGGCGGTAATTTTTGGGCTCGGGCAAATTTCCTGATTTAGGGATAAGCACGGTTCTACCCTCGACAAACCACGCCGGAATTTGCTGCTCTCCATCCAGCCATGAATTAAAAATTCTTGCCAGATGCTGGTGGGTAGAGGTAAATTTTTTCCACCAGTAGCTATTAATCCCATCGGGACCTGGAGCAGCTAAGTTCTTAGAACCTGTAAAGACCTTTCGAACCTCCTTAGTGTTTATCGGTTGGTGCATTAATTTTATGCCATGAGTCCTATTGCACCAGGGCTGGAGTGTCGAGCCGCAGGGTAAGCTTCCGTCCATAAATTCCTCTCCAGAAGGTTTCGATTTCTGCGACCGTGGGTGGCTTGGCTACTACGGGTGACGGTGGCTGAAATAGGCAAGTATTTCTGAGCAACGTAGTACACGCGACAGTTGATCTGCCATAAATCTATTCAAGTTTTTCATGGACTTCTGCATTTCCCTGGGCTATATCTCGGTGTTTTAGTGGTCTGATATGATGTAAGGGACGACGTTCGTCGATGCATATGTTAACGCTAGCTAACATAGCATTTTGGGCAGGACCAACCTGCAGAGGGGCTTTCACCGGTGAGCTAGGTACCACTAGCGTGATCGTGTATCCCGATCTGAGGAAATAAGTTACATAGACCCGCAGAAATTGTACGGTCCATATCCACGCGGACCTTAAGAACAACATTCGCGACGCAATTGCCAACATACCGATTGATATGCTGCGAAGAGTGGAGATAAACTTAAAAAATCGACTTAATCAGTGCATGCACAATTTAGTCGCCATTTAACCGATGTAATTTTTCAAAACTGTATGAAAAAAAACTTGGGATATTGCATTCTCAAATAAAAAAAGAATTAAAACAATAACTGAAGTACTTTTGTTTTTATTGACCTTTCAAATAAGTAAGTTTCTCTGGCGCACCCTGTATATGGATATGAACATTTTTGTAATATTGACATTATAATTCATTTAATTGGTTTAATGTAATGTACCAAACAATTAAATAAATTAAAATGTTTAATATTTATACATTCAATTTAAACAAAACTTAATTGTGGGAAACGAAGCTAAATTGAGTAAGCACCAACGTTTTATAAAGGTTTTTTTTTGTGAACCTTTAAAAGTTGCGTACTTTTATGCTTCCCTTTATTAGCAATGTTTTTATCCGCCCATTATATTTATGACTTCAAAGCAAACGCGGTTTCTAGGTTTATTATAATTGGGGAGAAAACCTAGAAAAACATCTTTTATGACTTGTTTCCTTTTCAGTTTATTACGTTCCTCCGGCGGCGATGTAGTTAAAAATTATTAAGCAATAGAATACTTTATTTTTCAGGGCTAAAGGTTACAACATTCAGTGATTTATTAAATTTTAAAATGTTTATATTTTTAATATATATATATATATATATATACAAACAACTTTATTGACAAATTGATACATACGTATTACAGATATTGACTATACAATTACAAATTTGGATAAAATCGTCAACTGGCTAATGACCCTTGAACTTTCCGACTGAATTTTCATTAATCATTGTTAGGTCAACAATAGTCATGGACCGATTTCGATCTATTTTGAATCTCATCAGCGTATCGATGAATTTTCATTATTTTGCATATAATCTTGTCATTGTTTGCTTTGTTGAGTCCTTGTCGTAAATTAGTTCGTGATTGAAATGTCGTTCAGGTTATGAAATGATCAAACGAATTTACAGAGTGTTATGGAAGGAAATTTTAATTTAGGGATAATGTTTTTATTTCTAAGATCGCATAGGTAATCTAGGAATTGTGTACGTAGGGAGACAGGGGAAAACCTTGGGGTAAACCTTGCTTAGGAGAAAAAGGAGCAGCGAAGTATAATCTGAATGTAGCGATTGTATAGGAAACTATCCAAGCGTTTTAATAGGTTAATCATGAGTTTGAGGATATTGGATTGATGAGGCTGTTACTTGTTGATACTTCACATTATCACTTAATGAGTTTATTAAGTGATTTGAGGATATTGTACTTATACAGCAGGACTCTGTTGCAAACTGAATCTAGGAAGACGATCGCGGATTTCTTTTCCTTCGAGCAGATTAATGAGAGGATGACTACTAAAAGGGTTAGGCTCCGAAATGATATTGAGCAATTAGTAGATATAAGTCTTGTCGACTTCATTTTTAGGGTGATATTCTCTTAACTCATCCTGTACATAAAATAACGTGTAAAAAGCAGTTTATTTGTAATACTTCAGCGTCTACATTATTTTCCATTTATCATTTTCGTTAATTACATCCATTTTATGATCGATGGGTAGCAAATGGCACGAAATGGCCGCCTGCATTGTCGGCACCTATTCCCGGATTCAATTCGAGACGCCCGGAACAGCGGAAGGATCCTTTATCTTCGTCTCGCCAGTTCAAGCGCTCCCGCATTCCCGGGGGACCCTCCAAGTAATAGCCTGCCCTGACAGGCGTCGTAAACCTTCAGGAGTGACATCAATACTCTGACAACGGTGGGTAGCCCGCTTGCGAATACCCCGCACGAAATACCCGTCAAATAATCATTTACACGTTAACTCCGACAGTGGTTTAGACCGGAGGACTTTTTGTTACGCGCCAAAGGCTAAATAAGACGTCTTTAACAAATAACTGAGTACTGAGGAGTAATGTAACGTTAGTATTTTTCATTACATAGTTCCATGCAACATATGAAAAACTGTTAGAATCTTTTTTTGTTGCCAATATTTTTAGTTTTAACTTTATAGCTATTTAAATTAATAACTTAAACGACAATATGACATATTACTTCCCTAAAAATGAATCAATTAACTCAAATACAATCAAGTATTAGATCGATTCTGTACGATATCATAGACGTGCTTTGAAGCACCATAATCGTAAACCTTGCGAAGTTTTTTTCGACACAAGCCTTATTTAAGTGATAACTAAATTATGTAGGATACAAATAATAACCCATGTAATATAGAAAGAATTTTTGTCTCCAAGCCAAGGTAAGTTATATGACGATCTTGCAACGCAAAACTTTACTGACAAAAGGTAGAACTTTACATTAGGAACGTCAGTTGTCAGATGGCAGCACCTAGATCCATTTCCGAAATATAAAAGGCAATACTCGTAGTAATAATTACTAAAAATTTTCTTTTCCACTTGATGTGATGTAATAATCAGTTTTTAATTAATCCAATGTTTTTAAAAAAATCATCATATATTTGCATGAAATAGGAAATTAATTAGTCAATTATCTCTTGGGTGCTATATATTCGTTCAATAATGAATGATAAATTATAGCCCACATTTTTCATTCCAATTATGACACGTGGTTTTGTCAGAGGAATCAAATTGGCCGGAAAATCGAGATGTACGGTGTCATAGCCATCTGGACTAGTAAATTGAATTTTCTTACTTCGGTAAGCATCGCGCCAATATTGTAGATTACAATTATGTATTGATTTTTCAGTGTTACCGAATATAACCTTATTATTATTACTATTACACCATAAACACGAATAACGACATTCAAGTATAATTTCTATTGGTCAACTAAATATAATTAATAATAAAAATATGATATGTCATACTTATAATTATTTATTTATTGTATTTTCTCATTATTAAGAATAATGAGATTATAATTATTTATAGCACGATTTTTACTAAATGTCCAAGAATATAAAAAAGTAACGACAGGGATAATAATATTGATATGGTAAGATACAAATACAATCGCATTTTACTATCCAATTTCCGTATAATACATCAATAAATTACGAACCCCCTTATCTTAGGGTACGTAGTGGAGAACCCGAACGGTCCCTTATGAAAATATATCGGCAGATTACCTGAAACTATAGAGTGTTTTCGTCACCTTTTCACCTCAATTACAATTCCTTTAATAACCTGGAACTGTTCTAAATGTTCCCTCGGGATTTAAGGAGGATTCATTACGTTAAGAGGCGCATTTAATTGGAGATAGGGTGATGGGGTGATAAAGAATCCGCTGTCTTCAATTTAATTCCGAGCATATAACAGAGGTGATTATGAAGTTGAAGGTGTCATTAGTTACAACCATGCTCAGATTTTATTACATACATAATATCATCTCAGATATTGTCGTAAGAGAAGAACATTACTACAGTTTGTGATTTAGATATTATAAGTAAAATAACGAAGCCTATGATTGTCAGAATATTAAAGAATATTACATGTACAATGGTTACTTGAAAATTTACACACAATGAAGAAAAACACAATTAAGAAAATAAAGCTGTATTAATATTAAAAAGTAATTATGTATTACATAATCTTTAGTGGTAAAAAAAACATAGTAAGTGCGTTTAGGGTTTAGTAATGTTTTGTTTACTACATTAAATATTCAATGTTGAATTATGAGGCTTTCAGCGTACACAAAGTAATGAGAATAACCTATAGTAGGGAAACATGCAATTATAAACTAGTAAACTCATTTTATTTATTAAAAAAAACAGTTTACTTGAATATTGTATGAACTGTGATAACAAAATTATCCACATTCTTCGGGAAATAAATAAGTTACCAGTTGGAGCATAGCAAGTAGGAGAAATCAATTTATGTAATGTAGATCGCATTTATTTCTAGGACAGTCCATCGATTTTAGAGTAAAGCTAGTAATCTCCGAGCAGCAACATACAAGACAAACACTAACAAATATATATCAACGCAACTTTATGTGTACTGCTGTTCCAGTATATTTGTCAGAGTCAGCTGCTCTCATGTATACTGAAACATTGCAGATTAATGAAACTTCTCTCAAATTGCGATAGGCTGTAGTAAAACTTATACCATTTAGGTCAATGTTTACATAAGAACATTGATAGTAATAAATTATTAGTTAATTGAAATGATGAGAAATATTATTTATCATATTATAACATATTAATTGTTGTAAGATGGGAGTTTGAAAATTCCTTCGTTTAAAAATGCAGTAATCACCTATAAATTATATTTTAAAATTTCGTTTTTAGGCTTCTAAAATGCATGCAATTTACTGAAATAAAAGTGTTTTAATTAATCCTCTAATTAACATAAAAATGTTTTACCACAAGTTAAGTGGGAATTTAATTCATCGTATATTATTCATATTTGAAAGTTGCTTTTTTTTCCATTTCATTTATTAATATTATTCTGAATTATGAGTGAAGTAATCTTAAAAAATAACATGTTTTATTATGCTTAGTTTTGAAAATATAAAATGGCCTTTTTAAGATGCAATAGTTTTAATTTAACGTTTTATTATAGAAAGTATCTACAAAATCAAACTCAGATCAAAGTGTAAATGTCAGTTTAATTGACTTGGTCCTTCTTAAGTTACACGAAACAATACAAATATTGTTATCATAAATTACCTTATATCAAAATATCAGTAAGTAAGAAAATTATCCGAAGTGGAAAATACTTTTTTTTTTTTAAATTTATTATCAATTCAGCTTTTAAATTGTATATGAAGTTATTAAAATATTTTTAAATTTATTTCCTATTAGAAACAACTACAAAAACTAGTCATATATTGTATAACGAGTACAAGGTACCCTCGCTACTGAAGAGATGTGTAGAAATAATTGAATAATTTATTAAAAGCAGTTGAGAACGTTCCTAAAAACAATGGAATTTATAGCAAAAATCACCCGAAGTTAGTTAGTTTAGGCAGTTATTATAAAAGATATAAAAGACAATATATAAATTTTCCTTGAAACCAGTTTAAATTTAAACTACCGTATTTTTCGGACTAAAAGACGCACCTCAAAATTATAAGATTATTTTTAGAAAAATATATTTTAATGTTACTTTCGAATCATAATTTTAATTTATTGTTAACATAACTCGTAATAGCAATATTCTGTTCATACTATCACTGTTCTCGGTAATGTCATGATTCATATTACTTTCATCTGAAGTATTGTCACTTCTTCCAAAAACTGCGTCATCTTTAGGGCCATCTACAGTATTACTTATTCTAGTGTTAGGCTAAGTCTTATCGATGATCATAGACAAATAGTGGAGGTGAATCGGTGATTCCCTCGCTATTCTTGCCATATTTTTTTGGACTATAAGACATACCTCAAATAAAACATACCTCAAAAAATTGAGTCCATTTTTCTATGTAAAAAAGTGCGTCTTGTAGTCTGAAAAATACGGTAATTGAAACTTGTAAACTTGAAATAATTTTTTTAACTTTAAATGTTTTACAATCAAAATTTTAAATCATTGAAACTTGGGAATAAAAAAGCAGAACGAAAACTATTAAACATTGATTTGAAAAGAACGGCGCATGTAAAATTTCTCCTAGATAAAAAAATAATTAAATTAAAATTGTTCAAAAAAAAAATAAAAAAAATATTTAAGATAATTTCCCACACTTAAAATAATTGGAATTATTGGAAGTTGAAAAATTACCAGAACTCATTTAAAGTTTGATAGAATCAGTTAAAATCAATTAAAAACCTTTCTAAAAAGCAATAAAAAATTCTTACATTTTTTTTCTTTAAAAAGTAGTAGAAATTAAAAAAAATATATTTAATATTTTAAAAAAGTAATTAAAATACGAAAGAAAATATTCTGTAGGCCTTGTTAATATAATATTGTTTAAGATATATAAATTTACAATTTACAATACAATTTCCTACCGTATGTTATAACAGAACACGTTTTAACAATTAATGAAAGTTTGTTAGTTTGTTGTTAACACAAAGTAAATCTGTCGATATCTGATTGAAACTTAACACAGTCACGTACACTCTCAACCACACTGTAGAGTTTTATATCATTCGCATATAATAGAACGTTGCACTTAATTGTTGAGGATACATACATAGAAGGAATAGAAGGGGTCCTAAATTTGAACCTTGAGATATACCATTGAAGGCAACGTAATGATAGGATTGGTAGCCTTGAATTTCTACTTGTTAACCTCGGTTATGCAGATATGATGAACTATATTATTATTTAGCCCAAATTTTATCAATTTTGAAATAAGTAGATTATGATCGAGGGTGTCAAAAGTTTTTGAAATGTCCCCATAGAAAATATGTGAGTAATAGTTAGTGATGTGAAACAAATTTGTCGACGTTGATCTACGTTTCATGAAACCATGTTGCTGAAGGAACATAAATAGACTCACTTGTTGATAAATATGTTTAAATAAGATTGATTAAAAAACTTTGGATAAATTACTAAGTATGGATATAGGTCAATAATTTCCAATGCAACTACGATTTTCTGTTTTAAAAGCTGGGGATGTCCTTTCTTCCTTCCATTTACTAGAAAATTTTTCAATTTTTAAGATAAGTTTGAATATGTGAGTAATAGTGTCAACTAAAACAAGAGCGCAGTCTTTTAAAATAATAGCTGGAATTTAATCTATCCCCATATTTAGTTTCGGTTTTAATTTCCTCAATTCCTTCAATACTTCCAATGTGTCGATAGTAAGGTTTCCAAGATTATTGTATGTTTGGATATTATGCAAAGTATCACTTGTATGGCGAGGTAAGTATGATTTGTCAAAATGATCTGCAAATCCATTCACTATCTAAATGATTGTAAATACCCTTTTTATGTACTTTAAAAAAATTGAAGTATAGTTTGAAAATGACAGAAAATTTGTCAAAACTATAGTGACGAATAAAGATAAAACGTATGTGATACATAAAAAAGTTATTTACAATCATTTACAAAGTAGAGACCTTCACAATTACCATCCACTATCTCCTCTGTTGTATAAAATTAAAAATATATATTCAAAAAATGAGAAGTAGATACAAGTAAAACCAAAGTAATAAGAAACTAGACAGGGACACAAATTCTTCACACCAGCAGGGCCTGTCGCGGTAACTAATAATAAACAAACAGATGGCTTAGGAAAAGATATAAATTTAGAGGTTAGAATTAGATATTATTAAATGGACAAATTAATATGTAAAAGCAACTTAAGTGTAAATATTCGCTGGATGTAATATTCGGCACTGAACTATAAGTAAACCAACAATTAATTCATAGAAATAAACTGGTAAAAATGTATAATAAATTCAATACAGCAAATACACCGGCAACAATAAATTTGCCCAAAAAATTATAATCAATTCAAATATTTTCCCAAAGACAACAGTTTAAATTTTTTTTAAACAGTTGAAATTTTGCCAAAAGAATCATTAATAATAATAATACATTATTTATTTCAAAGTATTATTACAATTAATATACAAGTTGAAATGGCGTCATATATTATAATTCTAGGCATAAGCTTTTTACTGTTTTATGATGGAAGTAATGAACTTTCAAGAAGTTTCAAGATAGACGTTGATATATTGATACATAAAAAGGGATATTATGCATGTATAAACAATTATCGCCCGATATCCTTATAATTTCTAAAAATTTTGATGGCTTATTCCTTAAATAAATATTTATTTTACTCTACTTTACTTTATTTACTTTAAAAGATCTATTATAAAATAACACAAACATACATAATTCAATCAATTCAAATAAATTTAAAATTTGGAGTATAGATTTTGAAGGTGGGATTCTCATTTTTCTCGTTTTCCTCCACTCCATCGATTACATTTGTTAGCTTGTAATGATACTTATCAGGCGACTATAGCCACGTATGTAGTATTATTGCCATTTCTGGTCTATTTACACTTGTTAGGTGATGATGATACTTATCAGTCGATTGTAGCAACTTATTGAACATTTTGGTCATTTATAGTAGTTAGGTCAAATTCTTGAAGACCTGTATTATTTTATGGTCTTGTGTGATATTTAGACATTTATTTTTCTCGATGAAAACGTAGTACTTACTAACAATGAATATGGTCGCACAAGGAAATTAACTGAGAGCGCAGTTAAAGAAATTATGGCGGTTTTGAAGATAGTATTTTCACAGCAACATCATTTTTTAATACCCAGCAAAGAATTTATCAGCCTTTCACGTAATATTGTGCTACGAAAATTGGGTTACTACATATTTTGACTAGGGTGCTCACTAACTTAGATTTTAAAACAATTAATACTCTGACACATCATGTAATATGTGCCTATTTTGAGCCTTTATTTTTTTGAAATTATGCCAATGCTGAGGATTTCGCAATCCTAACATCCTTCCTAAATATTATCATCCAGCAATCACCTTACATTAATTCATTTTTGTGCATTATCCCGACAGTTCGTCAACTATAATTCAATTTTTATTTATAACGACGGGAAAGAAAGACCAGAGGTCGATAGCCCAGATAGGTAGGTACTAACCCCATCTGTTATTATTTATAATTACTATGTATATGTGTATAAAAACAAAATGTAAGTGTCTGTAATAAAGATGTTGTTGTTGTGATGAGGATTTATAATGATGTGTTTGATGTATTCCAAACTGCAAGACGATAAGAAATTAAAGTTTATATGTAAATGTAGGGTAGGTGGGTGGCCTCATACCCTCCAATCAGTGAAACATAAGCGAGGGTTTTAGTTAAAAGTTTTAAAAAGGAAAAAACACAAAATAATTGTAAATTTTAGACATTTATTCATACAAATGTTCAAATAATTTTTGGTGATGTTTTACTGATTGAAGGGTGGGATAGAGGCCACCCACCCACCCTACATATACATATAAACTTGAATTCCTTATCGTCTCGCGGTTTAGAATAAAATTAATTACAAAATTTTTGAACAAGAAATATATTCAAAAGGTAAAATTATTGAGTGAGTTACTACTGTGGTTAAAATAACAATAAATAATCGGAATGTCGAGCGAAGTTTAAAGGCAAAACAGAAGACACAAAAGCACACAACTAAGGTACATTTACCGCTGGATTTTATTCGCAACAAAATAAAATAAATGAGTGGTTCATAGATAGGTGCGTAACACATCATATGACTTCAATGCCGGGCTGCATAACAACAAAAGAAAACTGCGACATTACAAACATCATGATCGCGAATAATTCTAAATTCTGCGTTACAGGTATCACATCATTACAAGTAAATGATACTGAAATAAGCGTCGAATACGTGCTGTTAGTACCCAAACTCATTGTAAATTTACTGTCTGTTGCAAAAATTGGTGAAAAGGACAACAAAGTAATATTTGATAAAAACGTGTGTAAAATATACAATAAAGAGAATGAACTGTTGCTACATTCAAGTTACCAATTAGGAGTGTATAAAGTTGAAGATAAATCAGCAAGATGTATGATGGCTGGAATCCAATGAGGTTTATGTGGACCGATGGAGAATACTTCGATAGGAGATGGATAAATACTTTTTAAACTTCATAGATGATTACTCGCATAAAATACTCGTTTACTTCTTAAAGCATGAGAGTGAAGTATTTGAAACATTTAAGCAATTTAAAGAGTTGGTGGAAACGCAAACTGGAAAGGAAATCAAGATTTTACGTACTGACAATGGAAAGGAATACTGTAACAGTGATGTTGAAGAATTCTGCAAAAAAAGGAAGCATAATTTACCAGACATCAGATGTGTATACTTCACAACAAAATGGGAAAGCAGAACGAGCCAATCGGACAATAGTGGAAAAAGCTAAGTGTATATTGTTTGACTCAAAATTAGTTATTGGACAGAAGCAGTTAATATTGCAGTTTATATTATAAATATATCTATACAGACCTAGTAGCCTAATAGATGACGCACTGGAAGGAAACTGGTCTGGTCAAAAAGTAAATGTAAAGTCCCTGGTGATTTTTTACGACTGATTTGCTCTCTTTAATTGCCGGTTTAATCTCTAATCCCTCTAATAGGTTTAGTGTAAGTCCCTTTTCTTGGATGTATATCGGCTTTATTTTTCCCGGTTGGTGGTTGCTTGTGATGCCATGTTCCGCGATCCCTGTTTGTTGATTATTATGTTAAATCGAGTGTTCATGTTCTTGTAATCGTTTTCTAAACGTTCTTCCAGTCTGGCCTATATATATGGAAGCACAATTTTAACAGTCTAATTGATATACACCGCTTTTGAGTAGTGGGTCTTGTTTGTATAGTTTGTTGTTAATTAGTAAGTTCTCCAGGTTTTGTTTGTTAACTAGGATTACGACAATTTTGTGTTTTTTTATTTTTTTTACTGATCTTGTTGTTTGTATGGCCTGTATATTTAATTGCACAGTATTTAGATGTTTGGTCGGCGTTATGTGTTCCTCTGTAAAGGTGTTTGGATATTAGCTTGTTTGATTTATTTTCTTCTTACCAGCTTGGAAACTATTTTATCCGTATATCCGTTATTTGTGGCTATGTTTTTATCATGGCTAATTCTTCTTCAAAATTTTCTACGTTCATTGGTATGTTTAA
Organism: Ontholestes murinus; assembly: GCA_963969525.1. NCBI lineage: Eukaryota > Metazoa > Arthropoda > Insecta > Coleoptera > Staphylinidae > Ontholestes > Ontholestes murinus. The sequence goes on along the minus strand of OZ018390.1, from coordinate 22,437,107 downwards.
AAGTCGGTGGATGTATAAGTTGAGTGCTGCTTGTTTATTTGTATGGATTGATGGGAGTCGGCTAGTATATTAATACCTGTCGTGGTTCGCTTTCTGTATATTTTATATGTTAATTTATTCTTATTTCTAGTAGTCGAGATGTCCAAAAAGTTTAATTTATTCTCTTGTTCTACTTCCATCGTAAATTGAATTCTTGGGTTTAACTGATTGAGTTGAGTTAGAAAAGTATCTAGTTGTCTTCTAGTACCAGTGCAAATACAGACAATATCATCGACATATCTGTACGACAAAGGCTGGATGTATGTGTTGATAATATTTCCTTGAAGTGTTGAAGTGTAGTGGCGATAAGGGCGATCCCATCGTTAAGCCATCTTTTTGAATATAATATCCCTTATTGAATTTGAAATAGTTTTGGTTAAGGCATGTGTTGATTAAATCAAGTATTTCTTCATCCAAAATGTTTTGTTTCTATTATTTGTTGCCGTAGGATTGTCTTGACTTCTTGTACGGGTATGGACGGGAAGAGATTTTTAACATCAAAAAACACTAAGATGCTGTTGCGTGATAATTCAAAGTCCTTTGTTCTGTTCTCAAATTCTATGGAGTTTTTGACTGAAAATTGGAAAAGTTAAGGTAGGTGAGTGTTCATAAATGAACATATTTTGTAGCGGGTGCATTCATATTAGGGAACAGGGCTCGTATAGGAAAGTTCAGTTTGTGAATTTTGATTAGGCCGTATAAGGTGGGGGCACTTTCGTCGTTTTGTTTCGGAATTTGTTTTTAGGGTCGATGATGGACGGATCGTTTTTTTATAATTTCTATTATTTGGTTTTGAAATTTATCGGTAGGGTCCTTTTGTAGTTTATTGGAGTTTACTTTTCTTTCTTTCAAGAAATCATTTACTTTGGAGATGTAATCTTCTTTTTTAAGAATGGCGTTACCTTTATCAGCTTTTGCGATTATTAGGTCTTCGTTATTGCATTTGGATTGAATAGCCTTGATCGTTTTCCAAATTTTAGGAGTTGATTTAGGTTTAATGTGGTGGAAATCTTCTTTGATACTGTTAGTCAGATTATGCTGCTGTATCTTGGATTCGGGATTTAGATGTTGTAGGGCAATCTCGGTGTATCAATGTATTAAACTGATGAGACGGCTACATGATGAAACTTAAAACACATTGAAATTAAACAACATAGTTCAACAATAAATGTGAAACCCTCCTACATTTATTGTTGAACACTGCAACACGTTTACAGTATCCATCTGCCTGATGAAGTCACTGTGCGGCAAAACATGTTGCAGGGTTCCCAACTGTGTTGTTTTATTTCAATAGATATCAATGGCTAGGGTTTCTAAATCTTTTTTGTAGTTTTTTGTTTTTGTATTTTATGTCTTTTCCATACGTTTTTCGTCTTCTGTTGTGAATGTAATGTCTGTTAGGTTTTTTATCCTTGGAGAAAAATTGAAAGGTGGGTTATCTTTTTTCTGCGTATGGTTCTGGATAGCATTCTTCCTTAATTCCGTTAATTTATGTTTGGTTGATATAATCTTTGTGTACCTTATCGATAACAATTTCATTTACTTCTTAGAAAAAGCAATCGAATGAGATGTTATGTAAACGTTTTAGGAGTTCTGTATGAATTATTTTTAGGTGTTGTCCTAAGTTATATCTTCTTGAGTACCATTTATGATTTTGTAGACTGAGACAATATAACAATGCCTTATTTACTGTTCTTGTCGCTTTTATGGATTTCCATATATTTGGGAGTTAACCTGTTTTTGATTCATTCAAGGTTGAAATATATGTGAATGTTACATCGTTTCTTCTTGAGTAATATCTTCTTGTACATTGTAGCCAATTTCACATAACTCGCGTTTAATATGAAATGAATACTTCCTAAGCTACACTCTTGATGGAACTGGTATTTCACAGGGTTATTAAAATTTTGACACTTGTCGTGTTTCTCCTTTAAAAATGAGTGTAATAACTCGAAACACGTGCCAGGAAACTGACAATAAAAACATAAGTGTCATAATTTTAATAACCCTATGAAATACCAGTTCCATCAAGAGTGTAGCCTAGGAAGTATTAATTTCACATGAGAACCTTTGGCTGTCCAATTATGGTTTTTATTCCTAATGAGAGGAGATTGAAGCTGGGCAAAACATCAATAATGTTACTATTCATGGGTTATAGTGATATTGATCCCAAATCAAATGAAAGTCAAATTAGAAGAGATGTGATATTTTTATAGTCAAACCCAGATACGAAGGTATTTAATTCATTTGATGAAAATTAGAATTCAGTGGGAGAAAACGATCAAGAAAATGAAATGTTTTTAGAAGTTGAAAAGAATTGAGTACATTAGATTATGAAGATTCAAGCGATGAAGACTACATTTCGAAATAAGCAGATACATCAACAGTATTCAATGAAACGAGGAGATCACCACGTACATCAAAACATGCGAAGAAAATGGAGGATTTTCTGTAGTCTATAAGAGCAATTCAAATAGAGGAAATTCCTTCTACCATTCAAGAAGCATTAGCGAGTCAAGAATTAAATAAATGGAGAGAAGCTTTGATTCTTACAAGAAAACCATACCTGGAATGTTGTAGACCTACCAGCAAACAGGAAGGGTGTAAAATGTAAATGAGTTTTCAAAAAGAAAGGTGACACATAATCGTCAAAATATAAAGGGATGTTACAGATACTAGGCATCGACTATACAAAGACATAATCTTTGGTAATTCGATATACATCAACACTGAGGCAGCCAACCGTGCCGCTATCTACTACCTGAGGCAGAATAGCTTTTACTACTCAAGAGGCAATCTGGTTGAGGCGATTAAGATATGAATTTTACAAAACTGAATCATCATGCATCAATATCAAGTGTGACAACAATACTGCAATAAAACTAGCCGAGTCAGACGGATAACGATCAAGAAGGTCCGCTACTACTATGTTCGAGATCGAGTTGAAGATGGAAACATTCAAATTGAATACGTCTTAATAATAAGTAATTTTAAGTAGGGAAAGTTCGTTTTAGTATTTTTACCATCGAAATGGATTACGCTAATCCTCGTTAAAGTATTCCCGCTTTCAACTAAAGATTTTGCGAAATTGAATTATTCCTCTTATGTCTGAATAACTGAACATGTTCATTTAATCTCGAGTTTTAAAGTTGCGACTTAATCATGTTACTTTTTAAACACCTGACTTATTAATTTTATCCACGAGAAACTTTCAAATTAAAACAACTTTTCCAATATTAAAATGCAAGTTCGTTTCAGTATTCCCTTACCTGTTCTTCTGCCTGCATCGTGATAAACTCCCATTTGTTGGCGAGGTTCTTCCTCAGGTTACTGAGCGATTCCAGTTCGTACTCTTCCAAACCATGTCGCTGCTTGTTCCTCAACGTCCTCTTGGCCAAATAGATTGCGTATTCCACGTTGTCGGGGGGTCGATTCTGCCACGGCCAATAATACGGGGACTGCAAAATACACACGGCCATTAAATACTTTCGGAAATTTATAACACCGGAAAGGGCTGCGTTTGACTGCCGGCGGTATGTGCTCGTTTTTAATTAATTGTAAAATATAAATCGCCCGCTGTCGCCATTTATAATACTCGTAAATGTGAAATTCAAACCCGCACCGGAATCGCGGACATTTTTCTATATCAGTGTGCTTCATATTTTAATATTATGTAGCCGGGAACGTTTATGAGGTTCAGATATTTAACGTTGTTAAATTTTTTGCTAGTTAGTTAACTGTGATGGATGCTTCATGAATGTTAAATTTTATAATTTCTGTTAGTAAATTAGTTCCCTAGTAAAACAATAATATTGTAAAAAATATAAATTATTAAATTAATACATATTATTATTTTTTTCTTAATGGATTAAGTTTGTAGACCTGAAATATAAGTTTAGAAAGTTTTAATATAACAAGAATGTAATTACCTGGAATCGATAGAGGGAACTGTCATCTTTGACGACCAGGTTCTTGGAGTCGCTGACTGGGAAGAAGTATCCGTACTGACATAATTGGTTGGCTATATTTAGAGCCTCTGCAAAAGAAATTGAACCGTCACTTTTTCCTCGTTTAATGAATTTCGTGACCGGAATCTACCAATCTATATATATTGAATTTTATACACACTCAATTTAATTGACACACGTACCAGATTCTTCGATGCTGAGCCTATCCATAAGCCACTCGATTAGGTCATATCCTGAAAAAGTAAAATAGAATAAGGTTAGAATTAATTTTGCGTGGTATTCAAAATTTTACAGTAACCACATAACATTACGGTTAATTCAAATGATATTTATTATTAGCGTACATGAGTTATTAATGTATTATTAGAATAAGTTGTTATTATTATTTGCAGCATCTTTTAATCATGGTTAATTATTACTCTAGCGAAGAATGCATCGACCTGATATAGCAGGGAACTGTAAGATGCAACACTTAGAGGATGAAAAATAAAACGGACAGAAATTGTAAACAATTATTTAAGATATTAACAGGTAGAACTGGGGCTCTTAACAATCTGATAATGCAACATTCGGTTGGAATTATACTCTAGCCCTATTTGCAGATAGTGTAAAGTATATATTTTCAGGTTTCTACCTTGCAAAAATCAACAATAGATATCTATAGCCATCATACAATCAGAGAGTCACTCTTCATATAATCCTGCCTTGCATCAATATACTGTGACAACAAGTAAGGACTTAAATGGAAGGATGTACAAAGAGTCCACCATTATAAAAGTGCAGTAGACCTCTGTGTTCTCCCATTAGATAAATTCAGATGTTAATCCATAAACAATAAATAAGCTGACGCCAACTTAATTAACAAAATGTGTTTTACTAATAAAATTTGAGCAGCTGAAAATATTTCACGTAGGCAGGTCGAGCAATACACCGCAGCCAGTTCAAGAGCCCTTTGTCTCTAACAAAGGGGTACTTGATATATTGGCTCCAGTCTGATACTGGTTTTATTCGCTTCATTAATATTCTGGAATACAACGCGATCACTTGAAACATCGAGCTTAAAGCAGAAAACATTGTAACATTAATTTCGATATTAAACATTAATACAAAAATCTATGCATACACAAATGCCTAGATAGTCTGTTACCTGGAAAATAATCGTTTGTGTTTAATGTTAAAAATACTGAATTTTGATTATGTTTAATAATCGATAATACAATTAATTTTGTTTGTTAGTAAAAAGTTAACAAGTGCAGAGTTCCCATATATCTGATCTAACTAAAATTTAAAACAATAAAATTTACATTATTTAAAATAAATGTATATTTATATCCTAAAACTGTTATAAAAACAGAAAATATTATTTTAAATTTAATATCAATATATATTTTGCCTTTAATGATAACGTAAAAAATATTTATAAAATAACAAAAAATATCATCACTATATTGATATGAATTTTAGATTTAAACGATTTCAATCATTAACTTCAAATATTTCAGCAGATTGGAAACGGATATCAATTAAAATGTACTGAATTGTGCATATTAATTGGTGCAACTGTTATGTGAATTTGAAATTGAGATAGAATGAAACAAATCATCATTAAATTTCTGCAATAATATTACATCAATTAGTTAAATAATTACAACGTTAAATTACGGTTTGTGAATATGATTTGCAATTTTAATTTTTCACTTTTGTTTATAAGGAGCAATAGTTTATCAATACGTTAACTTTAATTTAAGGATTTTAATTAAGTAACTGCAATGGTAAATTATTTCTTTATATATTTTATGTTGCTAGTTATTGATAGTCTGGAGAAACATTTTAATATTATTTACTACTAGTTTATTATTTTGAAAGACTCTTATTTTATATTACGTTTAGGCACATTAGGCAAGTATTAGTATGAAGTAGATTAAATAGAATATTAATTCATTAGTGCAGTGGAATTAATAATAAAAGTAATATTATGAAAAATTATTTTCAATGAGCATTTTTGCACTATTTTTTACATTATGATTAATGTAAAAAATTACCAGATAACAGTTGAAACAACTACTTCTCGTACTAATGCACCGCGAGGCATTGAATTATATAACTGTTAACCGTCGTTATATGTCTAAAACATAAGTATTACATAATGTATTTTTTTCAGAAAGAATCTTTAAATATTAATAAAACATTTCTTTTGATATTTTAAGATTCTTTCTGAAAAAATATATTATGTAAGCAACTAGCAATACGATTTTTTATGTATTTCTAGTAAATAATCTTTGAAGTTTAGTTTATTAGTATTAATTGTATGCGATTTGATGCCGAAAGTAAATTAAAATAAGCGCGTTTGATTTTAATGAAGAGAAAAATGATGGTAATTAATTAACGCCCTTTGTGCGCAACATTCTTTCCCATTTCTCTCATTGTTCCGCCTTAATAGCCGCGATAGCTAATTAGCCCTTTGAAAAAAAAATGCTTCACCCTTTTGCACTATACGGCATTTTAAGAGTAGGTCTGTCTCATTTACAATCCCTAATTTCCGCCTCACTTCAGGGTGAGTTTTTCATCCTGTTGATTAATCCCGGTGGATGCCAGGTTTTAATGTTTCAAAAGTAAAAATTGAAATTCTTTCTTAAAACCTAAGTGTAAATAAAGGGCGTAATAAAAAGATGGTAAGATCAATTTAATTAATATATAATTATTAAAAGAGCGCTTAGAATTAATCTTCAAAATAATTCTTAAAAACAGGAACAAACCCCAATAGTAAGAAGATATTTGAGAGAAAGATATATGATTTTTTTTCATTCATTATTTGAAAAATAAAATTAAATAATTCAATAAAAATAAAAATCTCAGCTTCAATATAATTTAGCATGAAATTTATATAAAACTAATAAATAAATCTTTAATTAGAGGTTATTTAACCTCTTGGTTTTGTTTCACATGTTTTTTAAAGGGTTATATAAAAATTTAATTCATCGTATAAATAAATCATTATTTTACAACGATGCATTAGAAATTTACTAAATAAATAAATCTATTGAATAGCGTACTTGCTTCGACTTAGAACATCAATCGCTTACTGGATTATGTAGCTAGTAGTGAACTATTTAATGCTAAGCATCGATTAAATCTACTTTTATGCTATATATGTTATCGATAACATTGTATTTAGAAAATATTTTTCTTAAACCAACTTGAAAATTGAATTTTTTTATGTCATAATGACCATCTTTTTTTTTTTTTAAGAAACGATAACACCACAAAATTGTTACATAGTGCTAATTATTATTTTAGACATGTAACGACAGCTAACAGTTATATCATTCAATGCCTGGCGGTGCTTTAGTACGGGGAGTAGTTGTTTTAACTGTTAGTTGGAGTTTTTACATTATTATGTAAAACATTAGTGCAGTAATGCTCATAGAGATTTATTACTCTCAATATTAATTATTATCATTAACACTGCACTAGAAATTTTAATATTTCATTTGTATATTTAAATGCCGAGAGCGGGCCTTTTTTTTTCTTTTTTTTTTTTTTTTTTTTTGTCCGTGGTGATATCGTTTTTTAAACGCGCCTCGAAAATCGAAGATCGGCAATGTTTCAATTCTAACTGGAATTGATTCTTTCTCGTGGCGGCCTTCCAACAGGAAGGACGCACGTAATTACGACATAGCTGCACTGATGAGCTGTGATACAGCGAAACACGTGTCTGCAGATTGTCTTACATAACACTTTTCGAGACGCGGTTAAGAAACGATAACACCACAAAATTGTTACATAGTGCTAAATATAATTTTAGACATGTAACGACAGCTAACAGTTATATCATTCAATGCCTGGCGGTGCTTTAGTACGGAGAGTAGTTGTTTTAACTGTTAGCTGGAGTTTTTACATTATTATGTAAAACATTAGTGCAGTAATGCTCATAGAGATTTATTACTCTCAATATTAATTATTATCATTAACACTGCACTAGAAATTTTAATATTTCATTAGTACTAATACAAGCAAACCTACTAAACATTGGTTTCATCAAGAATGTAGTTTGTGAAGTATAAAATTTAAGTCCACGTCTGATTCAGTTTCGAAATAATTAATAAATTTAGCCAAAGTAGATCTCTTTAAACCCCTTGCAAAGATTAGATCTGCTGCTAAAGAGTCAAGATTTTAAATATGCTGTGTGATTCTGTTGACCAAGATTGTGACAGCTTGTCAGAAATTATTCTACTAAACATCTTTATTTACAGAAAAAAACAATACAATATAATACTTGTAATAAGCCTTCAGAAATTATATTATCATTAATATAATTATAAGTTATACTGCTATTACATTAGTGACTATTGGGCAAGGGATTCAGAAGGAGATTTAAAATTAAATCAATAATTTTAGTAGTATATAATCTGAAGCAACACTAACTTGAGATCCTACTATGACAAAAGCTATCGCAAGTTACTTTCAGCTGATGTTAAAAAGCAGATGGCATTGAATAATTATTTATTTACGGGATTACTCCTTTTTCATATACAAGAATTCAACAAATAAGAGAACTCCATATGAAATAATACACATAATCACATAACAAATAGTAACTTAAAAACTAAACTATACTCCATGTACAAACACATTACTGATAGTGACAATATAAATCAATAAATGGATATACTCGTATTTGTAATGATTGAACGTAAATAACTTTTAATAATAATAATAATTTACACTATTGTCCAACAGAATAATCTCAATTACAAGGCAATAATACTACAACATAAATAAATTCATATTAGATATAGGTTTATACTTGATAATCGGCAAAGAAAGAAGAAACAACAGTAAACTAAACTAAAATATGTAAACAAAATTAACGGAATATGTCCTCAAAGTATCTTTCCGCACAACGACATAACACTGTGACAGCTGATGCCCGAAGAATGTTGGTACGTGCAGTTGTCAGCCTGAATATGGAAGGAAATCTTGTATGTAGGACTGGCACATTAAATGGTATCCTAGCTATAATCTGCCGATAGTCAAATATTCCATCTAGAATTTTCCAGAGGAACGTTGCACAGCATTTGTCTCTTCTAGCAATGAGGTCATATTGTGCCGATCGAGGAGATCACCCTGAGCTATTATGATAGGAGGATAAATACCATCTTGCTTTAATGACAGAATCTTCATTAATCTACGATGAATACGATCCAGTAGAAGGTAGCGAGATGCATAAATTGGATACCAGATTAGGTAACAATGTTCCATTTTAATAAGTACAAAGGCGCAATATAGGGATTTAACTGTTTCTATGTTATGAAAATCCCGACTTATTCTGAATATAAAACCTAAAGATTTAGATGCAGACAGAGTCCAAATGATTAACGAATGTAAGTTTTTTTTGTCAAAAACGTCACCAAGATCCTTAAATATATCAACAAAAGATAATTGGCGATCAGATATAGTAGTAATTATAATCAGATGTTTTGTAGGTATGATTATAGTGCACAACTTGACATTTAGCTGTATTTAGTTTCATATTAACACAGGAGCACGAGTTCGAAACGATGTTTGTTTGATTGCAGACTATGAATGCCACTCTGTGATTCAATTTTAAGGTAGTCAGCATATGCTATTACAAGACATGTCAATAGATCGAGCAGGTCGTTAAAAATATAAAAATATTGAATAAGAGAGGTCCCAAGCAGGAACCCTGGGCAATACCAGAGGTAGGAATATTTACGCAGTATTTATAACCGTTATATGAAACATAACATGCTCGGTTACTTAAATAAAACTGGATGAGTTTAGTGAGTGCTGGCGCAGTGCCCTAAGAACTAAGTTTATTAATTAACAGCATGTGGTCAATTGAACCGAACGTTCATAAAAAGTCGGTATAAATAACATCAACTTGGCCACGTGTGTCGAGGGTTTCAGCTAGAAATTGTGATATATTGGCTAGGTTAGTCATTATTGAACGACCAGGCATAAAACCATGTTTCTAGGGAGATATATTAGAACAGACACTCTTAAAGATAGAACTGTAGAGCACCATTTCAAATATCTTGACAAAATTTGATAAGATTGAAATTAAACCATAATTGTCACCTTTTTTAAAAATAGGATACAGAATGGCTTTTTTCCAACAGCTAGGAAATTGACTTGTAGAAGTTGACTAATTAAAAATTATACATAAAGGTTTAGCTAATACATATCTGCAGTCGCGAATAAGAAAGCTTGGGATTTTATCGTCGCCTATCGTGAAGTTATTTGGAAGGCAAACCATAATGGATATGAGCTGCGACTCTTCAACCTTAACTATTGAAAAAAGGGAATATACCGTAGAGTCACAACGACACGTAGTTATTTGGTTATCACCACAGTTCTTAAGAAATGCATCAGCAAGGCCAATTACTATATCACTAGGCTTAGTAAATTCTTGAATGTCATTATGTAGTCTGCCTGGTATTTTTGTTGTTTTAAAAGATGAGAAGGATTTCGTTAAGATCAGTTTTAGTGCTATGCACAAAATCAGAATAGGCGTTAGAAATGTCACGTTTAATCAGATTGTGAAGCTTTTTAAATTCTGGCAAAAATGTAGGATTAACCACTTATTTTTAAGTGAGGTTTTAATCCTTATTTTCGCTTTGATCTCTGGCGTAAACCACGGCGGAAATTTTGACTTGGGTGGTCGGCTGTCTGGAACACGTTTAATAAGCGCTGTAAAAAATGTGTCATAGAATTTAGTGACCATCTCATTAACATAATTACTTAGCTCAAGAGCACACCAAGCAATATTACAAAGTTCATGATATAAGGAAATAAAATCAGCCTTACGAAAATTATACCCTCCGTCATCATTTGTAGGAAATGAACTGGAAACAGGTTTCAGATTACAAACGAAGGTAATATCAAGGGCTGGGTGAAAGTTGTCCTCTCTTACTAAAGGCAAGTCAGCGTGAGATATAGCTATGTCGACGTCATAGTTGGATAAAACCAGATCTAGAATACTATTGTAACTATTAAGAATAGTGTTGTGCTGTTTAATGTTAAGTATCTCTGAAAAATATTTAAAACAAGACGCTTTACTACTTAGAGGCAAGCTTGGGTTAATAGCTGACTGTAAATTAAAATCACCAACGAGGGTAAACTTATGATTCAATATAAGAGGTTCTAATAAAGATGTATAATTTTCCAGGTCATTAACAACCGTACTAATAGTCAGAGATTAATTCTAGGATTGTAGAATCGTAGATTCATTGTCAGATTTAGTAACATTTGAATATCACTGGTTTTACGTTGGTGTCACGGAACAGCTGACGGTATTGTCAATATATTCCGTGATTGTCAGTAAAGAAGAACGTGAAATGTTTGTTTGCAAAGTTAGTTTGTGTGATAAGGGACAAGGAATTAGCATTTTTTTATTTAATCAAGTACAGTCGATAATTATTTTCAATGAAAATTGTAGAATTATTTTCATTTAATGTTTTTGCAAACAAACTTTACACATGCTCTTCAAATGATAATCACCAACATAAAACCAGTGATATTTAAATGTAACTAAAATAATACGACAATTAATCTAGGATTCTACAATCCGAGAATTAATCTCGGTCTATTAGTACGGCTGTAAGTGATATGTCTGGTGGAATATAAACAACTCCTAAAATAACTGTACTGGAGTCGAAATTATAATTGCAAAAAATCAAATCGACCATTGGGACGGTATTAGATAGAGCAGTAGTATCAATTAATGTAAAAAAAATGGTTTTACGAATAGAAAACACGACTCTACCACCTTTTGAGCGATTAACAGTTGAACATTTTCTATCAGAACGAATGACGTTATAATTAGTAGGGAATAATTCATTATTGAATACTGATTCTTTTAACTATGTTTCAGATAGTAAAACTATATCAACATCAAAATCTAGGAGACAGCAATTATTATAAAATTCGTTTGTTGTAGATTTTAAACCGCGAACGGTTTGGTAAAATAAACTTAATGAATGAGATATACTTTCAAGTTACTTTCACCTTTAGATATGCGATTATTTAGCTCGTTTTTTGTTTGTTTGCTTCATAGAAGCACTGTAGACTATTACGTTTGTACGCTCAGTAATTTCTGAAATTGTTTCTTCCTCGTGGTGCGACGTCAGTTTTTGCAGCATGATCCTTAGGTTTATCAATATCAGTTTTTAACACATTAATACGTGCCACAAGTTTCGGGATTTGATGAACCCATTGTTCGCATTCGATACAGATGTGAATACAGCTAAGGAAGAATGAAATAGGTAAAAGTATTCCTATCGATGAGAATATTTGCAGTTGTTTGGATTATGTACCTAGGGTTAGTCATGTCACTGTATGAAGTCTGAATAAATAGTTTGTTCATGTAATACATCCCACATGTATAAAACAAAAGTTGAGTATTGGTAGAAGTTCTGGACAAACTATTTTATATAAAAATAACTAAATAATGTACGAGATTTCAATGTTATCATTATTGTTGTGCAATATGAGTTCAAAATTTGTGGCAGCAATTATGCCAATTTTAAATGCATTTAAGTGATAGCATTTTGAATTATTGAAAAAGAATACGTTTTCCATATTAGCAATATTGCTGATAAATAAAAGGAATAAAATGGGTCCACAATGCGTTCCCTGGAGAACCCCAGAGAAAGAAATAAATGGGCCTGGAAATTAATTAATTAAACTTTACATGCTGAAGCCTATCAGTAATAAAACTTTCGAGCCAGTCTTATATGATAGGTGAAAAATCTTGTTTCTTAACTTTTTTTAATTAAAATTTGTCGGTTCACTCTATCAAACCCCTTGGAAAAGTATGTATATATAATCTCAACTTGATTATAATTTTCAAAGGCGCTTGATAAGTACAATGAGAGTGTTACTAATTTTGTAGTAGTTGATAGTCCTTCATAAAACCCATATGATATTTGTACACATATTGGAAAGTTGTTATGATATTAAACAATCGAACATTTTTGGTATTATGATTGCAAACTCATCCCTCTATAATTTATTGCATAATTGCGGTCACTATTTTTCTGCAAACTAATTATCCATAGACCAGGAAATTCACATTTATTTAGTGACTTTACAAATATCAATTGTTTTCGAAACACATTTGGATAAAAAATAATTTGGTACATCATCCGGTCCTGAACTCATAGATTCATTTAGTTCTTTAAATGCAGAAAATACGTCTTCTAATGTTATTATAAACTTATTGCAAATATTTTTTTTGACTAATAACTGCTTTATTATTGTTCTTATAAACTGACTGAACTGAAAGAAGTCGGAAAGAAACTTTACCGTATCAGTTTCATTATTACTAATATTGTCACCAAATTTCATGCATATTTGTTTGTGTATTCTATTGTCTACAACTTTTTACAAAGTTTCAAAAGCACTTAGGCAGTGACTAATTCTTTACATCGACTGCGAATGCCATAGAATTGTCTATAGTCTTCCCACTTATCTGACTTCTTATAGTTAGCATGGGCCTTTTTTTCGCTTACTAATGAGATAAGTTTAGTGCTAAATCATACTGGATATTTTTAAATTTTAATTCTCTTACGTTAATATACCACGTTCCATTATGTCAAAAATTATATTAAAAAATTATGACACACAATCATTAAAATTCGAATAAATATTAACACATTGACTGCTTTGTCAGTCACCGGCGACTGACACTTAAATATTCCAATGGGGACACGTCAGTCACCGATGACTGATAGTGAGTACCTACTTTAATCTTATTATATAACGCTGTCAGTCTGTATTAATTGTTACTAGGATTGCCTGATACGGCCCTTCTGTACGTTACTACAACTTGGCTACCTAATATTCCTTCAAATAGCTGTAGGTATAATCTCGGAAAAAATGTATTAAATTTAATTAAAACCCGTATATTTAATAAATAAAAATTAGCGATGGCTCTTATTAAAACATTCTATATAATGGTTTGGACATACAGGACAATAAGTTTTAACTTATGCAGTGTTACTTCTGGCATATTTTCTGCCATGATTCTTTGAATTCTTACTGTAGCATCCTTTGCAATATTTTGGCCATTGAATTTGTTAGAGAGATTGTTTGTGAGAGTCAGACACGTGACTTACACATTGCCTGGCGGGGCGAAACCCATAATTTTTTGGAATTAGAGCTTAGTAAGTCATCTGTGACTGACACACAAAAAAATCGTCTAAAAAATGCATCAAAATGAATTAAATAAGCACATTCTTACTCATTTTATAAAATAAAACTTAAAAACAAAGTAAATTTTTATTGGAATTTTAGAAAAAAACTTGTTGGCAGTCAATTTGCGAAAAATTTCATTCTAACTAATTTGATTTAAATGATTGTTGATGTCTACATAATTTGCTAATTTGAAATCATAATTTGTACTGTCACTATCAGATTATCGTCTGTACACATGTATCTGTATGGTACACAAATGCATATAAGTCATATGCAATATGATGAACAGTGTTACTACAAGGAGGATGTGAAAAAATATTAATTTTGGTTCTCATCCCGCCTACGTTCTAGTAATATAAATTATTTGAACTGTTCACTTTTTTTCTTCTTTAATTATTAAATATTTCAGTGGAATATTCATTCACGATTTAAAAATTTTACGAGGTGTTTCTTGTTCGGAGAAAATAAACTTTAGGGGCATAGGTATGTTTTCCATTTTTCTCCACTCTAAAAACATGCCGAGGTTTTATTTCAAAATCGAAAAAAAATTCAGAAGTGATTTCCGAAGATTCCAGTAAATTATATATCATAAAATTGTTTCTCACGCTTTGTCTATCTGTATGTTCGGACATTATTATTTCAAAATTAGATATACTACTTCTTGATGACTCTTTTTTTTTAATTGAGTTATTAGTTGCCAATTTTCTTCTTCTAACTTATGTAACCTGTCTTTTATGAGTTCGGCCGAAAAGTTTTTAAATTGAGCGAAAATTTTGTTCTTAAACGATGAAAATTGTACGTATAGGGATGAAAGTTTTGTGATGACTTATCGGACATTAAGTTATTTTTCTTCGCTTTGGCCTTTTAAAGCAAGGTAATAGAATCATAAATCCTCAGAACTGTTAGAATAGGATTATTTTGTTATAAAATCAGATCATACTATAATAACTATTTTAAACGACTTTCCCTACTGTTAGCCTCATTTTCATTTAAAATTTTACTGTATCTTATCGTATTTAATAGTCTCAAGATTTTGACAAAATTTGGCACAAATCATTCTTACTGATAGCAGGTTTGTACCAAAAAAACGTCTTCCCACTTTATAAGAAACTGCAATTTGTGATATGAATAATGAACTGTCCTATAAATATCGCTTAAGTAATTTATTGTATACAAGAAGGTTTTCAAACCTAAAACGATTCCCCATATAGTGGACCCCAATTGTATTCAGTATTTTTCGTTGTCAAGTTGCTTAACATCGACATCTCCACTAAAATTTGGCACAATTTCTTCCCATCATCAGTATGTTTATACGAAAAAAACTACAAGGGGTGTTCAAATGAAAAGGTATGAAATTACACAGTGGGTATAAATAAGTACTAGTTGTAAATTATAAAAATCATTTTTCATCTAACTGACAAAGAAGAATAATAAAAACGTTGTTAAGACCATATACTGTATTTTATTAAGTATAAATGAAGTCTTTGTTTAAACTATAAACCATAGGTTTGAGCAAAATTATTCTATTGAGTAACTAGCTGAAGGATTCCGTGATCCCAGAACTCTTGCGGTCTTGTCAAGACCCAATTCTTCACAGCGTCCTTGAGTTTGTTGTCCGAGTTAAAGCGTTGCTCACTACTTTTTGAATTCTTTTAGCACAAAAGCACCATTCTTTTCGAAAAGTATCGTTCTGCTTCAAGAAAACGCGCGTCCACACCTCTGTAAGGTCGAACACATAGATTTGGCCAAGATCAAATGAAAGCATCTTATTTATCCAACCTACAGCTCGGACATATCGCTCTGCCTTTTCCATGTGTCGGGTGCCCTGAAGAAACTTTTGAAAGAACTTGGACGACGAACTCAATGACGATGTTAAGGAGTTCTGGAAACCCGGAATCCTTCTACCTGTCAATCAATGGAATCGTTGTGCTCAGACCTATTGTCTATACTTTTAATAAAGACTTCATGTACACCCCTGGGTAATTAAAACTTTAAAAAAACTTTTACTTTGTTGATATCATGCATAGGATTAATTTTGTGACTATAGCATCAACTTTTACAAAGTCACTATCAAACGTATAATGAATTTCAAATAAACTTAGGCGGCGTTTATATAACAATTCATTACACGTTTGATAAAAACCTTGTAATGGTTGAAACTATAGTCACAAAATTAATCCTGTGTATGAAATCAACAAAATGCAATTTTTTTTCAAGTTCCCGATTTTTAAATATGTCGCAGGAATGGCTTCCACTATCATTGATAAAAACTACTTGTTTTACTGCAATCATTGCAGCATTCCTTTTCGGATCAGTTTAGATTCTTTGATCTGTATCCAATGAACCTAAGAATTTTATAGATGAAGTAACTTAATTAATTTGCTAAACAAACCCTTTTAAATGACATACGGTTATTAAATGAAACAGATATTAAAATTATATCATTATCCATCTATCTTTAAAAGTAATAAAATATATTAAAATACTTCAGTTCGTTTTAAAAAATTAACTAATAATTTTAAAATACGAAAACATTTCGTGATCCTACAACAATGAGTCTTATTAAGACTATAAAACAAATTACTTGTTGAAACAACTAATTTTCTGGCTAGCCTAGCGTAGAGAAGTAGCTGTTTCAACCAGTAATTTGTTTTTTTAGTCTTAACAAGACTCATTCGTGTAGATTTACGAAGTGTTTTCGTATTTTTAAATTATCTTTAAAAGGTAATTATAGTGTTGAGTAAAGCAAAAGGCATCCCAGAAAATGGAGATGTATGACAAATGGTCTCTTGTAATTTATAGCCCCATAAGATATAAATAGTAAAAGTGATTTACTCAAACAGCGCATAAGTGTATAGCTTTAAATTTTCGTTATTTAACACTAGATTTACCAGCTATTTAAATATACCTATTTCTACCAAAACTAGTCATATAAGAAAAAATGCTTATTGAGGCTTCCAGTCTTTATTCACTCTTAAAAAATAACAAAATGGTGAACAATATTAATTATAATAGATAAATGGATTTATAGATATTGTCAAATAACAAAACGCTTAATTGTTTTTAGTTTGTCAGTCACAATTTCTACATATGTAGATTTTGCTGTGTGTACACATTCCGCATACACTTTTTTGCATGTATTGCAAATATTTATAGTATTATTGTTATTGCAATATCATATTTGTCACCATTTGTGTACAGGAACCGTGCCACTTGTAGTTGGTATATCAGTTTCGTGTTGTTTTTGCCTTGAAGTCTGATATTCTGAAGCAAGTTCTTCTGCTAAATAAAACAGAAAATCTTTCCGTGAGATATTTTCTCCTGTTGTATTTTTCTACAATGTTCAGCAATTTTTTCCGGTTAAATCTAAAAATATTGTACATGTGCTAGCCAAAAATTGATGATAAATGTATAGAGTTTATTTGGCACATACTGGGTAAATCTGCATCTGACCTTTGTTGTAAAGAGTTGCTCATTCACGGTAATATAAGCTCTTCCGGTTTGAAGAATTTTCGACTGTTTTAAATAAATTTGTCCCAAACTGCTGAGACTAAAGTGAATTTAACTGTTTGCAAACGATCACTCCTCTGATTTCTTTTATCGAAATGAATGTATCGCAAAATCATCACAGAATTTCGTACAAACATGCACCAGTCATTTGGACTGGTACTGGTATAAGTGTCAACTACAAATTCATGATCTTAAGTCATTAGCCAATGAAATACATATCATCTTCTTACTAAACTGATTTTTTTAACAACATTTTAAATGTAATAAAAACATACTATTTAACAGTAAGCAAATGATAATGAATAACAAATCCTAATCATAATTTTTTTTTGTCCTGTATATTTAATCTAATTTGGAACTCAATCGAGGGTAAATAGTGCTTATTGATCCTCGATTGAGTTCCATATTAGATTAAATATACAGGCCAACAAAAAAAATTATGATTTGGATTTGTTAATTTTTTTTGATGTTTTGGTAGCTAAACTAATAGGGAATCAACATGGTTTTGTTTCCATAACGCAATTTCTTTTAATAAATTTACTAGGTGTCTTATTTATGGTTTTTTTAATATTTGTGAATACAAATTAAATGACAATCTAAGCTGAGATTAAATTGTGTTCAAATCAATAGAATAGTATAGGGCAATTTCCGAAAGTAAAATTTAATTACTGAGATTCCCTATTATAAAATAAAGCACTAAACACCTTTCTTCACACAGTTTATTTGAAATGCCAAATATATATTTCGGACACACTTGGTATTTCAAATAAACTGTGTGAAGAAAGGTGTTTAGTGCTTTATTTTATAATCAAGTTTATCTTCACATAACTCATCCAATTAATTTACTGAGATTCCCTAATTTGCAGTCAGATTGTCTTGAAGTAAGAAGCGCATTCATTAGTGTGTTTGTGTTCGGGCTAGGCAGTCGTTGTTTACTAAGTTTAGTGAGCTTTTTTTAGTTACATTCGTATTTAAAATGCCAAGACTTTGTCAAAATAAGCGAGATACTTTTTGCTATGTGTGTTTAGATGTAAAATTAAATTAGAAGCAGTTTTGAGCCTGAAATATCGAGCGTTTCTAAGCAACCGCAGTTATTTTCCAAGACCGAACTTAACGACTTAGAAACAGCTCTTCCTAAGGATCTTTCCGAAATTTTGGCATCCAGATTTTATAGTAAAAATTTAGTGGAAGAAGATTTAGTGGTTGTCTAGTTTATTGCATCGACATTTCTAGTCTGATAAACAAACTTGGAGGCGCATACAATCCCGATAATTGGAGGCTTTTTATTGATTCTTCCAAAAGCACAATGGGAATCTTAAAGTACTGCTTGAAAAATAAAATACAATGATCATAGTTGGAAAAAATCCCCACGATTTGAAAATTGTAGGACTTCTACTAGGACAGCAGTCAGGGTATATGAAGTACCTATGTTTTTTGTGTGAGTGAAACAGTAGAGGTAGACATCAACATTGGAAAAAAAAGGACTGGATATGAAGAGATAATTTAAGTCCAGGATCAAAAAATGTTCTGCACGAAAGTCTTGTTGATCCACAAAAAATCTCTTTACCTCTACTGCATTAAACTAGGATTAATGAAACAATACGTTAAAGCTTTAAATAAAGATGGAAGGATTTTTTGTAGGTTCAAGATCAAGACATAACCGAAACTGAGAAAGATGCATGGATTTCATGAGTTCAGCAGAACAAAATTATACAAAATCAGATGTCCGATCGAAATCAACTTTGAAACAGTCAAAAATTGTTATCACAGGCCAACTATCGAATAAACCAAAATTTAAATTATTGTTCTTGTTCTTTAATATATTAGAAAATCTGGGATCAACCTCTTTTTATCGTATAATAAATTATTTTGATGTACACTATTTTAGTATTTGCAAACATATCGAACAACAATCGTAGAGGTATTTTCTCGCATACGAAAAGAACGGGAACTTCTAACTACTATAAAACGACGATCGGCGGCATATTTTGGCCATGTCATTAGCAACCTGAAGTATAACATACAATAATTTATCCTACGGGGCAAGGTTGAAGGGAAAGATGACATGACATTTACTTTCGGCCTAGCAAATGTCATGGTTGCGAAACATCAGAGCATGTACTGGCATGAGGACAATTCAATTCAAGAACTTTTTGAGACAGGAAGAAAGACAAATGAAATAAAACATGTAATCGCAAACATCCATTAGATGATATCCATCAGAAGAAGATGATTTATTTCAAAATATTAATAATAATAATAAATAAAAAATTAATATTACAACATCAAACGTATTCGTTTAATATTCACGCCTCTTTCAGTTGGCGTCTTCTAATAAGAAAAACAATTTATATAAACTTAAATATAGATATATAAAACATGAAAAATAAATTAAGTCATTTATTATATTATAAACTTTCAAGTAATTATCACATTATCTACATTAATAGATATCTTCCATAATTCTTTGTACCCATAAAACCAATTTATAGACTTACGGTGGCAATCTGTTCGACATTATTACGACTTTTTGTCGGAGATATCAGAACATGCAGTGGTAATGAATTTGGGGAATAACTCATATTAATGAATCCCCAAATCCCATTAGGGGTAACACATGTCCTCCTTTCGCCGACACCGCAAGCAATTAATAACAATCATACGTTCACGAGAGGAACTTGAATCGAGTTGCGTTGATTTATTGCAATAATTCAATTTAATAAATCTCTTACCGGTATTTTATTGACACGTTTGGTTTCAAACGTGTTGCGGGTGTTAATTAACATTAATTTTAATCCAAATATTTATTGACGATTGGGATGCAAATTAATAATTTGGGGTATGATTTTATGAAGTGATAGGTAATTTATAAAAAGTATACACATATTAAATAATGTCTTTGTTTTTATTTCACCGCCATAGGATTTATTATTGTTACAAATTTGGTTTAAAAAAAGTTATATTCAATATGTTAGAGTTGTAGATATTTTTATTATGCGAAGTGTAATATTGCAGTTTATAATTTCCTTCATATTAATGCAAGATATTACGATGGGAGAATGAACTGTTAAATATAAGACAGCGTATTATTATCGATGAGATAAAAAGATTTCTTGGAATACTAATAATCATGAGCATAACACGAGTCCCAGAAATTAAATTATATTGGTAATGGTTATAATGTAAATAATACAAATTATTATTATAATAATAAATTTATTTTAAAATATTGTACATTAATTTAAAAAAAATCTTTTCAATATTTGAGAATCTAGCAATTCTAAAGATTTTATATATGCTAAAAATATTATAGATTTAAAAGGTAACAAGGATTATAGAGATTCTTTAAAGAATCTTTAAAATCTGTAGGTTTTAGAGATTCTGGAATATTTGTAATTGTTAAATATTCAGGGTCTTTAGAATTTTAAAATGTTAGTATCTAAAGAATTTTTAAATAACTCAGAATCTTTAGAAACCATTAGAATCTTTGGAATTCTTAAAATCTTAAAGAAATTAAAATAGTTTTCCCTACTTAGCTTTTCAGATAAGGTTTGGAAATGTTTCAACAGTTTGAAACTCTAGAATATTCAAATTTTAGAATAATTTTAAATCCTTAGAGTTTTTTGTCTATAAAATTAAAATCATTAGAAATTTACCCTTTACTTTAAACCTTCAGTATTTTAAGAATTCAAATTTTCAGAATTGGTAGAGTTGTTAGAAACTCTGGAAACTTGTTCATCTTTAAAATCATTAAATTTTTAGAGATTCTAAAAATTAATAAAAATTTCTACTGAATTTTGATGCTTGATTTACAATTATTTTAAAATTTATTAATCTTAAATCTAAACAAATCTTACAATATTATTGATTCCTGAGGCATCTACATCGATATACTTGTTATTATATAATAATAATACTTAATAGTAGTAACATATATTTATTGACAAATTTTTGTACATATTTACATTGAAATAATGAATAATGAATGAGGAGTTAATGTATTAATTTGTCAAATGGCTGATACTTAATACTTTGTCTGCATAAAATAAATTGAGTTATACCGACAAAGTATTAAGTATTATTATTATATGATTACAATGTTGCTAGAGTCTTCAAATCTTTAAACTTTTCGAGAACCTTTGTAATCTTTGAAATATTTTGAGACTTATTGAGAATTCTAGAACCTTATTATCTTTAGAATATTTAGGTACTTGGAAATGTTTGTATTTTTGTATTTTTTTAGATACTTTAGAATTGCTATAATATTGAAAATCTATAACATCTTTATTATAATCAAAACCTTAGGATCTGTAGAATTTATCAAATCAAAATAAAGACCAAATTAAATTAACATTTTGAGAATTTTATACCTTTGAAAATTTTAGAATTTTTTTTAGAATCTTTAATTAAAACATTTTAATTTGAAATCAGAATTTTTAAATCGCACATTAAAAAAAACGAATTTTTTAAATTATAAAAAATATAAAAAAATTCTAAAAAAATTCCTTACTGAGAAGAAGCTTTAAAATTATTAAAAGAATTAGAAATCCCATTATATTTTAACATAAGAATTTAGAAGATTTTTAGGATTAATTTAAAGACCTTAGATGAAGAGCTTCTAGTGTCTCTAAAATAATTCTAATCTTTAAAATATTAGTAATATTTGAAATAAATATTTTAGAATCGTTTTTAGAGACTCGAAAACATTTGTAAGTTTTGAAACAGAATTTTGAAATCTTAAAAAAAATTAATAATTCTATCTAACCGCAGAATATTTGTAACTAATTAAAAAAATCAAAATAAACTTTCCCTACTATGCTTTTAAATTTTAAAATTATTTAAAAACTTTGGAATCTTATAATAGTTTAACATAGGAATTGTTCAATTTTTAAAATAAATACTTTAGAATATATAGGGTGTATACAATACAATCTTCCGCATCTTTAAAATCGTATCTTTAGACTCTTTAGAATTTAAAAGTCTTTAGAATTGCTATAATTGTTAGTATCCATGAAAAATCTAAATCATTAGATTTTTAGAATCTTTTAGGAATCCAATTAAATTAACAAATTTTCTTTTGTGTTTACTCTTGTGTGTTCAGTATTCAGTATTACCTTGAATAAACAAGAGTAAACACTTGAAATAAATAGCAGAGAGGAAATCGAAACATTGTGAAAATAATTTACAAACCACGCGGAATTTAGCCCGAAAACCAGCTACTACATATCATACCCGCGAAAACATCAAACTAAATTATATATTATAATAATTGCGTTTATGTTTAAGTCCTAAATGCACGATAAAATGATTTATTGTCACCATAGAAATAATCAGTGGCGTACCAGAAGCGTAAAAATTAGTGCCCGCCGGCGTTAACGTGTTAAACTGTTCAAAAGTCACAATCTCAGTATAGATATCAAAGTCAGACTTTTTGATGCCATATTTTTTGGATACTCTCCTATGGAATGGAGACTCAAAGTTTTCAAAACGTGGTTTTACAGGATAATGTTGAGGATTTCTTTGGTAGACAGAGTGTCTAACAATACAGCGATAGAACGAATGAACAAGTGCAACAAGGAAAATTATCAAGAGAAGAAAACTGGAATACCTTGCACACATTATGAGAAACAACACCGAATCCCTTCTGAAAACTGTTTTTCAAAGAAAAGTGTATGGTAAAAGAGGACCAGGAAGAAGAATTTCATGGCTTAAGATCTTAAGAACATGGTTCTCAATCACCAGCTATTCAAAACAGCCGCGAACAAAGAAATCATTAAAATAAAATAACACAGTTGAGAGGGTTATCACATTTTTTATTGAATACTGCAACATGTTTCACCGGGACCAACCTCAGGGGTCTGCTGTTGTTAAAAGCCATGGCTACCATGGACTTAGAGATAAGAAACGTTAGTAACGCGGCGACTCTCGTTCGACACAACGGATCCTTAATTATATAAGGTTGTTGGATTATTGCAACAGATAGTGCTAGCACATTTTTTGAACTACTATAGTAAATCGTATCTATTTTTGGTTATGTCATTCGATAGCTGCGAGTTGTAGCTTCATTCCAAAAAAAATTAAGTGTTTTTTTGAGTTTTCTATATTTTACAAAAAGTTAAAGATGGAAGACAAAACTGTGCATTTTCACCATATTTTACTCTATTACTTCCGTAAAGGAAAGAACGAACGCGCCACAAGCCTGTGAAAAGTTGCGTAATGTTTACGGGGACGATGCTCTACAAGAGCGTCAATGCTGGTGATTTTAATGTCAACGATGCTCCTCGGTCAGGAAGGCCAATCGATGTTGATGATGACCAAATAAAGGCATTGATCGAGTCAAACTCACATTACAGGACTCGGGAGATTGCAGAAACAACCATCATTCAAGCGTTCACGATCACTTACAGAAACTGGGATACACAAGCAAATTGGATATTTGGGTTCCTCATGAACTTAAGAAATTTAACAGCGCGTATAAACGACTGCGATATGCTCATTAAACGTGAGGAAAACGATATTTTTTTAAAGCGAATGATAACTGGTGGTGAAAAGTGGATTGTTTACAACAATGTGGTGTGGTCAAAAACGATTGCGAAAGCAGACATTCATCAGAGGAAGGTTATGCTCTCAGTGTGGTGGGATTTTAAAGGTGTCGTATATTTCGAGCTCCTACCAAGGAACAATCAATTCGGATGTGTACTGTCGGCAATTGGATATTTTGAAGGAATCAATCATCCAGAAACGTTCAGAGCTCATTAATCGTAAAGTAGTTGTGTTCCATTATGACAATGCGAGGCCACATACGAGTATGATTACTCGTCAAAAATTGATGGACCTTGGATGGGATGTTTTGCCACATCCAGCATATTCGCCTGACCTTGCGCCATCAGATTTCCGTCTGTTTCTCTTTCTTCAAAACTCTTTTTGTGGTTTAACATTTATTTCAGATGATGCTGTTAATCAGCACCTTATTCAGTTTTTCGTTAATAAAGACAGATCCTTCTACGAACGAGGAATTATGAAACTCCCTGAAATATAGCAAAAGATTATTGAACAAAACGGGCTCAAATATTTTTACTTTAAATAAATAAATTACATTTGAATAACATAGCAAAATACGTCATGACTTTTCCGACAACCTTACACTAGTCTCATCACAAATCTTAGCACCTGTCACTAACTGGAAGGTAGCGGCCGAGGAGGAAAGTGGTAGCGACCATCGGCACATGTTTAATCTCACCATGTGCACCACGAACCCTCCACACCCCACATGAAAATCGAGATATGACACGGCTAGAATGGATGCGGGTAAAATGGGCGGAATCTGTCTTGCGTCATGCAAGACAGATTCCGCCCATCTGTCGGGACAAATGAGCTCGCCGTTGAAGTCTCCCGTAAAACTGTTGTTAGCCTGTCAGATAGCGATCCCCCGGAATAAGTTTCCTCCAGCGCAGGAGACCACTGTACTGGTGGATACCAGAAGTGGATAGTCTAAGGGCCAGAGCCAACGTTGCATGTCGTCTATCCACAAGAGGCCGCAGCAGGGCGGGCTTCGACCTGGATCGGCTTCATCGAGAGACCGAGGAACCTAGAGTGGAGTTCAAGACAACAGACAAAGAGAACGCGTGGCAAGAGCTAATCAGAAAAGTGGAGGCGGACCCCCAGAATGGCCATTTCAAAATTGTGCTTCGTATGCTAACGTTTCCTAGCCCAAACCCGAGCTCCCTAGTTCCGGGGAGAGTAGAGGCCATAATAACAGCGCTTTTCCCCACCACGTCCCCGTATTGCTATCGCAATCCCGACAATTGAGTTCAAGGTGCTCGAAAAGGACATCCTAACCCAATTACTAGAGTGCATGTTCAACTCTTGCCTGCGTGAAGGTTCCTTTCTGACACGTTATAAGAGGGCCAGATCAGTGCTTTTGTCCAAGGCAGGGAAGGATCCTATCAAAGCCAATGGGTATAGGCTCCTCTGCCTGCTAGACTTTGAGGGCAAAATATTGGAGTTACTGACCAAGGACAGGCTTCAACGATGGCATGATAGCGTAGGCGGAATTTCCGACAGGCATTTCGGTTTAATATGGGGGCGTTCGACAGTGTATGCCATCAAGGAGGTCCGGAGGCTGGCTGACGAGGCCAATTTAGGACCCCTCCGAGGACGTCGACACTGCTTGACCATATTCCTTGATGTGAAAAACGCATTTAACACGCTACCCTGTGCCACCATTTTGAAAGTCCTAGCCAAAGGAGGCGCCCCGAGATACCTCTTCCGGATTATCTCCAGCTACCTTATGCTTATAGTTGAGGACTCAAGCCAAACTAAACAAACCGAAGAAGTCCCTTAAGGCTCCATCTTGGGACCGTCCCTTTGGAATCTAGTTTACGATGGATTCTGACGCTAAAGTTGCCGACAGGGATGGATACTATTGGCTTTGCCGATGATGTGTTATTATTTAAAAGGCAAAGGGACATTGCCTTGATGCGGAACATCGCGATCGCCGCGTCACGCGCGGTAAATACGTGGATGGCGGAAAACGGGCTCACTATTGCCGCGGAGAAGACAGCCGCTGCCTGGTAAGGCAGAAACTGCATAGGTCGTATTGCGGGGGAAACAATCAACATCTTGGGTGGGAGTAACTATGACTCCCTTGCAGGAACGCATGGGAAGTCAGTGCCTGCCCATCTCGTGTTCGCGAGCATGTGTAGGCAAGGGCTCAACCGTCCATCCTGTGCTGCGGCTGGCGATGTTGTCGCTCTGCAGAGATGCTCTGCCCATCCAGCGCGTATGTCTTCTCTACTTTAGCTACAATGGATGGGTTTAGTTACTAGCTTACGAGCTCAATGGGCTGTGAGGCTTAGGCTGATCAGTCAAGTGCGACCTCCACCTACACGTGGTGCCCGCTGGGGTCCGACTTGCTCGGATGCCAACGGAGGCGCGCGAAGTCCACCAGACTTTAAAATGGTACCCAGGGGTGGGCGAATTCCGAGCCCGAGCAGTAGCTGGCTTTGCTGCTCCAGCCCACGTTAGGTGTTGGACTCTGGGGGGTTAGAGGTTTCAATTCTAGAGGGCAGGGACAGTGCATCCACATGCATGGTGAGCTACCGGGTAAGGGTGGGTTCCGCCCGAATCCCCAGGAGCGTCGTCAAGTCCTCCGCGTCATATGCGGGGCGCGATGCTCTTGACCAGCTGCCCTGGCATATGAGGCAAATTCATGGTTCGTGACAGTTGATGAAAGGGACCCTATCACTCACCGACTGCACTGCTGCGCTTCGGCGCCCCTGGTCGGCGGGGCTTTACGACAGTCCGGCTGCGTTGTCCCGCTGATGTAACAGGTAGCTCTGCGGTGAAGTTGAAGTCGGAAGCTGTTTGGTGGGAGTAGTTGACTCCCCGTAATTGGGGGCGGACCAGGCTGTCCGCGCCGCGTTCCAGCTCAGAATACCCGGTAGAAATAGCAAAAACATTAACATATCTAGAAATCACCCTGCGAAGGCCGCGAAGACAGGGGCTAATATAGCCGGACTCCTAGCTAATACTGGGGACCCTACCACGGCTAAGCGGAGGCTGCTAACATAGATAGGTTAAGAAGAGCAATGAGGCCTGGCAATTTCAAAATCGCCAGAGCATATAGGACCGTCTCAACTGATGCCGCGGAGGTTTTGGCGTCGGTCCCGCCCATGGACATGACCCTCAGAGGGAGAGCGGTAAATTATCGCATGCAGAAACAGGGTATCCCTAAACAAGTGGCCTGCACAAGGATATGGGACGACCTGTTAATTGACAGACTCGGTGGGACGATGCTCTCGTTGGAAGCTGAACGGGGTGCCTAATCCCAAAGATCGAACCATGAATATACCGGCAACATGAGGAGCTAGATTACTATCTGACCCAATTCCTTACGGGGCTTGGGGACTTCGGCACGTTCTTTCACAATATAGGTAAGCGGGAAAATGTCTCCTTTGAATAGTAGGATGCAGTACAGGACGACGCCGAGCACACCCTGAAGGCCTGCTCCGCATGGGACTCTTAGAGAGTGGTCTTGCAGGAAGCCCAAGGGTGGCGGTGACACCAAATAATCTGTTCAGCTCAATGATTTAGAGCGAGTTAAAGTGGTTGGCCGCTGCTAAATTTGCCGAAGAAGTTCTCGCCAAGAAAGTTGAAGAAACGAATTAGACTCATGGACCGAAGGGATAGTAGGTTAAGTATTGTTACGAGTTCCACCATTATCCCGTTTCATCGGGATTTCATTTTTGGCCGCTTGCGTCCAATACGCCCCGAAAAAAAAACTCCACACAGTAGCTTCATCTGCCTCATGAAAAACATTTGAGAAACTCATTCATCATTTTCATTGTTTATCAAGAACGCAAGAGAGCGCATAAAATTAATTTCTTTGAGTTCATGTAGAACCTAAATATTGAGTTTATTGAGTTTCCCAACTTGTGGAAATGTCTTTCCACTGTCGTTTGAGGTCGTTTGAGACATGTTTATTATGTCTTCGACCTGTCGAGTTATGTAAGTCGGTTTACTTTAATTATGGTATCGTCTTCGGCTTCAACTAATTTTCCTGAACATAGCGCATCTTTGACATTAAATTACCGGACTCAAACCAATATTATACAGTATGATGCTTTTGGAACGCATATAACTCAACGCAGGGGAATGGTTGATATGTGATTGTTAGTTTAGTCGTTATGGAACCGTGACCTCTAGAGTAACGCGTATTTGTTTACGACACTTACATCGAAACTGCGCGTTCCGTGGTTGCTACACAAAGCATATTTCGAACACAATTCAATCTTGGAAAATACGGTCGTGTTCCTACGCAAAACAGCATCCTGAAGTGGGCGCAGAACCTTCATACTAGAGGATAGTTAAAGCCTAGAGTACCTAGAGGTGGAGAAAGAGGTGTCAGAATTCCTGAAAATGTGGCTCCAGTTAGGGAAGCTATGGAAGCAGAAAATCACGCAGCATGGTGACTGCGTGATTTTCTCCTTCCAGAGTTGACAAGGCGTAATGTTGATAATAGAAGAGTATTTTTTCAGCAAGATGGGGCAACTTGCCACATCTCAAGAAAATCTATGGTATTTATGAGAGAACAATTTCCAGGATGACTCATTTGGCTATGAGGGGATGCCAAGTGGCCTTCATGATCACCTGATCTTACGCCCTGAGAGTTTTTCTGTGGGGGTATCTTAAGGCCCGTATATTTGTTAAGAAATCACGAACCCTTGGTCAGCTGTCCAATGCTATCACCCGAGAAATTCAAGCGATTCCGACCAAAATATTAGGAGGATATATGAACAAATAAATTAACATCTCGACTTGAGGATAAATTAAGTGGAAAAGAACGGAGATCACTTAGAAGGCCTGTTTTTTTAACCTTTTCTTTGATATGAATACAAAATGGCAAATCCACACCTACCTATTAAAGAAATAAAATGTTGATTTAATCGAAAATTCTTGGAGTTATGATTTTATTAAAAACGTCGTACTTCTCTGCCAGACCCTGTATAATATAATAATGCCTCCTATGAAAGCGATCGACTTGGTCTTGGTTAGGTTTCAATTTAAGTTGCCCTTGAATCATACATTTCTCAATTAAGTTTAATATGTAAACAAAAATATGAATACATATAATATAAATATTTTTTAATAAATTATCATGTATATAATTATTTTTACCTAAGACTGTGTGCAATTCAAAACAAATCAAGTTTTTTTTTGTTATTCAAATCTAATTTTGATAAATTGCTGAGGATTTGGACCGAAAAGAAACTTTGAAGTAAAGCCAGGCTCGCCCGTATTCATGTAGATGGGTTTCGGCGAGTAATCTCAAAATAATATGTAAATCAATAACTCATTACTGCGTCGCTTTCTCCGTTTCCACTTAGTATATTGATCGGCCTTCAAAACAAAGGGCCAGAAGCGGAAATTTCACGCTCCAAACTCCTTTAATGGCGCACGTGCAGCAATCATACGTGACGGGACACGTGAATATTAATCACAATTGCACACGTAATAATTCCGCAATTATGTGTACGAAGGAAATGAGGGAAATTGACAGCTATTGAAATGCTATTTTATGTCAATTATTTTACACGGGCACTAATTTGCCCCGTCTGCCGTCGGATTATTCATTTTCGATCATCACGTTTTCGCTAATGGGGTACGTATGTGTGCCAAGGCGGAAATTTGCATATTTCACGAAGAACTGGGACAATGGGGAAAACTGGTAAATGCGTTCGTGTTGATTTAAAGTTTCGAAACGGAAGTGCCGCGATCTAAATTACCACTTTGCTCCAAATATCTTGATCAATAGAAACGTGTTTGCTAGACAGATAAAAAGGCATATGTTTAAAAAAAAATCTAAAAGATAATATTAAAATACTGAACTGATAAGGCTGTTATATGTTGAAACTCCATATCAGTGAATAAAATACTGATACAGTATATGGTTTCAAAACTGTTTTTATTTCAACGACAATGTTTCATCACACAATGGCTTCGTCAGGTAGATGATAAATATTTTTAACATCTAATTTTAAAACTAACAATTAAAAGTTACAATATAATTTTAGGTGGATAAATAAGTAATAAGTACTTACACTTCTATTAGCCTTTGTTATAGATAATTATATTCTTAATTTCAATTAAAAAGTTAATACATACACGCACTTGTTTATATATTTTACTCTATAAACCTTTTATATATTACGAAACACCGCGTAAAAAAATTCTATGGGCAATTATTTTACAATATATTTCCGGACACCAACAATGTCCCTGGCTGTGATTTATACTCGAATTATGATTTCGTGGAACAATAGCGGAGCCAAAGGAATGACGATGGGAATTTCAGGAGGAAGTCATACATCACGCCGCCGCCCTATTTTATGAATTATGTCTAGACTTCTTGTTTTCGTGTATCAGTCGCGATTGCACCTGCTAAATCAGTTATTTCTGGAAAATATCTCGTGCTTTCAAATGGTGATTGATTTATGGCCCGAGCCTGTTCATCAAACTTTTTGATTTATTAAGAGGAGTAGGGATCCCACACGATGCTTTCAAGATACTTTATCACGACCCGTCAGTGTAATGTTGATTATATGCATATTTTCCATGCAATTATGATTACGATGAAAATTATTTATAGAGCATTTATTATTTATTCTTAATTTAAATTAAATGCTTCAGTTTTATAAATTAAAACATATAGATATAACGTGATAATGTTCAAGTGTAAAATCGTTACCCGGCGACGCCACCAAATGTAATGTTTATAATTTATAATTTAAATTAAATCGTATTTAATAATTTAAGTTAAAATTCTAGAATGTAAATTTTGGATATTATACGTGGAAAAATACTTATAAGTAAGAAATATTCTATTTATCAGGATGATTTTATTTTTAGATGTTCTTTATGATCTCAGAAACTATAAGAGATAGAAAAACGGTCAAATGGGGAAGGAAGTGTAGCTTTACGAGACGAATAAAATGGCACTTTTAAAGTGAAAAGGTCAAAGGTAACTGGATATTTTGACAAAATTAAAAGTTGTCAATTTTTTAAAATCAATATATCTCGGTTATTATGAAAGTTAGGGGAACATTTTACACGACAAAGTTGTAGGTAATTTTACGCAAATAAATAAAATATGTTCAGAACATTTTTATGGCCATTATTTTCCAAGATATGATGCAAACTTACATATTGTTAAGATCTCATTCGATAGATTATTTTTTCTCTTTAATCCGATATCACATATGATATAGTTATTACTAAAAATAAGTAAATTATACCTCAAGAAACTATAATTACTCTTCTAATGTTAATTATTTTCATAAATAATTTAAAGCATATCTAGCAGTTTTAAATTTTACTTTCCCTTTATATATATATATATATATATATATATGATTACTTTCCCTATATAGTATATATAGGGGAAGTATTGTTTTCGTGCATGAAAATGTCTATGTACGCTGTATCTCAAAAACTAATTATCCGATTGAGATGAAACTTTAAACTTAAGGTTTTATCGTTAAAAACTGGAACTGAAAAGCTTTTGGGCAACATTCATTAACCGGAAGCGCATGTTTACTCGAGTCGTTTTTTTGACAAAGTTTAAAGGAAATGAGAAACTGAAGAAGTTTTATTGAGACATGTTTTTCGTAAAAATTTTAATTTGTGAGAAAAAATTTAATATTATAATTTTTCAGTAAACACTTTAAATTTTTCTTTAAAGATTCTTGAAATTTCAAAAATTTCTCCTCCACACTTTTAGTTTTTATTGGAACTCCCTTTCCAAAGAATTTTCATCGTGATTTCTACAAATTTTCACAAGTTTAGCAAAGGTTTTAATCAGGGGTTTCAAAACTTTTAAGAAAGTCATTATTTATTTTTATTTATAAAAATTTCTTTGTGGTTTTTGTAGAATATTTTGTTCAACTTTTTCTCTAATTTTCTCAGATCATCGATACTTTTAGTTTTTTTTTACATTGAGGATTCTAGAATTTTTCTCAAGATTTCATTTTAGATTAATAAAACTTTTTTTGAAGATCTTAGAAGTGTACACTAATTTCTTTTTCTTATCTAATAAATAAATAGATATTTCCAGAATTTTTAGCAAAGATTTTATTCGAGAGTTCTAGATTTTTTAGAAAGTTCTTTCAAGATTTTGTTTAACTTTACAATTTATTAGGATTTTTTTTCTAAATTTCTAGTACTTAGAGGCTTGTGGAAGTTTCAGGAATTTCTTCTCCATATTTTCAGTTTTTTGCATATTCCTTTCCAAACAATTTTGATCGAGGATTCTAGAAGTTTTCCTTATAGATTTCTAGAACTTTTTTGGAGGATTCCAAAAGTGTACAGTAATTTCTTCTTCATATTTCCAGAATTTTTAGCAAAGGTGTTATCCGGGAGTTTTTTAGAAAGTTCGTCTCAATATTTTTTAGAATTTTCTTTGAGGCTGTTTCCAGTAATTTCTCTTCAAGATTTTAATATTGTCTTATAAATTGCAAAGATTTCCTTTAGGGCTTAAAAATTAAAAAAAAAATCTTTTCCAGAACTTTAGACTTTTTTTCGAGAGTTCAGACATTTCCAGTAACTTTTATTCAGATTTGGAGGCTGTAGAAAATCTGTTCCTAGAAATCTATACTCTTTTCAGTCATTTCTCTAGATATCAAGATTGTTTTTTTTCAAGCTGCCCTTTAAATTGCGAAGTTTTAAGAATTAAAAAAAAAATTTCTAGAAATGTAGATTTTTGTAGAATTCAGAAAATTTCCAGTAAATTGCGAGGATTTAAATGCAGGCTTTTTTTGAAAATTTGTTTTAAAAAATCTAGACTTTTTTCGAAAGTTTAGGAAATTTCTTGTAATTTCTTCTGCACATTTCAATTTTTTCAACTTCTAAATCGCAAAGATTTTCTTTTAGAATTTTCTTCTAGAAATCTAGATTATTTTCTTGAGGGTTCAGGAAATTTCTAGCAATTTATTTTCTAGAGTTCATGAGTTTTTTGAAGTCGTCTTTTAAATTGCAAAGATTTTCTATGATGCATTAGGATTTTCTAGATTTTTTTTTCTAAAAGTTTAGAGTTTAGAAAATGGCCAATAACTTCTTCCCAAAATTAAATTTTATTTTCAACTTTTTAAAGAATTTTCAAAAAAAATTGTAGAAATGTAGATTTTTGTAGAATTCAGAAAATTTCCAGTAAATTGCGAAGATTTATATGCAGGCTTTTTTTGAAAATTTGTTTTAAAAAATCTAGACTTTTTTCGAAAGTCTTGAGGGTTCAGGAAATTTCTAGCAATTTATTTTCTAGAGTTCATGGGTATTTTGAAGTCGTCCTTTAAATTGCAAAGATTTTCTATGAGGCATTAGGATTTTCTAGAATTTTTTCTAAAGGTTTAGAGTTTAGAAAATGGCCAATAACTTCTTCCCAAAATTAAATTTTGTTTTCAACTTTTCTTATAAATTGCGAAGATTTTTTTCAGGTTCTAAATGTTTTTTAATTCGTCTTCTTTTCTAGAATTCAGGTAAATTTCAGCAATTGCTTCTCTAAAATTCAACATTTCGTTTCAACTAGAGACTATAAACTTATTTAGAAAGTTCTAAATTGCGGAATTTTTCTTGGAGGGTCTAGATTTTTTTAGAAAATTTCCCCCTAGAATTGTTTTCTTATTTTCGAGAAAGTTTAAAAGAATTTTCACTAATTTCTCTTCTGGTCTTCTAAATTTCTAGGAGGCTTTAGAATTTTTAGAAAATTTTTCCAAGGGTTCAGGAAATTTCCAGAAATTTCTTCTCCAGATTTCAAGGTTATCTTCTTGTCTTCTAAATTATAAAGATTTTCTTGGAGGCTCTAGAACTTTTTTAGGAAATTTGTTTGTAGAAATCTAAATTTTTCTTGAGGGTTAAAGAAATTTTCAGTAATTTATTTTTTTCTTGGGCCCTAGATTTTTATGAATTTTTTTTCTAGAGTCTAGACTCACTTCTTCAAAAATTTAAGAAATTTCCACTAATTTCTTCTCTAGTTTTCAAGATTTTTTAAATCAACCCACTTTCTATATTGTGAAGATTTTATTGGAAGCTCTAAATTAAAAAAAAAGAATTGTTTAGAAATATAGACTTTTTTTCAAAAATTTACAAAATTTCTTTCCTGAATTGAAATTGACATTCAATATGTTTTAACCACAAATTATTGTATGTAATTATGGATTACAACATAGTAACGGTCGCAACCATTCTCTTTGTCAAAAATGTTTACTTTGTCAATTTGCTTTTATTCAAATTTTGTAATTAAAGTTACCGCGAGGCGATCAGTAATTAAAGTTCATATGTATATTTAGGGTGGGTGGGTGGCCTCTAACCCACACTCCAATCAGTAAAACATAAGCGAGGATTTTTATAAAAAATTACAAAACGTAAATAAACAATATTATTGCAAAATTTAATAGATTTATTCAAACAAATTTTGAAATTTAAGAAATTTTGAAAATTAAGACTAACTTTTCAAACAAAAGTTAAAGAGAATGAAAAACTGAAAAAGTTTTATTGAAACATTTTTTTTGTTTAATTTAAAAATTATAATAAACTATAGGAGCTAAATGAAATTTATATAACAAGTAAATAAAAAAAATTCAAAATTGAGCCAATAATTAAGAATAACCTCATAGTTTTCGAGAAAAATATAGGGAAAGTATTATGATGGCCACATCACCATTTTACGTATTGTTTTCGTGAATGAGAATCATTAAGTCAAATATTATTTGAAAAATTTGTTTGAATAAATAAAAATTATTAATTACTAATAAAAAACTTTCTCATTCTCTTTAACTTTTGTTTGAAAAGTTATGTAGTATTTTTTTTCAATTTAGAAAAAATCAATTGTTTTGAGATACAGCGTCCACCAACACACACACGCGCATACACACACACAAACAAACACAAAAAAATTTACTCCCCCTATATAGTATATACAGGAGAAGTATTGATTTCGTGAAAATTGCTTTAAGGGAAATATACATTTTGAAGTCCTACGTGACCATTCCACTATTTTTTGTAAAAATATGTATCTGTGTGTCTCTCGGACTGGACGGGCAAACTTTGAGAAAACCAGTCCATTTTTAGTAAACAAAGTGTTGTATGAATTAGTTGGAGATCTAGTAGCGACGGGTTGCTTGTCGAAACAAAAACCGACAATCAAATTGAAAGACTACAGAAGCTTGAGCATTTGGGATATGATACGGTTGAGGTAGTCCCTCATAAAACTCTTAACTACACTAAAGAAGTGATCTATTACAGAGACCTTCTGAACTGTAGTGACAGTGAACAAATAGTAGAAATAAATGGACAAATATTAGCCACTCCGTCCCTAATTCTAACCTATAACACACCGAAACTGCCAAAAAACATTAAAGTGGCGTTTTACAACCTATAGGGTAGGGAATTTGTGCCAAACCCTATGAGATGCTTCAGATGCCAAAGATTTGGTCATACTAGTCTAACGTGTTCCCAAGAAGCAACGTGTGCTTGTGGAATGAAAATCCATAAAGGAACTCGATGCAGCAGTTAGCCTTTTTGTGTAAAGTGCTCAGAACCGCATTCAGGTAGATTACGAGAATGTCTAATATATAAATTAGAAGTAACCATACAAGAGCTAAAAACAAAAGAGAAGATCAGCTACCAAGAAGCAAAGAAACGTTTTGCTATTCCAAAAACACCAACTCATGGTCAGCCTTTGCTAGTGCGGTATCTAAACCTTCTAATAAGACCGAAGAAAGCATCTCTGCATTGATCCTGATCATGCAGAAGATGATCACAGAGTCTATTACGAAAACTCTTGAAGTAATTATCGGTAAGCCTCAATGCTTACGAATGGCTTCTAATGATGGATGAGGACAGTACCCAATCCTAACCCAGTGAAAGCTCTTTATCCCAGATACCATGTTTCCTGCGAAAAAGTGGCCCAGGTTGGCAAAAGGGTAAACCAAGAAAAAAGAGGAAAAAGTGGGAGGTCCAACCCAATCCAAATGATATACCTTCTTTGTTTGTTTTTACTGTTTGTATACGTCTTAAATTATTCTATTTAGCCGTCGCTTGTTTGGTCAAAGCTCCAGCTCCCTTGGTAATATGCAATTTATACCTTCCTGATGCCAATTGGAATCAGGAAGACATATACCCTCTATGGGGTTGTGTTCGTCTTGATAGAAGGGGAAAACTAGTTAAAGATGCCATTAGTAATTTCCATTTAGTTCTTCTCAACAACGGATCACCAACGTATCTTGCGTTAGGAACGGGCAGTCTTTCAGCAATAAACTTAGCTTTTTGTTCATCACCGTTGGCTACACGCCTTCACTGACAAATTCTCAATGATTGGCATGGTAGTCACCATTTTTTAGTCCTGTTAAGCTTACCGGACAATGAGAAAGTTTGTCAATGTTTGCCACGTAGATGGAGACTCAAGAAGGCGGATTGAGAGCTCTTTGACCAATCATTAATTTTACCTCTTTGGGTGCATGACGAATCGTCGGTTCCCTGGTGGAACAACGAGGCCAAAAGGGCAATAACAGAAAAGAAACGATCTTATAATCGCTTTAAACGGTAACCGGCGCAAGAAAACCTGATGTCCTTTAAAAGGACTAGACGATAGCTCGCTAAACCTTAAGGGAGAGTCAACGGAAGTGATGGGAAGAGTACGTCTCAAGTCTTTCTACCAACACCGACATATCAGATATCTAGAGAAAGATCCAAATGGTGTCTTGTAAAAGATTCCCAGCATTGGCGTCTGCTATTGATACGGACTGAGTCACAGTATGTGGCTCCGCTCAGATAGACGAAACTTTAGCCAACCACTTCTCCCTAACAAGCTCATCTGCAAACTACAGCCCTCAATTCTTGCGTCAAAAGATAACCGTACAAACTCCTCTAAACTTTTCCGCAGACTCGGATCTGGCTTACAATCGCCATTAACAGGTGATGAATTGGAAACGGCTCTTACCCTTACTAACAAGTCATCTCCTGGTCCGGATGATATCCCATATGAGATGCTTCGGCAGCTGCTAGTCCACTTCAGGGCCCAACTGCTGGATACTTTCAATTTCATATGGGCAACAGGCACTTATCCGAAGCAATCGTCGTGCTTATTCTAAAACCAGGTAAAGATCTGAGTCAAAAGTATAGTTATCGCCCGATTTGGATTACGTGATGTATGAGCAAGCTGCTAGAAAAAATGGTCAACTAACAAGCCCGTTTAGAGAACGCTGTTCATAACGCTTTTCACACCCGCCAACATCTTATAGCGGTATTCTTCGATCTTGAGAAAGCGAATGATATGACCTTGTGCTATGGTATGCTGCAGCAGCTGCATAAGTGGGGATTTCGGGGAAATCTTCCACTCTTTTTGTCGTATTTCCTTAATGACCGCAGCATTTGGGTGCGTATGGAGAAGGAGCTATCCTTTAGTCACGCGCTCGAAAATGGCATTCCGCAGGGTTCCATCAACAACGTGACCCTGTTTGCCGTAGCGGCTAATGGAATTGCAGCATCCATTAGAGCGCCAGTAGAAAGATGCCTGATGTATGTCGATAAATTATGCCTTCGGTAGCAGACTACAACCCGCAATAGATGGGGTTATAAGTCATGCTGAGCCGCGGGGGTTCAAATTTTCCGAGACCAAAACCGTCTGCATGAACTTCTGTCGCCTAAGACGACCCCATTCGGATCCCCGAATTTTTATCAAGGGATTCCGAATCAATTGTAGTAATAGTCATCGATTACTAGGACTTATTTTGGACAGTGCCCTTCGTTTTGAGAGGCACATCGATGTGTTGGCAGTACTATGTAAAAAGGCACTTAATATCGTTAAGTGTCTCGCCAACATAAACTGAGGAGCGAGTAGAGAGGTGTTACTGTAACTGTATAGGGTCCTGGTTTTATCCAGACTCGACTACGGCTGAATCGTCTACTCGTCTGCTCGACAGTCCCATTTAAAAGACCTAGATAGTATCCACGGAACAGGCATCAGAATCGCCACGGTAAAGAAATCTAAACGTACGGACTAGAGCTGGGCAATTTTCTTATGTTTCTGTCTGGCCACTGTTACCAAACCTTTTTATTTATTTTATTATATTTATTTCTTGTGCACATCCTTGGCCCTTTACACTAGGCATTTTAAGTACATGTTTTTATTCTTTAGTAAAGGTCCGTCTAACCTAGTTGGCATTATACACCAACAAGGTTGAGTGATTTTTCTTTATTCTTCTTTGTGTTGTCCCTTGACTTCCGGACATTTTATTTTTTGTAAATATCCGCATCACCAAATTTTATACTTTATACGCCAAATAATAGGTCGAATAAATTTAATATACTTTTATTACGAAATCTATTAGATGGAACATTAGAATTTAGTTTTGATAACAATGTCTCTTCCGATATCTGCCCATTCAATAACTTATAAATAAATACAATTTGAGAAGTAATACGGCGGGCTTCAAAGCTTTGATATCCAAACTAGTCCAAGATATCTATATGATCGAAGTTGTGGTAAATATGTACCGTGTTTACAAAAGTAAAGAGTTTTTAAAAAATTACGTTGTACCTTTTCAAAAGCAATTCCATATAACTGACGAATACGCAAGTTTATGCGTATAAAACTGTTGTAAAAAGCAATTAGTGATTCGAGATGAGTAAACATTTTGGTATTACGTACGATAAACCGAAGAATCTTTTGGCAGTCAGAGACTATGTTTTGAAAGTGATCTTTGAAACATAACTTATTATCTATAAGTACCCCAAGGTAGTTAAAATTAGTAACACGTCCCAATGTTGAACTCTATAGTTGAAAAGTAAGTGACTGTGACTTTTGCTAAATGCTAAATGATATGACTTTGTATTTACTAGTATTAGGTTCTAATTGATTTTCAATACACCAATCGACTAATAATGAAATACCGTACTGAAGAGTGACACAATATGCTATACTAGTAATTATATGGTAAACTTTAATGTCATCAGCATAAACAAAGGTCCTATATTGGACCCTTAAAGAACCCCACTAGTAGTAGTTTATTTAAAAGATTTAGAACACTGACACCACACAACATTTTTGTTATTTGATAAGAATGAAGAAATAAGGCTCAAGAGATTAAAATCAAGTCCAAAATCTGACAATTTCATTATTAATATATTGTGAGACACTCTATCAAAAGCTTTGGTTAGATT
This sequence comes from Ontholestes murinus, assembly GCA_963969525.1. Lineage (NCBI taxonomy): Eukaryota > Metazoa > Arthropoda > Insecta > Coleoptera > Staphylinidae > Ontholestes > Ontholestes murinus. The sequence goes on along the minus strand of OZ018390.1, from coordinate 22,397,655 downwards.
CTTTATTGACCTTTACGGCATTTTCTAAATTTAAGTCTATTAAAATGACAATTACGCTTTAATTTTTGCAGTCTACTTTTCTCTCGGATGCTAGACCTTGTAGCAGAGGAGTACCACATAGGAAACTTAATTTGTTTTTTGATTGTTTTTGGAACAGTAAATTTAAATATATCAATTAGTATGTTATAAAAATGAAAACATGCATCATCAGGAAAGGTACATTGCAATACAGAAATCCGGTTAGCGTTCGAAATTTCTTCATAAAGAAGAGGGAAGTTAGCCTTCCTAAAATTAAAGGTCCTAACATTAGACAAAAATTCTTTTTGTTTAGTTTGAAAAAGGTTACATTTTAATTCTAATGCAGGATTATAATGATCTTCGTTCACTAAACAATTATTTTAGTCCATTGTTGAGTGTCGTAATAAGGTTATTATTTATGGGTGATACAAAAGAGTACTTCCTTATTAAATGTATATATATTTGCAACTGGTTTCAGCCTTAGGCCATCATCAGGCAAAACTAAGAATAAAATTATCAAAATTAGTGTATTCTTATATAATGTAATGTTTAAACTTAAAAATATAACTATAGTAACAATTTGTGTGTATTCTTAGAATGTTATAACTTAAAATTAAAAATTATAAATTGCAAAATAATTACAAAGTTGCTTATAAATAGGGTTATAATGTAAAATTAAGGAGAACTTACTTGTCTGTTAAATAAAATGTGATATTTTTGAAAATTTTTGAAAATATTTGTTTGTATTCCTATACTTTATTATGTTTGTATGTATTATTAATAAACTTTACAAAATAAATTATTAAATTTCGTAGAGCACGTGCGTAACTATGCAGTATTATTGAGGTTATAGTGTGAATCTCTCATATGAGTTGCATATCTTTTAAACGGTTTTAATCGTTTAAATAGAGGTTCTGTATCTAAGTTTACATTATCGTTGAGAGACAATATGTTGTTATCTAGGAGAGATTTCTCTATTTCATAGTTTTCTAGGAGTAGCAATTTATATGATTTGTTGGCATTGTGAAGCAGTTCAATATTTTCAGGATTGTTTAGGTGGTGATTATTGAATTGTAGATGTCTACCAAAATTTGATGATATGACATTTCTTTTATGTTCTTTTATTCGCTCATTTAAATTTCTGCCTGTTTCGCCTATATAAACGGCATTACAATTATCACAGGTCAATTTGTATACCCCATTTTTTTGTAAAATGTTTCTATTTTCTTTGTGTGTTGGTAGGTAGTTAAATAAGGTTTTTTGTGTTTTAAATGCAGTTGTAATGTTATATTTATGTAGGGTTCTAGCTATGTTATAGCTGATTTTCCATTATATGGTATTTTTCGGTAAATTTTGTTTTTGTTATTTGGTTCGTGATGTATGTTTATTAGTGATGTTTCGTTTTTTTGTTTATATTTTAGTAATATTTTGTTGATGAGTTTTTCTAGAAAGTTATGACTTTGTGCTATTTGCGTTATAGTTTTTTCCTCATTTTGATAGTTTGTTTCATTTAGAGGTATTTTGTTTAGCCTATATGCCAGGCTGTGAAAAGTTGAGAGTTTATGTTTAAAATAATGATTTGAGTTGTATGGTATTATGGTGGAGCTATGTGTAGGTTTACGAAAGATTTTGAAGTTAATTTTGTTTTCCGCTCTATATAGTGTGAGATCTAGATAGTTTAGTAATCAAGAACTAAACTATCTACTTATTTTAATATATAGGGAACAATATATAAATAAAGTTAATGACTTTTTAAAAGAAAACAATTACACAGCAATCAGCAATAATAAAAATCCATTAAAAAATATAATAAGAAAACCAAAATAATTTTACAAACAACAAAAGATAGTGTCTTTTGTTGTTTGTAAAATTATTTTATATATTACACAAATATATCCCAAATTACAAACCATATATACCAATGAACCCACAATTGCCCACCTTACATGGATACATAAAAATACATAAGAAAAATAATCCAATAAGACGTATAACAAATATTAACAACACCCCTATTGAAACATTAGCAAAAAACACACTGAAAATTATTAAAACATTTAAAGAACTGAAACCCAAACACACAATTTATAATTCATACGAATTGATTGAAGAAATAAACAAAATTGACATTACCAACACCACAACACTTATATCCTTCGACATAGTCAACCTTTACACTAACATACCAACTACAGAAACAATTGAACTACTTAAAACAGACTTATCCAAACAAATTAACAACACTGAAACAGAACACATTATAAACCTTATAACACACATAACACAACAAAACTTTTGTCAATTTAATGATAAAATATATCAAATGAAAGACGGTCTACCAATGGGCTCTCCTCTCTCAGGATTCATGGCAGACTACTTCATAGGTAAAATCATAGATAACAATATAATGAATCCATCAAAACCATACAAACAACACATAAAATTATGTAAAAGGTATGTGGATAACATTATATGCATTTGGGACGGATCACAAAATAAACTAGAAGAATTAAAACAATACATAAACAACATACACCAAAAGATACATTTCACATCGGAAATGGAAAATAATCAAGAACTAAACTATCTAGATCTCACACTATATAGAGCGGAAAACAAAATTAACTTAAAAATCTTTCGTAAACCTACACATAGCTCCACCATAAAACCATACAACTCAAATCATTATTTTAAACATAAACTCTCAACTTTTCACAGCCTGGCAAATAGGCTAAACAAAATACCTCTAAATGAAACAAACTATCAAAATGAGGAAAAAACTATAATGCAATTAACACAAAGTCATAACTTCCCAGAAAAACTCATTAACAAAATATTACTAAAATATAAACCAAAAAACGACACATCACTAATAAACATACATCACGAACCAAATAACAAAAACAAAATTTACCAAAAATACTATATAATGGAAAATCAGCTACAATATAGCTAGAACCCTACATAAATATAACATTACAACTGTATTTAAAACACAAAAAACCTTATTTAACTACCTACCAACACAAAAAGAAATTAGAAACATTTTACAAAAAAAATGGGTATACAAATTGACCTGTGATGATTGTAATGCCGTTTATATAGGCGAAACAGGCAGAAATTTAAATGAGCGAATAAAAGAACACAAAAGAAATGTCATATCATCAAATTTTGGTAGACATCTACAATTCAATAATCACCACCTAAACAATCCTGAAAATATTAAACTGCTTCACCATGCCAACAAATCATATAAATTGCTACTCCTAGAAAACTATGAAATAGAGAAATCTCTCCTAGATAACAACATATTGTCTCTCAACGATAAAGTAAACTTAGATACAGAACCTCTATTTAAACGATTAAAACCGTTTAAAAGATATGCAACTCATATGAGAGATTTACACTATAACTCAATAATACTGCATAGTTACGTACGTGCTCTACGAAATTTAATAATTTATTTTGTAAAGTTTATTAATAATACATACAAACATAATAAAGTATAGGAATACAAACAAATATTTTCAAAAATTTTCAAAAATATTACATTTTATTTAACAGACAAGTAAGTTCTCCTTAATTTTACATTATAACCCTATTTATAAGCAACTTTGTAATTATTTTGCAATTTATAATTTTTAATTTTAAGTTCTAACATTCTAAGAATACACTAAATTGTTACTATAGTTATATTTTTAAGTTTAAACATTACATTATATAAGAATACACTAATTTTGTTAATTTTATTCTTAGTTTTGCCTGATGATGGCCTAAGGCCGAAACCGGTTGCAAATATATATACATTTAATAAGGAAGTACTCTTTTCTATCACCCATAAATTATTTTAGTGATTGACAACACAATTGAATGAGTTAGAATTCATAATTAAATCCAGGAGCTTGTATGATGAATTAAGAATATAATTAACTTGAGAAAGTGACATATAATTTACAAAATTAGACACAATTAAAGACTTATTACGTTGATTGGATACATACTGAGGCATGTTAAAGTCAACTGAAATAAGATGAGATTTAAAAGGTCAATAATTCTCTAGGAAGTTAAAAATAATTTCATATTCATTTGGAGGTGTTATTATAACAGTTAAAGTGTTAGGCGAATTGATAAGATATCTATATTTATAGGTAACATCTCGTATTAAAAATTTGTTCTAAAAATAAAAGTCAATATACAAATAAAAAATCAAACAATGCCATGACTTGTTAAATTTCTCAAATGACTCGTCAGTGTAAAATTTTAAAGAGCAAAAATTTCATACATTTGTTACCTTGTAATTTTCTGTAAACCACCTGTCACACTGAAGAGCCATTAATTGCAGCAATGATACTCACCACCCATTTAGCTACACACCCGCAACAAAGCGGTTTCATTGTTATGAATGCCTTCCCCTGCGTTGTAACTAACTGATGGTGGTTGACATTTAAAAGTCGATTGTACTTAAAATTTGTTTTTTTATTAATATTATTATACAAGCATACATTATGATTCCTGAATTTATATCGGTAAAACAATAAAAGAACAATCGCTTTATTTTTTTAATTAAAATCGATATTCCTGTATTTCCAACATCGACGAATTATTATTAAAAGGCGACTTTTTCACAACCAAATTAATTAGCTTTCGTTTCCTCCATGGCGACAACATGAAAATTCGCCGACATATTAATTTGTCACGCGGAAACTCCTGTCCAATTAGAATTCGAAAATTAAAGTGACAGACATTCGCACACAGAAATTCAATTTAGAACGATTCCAGTTTACGGAATTCGTCGCCTTTGAAAGTTTATGAAAGGTAAAGGAAAAGATTCATTAATGTGTATATGTATACAATTATTTGGAATAAACATTTTTAAATATCCAAAATGTTGCATCATATCATTATATTATTCAATAAAATATCATATAAATGTTATTTACTAAGAAAAACAAATGCAATTAGACTTAATTAATTGCTACTGAAAGGGTAGACACAAATCACATTCGGCACCTTCCCCATCCAATGTAAGAACTGTTTGCATCCTTGGAAACTTCAGAAGACTATTCACGGAACTTAGTTAATGTAAGCAAATCGAGTTAGTAATTCAAATCCAATTAGACACTTGCCGTGTATCCAACACTGTGTCCCTAGAATGAATTACGGATTTTAACTTGAGAACTAGTTGCACAAGAAAAGGCGGCCTGCTTGCTTGAAGTTAATGGTAGTTTATTATTGGGAGACCGTAATAGTTTTATTGTCCACATAAGATTCATATTTCATCTCCGAACGTAGACACAAGTGCAATGCGCATTTTATTTTCTTCGCCATTTCCTGGTTTTAAGTGCAATTTTCCATAAATAACCCAGAGGTAAATAAGAACACTTTGCATTTGTATTTCAATAAATATTTATTATCGCTTAGCTGACGGATATTGGTTCTTGGAAACTGCAGTAAATCGTGATGAAATATGTTTATTATTACGCAGCCTTTATGAGGATGTGATTTATACTTAATAAGCGGATTTATATCCTGTCTAGCATCTAATTACTTCCTTTGTTTCAGAGTTGCGCTTTTATGGTAATGTATACGAATATAATAGGCGAATTTTATCTTTAACATGCACTACTCTTGCTTAAGTAATTCTCAACTATTGGTCTTTGCTATCCTATCGTTGTATCTCTTAATCTTCTCAAATTCAATATTTATACATTCCATAAAATACGCTTTTAATTTATTTAATTGCCACTTATAATTGTATTATCTTTATATTTTCATTTTTGATATATGGTACATCTTGAATTGCTTCATATTGAAAAAAAGCCGATTTATTAGTATTGTGATTACCTTAATTCAATTTCTCATTTAATTTACAACCTTTTATATTTTTCAACGTATTACACATTTAGCATTTTCTTGAAAATACATTAAGTGCTATAATAGACGTCGTAAACTCTATTATTCATTGTTTATAAACAAATTCATCAATTATTTGGTGAACATCGAGATCGGCATGCAAGTACACCAAGTAGCATGAGCACATCAATCATATATACAGGGTGTACCTAGGTGAGTTGAATGATGAGCTTGGTGACTCTTACCCATGAAGGCCGAAGGGATGGATGTCAAGAAGATCTTCTGGCTTCTAACCGGGACCCCGTTTTCTGGATCCATCATCTCCCGCACCAGCCCCTCCATCTGTAACAAATTGAATAATTAAAAACCAATCGATACATGAACTTCAAAATCATCTCTATGTATAATTACGTAATAGTCTTTTCAAACAATATAAATCTTTATTTTTTAAATAATATTACTCTTGTTAATTGATTTTAATAGCAAAAACTATTCATAATTCAAAATCATAATTAAAATCAGTTGTTTAGTTGAATGAGCCAAATAATATGAAATACGTTAATTTTTATTTAGTTATTCTGTTGCAGTAATAATAAAATAAATATAACTTTTAAAAATTGGAAGCATAGTACCGAGTAAAATGTATTGCATTAAAAGGTATATTACTTAATTATCGACAATCAACTCTTTAACCTTCAAAGAAAAAAGGAGAAATGTATATAATAAACTGGCTGTGATTTAGAATTCATTGTATTTCCCCCGTCATTCTACGAAAGGGGTGACTTTTGACGTCTCTTCCTTGTGCACACCCCAACCTCCTAATTTATTACTGCCTTTCGCCGAAGCCATTTTTGTGACTGGATCGATGCTGACCCAGTTAGATATTAATTAACAATCATTTCAGTCCCTCGGGGAAACTTGTTAAAATTATAACGGCACCTGAATGAAACCGGAATTATACCCTTGTAGTACAATGAAATTTTAGTTGCGATAAATAAAACCGATTCAATTCCCGGCAGTTGTACATCCAAATTCAATTTACCCGAAACGTAAAATGCTGCAGTCAAAACGTTGCAACTGGGCGTGCTAAATTAAATTATGCCGAAGACGGCGAAAATATTAAGGGATTCCAATTTTCTCGTGAGGCGTTTTATTGTTATGCGCGGTTTTCCGGGGGCTCGCTTCCCTTAAAGGCCGCCTGTCAATTTCGGCAAGAACGAACATTGAATTCATCTGTTGCTGGATTCGATGTTGATGCTCCTTCTCAAGGTTAATAACGTGAGGATTTCATCAACGCCGCAGCCAATTTCGGTATCTTGATGGATTTATGGTTGCGGGGCCTTCGCAACTATTAATTTTATATTATAGGGAAGAATTTAGATTGCGCAATAAATATTATGTTAGTTTCGAACATGCTATAGCTTACAAATAATTAATTAAATATAAAATGAATTGTTAAATTAATAAAAATAATAAATTTAAACTTATTCTAATATTCTTTATATTTATTATCATGATACTGTTTTGTTTTGGTAACAAACAACATCATGATTTAAAAATTATTGTCAAGCTATAGATATTTTATTAATATAATATAAATGTCTAGTATTAAAAATAAATAAATATACCAAATATGATCAGTTAAGTAAATTGTCTCCTTATATAAAGCTATTTTTGGAATTTATATTTGTAGCTATACTCAAGGAAACAATATATTTATCTAAGTTTAACTAACAATAGTGTAAATAGAAGGTTAATTAAACACTTGGTTTTGTTTCACTATTTTCATATTTCTCCAAACAATAGTGTAAGTCAAATTTGATGAAATATTACTATATAACTCACAAATAAAATAATGAGAAGATTAAAGAACAAATATGCATATGCATTTTAATAATTGGAAGTCAAACAAAATTCCATCTACCATTTTTAAAGAAAATTTGCGAGGTGGTTTTATACGTCTATATCCTTTGGTAAAGCTAATGAATAATTCCTCTCAATAAATGTTTCCATTTTAACCTTCCCTTGCCTTTTCACATTACATGTTTTCTTAATTTATATTCATTCATATTTTTTGATAGACGAAGTTAATAATAATAAACCCAAATCCCGTCAAATAGCTACATTCACATCCAATTCTAAGTTTGTCCGAATTCCCAAGCTCCCAACTTTCATAATGAACCAAAACCTATCCTCAACTTCCGACAATCTTCGCTATATCCAATATCCCTCACTTAATTATACACTTACTTCATTACAGACCTTTGTTCCTAAAACTTATTCATACAATTAATTTTAATTTTAATACCCAATCCAAATCAACTCTACTCCCTCCCGAATTTATATAATATCACTGACGATAAATTAATTTGAAATTCATTTGCGGGACATTTTCATAAGTTATTTAAAAATACAATTGACTTTGACAATAATTTTCACGACACTGTAAATGACTGCTGCAATACATTCAACTTTCAGTTGTCTTTACCTCTAATTGATGAAATTATTTATAAGTAAAGAATATTACTATTGATTGATGGATTCTGGTAAAAAACCTCCCCTGACCATAATAATATTCTTCGATCTATCCTGAAAAAACTACCTCAACATATCCAAAGGGTTTATCACAAAAATCCTGAACTTTTGTTACCAAATTCAATCCATCCCAAGTAAATGGAAAAAAGGTATAATTATTTGCATTAATAAACTCGAAAATTATCTTTTTTATCTCACAAGATACCGTCCGATTACCTTTCTTGTTCCAATAGGTAAATATTTGAATCCCTCCTAAAAGATTCTAGTATTCTCTAATGCATTCATTTCCTGACTACCAATTTGGCTTTTGTATAATCAGAATACTCTGAATACTTCTTATAATAAAGGTATTTAACAAATATTTTCTGTACCCGTTACAACAATTGTATATGTATTGCGTACATAGGTAACCAGACTACGGAACAATATTCCAATTGAGGACGTACATAACATGTATACAATTTTATGATAGTATGTATATCACGAAATGGTTCACTAATGCGCCGAATAAACCGCAACATTTTCAGGGCATCTTTATGTACAGCTTGAAAGTGGAGCACAAGTGGAGGACAGATCTTTGTCAAATAAGACTTCCAAATCTTTTACCGCATTAACCTTTTGAAGCCTAATATTATCTAGGCGGTAATTGAATACAACACAAGATGAAATTCTGAAAAAAGGCATATACTTATATTTAATTATAAGTAGAAGTTTATCGTTACTACTCCACTTATGTATAAAGTTTAGATCATCTTCTAGTATATGGAAATGATCTACATCATTAATGCATCTAAAAACTTTCACGGCATCGGCATAGATTAATATTTAAGATTCTATGCTATTGACCATATCATTTATAAATAAACTAAGTAGTAGGGGCCAAGATTAGACCCTTGAGGAATCCCACTTGGTGGGAAATATATATCTGATGTATTGTTATTGTATTCCACCTATAATATCCTGTTTGACAAATAAGACTTCATTAAGGCAACCATACCACTATTAAAACCCGAGTGCTGTACTTTCTATAGCAATATATTGTGATTAATAGTATCGAATGCCTTGCTGAAATCTGTGGGGATAACGTCTACTAGAGAGAACATAGTTTCAAATGTTCTTAGGGTCACTTCACACTCCGTTCAGCGTTTCTTATGAATTAATCCTGATCTTTCTTGATATTTTTTTTAACTTCTCGCCAAAGCTGAGCAAATTTATTTTTGTGAAGATTGTGTTTATGTATTTTAAATAATTTTTTATAGTGTTCTTTCTTTCTTATTAGCCTAATAGATTAATAACTAAACCAACACGGATATATATGGTTCTTTACTTTTGGATATTGACTTTACACACTCCTCAAAAATATTACAAAGCTTGCGAAAAAATAAGTCACAGCATGAATCAACATCATCATTTGTATTTATGAGATCAGACCTATCACAATAAAATAAAGTTATAAATTTATAGAATAAAATTGGCTTTACGAAAATTGCATCTTTTGAATTAATATTAGTATATATAATTGTTTGCGTATTTGCAGTATAAGCAAATGAAAAAGTAAGAGGTGTGTGGTGATTATCTACCATCGTAGAAACTGCACTAAATGTTTTTAGTAGTTAGAATAAGGTCTAATTGTTTGTTATTGTCAATTTACGAACGTAAATTTCATTTTCTATTGATTTATAATAATTTGGAAAATTAAAGTCACCACAAATAATCTTTGATTTATTTATTCAAATTCATTAAATAAAATGATATATGACTCTACGGACTCCGAAGATGCAATATATAAGCATGCAAGACAGAACTGTACCCCTAATTAAAATATAAACAATAACAATATCTACATTAATTCTCAATGTTATATTATCAATTGAACAAGTGAATTTATTTCTGACCGCTATCATTACGCCTCCGCCTCTCCTACCAGCTTTATCACATCTAAAAACATTATAAAAGTCAAATACTTCAGAATCCATAACATCATCTCTTAGCCACGTTTCACTAAACATTAATAAATCAAAGCTACTAGCAAGATTATTATTATGGAAAATGTAACGTTTTGTTAATAAACGTTAATTTCTTGTGTAATCTGCCGGCAACTACTCAGTTTTCCGTTACAATTTGCAAATCACCTTGTACGTACTTCATTCAATTTGATGTTCACCTCTCCACCATCTCTACGCTTTTTAAACTGAGTTCTGATTGCATTTTCATCTTCAATTTGTAGGGCAATATTCTTGAATTTTTCAATAGCTTTTTCACTTCATTATCGCAATTAAGTATAACTTTGATTGGCCTGCATTTGCTTTTGATCTTAGTTCCTAAACGAATTATTTGTTTTAGAGGTTCAAGTTCATTACATATAGATCCCAGAATATTTTTTACAACATCGTCGCCATCATCTTCATGCATAATAAATAAAGTTATGTTATTTACCCTCTTATCTCTTTTCATAATTTCATGAGCCACTCGCTTAGTATCAAATTTATTTTCAGACATTTACTTATCTAATTTTAATTTCGATTGGTCATTACGTAAGCTGATATTTTCATTCTCAAATGCAACGATTTACTGCTTTAAACTTATTATTGAAGTTCAATAGAAAGGTCAGCATTTCATTTTTATTATTTAAGTTCGTAAAATTTGAGCTCGATAAGTGTTTTGAGTTCAATTGGATTATAGGCCTTGGGGTTCACCGTAGATGGATGGGTACAAATTTTACATAAAATACTGCAGAACCAATTATCATCTCTATTATTATAATCACGATATATAAGGCGTTTAATTCAGTGTGTCTTCGAGGTCTGCTTAATAAATGTTTCCTCCTAACAATTCCTCAACACCTTTTTACCTTTATAATCGACCATGTCAAATAAAACTACGACAATCATATTATATGCCATTATCACTACAGATGTACCTCATGGATCCCTACTCGTTCCTCTATAAAGATTATAAAGTCTTTATTACCGGGATATATTATATCACGATCCTCCACACTTCGATCACACCATATATCTTCCTCTATTCGTAGATGATACCGCACTAATAGCACATGCACACAGACTCGCCAGTACCTTTAACTTTGCATAAATGGCATTATACTCGTTCTGTAAATAACGCATTTTTATTTTATATTTATATTTCACTTTACAATATCCTGTTTATATTATAATCAAAAAATTATATGTTATCAATTACTAAAATTGAATTAAATCCTACAAAATCCAAACTCAAACTCATCATCTTTTTACAAATAATGCAAATACATAGCAATTATACTTGATCATGAATTATCCATCAAACTACATACAAAAGTTATAACCACGGCCTAAAATTTCCAATCACCTAAACATTTAAAAAATTTAAATTGAAGCAATTTCAACAAAAACTAAGGTTCAATATGTATAAATTGATTTTCCGGCCCCTGTTAAACTATGGCTCTATTTTTCTTTACTTAATGTCCTCGCTTTATACAGCAGAAAGATCCGCACTCCGAAACCTTACCAAAATTAGACATCAACAAGAGCAACTTGCAGTGAATAACATATAAGGTAATGTCTTTGATAAATAATAGGAACAAAATTGGACCGCAATAGGAACCTTGAGGAATACCCGAAGTTACCGCAATGGCTTCAGATATATAGCCGATTAATGTAACAAATGTTTTCTGTTGCTTAGGAAGCTATATAGCCACTTCGTAACTGGAATACCGAATTCAAGATGTTCAAGTGTGCGAATCAAAATGGTATGGGTAACACGATCAAAGGCATATGTCAATTGCGTCCACCTTCAAATGCCTCTAACAGAAATTACTGAATAATTTTAGTATAACTGATGGTATAGCTATACCTCTATAATTAGTAACGTCTTCTCTGTTGCCCTGTTTATGCATGGGTGTTATCTAACTAGTCTTGCAAGCTTCAGGGAAAGTACATAATTCTAGTGAAGCACTAAATAAGGCTTCATAAACTTCAATAATCAGGTAACAATTGTATGGAATTAAATATGTCTGCAACATTGATACTAAACTTATTTTTATTCTATACTTGAGAAAAATCTATTCAGCAAACAATTTTTCACAGTCTCGTCCCAAATAACTAGATTTACCGTTTAATTCATAACTTTAGGGTAACTATCAGTTTTCCTCGATTCTTTGAAGTAGGTCCAAAAAGATCTTGAGTTTGCACTAATTTTATCTTCGACGTTCTTTACCTGGGATATCGTAAATTTAAACTATATAATGTTTATATAAATTCCAAATCCTAGAAAATGCCGCGGTTGTTCTGAATTTGATTTACTTGTCACAGGTTCTGATATTCAAGACACTCTGCTAAGAACTGTTCATTAGTAGATTGGTTATCGTCAGAAAATACTGAATTTGGTTCAATGCTCGAAATCGATTTAAAGTCCCCACATAAGAGATATTTAATCGATACTTGTTCTGATACTCTCTTGATGGAACCAAATTTTCAAATTAGGAGAAGTAAAACTCTTGTTATGTTCCATTTCTTTAGAAAGATTGTTATGTTCCATTTCTTTAGAAAGAAATGGAACATAACAAGAGTTTTACTTCTCCTAATTTGAAAATTTGGTTCCATCAAGAGAGTAGCAGAACAAGTCCTAATTTAACAGATATTTGTACAAATACGGTCTCTATTGTGGTAAACTCTATGACATTGCGCTTGAAGTGTTATCAGACTGAAACTAATACTCTGCTCCAGCCACCCACCCACTCTGATTTTATGAATTTGTAAATTTTCAAAAGCAAATTGCTGAAGTATTCACAAATTTAAGAAGAAACGGTAAGGTTTTAAAATATTATAAAATAATTAACCTCAGCAGGAATTATTCTGTAATACTTAAAGTACATCCTAGCTTTAGGGCTTGAAACACGATCCATCACATCCAAAAATCCAGGAAAACACGCTATTCTTGACCGATAGATTGATATTACAACTAATATTAGTAAGTTTAAATCTCATGCCTCCAAGGTTTTGGAGGTAAATTAATAGTGTTTTGGTTTTGTATTATCCTCCGACTTTACTATTAATGGATTGCCATTTATATATTTACAATAAGCGTTTTCACCATTTTGTGCGTGTCTCAAGTTCGCCCCTTAAATCGTTCAAATGCTCACGTTGTAATTTGGTCTGATGATTCACAAATTTGATTAACCCGGAATCAAGATTATTCAATTTTTTTAATAGTTTCTTCTTTTAATTTTGACTGACAAGCCTTGGCTTATTATTTTCTAGCACGAATTAATAATAATAACAGTGATCTTTATTCGGACAATTACATTTTTACATTTATATATACATAACAAAGACAATTAATGTGGTGTTAGTTCGTCTGGGCTATAGACCAGTGGTCTTTCTGCCCTGTCTGAATTTAATTTAATATAACAAAAAAAAGTTCTTTGCTAGCTAGCTTAACCGTCAGTGTGATTCGTACAAATGAGTTGATGAATTGTAAGGGGAGGATAGCAAGAATTATTTTGCGTGGTTTGAAATTTTTTATTTTACTGCTAACAATTTTTTTATGGCGACAGTGTCTTGCTTAGTTTTGTCATCAATTCAGTGTTTCGAAATATTGTATACCAAAACGTTATGAAAATCTCTATCAACGTTCTTCAAACTCCGCAACAATATTGTTTCAGACGGTAGCCCAAAAAATTTTATGCAGCAGGTGTATAAATAATGTTGGTGGAGATTTTGTCGTACAATAAAACTAATTTTTATATTATTATTGTTTTATACTACCTTTTGTGACCCTTTTGTGATCTAGTTACTAAATTTCCCTCGTAGCTTGCGAGATAATATATTCTCTCTTCAATATTATTAATTTCACTTAATAGATCTTGCATGCCGGCATGAAATTCGGCTATGGATAAGCTTGAGAGTTCCTGTTTTAAAGCGGATTTAATAGTTTCAGTTAATTAATTTGAGGCAGCACTTTTTGTTCTTGGTTTTCCGGAAGAGTCTTTTGATAAATATGTCATGCAAATTCAGAAATCGATACTACGCTTCTTATGTTCATTCATATCATATTCAATTAAATCAATTGTGTATCCAAGGCAGCGACACCATTTATTACCTTGAAATTTAAGCGATTCTGAGCGTGAACTAAAAAAATAATATTTTTAATTGAAGATGGCGGAAGGCAACAAAATGTGTCGCATAAGTGTGATCGACAAACATTTAACAGCTACCATTCTGATGAGATTGAGGTTAGTCTCAGCAGAGACAGAATTATTCAACAGAAATAAAACTTCTACGAACGTTAGTAACCAAATGCCAAAGTAAATGATATCCTCATGGAAAACAGAAAACTCCAGAACAAAAAATCATATTCCTTGAAAAAGAAGTGGAAAATTTACTCAACAATTTGGAAGAACAGGCGGGAAATTAAATTATTATTTTAGCACTCGACGACAATGTCAAACACAAGGTCAAGATTAGTATCCTCAAAAGAAATGTAAACACTGATAAATCCATAAACATCGGTGCGGAGGACATTCACCTAATTCCGGCTGAGGAGAAAAATGCATTGGCAACAATAAAACGTCGATCGCTAAGGATTTTTGGAACAGGTAGCAATACGAATGATTTAAAAGCCGTTGCATCATATGCACATCTTCAAATATGTTGACTCGACTCTAAAATCACAGAAACAATGGTTAAAAATCAGGTAAATAAAATTAGTGTCGATGATTATTTATGTGAACAACTACAGTCAAAACATGCAGACGTTTATTCTTCATTTAAACTATCAGTTCCTTTCATCAGTCTAAGCAAAGTTAAGAATCCTTAAGTGTGGCCTGCAGGTTGCTGTATCTTCAGATTTTTCAACCGACAGAAGAGCATCAACAACACGAACAAAACTAACAACGAAACAAAACAATAAAGAATAATTAGTCTACAGAAGAACATAAACTCACCCCATATGCTCAAAATATTCAGTGTTTAAACACAAGTTTAATTCCACTAAAAGCAAAATTATAAATTAAAAATAGCTTGGCTGAACACTGGTTTCGTTACGAGGAAATAAATAATGTAAACATCAAAACTATTCATTAATAAGTGCCTACAGTAGAAATAATTTACAACGTGGTGCATGATTCAATTGTTAATAAAGACGAATTGAACTTCAACATTTCTGCAGAACAATTACAACAGCTTAGAAACAAGTGTCAAAATTGCAAGTGCTTTCCACAATACATATAGCCTTTAAATCAGAATTCAAAGCCATTCAAAAGCAATATAAAGAAAAATTATGTTCAACGCAGAACGAATATTACATAAGTAAAATAAAAAATATAAAAAAACCTCTAAGGAAGCCTGGAAAATTATCAATAAATAAAGAAATAAAAATAAATCACATAAAATCCCTTCACATATTAATACAATTGAATTAGCAAACAACTTCAACGGGTATTTTATTAATACAATCAGATTACTGCAAGAAATTGCCAGTAATTCTCAAAATGTCAATTTCCTTGTCGAAATTCCTATACACAATAGTACAATATTTTTATATCCAGTTACAGACAGTGAACTATTTAATGTATTATCATCATTTCATTTCAATACATAGTAGACCCTCTATTAACAATAATAAATAGATCTTTTACATCTGCCATATTTCCAGAGGTACTGAAAACAGCCTTAATTCGATAGGCATCGATAAGAAAGTCAAGGTAATAGACCAATAAGTGTATTGTCAAAATTTTCTAAAATATTAGAAACGTTCGTATGCAAAAGAATGTTATGTTTTTTACTAAACATAAACTATTTAACAAACACCAGCACACCTACATTTCTGAAAAGAGCATCAACACAGCACTATTTGATTGTATTAATAATATCATAACCACTCTCGAAAATGGTGAACTTGCTTGTGGAATATTCCTAGAGCTTTCGAAAGCATTCGATTGCGTTGAACACGAAATTCTATGAGTCAAATTAGAATATTATGGAATCAGGATACAGCTTTTGCTTAGTTTAGGTCGTATTTAACTAACAGAAAACAAGTAGTCATAAATGTATTCAGCTCGTGTACATTTTCAGAATCTATAGAGACAAGAATAGGACTTCCTCAAGGTAGAGTTTTTGGGCCCATATTATTCATAATATACACCAACGACATAACAAACTTTTTATCAGACGTCCAAGCTAGAATAATATCATTTGATGACGATACAAGCATATTAATAAGAGCCAAAATATACAAAGAACTCAACACACGTTGTGAACATAATTACAATAGCATCCACGGATGGTTTAATAATAACAAACTAAGGCTCAACACAACAAAAACTAAATTTGTCTTATTTCAAACAAAACAAAACATATATGATAAACAATGTAACAATAAATAATCTTAAACTCAAAACAGTAATCTGTACAATTTCTAGGTATAGAAATCGATGCACATATTAATTGGCTTAACCAAATAGAGAAGCTTAAAAAAATGAAGTGCATATACTTCTGCATACGTACCTTAAAAGATATGATAGATATCACAAGTATAAAAATTGTATACAAAAATGTTTTTGTCTCGAATATGCGATATAGAATACGTTTTTGGGGAAGTAGTAAACAATGTTTCTCAATATTTGTCATTCAGAAAAGAGTCTTGAGAATAATGTATAACCTCCGATTCGATTCTTGTACATATTCGAATGTTTAACATTTATTCATAAAAATAAATTTCTATTTTACGAAAATAAAAGATTCCACAGGTATGATACAAGACATATTAATTATAATATCCCCAAAAACAGGCTCCCTGCTATAATATAAATTACAATTGCATCAAATTCTTTAATTACTTTCCAGAAAATATCAAAACAATAGAAAACGGTAATAAATTTAAAAATGCATTATTTGATTTCCCCACAACAAAGAATTATACAGCACACATGAATACTTTTCCTTTTTGACGTCTTTCTTCTTCAATTATACAAAGATTTTCTGTAATGATTTTTTAGAAGAAATAAAGATTATTATTACTAATATTTAATTTGCATTCATCGCAATTTTGAACCATATTTATTTTATTTTAGTTTGTTTTTATTTTAAACAATTTGTTAACATTACAGTTTTGAATACTTTAATAGTAATCTTCATCAAAATTTTAAATACAATATTAGGCAAAGAAAATAGGAGAAATACACGATGTTTACAAATACATTGAATTATTTGGTCAAAAATAAAGTTTGTTCCTTATTTTAGACGAAATTATTTATTGGATTTGTAAAACTTGTAAATCTGTTTCATGCATTTTTCATTTCTCCTATTTTCTTAGCGTTCGAATGTGAGCATACATTTTCCAAAACCCACAATTTACAGAGGTACCAGATCTCCACTCAACGCTTTCCAAATTTTTAAAATAGGCAATAAACTGAATCAAGGAGATAAAAAACTATAGGCATTAAATAATTATCTACATCTGTTATCTTTACTTCTATATAAACCTAACATTTTTATTGCTACAAATGTCGAAATTGTAATTTACTTAAATATATTGTATTAAATTCCAGTAATTATTTTAATTTGGTGTTTAAGCAGAAACAAAAAATGAGGTTTCAATATAATTAATCTGTTTGAATTGAATTGAAAATCGAATATAAAAAGAATAATTCCATTATGTCAACCATTTATTAAATTATTATTCCCTGCCATCAACAGCCACGGACCGGTTTCGTTCCATTTTTGATCTCATGAGCGTAGTGTAAATGAAGACGGGGAAACGTGGATTTATTTTAGAGTTTTTCAATCTCCAGGTAAACCGTATTATTAAGATAATACTATAAATGGTACCTTTATGGTAAAATCTTAACCATTTACTATATTTTCTTTGCAAAAATACTTTTAGTAACGCACTAACGTAAATTGTATTTATTTAAAGCGATATAAATTTACAAACCCAAAACTAATTCTGTAATATCCCCAAGGTTTACAATATATTCAAAAGAATAACTTTGTTGTGCCTTAAATGTACTGCTTAATTATATTTATATTCAAAAAAGAATTAACCTGATTTAAATATTGAAATGTACAGTATATAATCCAGTAGAACTAGTTGTAAACATTTTCGCGTCTAATCTAATGTAGCACAATAAACATGCCTTATATAAATTATTAAATATCTGTTAACGGTGGAGGCTTCTATTTTATTATACATCTTTATTCATAAATAAAACAAGAACTTGCACCTACTCATGAATTAGCTTAACAAATCCACATGATTTTGGCAGCAATTCATATGTGATAAATAAAACACCTTTAAACTTTGTTTGTACAACAGGGAATTTATTAAGATACTTAATAAAGTGCCTGTTATATAAAACAAGTTTAAAAAAGTATTTCATTTATATTGAATATCTAGTTCTTTCTTATAGCTATTGCGCAGTGACCAACATTTAACTTAATTACAATTACGCGAATCTAGTAATACTAATCCAAGAAGTAGCATGTAGGGAGCTTAACGTTAACTAGAAGTTCTGTCGTTTGAATCCTTTTAGATTTATTGCTAGTAAATTTAGGAGAGTGTACGTGACGTTGGGCGGACAACTCCCCGATTTTGATTTCTGTTATTTCTGCTTAGCCTGGCGACTAATCCCAGAAAGTTTGGGTCAGTGCTTTCATCCAGTTGACATTATGGCCATCGATTTTACGGCTATTTTCCGTTCAGAGGACTAATGTTCCGTGGAAAATTACCAGCGTAGCTTTTTTTCTTAACACATACCACTAATTGTAAGTACAAATATAAAAATCAACAAAAACATCAACTATATATATAAATAAATTAGACTTTAAATCTTAATTAAATAAGCAAAAACATCGGTTAAATATATAATTATATAAGACCATTC
Source organism: Ontholestes murinus (assembly GCA_963969525.1). Lineage (NCBI taxonomy): Eukaryota > Metazoa > Arthropoda > Insecta > Coleoptera > Staphylinidae > Ontholestes > Ontholestes murinus. Next base: position 22,378,367 of record OZ018390.1, on the reverse strand, counting down.
ATCTTAAGTTATAATTATAATTCTAAACTTTTTTAAGAAAATGAAAATATTATTACTAGATAAAACAAATTTTATTATAGAAATTCGGTTATTATTTATAATCCTGAATATTTAGTAAGCTAATAAAAGTGACCCATTGTTATTGATATAATTGGTAACAGTAATTCTGGCAGTAATTTAATAATTATATATCAAGGTACAAAAATAATTTTTTTTTTTTCATTTTGGTTTCTAATTTATTAACATTTTCAATATTTTATGAACTACCTGTTTGTAGTTTCTGATTACTTAAACTTATATTTTCGAATTTGAAATGACGAACGCGTGACACTTGCTTAACTTACAAAGGCACTTCCATTTATTTATTTCATGCAATTTTTGTTCAAAATAGTCTTACCAATCGATTTCATTAAACCCAGTTTTATATGGAGATTGCTTTATATTTTTCAAGCATTGTAGTAATCGAATATAATCGTATTGGGTGTATATACTCTGAGAAAGTTTATTTGACCTTAATCTAATTGATGTTTGCAGTCAAATGTAATTTTATTTGCATTAAATTTGTAAATTTATAAACCAAATAATTGAGGTAATGATTATTTGAAAATTCATAAATATTCAACAAAACAAATAAAGTTCCATTTTATTTGAGTTTGCTGAATAAAAATTGCAATTTAGGCTTATATTCAGAACGGTTGTTTCATAAATGACAATCCACGTGTTGAATATACGTACAACTTTTACCACGGAATTGAAACGTGCACGCGAATACGTGTTTTCATGCAAAGGGAGAATTTGCTGCATTTTTGTCCTCCTATTTCGAAATGAAATCATAAAATCATAAATTCAATTCAGCCCAACGAAAAACAAAGCTAAAATATGACACACAATAAAAATTGGATTTCCACATGATTAACATTTGTTTTATAATTATTTGCGAATTTTATTAACGAAATCCAATTTAAAATAGTAATACGTTTTATATGATTAGGGATGTTTATTGAAGTACTTAAAAATATGTTTTATATTTTAATTATGATTTATAATTCTAAATCCTGAATTAATTCAAGATATAGAATTAATCCTGAATCTTTTTATATCATTACTGGTAGAAACCATTACTTTGTGATACCTCTTTAAATCAAGAAATTTAAAAGAAACTGCACTTTGTTGATATCACACACATGATTGATTTTGTGACTATATTTTTGACCTTTACAAGGCCACTGTCAAATGATGATTGTTTTTTGGGTTTCGTGAAGAGTGTATCAATATAAATAACACTGTTGTAACCTTTTTTCACACTTTATTTTCTATTCTTAGATATATATCTAAGCATAGATAATATATATCTAATCATATAAAATAAAGTGTGAAGAAAGTATACACCAGTGTTATTTACACTGTGAAACATTTGATTATGATTAATGAACGAAATTTTAGTCACAAAAAAAATAATAATTAGAAAAAAGACCCATTTGTTGTAGATTTTTCTAATTATTAGTTACATTTCTACAACGTAAAGGACTTATATATTTTTATTACAAAAAAATTAAGTGTGTTACATCAACCAAATGCAGTTTATTTGAAATTTCCTTATATCTCTTCAATTTTCAATAGATGTAGATGAGTATTTTCAAATTTTAATGTTAATTCTTAACACCTAATAATAATCGTTTGATTTTGCGCTAAACCCTGCCAATTTGGAGGCTTTAACGGCCTCGCTGCGCGCACAATCAACAACGAACGTACGTGCGAATATTTCAAAGAAGCGATTTGTTTGTGTACGTGTGACTATGTAAATAATCCACCGCACACGTTCGGGCTGAAATCTAAATTTGCCTTTGAAGTGCCTTTGACTGGGCGATCCCGAATGGAACGTATGATTTTGCTGCAGAGGATCAATTTATGACATCAACGACATGGCGCAATTTCCTCTATGTCGCGGTTTCTTTTGATAAAACTGAATGTTTCGTAAAAGATATTTCCGAATTTATTATATGGTTATAGATTATCACAATATGTTTTATTTAATAACAATTTTAATTATTTGTATCAATTTGAACCTGAATTACACGAATGGATAATAAAGTTAATATTATTATTATTGAAAATTTTAGCTTGCTTATTTTGGACAAACAAAATCTTACTCCTACAATGAAATCTGAACTCACTGACACATTAAAAATTCACTTTTTGCTTTCTCTAGTAGGTAGGGATATGTTTCAGTGAAATTACAAACCGAGTATTTTATTTACCTTATATGAATATGCTTCCTTCCGTGAGACTTTTCTTAGGCCCCTCTTCATAACTCCCATCAGTTTTTTTTTTATTAGCACGATGCTGTTGGAGTGGTTTTTTAGACAGAACTTTGTGGAGTTACTAATACAACCCCAACACCCAGGGTTGGGGTTATATTTTATAGTTCTCCATGTTTTTCTTTTCGATTTCCTTTGCACTTTGTTATAATTCAACAGTGCCTCTCTATAGGCTTCTCAGTTGCCTATATTCTTTGCAATGTTGAACGTTTTCCTGACTTTCATTAAGAGATGACCTAAATCCTTGTTCGACTAGAGCGAAGGAGATCTCTTCTTTATCGGGCAACTGAACTTATATGCCTTTCGGATGCTATTTCTGAGAAGAGCAGCTACTTTTTCTAGCTCTTCTGTAATCTGTGTGACGAGGTATGGTGAGGTAGAGATCGTCGGCTCTCACACTTAAACATTTCAGTACGTCTCCCTTTGTGGCCTATAAGTTGAACTCAATCTGTTGATGGTCCGACAAAAATAGTTCTTCCACAACATGCCAATTTTGAATTGTGCTTGCTGTGAATTCAAGAAGTCCCTTACGTCCTTAACCTCTATACCATGTTGTGGGTGTTAGCATCACAGCCCCGGAGGAAGTGTTTATTGCTTCTTCTCTACCACTCCATGAGTTTACTTACCTTATTTGGTGGTGGTTTGCTTTGTTGTCCGGAAAGAAGGCCGAGACTATGAGAATATACTTTGGGAAAACTTCTACCAGGGCTGCTGCTAAGTCTCTAGAGATGAATTCTGGAATAAATGTATAATTCATGTCTTTTACTGAGGATTAGAACTACCCTTAGAGTAATACAGTCTGTTTTATATACCAGAATACAATTCTCTTGGGGTAAGCATTTTACCTGCCTCTTATTAATCAAAGGCTCCTGCAGGAATCGTATGTCAAATTTAACTATTTAAATCTCCAATAAAAGACAGTTATTGCTATTTTAGAATGATGGAAATTCAATTGGATACATCCTTTTATTTGTGTTTAGCACATAACGTATGCAATGACGAACATGCCTATATTTCAAGACGGTTAATCGTGCCTAGAGACTACGGATTGGCCAATATTTCAGTGAAACTGTGGGTTTTACCTGAACCACATCGTACTCCTTAAAAGTATTCGAACCACGAATTTAACAAACGTTGAAACAGTGTGTCGCGGCTTACATTGATGCGCCAATTTGGTGAATTAGCATATGTCCACTATTCGTGTGATCTATTCATCGATTAAGTAGGGTCTTCTGTGTCCTTGGTCGTCACTGATGGCGAGGATGCTTCCTCGGTTTTTTGGTAGCCCCATACCGCTTTGCTTTTTTGCTTCTCCTACCCTTTGACCTTAGTTCAACCTAGCTAAATCGATAGTTGATTTTTTAGGCCAGCTTCTCTATCCTATCGGCGGACTATGAATCTACCGACAGCGTGACCTTTAACTTGAGTCCCTTCGGAATTCTCCGTTGTTGGAAGTCTTCAAGTCATTCTCATTGGTATATCCATAGTTATGGGGAAAGTAGAGAATCAAGACTTTGTGATGAGGCATCGCCGCATCTTCCGGTATGCAATTGATTAAAAAATTCTTTTAACAGAATAATAGGTTAGCGATTGAATCACCTTTTAGTCTCTTAGTTAATATTTGTATGCCAAATTTAGAAGAGAATATATTTAAATACATTTAAAAAAAATCTTACATAAGTTTTTGCTTGTATTTTTGAATGACCTTGATTAGCTTAACTAGTTCTTTAATTTAATAAACCATGTATGCCCAAATTTAATTCACAACAGAGAAAGAGAACAGCAATCAATCTCACGCTCATTTTTACAAAATTTAGTTTGACATATTCAAAAAATGATCAATTCTACAAATCCACAACTCTAATCATAATTTGAGCCTCCTATTAAATGGTACACTATGTTTCTATAATTCTATTAACAGAATCAGAACGAGCTACTGAATTAAACCAAACTAGTTCAATTGTTAGCGCCAATGGCTTTAGAATGTAATTAACAAAATTAATGAATCTATTAAAGCTTTTATTTCATAACATTATCAAACGGACCTATAATTTTTTTTATCGCCAATCGGCACTAAATACATCTATTATTATCGCCATTTGCGGCACTAAACCGTCCCATTATTTTACTACTTTCAACAAGTAACATTATGGGACAATACTAACAAAATCTAAGGAGGTCGAATCCTGTCAGTTTAGTTGTCAAAAAAAAACATGAGTAGTGAAGAGTTTGAAATACCATGTACTCCACCAGAAATACGCGAAAGAGCGATAGAAACAACGCTCGAAATTCTTCCAAATAAGTCTAGACATATTTATAATCGTCAACACGATTTATTCACAAGTTGGTGTGACAGAAATAACATTAAAAAAATTAGCGAAAACGTTCTCTTGACATATTTTTCTGAAAAATCCAAGGAATATAAAGCAGCAACATTATGGTCATATTATTCTATGTTAAAAGCATCTCTTTCGGTAAAAAACGACGTTGATATAAGCCAATATAAGAAACTTACGGCGTTTTTAAAACAGAAATCAAAAAATTATACGCCAAAAAAATCGAAAGTTCTCACACAAGAAGAAATAATACAGTTTCTATTGAATGCACCAAATGAAATATATTTAATGATGAAGGTAAGATAGTAATCAATTATCGAAGCATATTTGTTATTAATGTAGATATTATTTTAGATTTGTGTTATTTTTGGCGTTGCTGGAGCCTGCCGTAATAATGAATTAGTAAATCTTAAAGTTGATGATATAGAAGACAAGGATACTGTATTGATTGTGCATATAAGACACACGAAAACTAATAAACCAAGAGTATTTGTCGTAACATCAGAGTTCGAAGGACACGTTAAACCGATTGAGTTATATAAAAAATATGCCAAACTTCGTCCCGCACAGACCAAACATGATAGATTTTTTATTACATATAGAAAAAGTAAATGCACAGTGCAGCCTGTGGGTATCCACACTTTTGGAAACATACCATGTAAAATTGCGAACTATTTAAATTTGCCAAATCCGTCAGAATATACTGGTCATTGTTTTCGGAGGTCGTCTGCTACTTTGTTTGCTAATGCAGGGGGCAGCAAAGAAAATTTGAAACGTCATGGAGGGTGGAAGAGTGGATCCGTTGCTGAGTCCTATGTTGAGGAATCAATATTGAACAAAACGAAGATTGCAAAAACGATTTTGGGTGGTGATCAAATTGCGCACCGTTTTGATATCAATGACAACACTGCCACAACTTTACATCAAAATGAAAATATTCATTTTCTTATTAATAACACCGAATTGCATAAAGATGAAAATACCCTTTTAAATAATATTCCACAAAATTTTTCCGTTGATGGGTCAACATCAGGAATAAATTTAAATATTGTCACAGGATGCACCATCAATTTCAACATATACAACAAATAGAGTGGTTTAATATCTTGATTAATTCGTAGTGTTTGTTTAAATAATAATACATATTTTCTGTTTTTTTTTTAATTTAAATAAAAAATCCTATACTTTTTCATTTATTTTTAAGATTGGCGATAAAATTTTGTATGCACCACGTCAGTAAAATATCTTTATCGAACTCGTCTTTATTCACCTCGCTCGCTCCGCTCGCTCGTCTCATAACCTCAGACTCGTTCGATAAAGTCTTATTTTACTGACTTGGTACATAAATAATTATTATCGCCAACCGTCAGTATAACCATGCTTTACCATAGTGATTTCCGGAAGTAAACAAACACTTTATTTAACTGTAAAATTTGCGGCAGGTAAAGTACTTTACCTGCCGCAAAGCTGTACAATAAAGTATTTTACCTGCCGCAAATGTTTATCGACATCAGAAATCGTGCGCCTCGCTGACTCAGTTCCAACAGTGAAAATTTAATCGAGAATTATTTATTAAAAAATAGTGGAAGAAAACAAAAAGGAAGATTTTTACCAAGTGCACCGGATGAAATCTACTTGATGATGAAGGTAATTTATGCAAACTTTTCAAAACAAATTTGATATGTATTTTTATGTTTTGTTTATTTTGTCACATGAAAATGCGACGAGTTTGATATGTTAATATTTTGAAATTATAAATGTTTACGGTTGGCGATAAAAGTTTGTATGCACCACGTCAGTAAAGTGTCTTTATTGAACTCGCCTGTTACTCGCCTCGTTCGCTTCGCTCACTCGGCTCATAATCTCAGACTCGTTCAATAAAGTATCACTTTACTGACTAGGTACATAAATAACTATTAACTTTTCCATATTCTTGATAAAATATCAAAAAATATTCCGAAAAAAAAATCACTTTGCTGAGTAATATCAGTATCCATCCTTGGGAGACAAGTGTAAGAACAGTTGACTGGTTATTTTTCAATTTATCTATCTGTTTTCTCAGTTGTTAAAATTTAAATTCGCCAATTTTAATCATCAGCGTATAGTAGAAAATTACGTTAAAATGAATCCAATGTCATCTATAAAATGGAAAAATAATACTTAAGAACCTTGTGGTACACCTGACGATTAATATAACATCGAAGGACAAATATTTTTAAGTGTTTTTGGTTGAGTTCTAATATCTTGTCAATTTCAGAAGTATAATAACTAAATACATTTAATATATCAATACGTCTGAAATAGTTTATTTTCACTGCAGAAACTATGCTTAAAATTAATAATTGTGTAAGAATAAATTTGTTTTGGATAGCCAAATATTTTACGTAAATAACTGGCAAATTTGCATAGCATAGAAGATGATGAGCCCTTTAACGATAATTAATGTCAGTGGCAGGGATTACAGGTATGTCTGATAAATTTTAAAACATAAGGTCCATAAAGGTACGTCTCTGATTTAGGATGTACGTTACTTGATGTAATTGGTGTAATGCAACAGTAGATCAGAGATAACTGTTGTTTCTTACACTTAACCCTTAAAATTCCAAACTGCATTTGATTATAATCATTACACCAAATGAGTTTAAATTACTGTTGATTATAAGGGTTCTCTTTTATATTTTGACCAGCGTTCCTAACATAAAGTTCAATTTTTTGATAGTTAATCAAAGCGTTTTGATATCATTCGTCATTTGTGATATAAAAACGTAATTAGAATTGGTTGTGGTTCCAGAAAACATTGAAGATGGGCGTGAACTGATATTGCAAGACAGTCTTGTAATTTAAAGGAAGACACAGTGGATTGTAGAAATTCGAGGAACAGATACTGTAGCCTCATCGTGTCGACGATCTCTACCTCAACATACAAACTGCATAATAGCTATGATCAGCAGCGGATCAGAAATAGTATCCTAAATGAGTATGATTCCAGTTGTCCACTAAAAGAGAACTTCCTCTAAAGACGTGCCCTTGTGAAACAAGGATTTAGGTAGCCTGAAGATACAAGACAGGGAAACTTCCAACAGCGCAAAGAAAATAGGCAACTGGGATGCCTATAAAAAGGTACTGTCGGGATAAAATTAAATAATATTTTGAACTACTAGAGAAAGCAAAAGATAGGTAGATAAATTCATTACCAAAGAAAACATTGAATGGAAAATGAATAGCTTTAAACCCTTTAAAGCATCAGGCTTATTTGACAGTTTCCTTGTACTACTGTAGCAGGTATATAATAGCCCCCTACTTGCAGGAATTTAAAAAATCTAGCTTTACGGTAGGTTATATTCCAATGGAGTGGAAAGAGTCTAAGCGGGCTGAATCCTATCACAAATTGGCCTTATCTTATTTCTCCTACAGGTTACAGGTTACATAGGGTAATTGTGAGGTGAGTTAACCTCTCGTGAGCTGCGATCTAACAGATCTATTATTCTGAACTTAACCAATCACTTCTCAAACAGTCCTACGTTCTCTATAAACTTTCTTGCTGGTGATGCTGCTCACTTCTTTGTGGGATAATTGGTTCCTGCTGAAGTGTGAAAAACACTGATTTTTATTTTTCGATGTAGTCTCCTCGAAGATCAATACATTTTTTCAAACGGTGCTTAAGTCACTCAAAGCCGTCGGAAAAGTAGGATGTTTCGAAGTCTGCAAAATAAATACTGTAGCGTCGATGACCTCCTCAATTAAGGTAAATCTGCAAACGAGACCGTTTCTCCTTCAGTACTACACCAAATCGGGTCAATAAATCGCTGTAGTGTTTCTCAGTGATCATCTTTCCCTTTTGCAAAGAGTCGATGAGGATCACACTTTAGGAATCCTAAAAAATAGTCGGCCGATGAAACCGTCTTTGCTTTCTTCGGAGCTGCTTTGCCCGGAAAAGTCTACTGCTACGACTGTTCCTTAGTCTCCGGTATGTGGATCCAAGTCATATCTACGGTTACGAAATGTATGAAGAAATCCCTTGGGTTGCATTGAAACCTGGCCAAAAATTCCTCCGAAACGGTCACCCGTTTTTGTTTTTGCTCTAGTGTGAGCAAAAGCGGTACACATCGGACCGAAAGCTTTTTCATTCCCAAAATTTCGTGTAGGGTATGGCCAACGTATTCTTCTGAGATGCCTGCTGTCTCTGCTCTCTCTCTTTCAGCATCAATCGGCTATCATCTACACGACATCATGAATCTTGTTGACCATTTCATCGGCGTCCACTGCGTGGTTCGTCATTTGTGCTTGTGCGGCCATGTTTGAATTCACTCACCCAGAAGCTGACAGTCGAAATGATGGAGTAGATCTGCCATGAACCTGTAGCAAAATATTTAGAATTTCCATGGCCGTTTTCCCATCTATCCAGAAATGTTTTATCACTGCATAAAATTCGATTTTATCCATTTTTTCGAAACCGCCTAACTTGCTGTAAAAACCACACTCTTAAACAACTATTGACAGTATTCGTCTGAAATTTTGACACTGTAAAAAGGGTTGCCCTTGCCGACGAATGAGTTCACTTCCACAATCACAATCCAATTTCTACTTTCCTCTTTTTCCATTTTCCACAAATGAAGGGCACAATGTTTTGTCATGAGTCCCGTGAATGTTCCCAGCCCGTTCATTATGAGTTCAAACACCCTATGGCTGTAATCGAGTTTGATGAGTCATTTTGATTAACGTAGACCTGAGGCATTGTTCCAATACTTATATCTTTTGTCCTCTTCCAATTTTTGCATCACCTCCCTTCTGTACGTCATGGGCAGTCTGCAAAATAGCTCTTGTCCTATGGGAGTGGCATTTGCGCTTCTCTTGGCAAGTTCATCTGCCACTTCGTTGCCTTCGATATTCCCGTGCCCTGGGACCCACATGAGGGTTCGATTATCCTAAAATTCATGTAAAAAATTATAAACAACGATATAAAAAGTAGTGCTCTTGAGGCAATTTCGTTAAACATGCAGCAGTTTGTCTATTAACTTGGCAAATCCACTGTGAATGCACTTCACAAACTCACAACAAGTATAGAAGCCTCACTCTAGCACAACGAAATTCCATTAGGTATAGGTGATAAGTGAAACTCTTCGGTTTTGAGAATTTATACAGTGGTTTCATCAGGCAAATGAATTTCAAATGAAATATTTAGGTTTAATACTGGATAGGAAACGCGCACCTAGAAAAAAACAAACAAACAATCGTTTCTGTATCATGACAGTCCAGCCTTATCGCACTCAATAGATATTATTTTCAGATTTGTTTGTGCAGGGGAAGTAGTTCTAGTAAAGCTTATTTTGTTACAGGGGGTGGTGTTAATAGTCTTGTGATGAAAAGACTAATCCTCGGAAAGGTTTGAAGACTACTCTCACTCTAATATGGGTACCAGATCTCCCAAGTAAAATACCTATCGAATAATCCTATGTACTTGCCAGGGAAGGAGCTGCAACTACCATGATCGAACCAAAGCCTACATGTGGGTTATCATAAACGATTAGGAAGAGGGTGGTCCAAAGGTGCAAATTCGGGCACTGGATAAACACAACTGGTCAAAGGTAATCAAAAATATTTATTGACTTCTGGTCAAGCCAAGCTACACACCTCTTAAAGCGAGATAAAACTGGTCACGTGTCACAGGACATTGAGTGAAGTACCATCTTCACAAGGTTTGTTGTTGTTGTTTACTATGTGGATTGGTAGAGAAGATGGCTGAGCATATCCTATGCTTGTTTGTAGCTGACTACCACCAGACTAATCCTAACTGGAGAATTGGTGATAAACCCCAGAACGGATCAGGGCATAGTCTCCTAGGAAGTTATTTGACCTTACCAAGAAAATTAAATTCGTGGGAACATATTAGTAGAAGGATATTCGTACAAAAGATCTAACTAAGTCGATATGTTATACAACTCTCTTGTTTGGAAGCCTAAGAAGAGTAATGAGTCATACGAGCCAATACATTGATACCGAAGTTCTCTTATCTATTATCAAACTTAAATTTAGTCACTCCCAAACAGCTATAGAAGCTGTGAGTAATTCACCGAAGCATCCAATAGGTCCACGAGCGCCTCCGCCATTTTGGCAGGTGAGAGTCGGGCAACCTAAGGTGAAGTTTCTTCATCCCTAGGGCAAAATATCGGGGCGGAAGGTCCAGATAGGACATCAAACTTCTCAGAATAGTTCCTGGTGCCTCCTTAAGAAGTCCAAAGGATAGTAGCAGCCACTATCCCAAACTAGCATTACTTAGTACTAGTTTTTTTTTATTTTAATTATTTATTTTTTTATATTTTTATCCTAATCTAAATGTTTCAGTTTATTGCCTGTTAGCAAATTTTAAATGAAAGGTGGAAATTGATCCTACTAAACAAAAGGCCACAAAATGAATTCGCGGCACCTCCACCTTCCGAATCAACCTGCACCACAGACGATGAGCACAACTCAATCAGAAGGTTCCAACGCCATTGTGGGAAAACGCTGGCCACGGTAGCGAGCCTTAAGCGCCATAATAGATGCAGACCAATATCGCAGACTACCACCATCGATTCGTTTCATTTCGATAAAATGACAGAGAAAATGTTGGAAATTTCTAGGAATCTGGAAGAAAAATTAACGGAAAATGCCGATACAATGAAACAAGAAATGTTAGAAATTTCTAGAAACCTGGAAGAAAAATCTCTAGAATTCGGAACTCATGGAAAAGAAAATATATCAGAAAATGACAGAAAATTCCGATAAAATGAAACAAGAAATGCTGGAAATTTCTAGGGAAGTTTTGGAAAATTCTAGAAAAATGGAAGAAAAATTAACGGAAATAAAAAGAAATTTCGGAGGAATTAAATTAAATGACATAAATAATTATCCTGTCCACTCGATAAAAACGAAACTACCTAATTTTGATGGCCAAACTTCTTGGAATAATTTCCTTAGACAATTTGAGGCCACAGCATCAGCCAATAGATGGAACGCAACAGAGAAGGCTACAGCTTTAATTCTAACACTCCGTGGGGATGCAACAAATGTCTTGCAGAGAGTGTCGCAGAGCGAGATGAATTACGACCAATTAATCAAGCATCTATAATTAAGGTATGGTCAAACACACCTTGAACACGTGTACCATTCACAGCTTAAAAATCGCTGCCAGAAATCTGATGAGAGTTTGCAAGAATTTGAAGCAGATATAGCTTGATTAACACGACTGGCGTATCCTGGTGCAACAGAGAACATCTTGGAAACATTAGCTGTGTAGGCATTTGTAGATAGATTGAAGGATAAAGACATACGTCAGGCATTGATACTCGCTTGACCAATTAAATTAGTAGACGCACTGTCTCGTGCCCTCGAGATAGAAGCAGCGAAAAGTCCAGGCCGTGTTGTAAAAAACACGGTCATATACAACGTCGGTGCAGAGAAAGATCAAATAATCGCACCAATGAAAAGTCGGAAAACTAGAACAAGGCGGCCACAGGGGGTGTCCGTCGGCTAAAAAACATCAAGCCCCTAGAAAAACTGCAAAAGTAGCTTACTTGTCACACCACGTCGATACGGTTTTTGTGGATGGAAACATTAATGGAAACTCTTGTCGACTGCTACTAGAAAGGGTGCTACTAGGATAATTATAAGACCTGATATTGTGTCAAAACCGCAAAATGTACGACCAACGACCTGGAAATTACGAACAGCAAAAGGAGAACCTGCTAATATCCATGGTGAAATAAAATCGATTACCATAGGGAACACATCATTCCAATACCAACTCATAGTAGCTGACATTGAAGGCGAATTAATACTCGGTATGGACATCATAAATACTAGAGGCGTCCTGTTGGATCTTAAGAATGGAATCCTAAAAGTTAATGGAGAGGAGGTGGTACTTCACAGACGGAATATTAGTAGAGTCCGGGTAACCATTTCAACGGAAATATCAGTTCCGAAGAGAAGTTAAGTAATTATTGAGGAAGAAGCATACCATCACAAAAACATTATGATAACAATGTGTTAGAATAATAATTACTAACTATTACTCTGTTTATTTGAGGAAGGGAGTGCTGCTACGACATTGTTATGCTGCTTCATCGATATTGCGGAAAACCACAGCAGAAAATAAAATCAATGAAAGGAGTTACCCGGAACAACAAAAGTTGATTTACCTTTCGACCCAAGATTGTAATCTAACTAAAAGAGAAAAAGTAAAAAAGTTGATAATGGAATACCAGGACGTATTTGATATTGGACAAAGAGGAAGAACCAATATCGTTCAACATAAAATTAATACCGAAAATTCTCGACCGATTAGGCAGACAGCCAGAAGATTGCCACTGGCGAAGCTGGAGAAAGCTGATAGGATTATGCAGGACATGGGGAGCGAGGGCATTATAGAATCTAGTAGTTCGTGGGCCTCGCCAGAGGTATTGGTAAAAAAGAAGAATCAACTCGCTTCTGTGTTTACTATCGTCAACTAAATAATGTGACCAAAAAGGACAGTTATCCTTTACCCCGAATTGATGACACATTGGATACCTTGACTGAATCTACTATTTTCTCCACACTGGATCTTAAAAGCGTATATTGGCAATTTGAAGTAGCTCCCGAGGACAGAGAAAAAAAAGCATTTACAGTCGGCAATGGATAATTCAATGTTATGCCATTTGGACTATGTAATGCACCCGCGACGTTCGAGAGACTAATGGAGACGGTACTAACAGGACTATCTGGGAAAACATGTTTGGTTTACCTCGACGATATAATCGCAATGGGAAAATCCACATGAAGAACTTAGATCCAGAATCCCTTAATCGTCGGAACACGATTAAGGGATTCTGGACTGAAACTCAGCCCGAAGAAGTGTCACATTTTCAAGAAAGAGGTGCAGTACCTAGGACACATTTTTTCAAGCCAAGGTATTGTAGTCGACGGCCAAAAGATCTCAACGCTTAAGGAATGGCCAGTTCCAAAGGATTTACGCCAACTCTGGAGTTTTCTTGGATTTTGCACGTATTACCGTCGTTACGTTGCGGGATTTTCAAACATCGCTAAACCATTAACCCGCCTCACTGAAGGAAATCAACGGTTCTTCTGGAACCCGTTCCCCGGAATGTCAGGAGGCATTCCAAAAACTGAAAAACGCACTTACCAGCGCACCAGTTCTAAGTTATCCGTTGCCAGAGGGAAGGTTCTTGTTGGATACCGATGCAAGCAATATAGGAATTGGAGCTGTTTTATCACAAATACAGGATGGACAGGAAAAGTGATCAGCTATTTTAGCAAGAATGGCTTCTTAAGTTCAAGAATCCGGAAGGACAAGTCGCAAGATGGTTGGAAAGACTTCAGGAGTTTGACTTTGACACTGAACACAGAGCTGGAGCGATCCATAGGAATGCAGATGCTTTGTCGCGAAGGCCATGCCCAGAAAATTGCAAGCACTGTAACAACGCAGAATCAAAGGAAAGTCAAGTACTCCTATGAAACCTATGACTGGAATTTAAAAGAAATCCGGCAGGACAAAGACGACGACCTTGTTCTAAAGCCCCTGATGACATCAAGGGAAAGTGGAACCAGGCCAACATGGGATGAAGTCTCAAAATATTTGCCCGAATTGAAGTCATACTGGGCTCAGTGGGATTCTATTGTACTGGACAAGGATTCAGAAGGCTGCAAAGAACGAAGGCAGATTATAATTCCAAAGAGTAGAATACCTGAAGTGATAAAAGAGATCCACAGTGGATCTTCCGGTGGATACCTGGGTATGTCAAAGACTTTAAACAAACTTCGGGAGAGATTCTACTGGGTGAACTGTAAGGTAGATGTCAGGGAATGGTGCAAGAAATGTGTGATTTGTGCAGCAAGTAACGGTCCACAACGACGAAGTAAAGCACCTATGCGTCAGTCGCTGGACCATTACCCGAGTCTCACCAAGGAAATAAATACATCGTTGTAGTAATGGATTACTTCAGTAAATGGGTGGATGCCTATGCGTTACCAAACCAAGAGGCTTCAACAATAGCGGACGTATTAATTAAGGAGTGGATATGTCGTTTCGACGTTCCCTTAGAACTACATTCTGACCAAGGAAGAAATTACGAATCCAATCTTTTGAAGAGGTGTGCAAATTCCTTAAGATTCATAAGACAAGGACAACAGCTCTGCATCCACAATCAGATGGTATGGTGGAACGAATGAATAGGACCATCAATTGCTATTTGTCAAAAGTAGTCTCTGACCATCAAAGAGACTGGGACCAACATCTTCATCTTTTCTTGCTGGCGTATCGATCGGCTGTACATGAAACAACCGGGCAGACTCCAGCGAGCATCGTCATGGGTCGGGAGCTACGACTTCTATGTTATTTAAAGTTTGGCTGCCCTCCGGGAGAAGATTTGGCAGGGGAAGACTATGTCAGCGACCTGAGACGCAAAATGGACGAAATCCATAATCATGTGCGATCTAACATCCAACGTGCTAGCGACCGAATGAAAAAGAATTATGACGCAAAGACGGATAACAATGGTTATAAAGATGGAGATATGGTGTGGTTATTTAACCCACAAAGACGCCGAGGTCTCTCCCCAAAATTGCAAACATCATGGGATGGACCATACCAGATAATAGAGAAAATCAACGTCATCGTATACAGGATTTAAAAACCACCCCGAGGAAAACCAAGAGTTGTCCATTTTAATCGTCTGACCCCTTATGTTGGCGAAGAAGATGGCGCAGCGATTCGTGCAGTGGTTGAACAAAGCGACGAAGAAGCATTTGAAGACTTCATGGTTCAGCACTCTGATGGACGTAAGAGTCGTTTTGTTGTAACGAGAGAAGAACAACGAGATCTATTCCAAGTACCTTCAGACTATTGTCTTGCCCATTATATGGCCCAGGATTTGAAGATGTCACGAGGAATTGCTACCGTCTTCAAGAAGAAATTTGGAAGGTTGGATGAACTACGCACTCAATATCCTAAAGTCCACCTAGGTGTTAGTAGCCATCTACCGAAAAGGATCAATTACTATCTGGTAACGAAGAAGTACTCTCATCAGAAGCCAACCTACAGGGATGTATGGCTATCATTAAATGAGTTGAGGGATTCACTTCTACGTGAGGGTATCAAGAAATTGGCAATACCGAAACTAGCTTGTGGGTTGGACCAATTGGACTGGAGAACAATCGGAAGCATGGCAGGCTCAGATATAAATGGGAGAAAGCTTAAGTCGGGGACCTGAGTGTAACACCCAGAGGTTCCCACGCTATGGGCCCAATACCATCTTGGGACAAAGCCCTGTACCCCTGGCGACGAACTGCCATACAACGAGTTCAGAATTAAGTCTAAGGCAAGAACAGACAAATGCGTAGCCAAACGACCATGTCTGATCTAATCTAATGTCTTGTGACATATCTCAAGAAATACAATTTTTGTAGTAGTACGTACATGAAGCAGTTTGATGCAGATCGTCGCCTAATTTATAGAATAAACTGGACTACATGAACTGTACCATTAATACAGTGTTAGGTAGTCAATTCAAATAATTTACACATTGCTGTAAAAGCAGCTTTCGGATTTAAAACATAGCAGAACGTTTTTGTTTTTACTTGTCGACTTTACATACGACTGTAAAATATTAAATTATTCTTCCGTGCATGAATGTCACAGCCGAAACGAGTACGGACTTATTTGAATAATGGCCCGTAATATACCGCCCAGAATATTTCGCCACTATTGAAGCCTAGAAGGGAAAGCGAAGCAAAAAAAATATGAATTATGTTCAACTTCCACATGAAAAACTTTATTTCGTGTTCGATGGAGCTGCACCAATATTAAAACAATTCCGATTAAATCCCCTTTTGTAAGAGTTATGAAATGTAAATGCCGCGGAACAAAGTTGCCGCAGTTGATTTATTTATTAGGCCTGAGAGAAGTGTCACCTGGTGCACACGCATTATTCCCTCTATATGTGTCCCCTTTAAAATATACGACCTCAATTCTGCGGGCAGAAAAAAAAATCGAATACATTTTAAATGTGCACGGGTTTTCGCGCTCGGTTAAGCACGTTACGTAAGTTGAAAGTATTTTTTGTTATGAAAATATTTTTACACATACACACAGAAATTATTTTCTATTTTATTCTTTAATTATAAAAAAATAGTAGAACTTTTAGAAATGAATTCAAAGAAAATATAATCTATCAAAGAAGTGTAAACGATAAAAGACAACTAATATATTTTAGATAATACTAAATAATTTAAGGAAATCAATTAATTTGCTGTAAATTTGTATCATCCTTTATATTTATCATTTATTTATTATGCCTTACAAATGTATAGCATTCTTAAAACTAATTACATTTGATCCTTCATATTTCATTTTTTTTCTGTTAAAGAGGAATGTTATTTTTCAGTCTAACTACTAGCATCTACATATTAAACTCTAAACATCATTTTATGTCAGAAATAGAGGCATAAATAAGGGAGATAATAGTGGTCCACTAACCGAAGTCAATAATAAAAATAGGACGAAATATTTTTTATTTGAATAATCAAATTTTTCTCGATTAACCTTATCAAAAGCTATATAATTATATATATCTTAGTTAATTACTTACTGCTTATTATTTTTGAGCTAGCCATAATTCCTGTAAAAATAATTATTCTGTATATTGCCCGGCGCATTCACCATTTATGGAACATTTAATTTGTCGAGTTCGTAATTGCAGCGTATATAATTTTAATCATAAAACTGTTCCGAATAATTATATTAAAAATACACTCAATTATATGCGCTTTTACATTTGATTAAACTATTTTTAAAGTGTAATTTTTTTAAATTTTTACACGAATTTACATTCAATTTAATAGTTAATTACAGTTGAAACTAATTATACGCTATTTAAAAATACATATTCTTTCAAATCGCATAAAGTATTTAGATTATTAAACTAATATAAATAAAATTAATTGTAACATTAAATAAAATAATCATTCAGCTTTTGTTTAAATAACCATTTGTTAATGAATTACATTTTCATTTCATATTATAATATATTACTTAACAAAAAAACCCAAAATAATCTGCTAAATTTTTAATCTACTTGAATTTAATACCCTAATGTATAAACAGTTATGCACCTTGTTATTCCGACGTTCCTTTTGCGTTTGTGGGAACGACAGGAAAAACGGATCTAAAAAAAATCACAAAGTCGACTACCATTCCAAGTCGGCAACTTTTAATTAAAGTGTCTGATGGCTTTCGTTTTGTTCTTTGGCAGTGGGGCTGGATAGGGCATGTAATGTGTAATTAAGGAGCGACATGGAAGGATCCCGAGGGATAATTCTTAGAGGGGAGGAGTCGCGAAAACCGGGAATTAGGGATACATGGAATATCATCTAGCTTTATTAAAATTCCTGGCGTTGTTTCGCCTGGTAAATGCATTCCCCTATAACGTTACACATCGTTGCACGTGAAAAAGTTTGCACGGACTGAGGAATTATGCGCGCACCATGCTTGATAATATTACATTGTTGTTTTAAAATTCAGGAAGTGCGGAAACGCTATTTTATAATTAGATTATAATATAATTTTAAATCACTATATATTTTAGTTTGAAGTAGAGTAATTTAATAGTGGTCGTCATATATTTTAGTATATAATGCTGTAATATATAAAGTCTAACAGGGTTGTAGATTTTAATTATATTAAATTTGTTAATTATTTACGATACGTGCTTTGGTGTCCTTTATATTTATCATTTATTTATTATGCCTTACAAATGTATAGCATTCTTAAAACTAATTACATTTGATCCTTCATATTTCATTTTTTTTCTGTTAAAGAGGAATGTTATTTTTCAGTCTAACTACTAGCATCTACATATTAAACTCTAAACATCATTTTATGTCAGAAATAGAGGCATAAATAAGGGAGATAATAGTGGTCCACTAACCGAAGTCAATAATAAAAATAGGACGAAATATTTTTTATTTGAATAATCAAATTTTTCTCGATTAACCTTATCAAAAGCTATATAATTATATATATCTTAGTTAATTACTTACTGCTTATTATTTTTGAGCTAGCCATAATTCCTGTAAAAATAATTATTCTGTATATTGCCCGGCGCATTCACCATTTATGGAACATTTAATTTGTCGAGTTCGTAATTGCAGCGTATATAATTTTAATCATAAAACTGTTCCGAATAATTATATTAAAAATACACTCAATTATATGCGCTTTTACATTTGATTAAACTATTTTTAAAGTGTAATTTTTTTAAATTTTTACACGAATTTACATTCAATTTAATAGTTAATTACAGTTGAAACTAATTATACGCTATTTAAAAATACATATTCTTTCAAATCGCATAAAGTATTTAGATTATTAAACTAATATAAATAAAATTAATTGTAACATTAAATAAAATAATCATTCAGCTTTTGTTTAAATAACCATTTGTTAATGAATTACATTTTCATTTCATATTATAATATATTACTTAACAAAAAAACCCAAAATAATCTGCTAAATTTTTAATCTACTTGAATTTAATACCCTAATGTATAAACAGTTATGCACCTTGTTATTCCGACGTTCCTTTTGCGTTTGTGGGAACGACAGGAAAAACGGATCTAAAAAAAATCACAAAGTCGACTACCATTCCAAGTCGGCAACTTTTAATTAAAGTGTCTGATGGCTTTCGTTTTGTTCTTTGGCAGTGGGGCTGGATAGGGCATGTAATGTGTAATTAAGGAGCGACATGGAAGGATCCCGAGGGATAATTCTTAGAGGGGAGGAGTCGCGAAAACCGGGAATTAGGGATACATGGAATATCATCTAGCTTTATTAAAATTCCTGGCGTTGTTTCGCCTGGTAAATGCATTCCCCTATAACGTTACACATCGTTGCACGTGAAAAAGTTTGCACGGACTGAGGAATTATGCGCGCACCATGCTTGATAATATTACATTGTTGTTTTAAAATTCAGGAAGTGCGGAAACGCTATTTTATAATTAGATTATAATATAATTTTAAATCACTATATATTTTAGTTTGAAGTAGAGTAATTTAATAGTGGTCGTCATATATTTTAGTATATAATGCTGTAATATATAAAGTCTAACAGGGTTGTAGATTTTAATTATATTAAATTTGTTAATTATTTACGATACGTGCTTTGGTGTCAGGCAACTGAAATAAAAAAAAATATTATCGTAATACGAGGGTGTTCATCACGTAAGGTATTTAATAGATTGTAATAAATTCGTCTCAATGTCTATAGAATGTGCAACTTTATTTCAATTTAAAAATAAGCAAAACTACTTTTAAATTTTAATAAAAAACTTTTGTCTGTACTACAAACAAATAGTCGCTTCTTTTATTATAAAACCTCGTTTCTTACATTATTATTCCAATCGCAAGTTAAAGATTTAAATTTAATAATTTAAGAATTTTATAATACATCCAGTTTGAAACAATCGTGTTTCCTGCGTAAATGTGATAAATCAAATTGTTTATGTACTACACCGAACTTAATCACATAAATTTGTTTGGAAGTAAGGAAACTCAGGTCAGTAATTTTGCAAGGACGGTTTTTGGCACACCGCGATCAGCTGGAGGTTGTCCAAGTCAGGTACACACTCCATTAACGTCCATAAATTATGATAATGTCTGATGGTGACTTCATTTGTTATAGCGCACACCGTATTGTTCGCAAAATTAATATTCCAAAGTAATTAATTTTCGTGCATTCATGCTGACTTTGGTAAGTGTCTCTTGACACTAATACATTACATTAAAATGGTGCTGATGTAAATTAATAATCATTCTAGAATCATAATACATATAACTAAATATATTTGTTAATTATTAAATCAATGAAAATTTATTTAATAAAATTATTTATAGTCCGCTCAATTATTTTAGATCTGTTGTACTAATTTTAGTCATATTATTATTTTATATTTATTGTTTTTATACCCAAAAATTTAGGTGCTATTATTTTTTGCCCTTTGAGTAGATGCAACAAAGTTTATTGATGCATGCGTTTTGTCTCATTATGTATTAACAAATACTATGTTTCTAAATCTTGCTGATTTTTCTCTAAAAATATTTAAAAATATATCTGCCTACTTCATATTAACATAGATAATAGGATCAACGCGCATTTAAAAAACAAATTAATTCTTGAATAATTCAAATTTCAGAAAATAAAATGAAAAATAATTAACCAATTTGTCCATTTTTTTGTATTTTTATTCTTTGTTGGCATTATTTCCATTACACAAATTGTCTTATACATCTACCACAAAATTAAATAGAAACTCGTTATATCCACATGACTTTTTATTTTTATCTACCCTCATTATTATTCCCATTCCCTCCGTACCCTCTTCAGTAACCTTGTCCTTGTTCATGTTGCTTTCTCCACACGTATCTAATCCCTACAAAGACTACCCTCCAACGGTCCCATCTTTCTTTTTTCCTTCCACAAAATTGACACATTTTCCCCTCCTCATTCATCCAAAAGCGGTTCCCCCTTTATTCCCTTGTGCTATTTTCTTATATTGTTCTTTGGATTGTATCTGCTTTTATCAATTTTCATCCATCCCTCAGGATCATCTCTACCAAACTTTCAAATATTTTGCCTCTTCCTGCTAATTATTTTACTGCTTTGTTGGACCAAACTACTTTGTACATCTTACATCATTTTTTCTCCACTCTATCGGTCTTTTCCGTAACATTGAGTATTACATTAGTCATTTTAATTTTATCTCATACTTTGCCCATAATTTTATCCTTTTTGCCATTATTGTTATGTCCTCCGCATAAGCAAACACTTTAATCTTTACTTATTGTTACTTCTAAAATCTACTTAGCTGAAGGGAATGCTCTTGCTCTCCATCACCACTTCTGGTTACCCCGCTGCCACCTTCATGCATAGCCTATAAGTTGTACTTGTTACACTTATCAGCCTATGGTTAGCTAAATCGTCTGTGTGAACGGAATAATTTCCGCTTATGTCCAACTTTCCTTTATTTCTCACTTCCTGCTTTCATCTTAAGCTATTGTACTAGTCCCTTACATCATCCTCCCTGTCCTTCTTTTAATATTTTCAATGCCATAACCTCTACTTCTTCCGGGCCATACACACTCTTGCACTTCATCCGGTCATTACTCTTTCAAGCTCCTCCTCCTTTAAATATAATATTAAATATAATATGCTTTATTTCCAGTAGAGAATGTATACATTTATGGGTGGGTCAAATACAAATATTTTTATGAATTTAGTACATAGCAACAACCAATGAATGCTTATTAATTTAGTATAAAAGAAATTAGAATAAAAACTTTAAAACTTAGAATCTAAACACTTTAAAATACCTATCGCATAAAATTAACTTTGTCTAAATGGTTAAAAATAGTATGACGTTCAAAAATTATTAAAAATAGAAGACACAGATAAAATAGTTATATAATAGTAAAACACAATTAATTAAAAATAAAAAAAAACATTATTTAAAGTAATGGTACAAACTAAGACTAACAAATTTCATCTTCATATTGAATATATAGTTTAATATATTCATCGATGGTATAGAAACTGTGCTGTATTAGCAGCAGCTTACTTTTTTTAAAATTGTTTCTTCGATAATTGCTTCAAGGGACTTGGTAAAGCATTATACAATTTTACAGATAGTACTACACAAGACTTGTGATAAAAACTGTGATTATGTTTCGGGAACGTATATTGTGTTCATGCTGTACTTGGTTACCTTCAAAGAGGGTTAGGTTGTGTTTAACAAATTTTACTGTCTCATATATGTATAGACTGGCCAAAGGCATTATTTGTAGCCTTTTGAGTATATTCCGGCAACTGATATTAGGATTAACATTCCCAGGGCTCTTATTAATCATATTTGGACTACAAATAGTTTTTGGGAATTGTTGAACGTTGTGCATACCCAGAATATTATGCTATGTGACATCTGTGGCTGGCAATATGACATTAAACAATTCTCGCCGCTTCTTCATGTATGTTCTCACGCGTTGCATTGATTAAATAAGAGTATTTGGCTATTTTTAACATACATGTTGTATGTGGGTGTCCCACCGTAAGTCATTTTGTATGGTGACTCCGAATTTTACTTGTCTGGTTTCCTGTATACGTTCATATTTCATATGTACGTTTGTTAGTCCCAGTGGTACTTTGTAGTGAGTTTTCGATGCGTTAGCTGATAAGGTATTGATGGTTAGCCAAGTGTCCAGTTATACAAGCACGTTGTTCGTTGCTATATTAAGGTCTTCTAGGGAGCAGTTTTTCATGTTAATCGTTGTATCGTCCGCAAAAATTGTAATGTGCGCATTGATCTTAAGTTGCATGTCGTTAACAAACAAGAGGAAGAGTAAAGAGCCTAATACGCTTCCCTGTGGTACACCGACCTTTGGAGAGGTAACTGTGAATGTATGCGGAATCTTATCAAAATACATGGATGTCACGTGTTTTCTGCCGATGATAGTTGCCTCTTCTTCCATAAGCTAGTAGTTTATTTAGGTGCATATAGTGCGGAGCACTAACAAACGCTTTTGTTAGATCAACAAAAACCGAAAATAGTTGTTTGGTATCATCAAGATTATTAAGTATAAAACGGAAAGTTATGTATGGCATGTGTTGTTGTTAATCTCTTTCTAAAACCATATTGTTGATGACATAATGTATTGTGATGTTCTAAATATTTAATTATTTAGTCGTAAATACAAGGTTCATATATTTTGGAAATTATTGGTAAAATAGAAATAGATCTAAATTCGGATAATAAATGAGCATCATCTTTTTTGGGGATTGGAACTATTTTTCCCATTTTGAGTGAAGACGGATAAACTCCCTGTGTTAATGGCTGGTTAATTAACAGTACAAGTTATTTTACAATGTATTCACTTGACTTTGATGCCACTATTTTATCGCTAATAGTGCTTAAATAGTTGTTCATAGTATTGATAAATTTTACACATTTATTTTTGGAAATATTCGTGTTCTTTTTTTGTTTAAGTATTTCCCACAATTCTGTGGATGTGTTAGGTGCATTTTTAATTTTATTAGTATTATAATTTTTTTTTCCGTCGGGAGTGCAACTTTGTAATCTTTTTTTAGTTTCTTAAACATAGTATGCCCTAGTTCGCTACCATTAAATTTATGTAATTCGTAATAGAATTGTAAGTTGTATTTTAATTGCTAGTGTAGGTGATTTTATACTTATCTCTAGGCTGTAACTGTTTGTTAAGTTAAGGAAATTGGCAGTTTAATTTTCCGAGATTTTTTGTAGATCTATGTTAACCTGTCACCTCCAATTAATTTTCAGACTTTTCTATAATTATGAGTTTATAAAGTACTTGTTCTAGGATACATAAAAAGTCAGCTATAAGTCCGTCAGGCTGCCTGTATACACATAAGAATATGATTTTTCGATATTTGTTAATAATGCATTCGGTGGATGCCAGTTCTATAACCATTTGTCTAGAAAAATTAATAATGTCAGTCCTGTTATGAGCATCATATTTATCTGCCACCAAAATAGCAGTTCCGCCGTGCCAATGTGTAGACGGTGCAAATAGTGAAATTGTCTGGTAATTATTGATTTTAGGAAAAACTTCATAATGTTTTACCCAGTTCTCTGTAACCAAGAAACAGTCTATATTTAATTCGTACAGCATTATTTCTATTTCATTAGTTTTATTCCTCAGCGACCGGACGTTATGGTGCATAACTCTTCTGGTCAATGTATGTTTATTGTTTATGTTCTTTATATTTTTCCTATTGTTTTCTGTCGCCTGTGAAAAAAACGAGTGATATTTGCATCGCAAGGCCATGAATCCATTGCCTTATCGAAGTTATTTCTGTCGATGGTCACCTTAAACGTCGTGTAATATTGCGGATATTTGGAATCTAGTTTTTCACATATTACTTCTGGAAATTCGGGTTTCAAATATGCACATATATCTTCACAATTAATTGCGGGATCTAATCTGGAGACATATGACAATGATTTTCTGGCAATTGCCTTAATATCATGAATTTTGGTCGAGACGCCTACAACTCCGAGCCATTTATTCTTTTTTTTTGGCCATTGATTTCCACAATGACGGTGCAGTATTTAAGTCAGCAGTTGACTTATCTTCGATGTTGGGAGCTAATGCTGTGGTTGGATTTCCTTATTTGGCCCCGAGGATGATTCCTTCCCGGAGGTTGAATTCTTCACGCGCGCCTTTCCGCTCGGTGCGCTTGGTGCTTTACTAGTTTTTGCGATTAATTCTTCTTGATTTTTATCTTCACAAACATTAGTCGATAGGGATCTGCTGTTCGGAATGTTGGTTATTGGAGTTTTGTTTTCTTTTTGAGCAAGTTTATCACAGATGACACCATCATGATCATTGTTTACATTTAATTTTTTGATTTTCAATGAAATTTAATTTTAGCAAGACAATATTTTCTTTTAAGACTGCATTTTTGCCGTTCATCTCCGCTACGAGTTTATTTAAAAGTTAAACATACCATTTAAGTAATGCATTTTCCAGGGATGTCTCGGTAACCTCAATTCCTTCAGTTTTGCAACAAGATATCCATATCCCTTTTAACGAAACTATTCCTTTAATTTTTTTGGCACAGCTGCGATGCGATGGTACGTGTTTCCACATTTTTTGCAAACCAGAACTTTAAATATTTGGTTTGTGCAACACTTTAAATATGGTTCCACAAGCTCACTATTTTTACTTGCTTAGCCCGCCATACTTGAATTTTTAAATCACTCATTTGGTACACTATGATATGTTGCTGATATTTTATTATTATCATATTATCTTTGTTCATATTCTCCCTGAAGAACGTAGTCAGTTTCTTAACATTTACTCTACTATTCTCCATGTGATCCTTTTTACGTATAGACTCTCAAACCTTCCTTTCTGTTTTAATTTCTCTCACTGATTTTACTTGTTCTTTTCCCATGCTGACTTTTTCTTTTCACATGTTGACCACTATTCCCTCTTCACATTGCTCCATTCTCCGCATCTAAACTTTTTAAAGTTTTATATCTCTTCTTTCCCATGTATCTTCTTCTCCACATTTACTCTTTTTGGAAATTTCCACTTGAGCTCCTCTAATTAATTTATCCATCTCTTTTAACGTCACCTTCATCTGAAAATTTATGCCTTTAATATTTTTGTAAAACTTATTGACTTTTTTCATTACCCACTTATATCTTCTTACAATAAGCTGGTAGCTATCCTCTCTTTCCTCTGCTCCCTTATTGTTAATTTCCACCGACACTGGGAAATGATCAGCTCCCTCTTGTTCTTCTACTTCGAAATTTTTCGTCTCCTCTTCTCCTTCTCCATTCACGACTATGTAGTCAATTATGCTTTTACCCCTCTCTCCTACATATTTATATTCGCCTTATTAATTACTTCTTATTTAGCATATCACTATCAAGAAACTCTATCATTCTTCTCCTTTCAGTATTTATTATTTTGCCTCTCGCTTGTCTTTCCTAAATTTCCCCATCCTCATTATTTCTTTCTCCCTTGCATCCACCAGTTTGAGCATTGAAATCTCCTTTCACTATTACATATTCTGATTTTGAAATAAGACGCTTGTTTGGTTTCACATTGGTATATTCAGTTTTCTGGCAAGTGTTTCGGTTAATGGCGACCATTCTCAAAGGAATTACAAATTAACTAAATAAGAAAGGTAATGTTACATTATTTATATTATAGTGTTAAATGCAAGATAGTCCAGAGATTAAGAGATTCGAGCTTGAAAGTAATTCATTATGATTATTAAGGAGATTTTTTCTGCATAGTGAATTGGTTTGATGTCTAATGTATGTCCCGTTGAGATGCAGTGTTCCCATAATCCTGTTCTCGCTTTATGATTTTCTATTGCCTTTTTGTGTTCGGTGTACCTTATTCCTCTCTGTTTGTCCTCCGTATTTTCCATCACAATTTTTGCAATTTATTTGGTCGATTCCAGATTTTTCTAATGTCTATTGTTTCGATTTTGTTGTTGTGGGATTTATAACTTTGTATTTTATGGAGTTGCTGATTTGATTACTTCAACAATATGCTTCTGAAACTGGGTGGTTGGGTCTTTTTTGCAGGTTTGAAAATTATTTTCATCAATGAAGCTCTTAACTTTTGTAATATATGTTTCCTTATCCAGAATCGTAATAGTGTTGCCCTTGTCTGCTTTGCAAATAACTAAATTATTGTTCTTACATTTGTTGTTGTTTTTATTCCTCGTAGGTGTTTGCTTCCCGGAAATTGTTTGTGGGATGTTTTGCTGATTACTTAACTGCCTTTGTGATGATGTTAGTTAATGGGATTTTGTTCATGTCTGATGTTATGTTTATCCGGTTCAGCTTTAGTTCTGTTTCGAGTGCAAGATTTTTCAGATTTTGTTCCGGATTTTTACGATCCGGAGAATATTTCAGTCCTTTATTTAGGAGTTCCATTTAGGTATGATTGAAATTGATCTTAGATAAGTTTTTCACCCTTGGATAAAAACTATGTGTCGAATGTGATGTTTTGTCTGCTCCTTAGTGTACATCGGGTTTTTGACTTTGTTTAAGTTTATTGAGTTTTTTTTTGTGTTGGTTGATATAATGTTCGTGTTTTAATATTGATTTCTTCATTGGCTTCTGAAAGTTAGATGTCGAATGTTATATTATACAGACGCTTGGTTAGTTCCAGATGCATGATTTTCAGTTTTCTAACTGGAGCCAGAATGTTGTTGCTTTTTCAAGGTTCTTGTTGCTTCTAAGGATATGTATTAAACCATATGTGATTTGAATACTTCTTCTACCTTAATTTTGCCTTTTTGTACTATGCAGCTAGTTTCCGTCACTTGCGTTTTTAATACGATAAATACTTTCTTTACTGCACTCTTGATGAAACAAAAATAGAACTTGGAAGAAACACCAACAAATCATCCATATTGAACTAACAAAGCGTCTGAAAATTATTGAAATATACTGTGATTATCCTGTACCTTCTGTTTCCTATCCTTAATATTCTTTCTTGGACCTCTTCCTTTTCACCTTTTAGAATTCCATTTTTTCTTAACCTCTGTAATTATTTCTCCACTAGGCCTACCCTTATAATTGCTCTTTACCGCTGCCTAATACAAAGAATTTTACACATTGAGTGAATATTCTTTCCACTGATATTATAAACTAATACTTCATTGTAGCGTTTTCCCTTATTTTTTTCTTTATTCTTTTGTTGAACTTAAATAATATTAATAATTATTTCCGTATTTTTTATATATAATTTCTAATGTATAAGTTATTACATTGGGATTAGTTTTACAATTCTCTTAGGTTTGATGAGTCTAAAAACTTATTTTTTGTAACACAATAACGAATCTATCAATACTTCCAAAAGAATTAACTTAGAAACCACCCTCTTGGCTCGTTCCATTCTTTACCTTTCACCCATGTCTTTATTAATCCAACCCAATAATTATCCCTTCTAAATTTCTGTAATTTCTGCCTCTCTTCTCAGTTTCTCAGTATCTTCAAGATGCCCAGAAACTTCCTCTAACTGTCCTCTATTTCTTTCCTTTTCTCTTATTTAATTTCTTTATCAAATCTACCTTTTTTTCCTTACTTCTAAATTTTCCCCCTTTGTTTCTGTTCCCTATTTCCTTGTAAGTTTTTTATCCCCCTTTCTTCTGCTAACTCGATTTCATTTTTTGACTTATTCTACTTCCAAACTTTCCTATTTATTACTAATTAATTAATAAGTATATATTTTTAGTCGATGACTTCAATGTCAGGTTCAATGGTGATATTCAGGATAAGTCTGCTCTCACCGATATTATACTGAGCTACGGTTTGAAATTTTTAGTTGACTTTCCAACACGTCTAAACAATTGCATAGACAACGTAGGTACCAATGTTTTTTAATTAGTTGTACGACCATTTGAAACGGGAATATCAGATCATAGAAGAATATTGTTTGATATAACAATTATGGAATCAAAAACTTGTAAACCAAAAAATTAAATAATTCGGCCCACTGCTGCCTGCCAATTTACTCTATTCCAACGTTTAAAAATATAGTCCTTCTGTTTCATTAATGATTAATTAACTACAAATGAGTGTACTAATTTATTTCTTTCTATATTTCTAACTCGCTTTTAAATGTCTTTTCCTGAAAAAAAAGAATAAAATCTTATAATCCATCAAATCAAATAAAATGGTTTAATGATAAACTCTGAATGTTCGGATTAGGTAAACGTGTTCTCAAAATCGTGACCTGTTTGCCAAAACCGTTATTTATTGCCAGAAAATAAATCGAAAGGCACAAACAAGCGAACTACGGGTGGCTTTTTTGGGCTCAATCCATGTCTTCCTGGAAGAAGAAGTCCGGTCCGGGTTGCTAAACATGTGGTCAATACCTGGCGAGGCTCTAAGGGATCGCAAACTCATCACCACCATCTTCACCTCAATAAGAGTTTTCTTTATGTAAACATTTTTATAAATAATCAGTATATCTTTTCTTGTCATATTTTTCAAAGACAATAAACTTCTGCGAAATGGTCAGTATGGTTTTAGAAAAGGACGTTCCATTACAGATGATATTATAGACTTCACGGAAACTATCATTGATGGTTACGAAGAAGGATCAATATCCAGAGCTAGTTTTCTCGACCTATCCAGAGCTTAACGAAATCTTGTTAAGGGAGATGTATTTTTACAACTTGCATGTGTCTTGAATGATGAAACTGTGTCCGACGAGCTGCTACTAATACATGGTGTGCCACAGGGCTCAATTCTTGGGCCTCTTTTATTCTTAATTTATATAAATGATTTACCGGACACAGTGACAAAGAATTCGGGCATAGTTGGTATCCTACTTTTACCATGCACTCCTCATGTCATTATCAATGTAAGTCCATTCTTTCAAATTTTTCAACTTATTTTTATTTATCATCACCTTGACTCTATCCTCTCTCTGCTCAAGTTTAACAACTACTGCCTTTCCCCCTCCCTCTATGTTAAAACTGTCTTGGGTCGCTACCTCTATTTTTAAGGAATATTTCATTAAGGTCACTATCTCTTCTTTATTTGTGAATTCTTTTCCCTTAATTACAACATTGTTTCTTCTCTCCTGTATTTCTATTTTTTCTATCTGATCTTCGAAATCCATTATTCTGTTCTGTGGAATTTCTTTTTCTTTTCTATATTGGATCAAGTAAAACCTCTTCCTATTTTATTTATTTTCCATTTACAATATTAATAGCAACTGAGGAAATATGATGATTAAAAAACTTCTTCTATAATACTGAGTATTTCGTATTAGTGCGCAGGTCTATTAGAGAGTACAATTTTTGGAATTAATTGAAGTCCCTGATGAGCAAACTATACATACGCTATTGAAACGTTTCTCACATGAAGTTACATGCTGTCTATCCGTTGAGATTGCAGTAGTTAAACGAATATTTCGAGAATTTAAGCCCGCTCTTCCCGGGATAAACTTGTGAGACACACTACTTGGAAAATGCGAGTGCATATGAATTGGCGCATTAAATATGTAACACGTGCCACTCGGCTGAAATCCCCAGGGTCGTAAAAATGTGGAGAGGCAACTATGTCATTACTTATTTTCTGCGTTCTCCCTTACTCCTCGGAGAGTTTTATTGTGGAAGCCTATGCATTGTCTCGCCCTGTGCGTGCGTGCAAAAGGATAAAAGGGAGGGGGGAGAGTACTGAAATGTAAGTAAACTGAAACTGAAGCGAGACATGGCAAAGTGTTTAAATCCACATGTTTCTAGTTTATATTAAATGTTACAGAGATGTTTTCGAATGTATTCATAAAAGTACCTCATCCAAAAATACGTAAAATCATTAGAGTTAGTGGATGGGTTGAAAAATTTTAAAGAAAAGTATTGTAATATTAATTATAGTGAATGTAAAGGTGAGTACTAAAAAGGATGAACAAAGAAATGAAATTACAATAACAATAAAGAAGAGCCTATTTAGTGCACACATTACGTAACGATAAGTATGCATTGCTACAACTAAGATTAGAAGGCAAAATTGACAGGTCGGAAAAAAGATCTCCGTCAATTATTACATGATATGACCGTCAAAAGTCGAAAAATATTACTTTTAATTTTTATTCTGTAATTTCAAACTAATTTCAATCTATCCTATGAAGTACGAATCAAAATAAAATTGGAATAGGATTTTATTATAAGCTCAGTTATAGAAGAAAATTACGTAAACGTTTTTGGGATCTGATATTGAACGCTGAAACACGTTTTGCTATATAATGGCTTCAACGCCATAATTACAATTTACTGTTATGATTCTCTGGTCCCTCAATTATTTCTTTTAGAGGGTGGAGGCAATAATATTACAGTTCGTGGAGCGACCCTACTGCTAAATGATTATTTAATGTAACGTTACGTGCTCGAATTCTATCATAACAGGTCGTAGAGGTGTTTACATTGATGAAAGTGATTTAATGTTGTATTTACAGTGAATGCATTATATATGTTAATTAGAAACGTTGTTTATTTAATATGTGTGATTCAAATATATTCAAGAGGTCACTAATTAATGGCAAATATGTTTAATAGTTTACATTTAGTACCTGTATATTAATTACTTTAGAAGTTGTCTGTTGAAATTATAGGAATTCCGAATTTAAAGACCTTAATGTTCTACATAATTCAAAAATAAACGATTATATTAATAATACAATGTTCTTATAACTCAAGAACACATACTTGAAGATAAATTTATATTTAGTATTGAAGGATATTATTGTAGAATCGTATAGTCTATAGTAATATAATGTATTTATTTTGTTCAAATTGCAGGGTTATACATATTATTTGTTAGTAATATTGTTGTTTTTTTTTTGTAATTCTCTTGTTTGTAGTCCTTTATTTCTCCTTCTCTTAATGATTTTACGTGTGAGGGTATTTTTTTGTATGTGTTTCTTGTGTCTGTTGTGAAGTGTTGGGTAAATTTATATTATTAAAATAAAACTGCATTTATTAAGTAGCTTAAACAGTGGTAAAAAATCGGGAGAGTAATATTGCATTATTATTACCATACATTTTAATGTAAACTCAAACAAAAATTAATGGATACAAATCGAAAGTCTAAAGACGGTACACACCTCATTCCTTATTTATCAGGCTCGAGTTCGAAGCCAGTTTTATCCGTAAACTTTCGACGGAACAGATCTTCGGATAAAATATTAAACGGCAGTCGGATCTGCCCGAAAAATTACCACCTCTGCGAAACTTCTAAATAATTATCTCACGGGTATTTAATAATTCAGCGAAAAAAAGGTTCAACCAGCGAAAAGCAAGAAATTAATTAAACCTCGCGGTGAATTATACATGTACGTAACTCCCGTCGCTGTAATTATTAAAAAAAATGCTCGTGCGTCGGTGATTTCTCGGAGGCACGCTTTTGTGTGGGGAATTTGTGTAAAATTGTAATGGATTAAAAGAGCCGGGCCATTTATATTTTCCATTTGTGGGCGTTTTGTGAAAGGGCCCTTTGTGCCGGCCCTGGGATCGTACTCTAATTAAATGGTCGTTTTTGTCATTTTCCCTAACACAACAAAAACGTCAAGGTATCTTCAATACAAATGTCCTCTTTTTTACATTTATAAGCTAAGTATTATTTACCAGGCTCTATTGGATATTTCCTATCACTTCAATTCATGCGGATGAAATAAATTTAACGTTGGCGAAAGTGTATAAATTGATCACAGAGTTTACGGTATGTATTCCTTCACTAAGACCTTATACCTTCAAGTGACAGCTTAGGAATATACACGTATTTACCATCCAGGCAAGTGTTTTAATTCATAGTTTATAGATCAAAAGGGTTCTTCCTCTGAAATTCTTTATATCTAATCCGTCATTTTCTAACTTTGATAAAATCATATTTGTGATTTCCTCAGCAGTTTTTCCTTTAGTTTCTACAAAGTCAATAAACGATTCTGCAACTTGAACTACGCTGCCATCAATAACAACATATCTTATAATTTGACTGGTCTGATCTCTGTGCGAAATATCTGGAGTGCTGTTAAATATCATACAAAAGTATTTAGCTTGCTTTATTTGATCCATAAGTGTTTTTCTCACTGCGCCTCCCAATAGCTCTATGAATTCATTCCGAATTTTCGGCGACAAATAGGAGATACTATATTTATTACCCATCTTAATTTTTACTACATGTTCACGTAATACTAGGTCGTACTTAGCCAACAAGTCAACAAGATCTAGAAAATTTCCTCTATTTTCCATTAGATTGATGTTTTCACGATGACCTCAAAACGCCAAATTTTGTTTTGCCTAGAATCTAATTATATCAAGTATTCTTGTAAGAGTTTCCTTCCATATTTTTGTTTTCTTGTCAGTATTCTGTTGTTGTAGTTTATCAAAATTTGCGCCATGCCCAAGTCTTATTTCTAATACCTTCCATTGGGAAAATGATCGAATGTGCAGTGGGCTCAACTCGTGTTGACTTATTTTGGGATTAAGTTCCCACCATTTGTTAAAACCATTTTCCTTGTTAAAACTTGATTGACAATGAAAATCAAACAGTTTGTAGCAAAAACAAAATAACCAGTCGCGATTAAGCTTTCTTGTTTCACCTTTGGCGTTGATTGTTACCAAGAGGTTTTACTCCTTCACTGAAATCTGCGTCTAAATTTTGAATTAAAATTGAATAGGAATACCCTTGTACTGTCGTCAATTTTGTTAGGCCATAATCCAACATCAATCATAGAAATGGACGGACTAATTTTAGTAGCAAACTCTTCATCAGAACTTAAACTTCTTTGCTAGTATGTGAGGTAGGTCTTTCCTCTTCAACAACAGTGGAAGAAGTTTTTTCGCCTTCGAGGCCTGCTTCTTCGCCAGTGGTTGACGCAACAAAATTAAAACAGTTGATTCACGGGAGATGAATTTGAGTAGTGCTCCAGTATTTTTATTCTGTATTTCCTCGCTTGCATTATTTTTCTTTCTAAATAACGCCCCGCTTTCTTTTATTCGTTTCATCCTATTCTCATGGAGATTGACCTAAGGTCGAAAGTAGTTGAAGTAAAATTAAAAAATCAGTGAAACAAACCAAGTGTTTTAATCAAACTTCTATTAATAAAAAAATCTCGCTTGGTTTTTCTGCAATTTTCAGCAAACATTAAAATTTGATTCTTGACAACATTTTATTTTCGTGATTTTGTTTTTTTTGCCCGGTGCGGACCGCAACCACCGCCCGCCCATAGGTATGCCACTGAATTAACTAGATTCAATTATTGTATCTGCTGCAATTTGAAATATTCTCACATGAAATTATAAAACTATATATTAAAACCTCACCTACTGATGAGATTGAGAGATTGAAACTCGTAAGTTAATTGGTAGAATATTTAAGAATTGATGATTTATCATATTTAAATTATCATAAATTCATTTCTTGTTCATATGTTGTCACACGAAATTTACTTTAAAAAAACTAAATTTGTCTGACAGAAATAAACTAGTATTACTTTCAAAATGGTACTATTTTCAACAGATTTTGTGTAATTGAATATCTGCTTAAATATTAGTTAGGGGGGTAGTTGTTTCAAAAATGATTGGTTTTGCTGTCATAATAAGATGTATTATTTTAGATTTACCCAATCTATTCTATTAGTTAATTTATTTCAACCGCCTAAAGGACTCTAATATAGCGGGTGTTTCTAAATGAACATCGGGGTTGTATATCATCAAGATAGAAAGTACTAGTTAGAAAGGCCCATAAAGACATAACACAGAAAACATACAATGTAGGGAAGTAACGTTGCAATTGTACCTTCTGGTCAGGATGATCTGATCCCTAGATGCATACATTATGAGTTCACTAGCCATTTTTGCTACTAGCGCTATCTAGCGCATACGCGTAATAACCAATAGAAATGTCCTGAGTTGCTATTTCATTTCATGTATTAATTATGATTTTAAGTTTTACGTAATAAGTAGTGCTAAGCGTTAAAACCCCGATATTCGTAAGGAAACAGTAGTAGACCCAGTGAAAATTAGGGGCATTGAGATGGCGCAGAGGGGGCGTGGGCAGATTAAAAAATGTAGTCTAAAAAGGTACAAAATGCACGCTAATTACGTGCTAAGATAATGTAAATTTACTATCCTTTAATTTTTGCTATTGTTTATTACGTCTACGAAAATTCACGTATTGCTGTAGGAGGGGCAGCAGATTAAAATCATTCATTACTAAAAATCTATAAAATAAAAAGTACTGCAATCAAGATTAAAATACAGAGATTGATACTTCTTTATATTTGTTGAAATTATAGTAAAATGAACATACACAAAATATCGATTAGTATAATATAATTATATAATTAATAATTGATTAATCGATGTTTTGTGTATGTATAAATCTAGAGAGGCAAGCAAACAGGTTGCGTCCGCGGTCCACCCAGTTTATGGTCTTTCACATTTACTTCACTAAATTGGCTTATTCGGAATGCGTTTTATTATTTTAAAATGAAATTGATTAAATTATGTTAATTTTCTGATCGTCGGTGTCTTCGGGACATTCGGAAGTCAGCAAGTTATATACATACATCGACAGGTCTAAGTCCCCATTTACCCTTGCCCCAGCGCGGCGGCCGCCCTTATCTTTTGCGTTAGGTCTTATAAGCTAACCAACAAAAAAGAAGAGACGGCAGTATTGTGCGGATTATATTAAATACAGATTTATCGAAAATCAATAATCGCCATTGTGCCTTATTTGCAAAAAAAACATTTTTAAATGAAACGATAAGGATAAAAATGTGACCTACTTTCAAGACATCAAAAGGAAGTACGAAATTCAGCTAACTATATCAAAACTTTTTTTCATCAGCTTCTAAGCAAGACGATGATGGACTTCGAGCTTCGTACAATATCTCATTGTTGATTGCTAAAATAGGGAAACTACACACTATTGGGGAATATTTAATTTTAGTAGCAGTAAAAGAAGTAATAGCCACTGTGCACTAAAACAAGTTGCAGATATTATCCGAAAAATTCCTTTGAGTAATAGTTCTGTGCAAAGAATAATTGATGATATGGCTAAAAATATTGAAAAATCATTGTAGAATTATCTGCAGACTTGTTAATGTACAATTCAGCTAACAATAAAGCGTTGTTTATTTTTGTACTTGAGGTTATTAAGGATGAGAAAATTTGTCAAGAATTTGGAAGCGGATACAAAAGAAAAAACTATAATTAATACTTCGGAAAAGTTTTGCGCCGAAAATGAAATTCCTTTGAATAATATTTTGTCAGTTTCTACGGATGTACCGGCTATGATAGGGAGTCAAAAAGGCTTCATACGAGAATGCGTTTTTAAGGTCGCATAAATGAAATAATTTTAGAAAATTGCAACTCTAACCCAATTCTCAGACCTACGAACTAACTTGTGAATACCTGCATAAAAAAGGTTTATCCTTCTCTGAAAAATACTCTGAAACTGCATGCTTCACTTCTTTATCGGTAGAAAATTTCTTTCCTGGAAGCTCCTTTTTCAGATTTGGAAAGAGATGATAGTCGCTGTTAGCCAAATGTGGGCAATAAGTGGGTGATCAATGATATCGAAGCCCATTTTATGCAAAGCAGCTAACGCAATTCGACTTTTCTGACAAGGAGCATTGCCGCGCAAAATCAGGACACCTTTGGCTAATTTTCCTTTTCTTTTCTTTCTGATAGCCTCATTTAACCCTCAACTGCAAAGCTTTTTAATTTTTATTTGGTTTTCCTGTTGAATCTTTTTACTGTGATCATCGGTTCCTTCCCACATAGAGTGGATATATCAAAGTCACACACTTATTAAACTTCCAAATTATTGAGGACATATTAAAATTATCAACATTGCTTATATATTCTTCACAGGATTCTTTTCCTTCATGTTCATTACTTCATCTCTATGAATTTTACAGTTTAGAATTTTGTTTCTTGCCCCCTTCCCAGGGAAAACATTCCTTTTTGCTTCAAGTAGAGAAGAAGTGGTACAGAACAAAAGTAATTATCGAAATATATTTTATGGTTCACAAACATTCTCATTCTTTTTCAATCTCTTGTCATCATTTCATCATTTAGGCTCATTTCTTAGGATTAGATTCTCCCATCCTGAGTACACTTTGAAGTAATAAGCGTAGCCATTTGTATTACAAAACACAAAAAGTTTGTAACGCCACTTCTTTGGTTTCTTGGGATTATACTGCTTAATGCTGTGCTTTGTTTTTGTAGAACAGATCTGTTCATCAATACTAAGACACTGTTTCTTAGTAATCGATGCAAAATGTTGATTAATTATTGTTATTATTTGATAAAGCTTATCATAATTGCTATTTGTATCAGGAGCATTTTCATTGTTAGCACAGTGAAAAATGCTTCTAATAAACTCAAATTTATTCACTGGCATGGTATTTCTCACCAAGTCATCTAAGCGTGAACTCAAGCCTTTTCATGTGCGTTCAAAATTGTTCTGAATATTTATTGTTGTTATTTTTTATTTAGGAAGGGTTATGTAAGCATATTGAATAAATACATACCAAATACTAAATACCTACAATTGGGTGCAACATATTCCTACACCTAGTAACATTGCTAACTGATAACGTTATTAAAATCCCAAGATATTTATGAAGTTCAGCTTTCGTGAGATTCATGGGTTTATGCGGATCTTTTTGTGCACTTTCTTCGCATATTAGTTGAATTAGATTTTCTGTAAAATAGTAGGAAAAATATTCAAGAGTTTTTCAAATGCAGTCTCCTAAAACAGTGTTTCAGAGTCATCAATACGCAAATTTACCATCTTCCAAGACATTCTTGAATTTCTCTTTTTTCGCCAATTATACCGAATTGTTTTCACTTATATTTCAGAAGGTAATATTTACTGATAGTTTTCTGCAGAAATTTCGACATCTGAATGATCCTGATGGCAAGATTCTACTTAGAAAGTGACAATGACTAATATCAATTAAATCTCCCAAAAAGGGACAACAGCAGCATATTTGCCTAAATATATAACCAATGGAGAATTCAGAAGCGGTCAGCATATCTTACTGAACAGTGAATGGATGTGGGTCTGAGTGGAATAACATTGGATACCACTGAACTCCGCCCGTGATTCTTGCTGTCTAAATTTGTGTACGTGTTTCATTAATTTATGTATATTTTTGAAATTGTATTTTAAGCAAGGAAAACAAAGATATAAAGAATAAAGAATAACGGAGAATATCACTATCACTATCTTCATCTACACTGTCATATGGCATATCCAGCGAATTAATAAATTTTTCATGGTCTAACACAGTTATGATTCCATCACTGTCAACAAATGTCACTTTCTCTAAAATCTAGAAGAAAAAGCAGTTCCCTTAAATATTCCTCACAAAGTTGGCATTAGTGCATGATGTTGCTGAATTATTATGATGCGAAATTAATTTACACGTAATTTATATGAACACTATAAAGATAACATACCTAATTATAACAAAATATTTTTTGAATGTCGTTATTATGTCCCTGAAGAGATACACATTATGTAGAAACCTTACAAAACACAGGGTAGAAATAAAACGCGTTGCAGAACTGCAACACTTTGCACTTAAGGGTTAACTGCTCTAAAATTGAAGACACTATTCTCCGGTTATAGAAACACCCATTTCCTTAGAATCAATCAACAAAAGTTTTTCTGTCCCAGAAAACTGAGGCCATGAGCTTTCTCATCGACTGCGACACTTTGAATTTCTTAGGCGGTGGTGTATCCTTTTTATGTTGTTTCATCTTCAGTAATAATTCGCTCCAAAAAACCATCATTGTCTTCAATACACACGAACATTAGACGCGCTGCTGATTTTGTGGCGGTGTAAGCAATCTAGGCACCATCGTATACTGACTTTTCACATGCTGAGATGATTATGGAGGACCCTAAAAATAGTCGACTCCAACCATTTCTACTATTTTTTTTTTCAAACGTGCATCCTCCAATATTAATTTTTCAATATTTTCGGTGGTATCTGAAGTAGTAACTTCAACAGACCGCCCAGGTCGGGTATCGCCTTCAATTGATTCCCTGCCTTGCTTAAAGAGGTTCTCCCTTAACAAATGAAATCTCTTCAAATATGGTTTAGACACTTTTTCCTTGCTTGGAAGGGAACTTTATATAGGTGCGGAACTCTATTTTCTCTATACTGCACAATTTCTTTCGATTTAAGTTGCTTGATCGACGTTCGTAATGATGATACTCGGTATAAATACTAATTATAGTCACTGAGAATACGTTAGAATCTGCGTGAGCACCCCTGCCACCCACCATCCCCGCCATTCCGCGAACTTAAAAACGCACCCTCTTAGGTTTTCTCTGATCTGCTTGCATTGTATTGCATAATTCATAATCAACATTTTGTTGCGAAAAATCTGAGTGACGCCTCCATATATCACTGAAATATGTCATTAGATCATTTAATTAAATCAGAAGTAACTCGTTGAATTATAGATTATTTAGTCAGCTCAGCTTTGCAATGCCGATGATGAAGATTTCAACCAATTGTTGCTTCACATAGAGGTGCGCTGGCTATCTAAAGGTACTTGTTTGACTTGATTTTAAAATCTGGATCTGGATCTGTGATAGAGTTCCTAGAAAACAAAGACCCAGATCCGTGCGACAGACTCATCTCATCAAAGAACGATATTGCTTACTTGACAGACTTGTATAAATGGTTTGATGATCAACCTCCAACTTCAAGGTGATGACTTGAACTTGATTAAGACAAAAAAATTTGTATCTTAACTAGTATTATATATCGTCAGACCGGAATATAGTTATGTATGCATAGTATATTATCTGTACAATTTAAACTTTTATGTTAGAAGTACTTCACCACATTACGTATAACGGAATACTCCAGAGTTCTGTATTCCATATTTCTGCGAAATTGATTAGTTTCATTTTCCACGGTGGTTCCAGTAGAAAACTGATTGAATTTTCCTCGGAGGGAAAGCGGCGGCAACGGCAGCGGCTCGGGATCGTATTCAAATAGGGGCGGTAGATTATTCGTGCGCGATAAGGGCCGCCACCCTAAGAATTATAATAATCTCTAGCTGTAATTCATGCGAAAAGTGCGATGGCAAACTTCGCTGCACGGGGACGAGAACTTTCAACATAAATTAGGATGTACGGAATTTCGGATCTCCAAGATTATTCCGAACTATATTACGAGTTGGCATTACATATACATACGTATGATAATTAGGTCTGAAGTATTCGTTCGCAATTTAAATTATATAACGCCGTATGGTAGGTGGAAAATTTATTATAAACAAATTAAAAAACTAAACGTAGGAAATAAGGATAAGTAGAAATAATACTACTATATATCAAAGTTAAAAAATTGTTTTTATTTATATTCGACATGTATAATGAAATTGAAGCCTTAATAATCAACAATAATATATAACACAATATTAGGTGAACACTTGTTTTGTTCAACAAGGTTTCGATCAAGAGTGTAGCGCAACAAGCATTAAATTTATGTGACAGCAAATATGGAGAACTGAAGACTTAAAGATACTCATTTACATCTTTAATCATTTCTTAAAATCGGAAAAATATATAATCTAGGGCTGAAAGATCATTGGTTGATGACTAATGAAGAAGGAGAGATTGAGCATTAAAATTGTCATATTATTGTAAGATTACCTTTAATAAAGATATTTATCTCTCTATATAATCTACATTTATATTAATACAGTATTTAAAGCACACATTTACATATTTAGTTATATAAATGTTTTGTTTATTCTATCTGAAAATTTCTTTGGCAATATAATATATTTATAAATAATCAAGCAAAATAAGTTTTTACTTCTACATAGACAGAAATTTTATATTAGCTTATTTAAAGCCTTTTAAAATTATCTTAACATTACCAGTGACTTACACTCACTATTGTTTTCCATCGATAAATTAGAAAAACAAAATATTTTTTTTAATAAACTGCAAAATAGCTACAAATAAATTATCTATTTATAACTTATGTCACAACTTTGCAATGGAAATAATTTATATTAGTGGGTATTTTATTTTTATATCCTATAAAATAATTAACACAAATGAAATGTATAGGTTTATATATATTTTTTTAAATCCCTTTCACGTACTGGAATTAGCGTAGCGTGCTGCTAATAAGCGGTGAATGAATTACATTCAGATTTTAATTAGATATACAAGCGGTTCTTAATTAG
This sequence comes from Ontholestes murinus, assembly GCA_963969525.1. NCBI lineage: Eukaryota > Metazoa > Arthropoda > Insecta > Coleoptera > Staphylinidae > Ontholestes > Ontholestes murinus. The sequence continues at coordinate 22,337,375 of OZ018390.1, read as the reverse complement.
CGAGGTTTTTAAATACTACAATCGTAGTTTTTTACCATGTACTACTCTATTAATAGTACTTAGTGTAATGAGTACAGCTAGTACACTTTAATTATTGCTCAACGTGAAATATTTTTTCTTTATTAAATAGGGAAATAGATAAATGAAAATATAAATTAAAATAAAATTATGATTATTTAAAAGAAATACGATTTCACCGAGCAATTTGATTAATGGTCTAGAATACATGAAGTAAAACCTAGCAAACCTATATATTTTGGTAATTTATTGACTAAAATGTTATCATCACTATTTGTCAATTTTAGTCTACGCTGATGATGTAAAACTTTTATAAAATAATATATAATATAAATACAGAACTTAGTAGTCTGAGTGAATGGTAGAATATTATTTATTTATTTTTAAACATTTTTAAATGTTATTCGATGTCCATAGCCAAAAGCAAACATTTCCATGACTTCTTATAGTATTAATTCCTTCAAATTGTCAAAAGTTATTTCAATGAAAGATTCAGGTGTAACATTAAATACTAAAATATAATTTAATTGTCATATATTAAATATTATAAACAGAGGATAATTCTATGAGTTTTATTTGCCAAATTGGCAAATATTTAAATATTGATTATCTTAAAACACTTTAGTATTCATTAGTTAGATCCCAGTTGGAAGTTGGAATATGCTTCACCAATTTAGACTCCCTTAACGTCAGCTAATAGCTTGAACATCTCCAGAAAACGTTCTTGAGATGTATGTAGTATAAAACCCGAGTACAACATATATCTGGGGTATACATATTGATTAATAATTTAAAATTAAATTCATTACAGGATAGTAGATAGTATTAGGTACCAAAATATTTAGCTTCAATTTTTTTGTCCTTACTTGATTAAGCTCTGCAATATATGTAGCTATTTGGGTTACATTTACTTGCCAAGTAAAATGATTGATTGAATTGTGACCATTGCCTAGTTGATGTTAAACTGTTGAAATCGAAGATTGATAACAAATAATAACAAATTAATATCACCGTCGCCTATCATTTTTTCCATATTTGAAAAATGCACGAGTGATTTCTTCTGCAGATGTGATATCCACAAAACTAACTTGGCTCTAAATTATTTTACACATCCCATCATTTTAGCTAAATATTTGTCTTTTTCCTTGCAGCTATAAGTATAATTATTTCAATAGTACTATTTATAATCTTATTTAAAAATACGAGATCGTTTATAGTTCTGCGTTTTTCTAATGTACATAAATTCAAATCATGCATGATTATATCATATTTACCCCTAACATGTCGTATTCCCATTTTAAATTCAGCACCTCTTAAAAACTTCTGCTGGATTCGTTCAATTTGTTTAATGTCTCTAGTCAAATAACGAGACCAAATAGGTGACGCATATGTTAGAGTAAGGCGAAGTATGGAACAGCAAAGAATTTTAAGTGTCAATATTCCAAGTGATTGAGATATTTATTGTTTATAGTTTGTTTATTGCGAGAAAACGATATAATTGAACATTTACTAATGTTGGGAAAGAGTTTAATTGTCACACCACTCGAATAAACCATTGATATCTCATTGCATTTCTTGACAGTCATTCATATTCTTTATGACTCTATACAATTTCAAATCATCAGCAAATAGTAATAAGTTGCAATATTTTATGTGTCTAGATATGTCGTTGATGAATAGTAGAAATAATATTGGTCCAAAATGTGATCCCTGCGGAACCCCAGATACTACAAAAATTTGTTTTGACAAAAAGTTATTTACTCGCACATATTGCACTCTATTTTTCAAAAATTATGAGAACCAGCGAATTATGTCGTTATTAAATCCTAGTTGACGTAATTTTAATATTAATATCTTATGATTTACCCGATGAAACGCCTTGGAGAAATCAGTGTATATACTATCGACTTGATCATATTTATCCAAGGCGTTTGACAAGAATGTTTGGTACTCCATTAAATTATTTAGAGTAGAGCGTCCTGGCATAAATCCGTGCTGTCTCACAGAAATTATATTATGACACATTTTTCCAACTTTACCAGAAACAATATTATCTAACATCTTGGGTATGACAGACTGAATACAGACGTCTCTGTAGTTTTCTACATTATCACGCAAACCTTATTTATAAATACAAAGCCCGATCTGAGTGAAGTGGAAAACAAGTTAAAAATTGGTTTTACCAATCAACAAACACAGTTGCTTAAAACTATACTTGGTATACCGTCAGGACCTACAGAACATGAGTGGCGCAATCTTAATAGTGCATCGAATGTTTCTTCTAAAGTGATATCCAAACCGAAATTTTGATTTACACCAATGCTATTCAAACAAACTTCTTCTAGCTCCTGAAGGTCAACATCTGCATCTTTGATGTATACGGATGAAAAGTATTTTGCAAACATATCAACTATTTCCTTGTCTGTCATTGTATTTCATAACATTGGGAAGGTTATTTCCTTTCTGAGTTTCCTTTACATTTCCAGAAAACTTTCGGACTTATAGAGTTCTGTTTTACTTAAATATACCTCATATAAATGTTTACTTAAAGTTTTACATTTCATGCGTAAATTACTAAAAGTTATATAATCTTCGTATTTGAGTGACAATTTGTACGTTCTATGAGCAACTTGCTTTTTCCGAATACGACTGATTAAATCAGTATTAAACCAACAAGGAAACCTATTGTCTTTACACTTTATATTTTAGAAGGTACATATAATTCAATTCCTTTTTTAAGGCTACGTAGAATTTATCAAGACTCTTATTTAAATCATCTTCCTTATCTTTTAAAATGAGGTCCCAATTTAACATGGAATAATATAAATTTAGATTGATAAAGTCACCTTGATTAAACAATGGGGTTAAACAATTATTGATATTTACCCAGTCTATATTGGGTAAATTGTAATGGCCACATATTACAAAATAATGATCATTCGATTGATTGCATAGATTATCTAAGGTTGCACAATGACTAATATATAGGTTATTATCAGAAGGAGACACAAATATTTGTTCGATTGAATATTCACTTATTGTTATTGCACTAGCATTCAAACATTTTTTTTATTGCTATTGGGGTATATTAATAGCAATAAAAAAATGTTTGAATGCTAGTGCATCTTTTTTGTTGCTTGTATTAGGATTACGATCGCATCTAAAGATATCTTATTATTTGACCACTTTAATTCACTATTTTTCAAATCTTCAAAAAGCCACGTTTCCGTTAGAATAATATCATAGACGTTACAATTAATGCGTAACATAATATCATTAATTTTGGTTCTCATACTACCCACATTTTGATAATACATATTTAGGAGTTATTTGCATTAGAGTTATCGACATGCTCAGATGAAATTAAGTATGGAAGATTATTTCGGTACTTTATAATCCAATTAGTGTCGCCGTTATCCTTTTTAACTTGAAGATCATGGAATATATTCTTCATGTGCTGTCTTTGATTAACTGTTAGATCGGCATTCAAATGATTTTTACGGTTCTTCGTGAATTTATTCGATTTTAAAACCTTTTTAGTAATTTCTTCATCATCAAATGAAAATTTAATAGGTCTTTGCGAGTTTGTTTTAAATTTCCCAATCCTGGCGATATTTCCCAATCCTTGGCTCGTTATTAATAACCACACTAGTTAATATATCTTCAACAGTTTTTCTATCTTCGACAGATTTAGTATCAATTAAATTCGGTGCTGATTCAGCAATATTAAATTAATGGACATTATTTTTTCGTGTATTTCTTTCTTCAATTTCAGAAAGAACTTCTTCAAACTACACACTGTTGTGTGCAAAAGCCTCGATAAGTAACTGTTTCGATTGTGAGCTCTCTAGTTTAGCTAAATGACATTAAATATCAACAAATCTTCTTTCTATAGAAAGTCTCAAATCCGATAAGGTTTCTTTAATGTCTCATCATGTTCTTAAGGTATTATGGATAACCTCATCTGTTATTTGTCCTATTATGGGAAATTTTTTCAGTAGATTTTAGAACAAAATAAAAACAATAATCATAGCATATGGACCCAACTTAGATGAAAAAGGAGAAGAAAATGATGAATTTTGGAAAGAGTCAAACATAGTAACCGAAGAAGCAAAATGAAGCATATATTTCGCTGGAGATCTTAATGCAAGAGTAGGAACTATAGACAAGGAGTATGAGAAAGCAATAGGATAATAAGAAGAAATCACTACAAACAGCAATAGAAAACAGGTGATAGATTACTGCATGATAAACAACCTGATAATAACGAACACATTTTTTTAACACAAGAACATACACAAACATACAAGAGAAGTGAGTAGTAGAAAGAAAAGTACATTATCGATTAAATGTAAATGTAATTATAGAAGCAAGAAACAGGAATCTAGTTCTAGATACATACATAGTTATAAGCAGAATAAGAGAAAAAACCGAAAATAATCAATCGAGAAAAACAATGGATCGAAACAAAGAGGTAAACACAAAAATAAGAACGTACAAACTAAGAGACACAGAAACACCAAAAATATAGAGAGGCATTTGAAAACATTATAGAAAGAATTGAGAATGAACTAGAAAATAAAAATCTGGAATAAATGTGGGCACTGTTTAAACAAACAACTCTAGAAACCGCAGCAAAAGTTTGTATAGTAAACAGGGCAAGAAAGAGAAATAAACAAACATTATGGTGGACAGAAGAGATAAGAGAGCAAATAAAACAAAAAAAAGTTAGCATGTAAAAATTATATAGGCAATAGGACAACTGAAAATTATGTGAAATATAAAATTGAAAGAGGAAAGACAAAAGAACTAGTAAGGCGACAAAGAAGAAACAATGGGAGGACTTTGGAGAAAAATTAGAACAAGATAGCAAGGGAAGCCAAAAACTGTTGAAAATGAAGATGACAACAAAGATCTAACAAATTTAGAAGAGCTAATAGAGATAATATGAGAAATTAAAAACTGAAATTATCCAGGACAAGACCAAATAACAGGGAAAATGATAAAAAACATAGGGAAAAAGGGAACAGAGTTACTTGTGAAAATTTACAACAAAATATGGGAAGTACAGCAGATTCTCAAAGACAGCAGATTTCATTAATTGTACCAATACACAAAAAAGGAGACAGAAATAATTTTGACAACTACAGAGTTATAACGTTACTATGCACTAACATGAAAATACTAGAACATATATAAGACAAACGAATAAGAGCAGTAACGGAGAAGACACTAGAAGAAGCACAAAGTAGATTCAGAACAGGAAGAAATATGCAGGACCACATATTCATGGTAAGACAACTGCTACATAAAATGCTACAGGAGAAAAGAAGAGTATTCCTAGCTTTTATTGACCTAGAGAAAGCCTTCGATAAAATACCAAGAAACAAATTATAGGAGACATTAACCTATTAATTAAATTTACAAGAACAATACAAACGCTGTAATATATAAGAATATAACATCAGAACCATTTGAAACAAAAGGTGGACTACGACAAGGATGAGGACTAAGCCCGGGATTGTTTATAATATACATGGAGGATATAATAAAAGAATGCAATACACTATAATACGGTATAACAATAAGGTAAAAATATCTTCAGAAAGAGTCACTTATAATAATAGATTAAAATATTTAAATTAAATTCCAGATTTCTTCAAATGAGTAGAATGCCGGCTCTATCAAGAAGTTATTTATGACTTTTTTAATAGAGTTTAATTCGAGATTTCAGTTTTTTGCGGTAAATCATTAAAAAACTTAATTGATAAATATCTGGAACCTGTCTGTGATTTTACTAGCCTGATTTCAATTGGGTAGACATCTAACCTGTTGCGAGTATTATATGTAAGTATGTTTGCATGGTTGACATAATAATTTGGACATCTTTTAATATGAAGTAAGCATATTTAAATGTATAACGCTGGCAGATTTAGTAATCTTTGTTGTCCAAAGGCAGCACGACAGGCATCTCTATAATTGTAGTGTGCTAAAATTCTGATAGCTCGCCTAGTCATAAAATTCGATGAAGTATCACCGAGTGTCCCCAAATTTTAATACCATTTGTTAAGTAGGACTGTATGAAACATAAATATGCATCTCTTAGCATATCGATCGATATAGAGTATGCCAACTTACGCAATACAAATATATTGGAGCCAAGTTTCTTTGTTAATGCATCACCATGGAAACTCCAAGTTAGCTGACCATCCAAGTAAAGTCCTAGAAACTGTACCTCTTGTCTAACTTGTTGGGTGTCTTTAGATACTGTCGACGACAGGGTTGCTGATTTGTCATCGTTCATCAGAAGGCCGTTTCTTGAAAACCAATCGGAATCTCTCAGTTTAGATTGCAATATTTTCCGCTTCGCTTATAGTGGTATCGTCCACATAGAGGCACATTTCTGTGCCTCTCATATATGCTAGTAAATCGTTAATATACACTAAAAATAGAAGCTGACCTAAAATCGAGCCTTGCGGGACACCATATGTTATTGCCGTTGTTGGCTGTGAAATATTTTTGTAAAACACACGTTGAGATCTACCAGATATGTATGATATGAGTAGTCTGCAGCTATCAGGGTGTATATTATATCAGTAGAGCTTCCGAATGAGAATCTCGGGTAACACGCAATCGAATGCCTTCGACACATCTAAAAATTTTGAGATACATGTGATACCTTTCTCAAAACAATTTATTATATTTTCAGTAAAGTTTATAATAGCCGAAGTTGTTGAGAGGCCCTGCCTGAATCCAAATTGCTTATCACTAAATAATTTCTTGGATTCGAAGTATGAAGCTAGTTGTTTCTGTAGAATTTTATCAAAAACTTTAGAAAATACTGCTAAAATGGAGATGGGACTATAATTATCAAGTGAATTTATATCTCTGATTTTATGTATCGGTATAATTTTAGCTTCATTTAAAATATCGGGAAACTTTCTGGTTGTTATATACTTATTTATTAGACACGTCAAATATTTGGTTTATCATTCGTTTTACTACGTCAACACTTAAGCCAAATACATCTCTACTACCACTGCTTCGAAGGCTTTTAATTACTGCAGCAACCTCTAAATTCTATACTACACTAAAATTAAAATACCCACAATTATTTGTGACCTGCTAACAAGTTGTAGTAATGGGATCAATGTTAGGCTTAGGTAATTGGCTTATAATTGATTTGGCAATGGATTCGAAATAAACACTGAAATCGTCGGCAGTTAAATACTATTATCTTCTTGTTTCATGTTGAGATTTCTTTTGTTATTTATAATTTCCCACTTAGCTTTTTGTTTATTCTTTGCTTTTTATAGATATTTGTGCTTTAGTTATTTCTTGGCCATAAAAGCGTTGTATTTATTCTTTAACAGCTTTAATTCTTCTGTGCGATATCTATTGTAAGCTTCATTAATTAAATTTATTCCTAATACCTTTTAATTCTTTAGTAAATCAATTAATTTGATTATTCTTTTTATGCTTTATATTTTTATTGGAAAAGCTGTTTCAAATTGTTTTATGAATATTACAGGATTCTGATTAAATGATGTATCTATATCCAGATCTGAGTAATTGCCCCATTGAACTGACTCCAATCTTTGGTATAAATAGATTATACCATTTTCTGTGATAGGACGAACTATTTTTCTAATTAGGTTATGATTATTATGGTATCTGTTGGAGAAATTTAAAGAGAATTGTATACCGATTTAATCCGATATTCCAGTTTGAAAAGGTTCAACTGTATAAGTTGAATGAATTGTAAGCCATATTATCAATTGTATTTTCAAATCTTGTGGGAAAAGTTTGATATCTTACTATCAATTAAATTAAACCTCACATTGAAATCCCCTGTTATAATTATTGTTTATTTCGTGTGTCGAAGTTTAATAAAACGTCAGATAAAATGTTTAAAGAAAAATTAAAATTGCCACTTGGCGAACTATAAACAACAAGTAAAATACAATTGAATTTAGTTAGGTACACTCCTGCAACTTCAATGTCCTTTTCTTTGGATACTGTATTCACTGGAAGAACTTTGAAATCAATACCGGTTCTCAACATTATCAGAACCCCACCGTGAATGAATTGTTTTCTTGCAAAACTTATTGCTACATTAAAATCACTAATTTTCAGATGTGATATTTCCGTTTCCGTGAGCCAATATTCACATAGACACAATGCCGATGGTTTAGTATCACTGTGGTTTAATATAATGTCTATTTCGTTTATTTTAGATTTAAGAGATTGAATATTAACACATAGTCCGACTTCTACAATTTAGTCACTTCCGTTGATTACTTCGCGTTTTTTGGAGATGATGTGCTTACGGGAAGTGTGTTACCATTTGTAGTGGTGGATAATCCTGCGGCAGATAGAATAGAACGCAGCATGATCCGTTTCTGGTACTTTGGAATATTGAAACTTCCTTGATATTGAGGCCATGTGATAAAAAATATCCTTAGTGTTGATAAAATTACAATTTGCCTTTTGACTACTCATATGAAGTGTGGTGTTAATTTCATCTAGTAATTTATTTAATACATGTCTGCCATGCCAATATGGATTACCAATTATATGAACATTGGTATTGGTAATCGTCTTCAGCTGTTCTGTAAGGTCTTTACCATTTAATCTACGACCTTTTATTGCGTTGATAATCCCACCAATAATAAAAACATGATCGTTGATATTGAGATCCTTGCAAATATTGTTAATATTAATAATAATTTCTTCTAATTTTGCAAATGGTTTTCGGAATATAGCGCAGTTTTTACTGTCAAAAATATTGTATATTATATCAGCAAAATCTTTTCTTAGGTTATCGGTCAAGAAAAGGATTTTACTATCTGAATTTAATGAATTTTTTTTCCGAATTTGGCTTAAAACTGATATATTGTAATGTATTATGTAGATAATTGATATTTCTTTGCAGGTCATTATTTTTTTGTTTAAATTATCAATTTGATTCAACTGCTTTTGTATTCTTTGTTTTAAAGGGTTTTCGGCAATATACTTATATTCACTTTTACCGTTCGCGTTGTCTACACCGACTTTTATATGTGCCGGTGATTCTAAACCTTGAAGTTTATCTTTTAAGTAATTAATTTCATCTTCAAGATCTTTATTATTTTTAGATACATTAAATGAGTGCTCTTTACATGATTTTAGTTCAGATTGCAGTTCGTCGATTGTTTTCGTTAGTATTTCTTCCGCCTCTATTGCTTCTTTTTCTATTAGTTTAAGCCTGTTTGTTAATTTATCGATGTAATTATTTTTATTTTTAATTTCAATATTTAATTCCTAAATTATATTAGATTTGGTTTTTTCAATCGATGAATTTAGTGAAACATTCTGAACATTATTTCTTTGCCAACACACAATTTTATGCTCTCCGACATATTTAAACTCCCTTAATTTATTTTTACAGCCTGCATGGTAAATACTGTGGCAGTGGATACAAACGTAGTTTCTAATTGAATAATGTGTTATTGGAACTATGAAGACTAATAAGGGCTTAACCGTAAACTTTTGTATATAGATAAGTTATATTAAATATTCATATAATAAAAATCAATGATTATGCAATTTTTATAATGATACTCTGTATATCAGTATAATACTTGCACATCTGGTAACATTTTCAAGGCTACTGCCTTTATCGTAAAAGCAGAATCTTTCTAACAAATGAAAATATATAATAGGTTCACGCAAAAGCCTCTATGCCGTGTACTGAACAACCCGCTTTTTATCTGGGTCCGATCCACTCGAAGAATATTTCTAGTTTTCCAAGGAATGCCAGGACGGATACGATATTGTAGAAAAACATAATAAATGGTTTTCCAATATTACATCCCACCAAAATTAAATGGATAAAAATGATATTTTTTATAATTATGAATCAAGTCAATATAGCGTAGAACTATGGACGATGAAGGAATTAAAATATTAGCAAAACCCCGTTTATTTATGAGATATCTATTAATTCACACAAATATTAAAATAGGGGCTGAAACACTATTTTTTGATAGCCAGTGGAAAAAAAAAACAAAAAAGAAGAATAATGGTAATTGTCCTATTATCAAATGTAATACTATTGTCCAATGAAGATGTTTATCTCTCTTTATTAAAATATTTTTTGCAGTTGTAAGTTGTTTCAATAAAGACATATATGTTCCTATAAAAAATTTAAATGCAGTTATAAATAATTATTGAAAGAAAAAAAATCTCTTTTTCTTATTGTAATTTTTAGCATTTATAAATATTCGCTGGAGCAGGAAGAGTGTATTGGTGCATTTATTATTACCATATATTTTTAAAACAATTTTGAATAATATTATAGAAAAATTAATTTCTTTCTTTCTGGAAATAGCTCATGAGAATAAAACTGGAATATTATTTTAACATATAAATAAAGTTATTATACAATTGGTTAATTCTACCGAGGATTACTTGATTTATTAACAATATTTATTATAAAATTATTTTTAAACACAACAATGCACCCGCAATTGCCATATTTTATAATAATTATTAAACATCCATTAATATTAATGTTTGCGTAATATTTTAATTACACTTGGGATTAGTGCATCAATTAATTATTTCGTACCGTATAGGGTATTTGTGCACCATTATCGATTACTCTATTCAATTTAGCTTTATGTAGATGTTAATGCATAAGCACTGCATATGAATATTCAAAATGTAACTATGTAAACTATGTATACTCAAACCATTTACTAATGTCAGATGCACCCGTTGCAATAATTTATGTTTTCATTGGCGCTTATCATATATTGCAGCAAGTGTGTTGGTGTGATTATAATATAAGCGTTAACAAAACGAAATTTGATATCTTCAAAGAAACATACACAAAATTTTAAAACGTAATATGAGTGTGTCTGTCTCTTGATATAATATAATAGAATGAGATCAAATCTATTGTGATTTTATTAAATAACAGCAGAGCAGATTTGGTTATTTGTTTATTTAGAATAGTCGACCAATTAATTCATGCGAAGTAATTGTTAATCTTCACATAGTCTGCTACAATCATAATTGCAGTCCTCCATGTACATCTGACCGCTAGGGTCCGTAATAGATGTTATTATAGAATAGCCAATTTGATGAAAACTTGAATCAAATGTTAGACACAAATTACCGCAATGATATTATTAGCATAGTTGTAAATACAGGGTTCTCGGATCATTTTGCGCAAATTGTTACCGTATTAACAACAAAAACTCTTAATAAACAGTCTATTAAAACTCGCATATTTCCCGATAATAATATAGTAGTTTGTTAAATAGTTTGAATAGCGAAGACCAATGGTCGTATATATATGACACTAATGACGTAAATGTACAATTTAATTTGTTTATGGATACATTTTTACAGCACTTTGATCATTCTTTTCCCTATGTGTCACTAAAACCAAAATATATAAAAAAATACAATTCCTCTGTCTGAAGAAGCAAAAAAATGATAAATTTATACGATATAATCTCTAAACATACGCCCATATACCGTCCAATATTGAAATATTATAAACAAAAATACAACATTCAGTTAAAGCTTGATAAAAAAACAGTACTACAACACAAAAATTGTATGTGCTCCGAATAAGTGCAAAGCTGCCTGGTCTGTTGTTAAAGAAATGACAGCAGCAAATAACACTATTACTCCCAAAGGATCTACTACTTTAAATTTAGATGAAATGAACGACTATTTTATAAACTCTGCTACTAATCAACTCAAATCAATACCTCAGGTAAAACTTGACGGTATTAGAAAAATCGAAAAATCCATGTTTTTACATCCAATTACTCCAGTTGAGTTAAAAAATATTATTAATAATTTACCATCCAAAAACAGCAGTGGCATGGATCATCAAGTATTATCAAATAATGCTCAGACAGTATTGTAAATCACTTGTGTTTTTTTAATAGTACATTCTTCAACGAGCGTAGAATGACGGCTATTATTCACGTGGATGAAGGTTCGGACACGAGCGAGCGTAGCGAGCGAGTGTTAGAATCATCCAAGTGAATAATAGCCATTCTACGCAAGTAGAAGACTATACTTTCTCTACGACTATAATAAACTTAATCATAGTTTTTAGTACAAATCTTTATTAACACTTTAAATTTTAAACATTGCAATTATAATATGACTTGTAAACATTTAATGTACTTCTTAACATGGAATATATTTTCCATAAAGATGACGATTTGTATTTTTTCGGAAAGTTTTGTGAAATATGCTAGGAGAATGTTTTCCGAAAAGGAACTTACATTATTGGATTGTCTCCATTCCATAAATTTTGTATAAACTTGAGTATACTGCTTTCTAGACTTTTCCGGCAGTAAATTCATTGTAGATGCTTGTGCAATTTCTTGAATTTCGAGAGGCATACATGTTAGTTCATTATCACTATCACTACTAACGTCCATTGTAAATATTATATTAATAACAATTATGCGATACAACAGCAATAAATAATGAGTGTACTAGACGTTATAAATAACTGGTGTATTTGACGTTTCAAATGGCGACTTGTTAGGAGGTTGCTAAGATACTCTCGATTTTTCACATTCAAAGCAATGTGATTTTTTCATATTAGCGTGAATTCTTAAAAATCAAAGGATGTGATTGGCCAATCTAGAGTGATTTCTTTGTAGGAATTCACGGTGTGAAGAATTTATGCTATTATTCAATTTAATATACAACAAGAATGAGTGTATTATTTAATAGTCGTAGAGAAATAAATGAATCCCTTCTTAATGGAGTTTTTCCAATGAAATTAAAATTAATAAAAGTGATTCCATTATATAAGAATGGTGACCCCGAAGACGTATCAAATTACAGACCAAATAGTTTCATTTCAACATTTTCAATAAGTTATGAATATGTAGTTGCTAGGCAAATAAAAACGTTTTTAATAAAACATAATATACTATCCCCGTACCAACATGGATTTACTAAAAATAAAAACTGTAACACGGCGTTATTTAATTTCACAAAATTTATATTTTCGACACTAGAAGAAAATCAAATATGTTGTGGTATTTTACTGGACCTATCCAAGGCCTTTGATTGCATCAATTATAGTGTACTTATGGCAAAACTAGATCAATACGGATTTAGAGGTGTAGTACTGCAATGGCTGAGGTCCTACCTCACTGGCAGGTATCAAATCATTGAACAAAAGTGCCGCAATGATGCTGTAATGCAATCAAAGGTATTGGAAGTGGTTAGTGGTGAACCGCAATGGAGTATTTTGGGACCATTTCTGTTTAACTTATTTATTAATGATTTATTTATGTTTAACAACAATCCAAATTTCTTAATTATTAACTACGCAGATGACACAAATCTAATTATTAAAGGAATCGATAACACCCAACTCTGTCAAAATAGGTTCGAAGCTTTGCAAAATGTATACAATTGGTTTGAAATAAATGGACTGCATGTAAACAAAACAAAAATCAAATAATTCAAACACCATCTAACATACAGTTTGGAGACTATAACTTTAAAACAACATGTTCTGCAAAACTTTTAGAAATAGTTCTAGATGATAAGTTAAAATTTAATAATCATATTAACAATCTATCCAATAAATTAAATAAATCAAATTTTATGCTTCGCCATTTGAAAGACTATGTCAACTTAGACATTAAAAAAGTGGTATATTATGCAAACTTTGAAAGTTTGATTAGATATGGTATAATTCATTGGGGAGTTCACAAAATATTAATAAAATATTTATTATTCAGAAACGGACACTTCGAGCAATGCTGGGGCTCAAACCTAATGACTCATGCACGACTCCATTTTATAGCAACGCCATACTCACAGTATTTGCTATTTATATATTAGAATGTTTACTATTTATTCAAAGTAACAAACACCTGTTTCTTGACAATAATTACAGTCATGGACACAATACACGAAATAAATCCAATTACATATTTCCAAATCACTTCACTAAAAAAGCCCCGAATATAAAATGATTCAGTTTTGTAATCTTTCGCCCAATAATTTAAAACATGAAAATAATACGTTTATTTTTAAAAAGAGAATGATTAATGTGCTGTTACAAATGGAGCCATATAATATAGAAGAATTTGTTAATTATAAAATTAAATAAAAACAATTTAGTTTATCATATTTTTGACGCGGATTCCTATTTTAAGTATGTTATTTTATTTTGTAATTGTATATATTTTAATAGGAATAAAGATTAATTTATTATTATTATTAAAATGGTGGATCATCTAAACGGGTAATAGTAACATTTTCGTAATTGGAAAATACAAGATACTCATCTTTCATCATCTTTCATTAGTATTATTATTCTGACTCGGCTTTAGTTCGTCTTTTTGGACATACATTCTTATCCAACAATACATTTTCTCTCGTAGGATCCTAGAGAGAATTTGGTACATTGTAGTCATAACAAAAATATTTGCTGTTATGAATACATGTCACATATATTGTCAATTGCTGAACAGTGATTATCATAATGACATAAAGGTGATCCAGGTGATATGTAAGTTAACCCAATAATAATGTAATAACATTCTATCATAAAAAATGCATGCTTTACTAAATCATTATATGGCAATCGTTTTGACTGAAGCTTTTTGGTTTGGTTTGTCGGGTAATCAAAACTCAGTATCACAGCAATTGAGGAATTAAGCCAAGTCTCTACTAAAATTAGTAGTATCGTAAGAACAACACTATATGTTTAGTGTGAAATTATCAAGCCTTGTTTTCATACCACCTACGTTCGGAAAATATAGGTTTTTAAATCTTTGATTGTTTTTTTTAATTTGGCTTATTTTTCGCGGAGTACCATTTTTTTCGCATGATTTGAAACTAGAGGCTAATTTACATTAAAATTAGTTTAATTAATTCATCCCTCTGGAGTTTGGTTCTGTCAATTTTAAACTCAAACCGCTGCTTATTAAAAATTAGTCCGGGTTTGTTAGAAACTTTTCCAGGGCGTATAACATTGGCAGAATTAAAAGCTATTGAAGAATCCAAATTTTATATCTCGTTCAATTCTATATTCTAAATTGACATCCGCTTCTATAAAGTTAAATAAAATTACATTAATGAAAACGATGGTAGCGACTGTTACTATGTGGTAGTTCATTTTAAAAGAGTAAATGAAAATAATTTTGAAGCTTTTATACCACTATAAATAGTATTTTTATTTACTGTTTTAAAATTACATTACACACTTTATTTTTGGCGCTTTTGGGTTTAACTAATTGCTTCATGTATATTTAAACTCGATGATGCCGGTGGACAGTTTTCTATTTTGTTAATTCTAATTTTTATGATTAAGGTTGTAGGCTCTTACTTCGTGATACATTTTAATTAGATGAAAAACTAAGTAAACATATCTTTTATTTTCATTGAATTTTTATATTTTTAATTTCAATTTTCAACTCTCTCGTTGCTTTCTGAAACTCAAAAAACAGAGCTGCTAATTCAGTGTTAAAAACAGTTTTTATAGTCTCAGTTATAGTGGTAGTAGAATTTGGTTTTAATTCCACAATCAAACTATCATTTGAGGAAAGACACATTTTACATATCCATTTATCACCGTCTACCTTACTGGATATTACATACACATTACACAAAATATGCAATGTAATTAGTTATATTTAATTTGGGCGTATTATATTTTTCCGTTTTATAAGTTAATTTAAAAGAAATAACTGATTGGGGTTTGAACATATGTGCAAACATGCAATTCAATTATTTGGATAACAAAAAATTATATAGGTTCTAAAATATTGAGTGTTAAGGCGACTACACAATTCCGCATTATAATTTTTGTATCTAGAGTATAGCCCATTGCAATTGTATTACGTTATATCACCTAATTCAGTATATGGCAAGATTTTAAATAACAGTATCCCGGCACCTCCACCATTTATTTTTTGGGACAGGCAAAATGATAGCCGTCTTTAATATATTTAGAAGTATGTCGGAATGCAAGCTCAAGTTAATTAAATGAGATAGTGGCTACAGTAGTTCCTCTATGACAAATTTTAGTAATTTTGTACTAATTCTATCCTGACTAGTATTGTTTTTGCATCTGAGTTTGTTAATAATATTAATAATTTCTTCTTTTGAGTTAGGACGAATGTAAATCTTTCAGTATTTGACTCGATTTTTCCATCATCACATTCATCATTATTCACGTTCTGTCTTTGATTTTGTGCTACTTTTATGAACTGGTAATTTATTAGTTAGCAATTTTTCGTACGTTTTCAAAATGTAATGTTCCCTTTTTATTATTTCTATTACCCATTAGACTGTTTATTATTGTCTATGCTGGTTTACTTACACTATCACTGTTATGATTTTATTTTCAAATTTGGTTTTCCTATTTCATTCAATCATGGCCAACGCACGCGACGGTCACGTCAAATAGTGGGCATGTGGCCAAATCTGGATCCCTATGTTCTTCAGGTTTTGCCTATTATCACTGTGCAAAGAGTAAAATCATACTCCGGTTCCATGCTAACAGACGGCGGCAGTATTCCATTTTTAACTGAGGAAATTGACTTCCAAAAAGATGCTTACCTCGGATTGAAGGAAGGTCTGTCAGAATTGAAAATGGTAATGTCTCGTTTTCCACGACAAGATCCTGCATTTAGAAAATGAAAACCGAACTCTTCACTCTGAGGTTAGTAGTTTTCTTCCTAAGACACCGGCCGTGCAGATTCCTTTTGCAGAAGCGACCTTACTAGCGTACGCATTCTCCATAAAATACGCTGATGTATTTGAACCGGATCAGCTGTTTATTGTAAACAATCCAACTGCTATTCCCAAGAAGAAAAAAAACATGGAAGACGTAAAACAAAATATAACTACTAATAAAAATAAAAATATATACGTACATACCTGAGTAAGTTATTTATATTTCATTATATTTATTTTAGTAAACGTTTTTATTTATGTTTGAAATCAATTTTATAATAAAACTGTACTGAAGAGATTGAAATTATAAAACACGTCTACAGATGGTTATAAAATTGAGTATTGAATTATTTAATTGCTCTTGCTAATTTATTTTTAATTACATCAACCTAAATTAATTTCTTTTTCCAAAATACTATAGTATAGTCACTCACAAACTATTTAATGTACATTCAATCATGTTTAGTTTATTTTACAGAAGGAAATACGTTCAAACTAGTGTTGCTTTGATAGCCTTGCTATTTTGTAACACGCAAATTACTTTTGTATCATTCAATGTCTGTCAAAGTATTAGCTAGAGAAGTAGTTGTTTCAAAAGTGATTTGTTTTTGTAGTCTTAATAAGACTCATTTATTGTAGATTTTATGAAAATATTTTTGTGTTTTTTTTCTAACTAATAAAAATATTATCCTGAATAAGACCGATGATGATTTTACCCAGGTAAAATATAAAAGACGAAAACAACGTGATAAAAATGTTTTTGTTTCTAAGGGCAATGGAAAATTAAAATCAAAATTAGTAGCGGAGCTCAAAAAAACCTGGCTTTTCATTTTCATTTTTTCAAAAGTTGGAGTTCAAATGACTACCGATATAATGCGTGATCATATAGAATTAATACTGGAAAATAAATATTTTTCTTGCGAACTAATAAAAACCAAGTCAGATCTTACTGCATTCTGTATTAGTGCGGATTTTAAATATCATAATTCTCATACGGACCCTAACAACTGGCCGGAGGGCATTTCTGTGACTACATATATTTGATATATATATATATATATATATACAGGGTGGGCCACGAATAACGACCATTAAAAGTTTACGGGGTTCCTGCAGGAGGAAAAATCTGAAAAAATTCAACATTGTACGGTTTATTGCGATCTCCTCATTGAAAATACTTTTGACTTTCTATCACTTCCGGTTGTACCGGAAATGGCTACCAACTTTGTTATTTTAAATGGAACATACTGTATATTATTTTATTTTTAAGTTCCTTGTTCGATTGCCTACCTCTCCATATGGGTTTATATCAACTTAACTTTTACAGTTTTTGATTTAAAATTTTATTTGTCAAATATTGACCTCAAATAGGCGTTTAGAAAAATGCCTATAACTTCTAATAGGTACAAGATAGACACACGAGCGGCATCTTGTATTGTACCTAATCGATTCCTCTATAACGGAAAAAAATTGGCATGTGTCAATTTTGACAGTTGGTATTTCTAAAATATCAATATTTCAGCGCCCACTTAAAAACATCATATTTCAATTTTTCAAATGGAATGACCAATATTTTATCTTATATGGTGATTCGCAAGACAATTTGCTACAAAAAGTATTATACATCCCTATATCTAGAGCCAGTAGTTTTTGAGTTATTTCGAAATTTATTTCCTCTCACATTTCAATAATTCCTCTTATATTCACACATGCACTATAGTAGGCTTCTGTCAATATTTATTGAATCGAATTAGGAAAAATTCGTCCGAATATTATTAAAATGATTAGTTATCCCCAGTTACAACAAATAAAACGTAAGCAAGAAGACTGGAATAAAATAATTTTTAAATAAGTAATTAAATGCAGGAACTGAAAAAAGTTGTCAGAAAAAAAATTATAACAATTGTTCAAAATGATAACCATTAACATGTAAACACTGTGCAGCACGTGTTGCGTCACCCTCTTATGTTGCTCGCCTATTTTTTTCTGAATTAAGATTCCGCGAATGCAGCTCGCACCCTTTCTTCCAATTCTTCTCGGGTATTGTCGGTATTTGCATAAACTTTATTTTTTATACTACCTCAAAGATATTTGTGGATTTTCAATTGACACACACGTGATTGGTTTTTCTATTGAAAATACCTTCATGAGAGAAACTTGATTCGTTCGTCCAAATTATATTAATTTTAAGCAACAACAACTCACAAAAATCAATCATGTTCTCTGCATCTTGAGAAAATAATTTAAATTTATAATTATGCATCCGATACATTTTCCAAATTCTTTGCTTACTCTTAAATCCTCCTAGCAACCTGATGTTGATTTGCTTGAAAATAAGTCAAAACATTTACTTGAATTTCCTCATTCTCGGTTATTAGGTTTGGTTGATTTTTTTCTGCGTTTTGTTTTCCAAATAGTAGAAAAATTGACTCCAGTCTTCAAAACTTTTTTCTATCCATCGGCGGTAAGTGTGGATAAGTTTCGTTGAAAGTTTTGCAAGTTCTCTCAACAATTAGTTGTATTGAATTGAAGATGGCGCCTACAAAAGTTAACAGTGAAGAAGTTTTATGTGACCACTGCTCTGTGAGTGTGAAAAAACTATGTAAATGTGTGGAATGTAATAAAGTGTACCATCCAATGTGCGTCCTGAAAATTCACGGAATGTACGTCGATGAGCAAGGAAAAATGCACTGCTGTTCCCACATAACCTCCCAAGACTTGGCGATGAAAGACAACGACACTGAGACGATTTGCCAAGATACTAGTATAAATAATGAAGAAAATTATTTAAAGTACGTCATTAAACATAAGGATGAAATTATAACGGAACTAAGGGATAAAATAGATATTCTGAAAAATCACATTAATTTTATAAATCAAATGAAACACACAGGGCCACCTATTGTCCAAATTGAGACCCATGCACTAGGATCAACAGTGGACGCTGATAAAGAGTTAATCACAACAAAAAAGCCAATTGATATGATTGATACGGATAGAAATATAAATACTTCGATAAATTCTTCTCCGGGGTCAACAAACACCAATGTAAATAAGGCATCACACACAGCTGACCAAATAAATAAAACACCAAATAAGGGAAATGGAAAAAATAATATTAACATCGTAAAGGGCACTGATGACCACGGTAACGACGTCGTATATACAGATGAGGAGAAGTCATGGTTTTACATAGGAAAATTTAAAAGTAACTTTACAAGCACTAATTTAAATTCCTTGCTGCGAAATAAAATTGGAAATATTCCTCTTCATACAGTTCCAATTGACCGAGAAAATCGACTATCCCATGAAAAGTACACATGCTTCAAAATTGGAGTAGAAAAAGAACACGAATCTGTCATAACCAACCCGAAAATATGGCCTACCGGAATTACAGTAAGTCCATTTAATTTTTTTCGTAAATACAAGCCCTCCAATAAAATCAAAAGAAATAGATACCAAAATCAGCCCAATCGAGTTTAAATTATTACACCAAAATATTCGCAGCGCACTAAATAAACTGAATGAGCTGTCTGTTGCTATTCATGACGATAAACCTAATGTAATTTGTCTAACCGAGACATGGTGTAATGAAAACAATTGTAATATTATTCATATTGACGGATACCGTTCATTATGTAGCTTTACGCGAAATAAAGATAACCATGGCGGTACGACAATCCTAGTCGACAACAATTTTGAATATAAAGTATACAAAAATGCTAAGCGCCACGCTATTCAATCCCATATTGAATGTGTAGGATGCATAGCGACTATCGACAAAATGACAGTAGCAATTTTATCTGTCTATCGGCCTCCTTCTGGCAACATGGATATATTTTTTGAAAAAATTTCCGACGTATTGCGGGAAATGTATGAACAATACACCTATATAATTTTATGCGGCGACCTGAATATAAATCTGTTGGAAAATAATATACACAGGAATATGCTGATCGACATATTTAATTCCTTTAAATTAATTAATAAGATTAAAGAACCAACGAGAATTCAGCAAACGCAAAATGGCCTGTCGGAATCCCAAATCGACTATGCCGTAACTAATGTTGACAACTCTACATCATATAATGTCAACCTAAATCTTTCAGACCATTTAGGCCAAATAATAACTCTCAAGACACGAAAGCAAAGTGAAAAGGACACCCATAAGGGTATAATGAAAACATACAGGCAAACTGGGCAAGAAAATATTAATGAATTAAAATTCTATCTCCGCAAAATAAATTGGGATTTCATTGAAACAGGGGACGTTAATACATCCTATGATATGTTCATCGAAGAATTCTTACATAATTTTAACATTGCATGCCCAGTAGTATCCAGAAAATTATTCATTAAAAATAACCGAAAATGGATAAACAAGGAAATTATTGAGTCAAGCAGGAATTTGAAAGATTTATTTAAATTAAAAAATGACTTGAAGTGTGATGAAATACAAAATATATATAAATTAGAAAGAAAACGGCACAAATTATTAATCGAAGAAACTAAAAAGGACTACACAGAAACTCAAATAAACTCCGCATCCAATAAAATAAAGAAAATCTGGACCTTAGTCAATAATGAGTTAGGAAGGAAAGAAACCAAAATAAATATCGCTCTTAAAAATACAGACGGCATAATAGTACAAAAACCAACGGAAGTAGCCGAAAGCTTTGGTTTGTATTTTTCAGATATCGCCCAGACTAAATTAAGAGAACATTTTGGTGGAAACATATCAAGGGAATGTACAACAACTACAAGGAACCCTCAAGCTACAATGTTTCTCGAACCCGTTAGCTCAAAAAATATTATGGATACTATAACGAGTTTAAAAACTAAGAAAAGCAGCGGAAGTGACGAAATCACCACTAGAATTGTGAAAGGCGTAGCAAATGAAATCCTTAAGCCTCTTGTATATTTAATAAATTTAATATTTGAAACTGGTGTATTCCCCAATGGTCTAAAAATTGCTAGAATTATCCCCATCCATAAAAAAGGTTCCACTTTCGACAAATCAAACTATCGGCCAGTATGCATTCTAAATTTGTTTTCGAAACTCATCGAAAAAGAGCTGTTGACCAAATTGTGGAAATATATAAATAAATTTAACATACTTGAAAACAATCAACATGGATTTCGCATCGGAAAATCTACAGAAACAGCTAGCATAGACCTTCTACAAGAAATTAATACAAAAATGGACCAAGGAATGTATGTGGTCGGTTTGTTTTTCGATTTATCGCGCGCGTTTGATACTATCGATCCTCAGTTTGTGCGCGATAAACTAAACGCAATAGGCATACGTGGCGTAGTGAATAACTTAATAGTGTCATTCTTAACAGATAGACAAATGTATGTTGAAGTGGATAAGAAAATATCTGGAACATATCCAATAAACACGGGTGTAGTGCAGGGTTCATCATTAGGACCAGTGTTATTTTTGTTGTTTATCAATGATCTTGTGGAACACTTAAGTGAAGGACATATATTAAACTTTGCTGATGATACAACTATAATTGTATCTGCCTGGACCCAATCTGAACTATCGCGTAAAGTAAATACTGCGAAATCCCAGTTATCTGAGTGGTGCAATAAAAATAATCTGCTTCTTAACAGTGATAAAACAGTAGAGATTCAGTTTTATAATAGAAAAGTTCCAGATAATAGATTAGAAGACGGACAAGTAACCACCAAATTCCTGGGTAGTTTTTTGGATGATCGGCTTTCATGGTCCAAACACGTTGATTTTGTATCTAACAAACTAAATAGTGTTTATTATGCCATTATAAAATTAAAAGGGATGTTGTCCACAAGATCATTGATAAATATATATTATGCATTAGGATATCCGTATTTAAGTTACAATATATTGATATGGGGCAGAGCAGATGTAAGAAGATTGTTTATTTCGCAAAAACGTATAATTCGATTAATCTTTAACATAAAAAGAAAGGAGACATGCAAACATGTATTCAAGATGAACAGCATACTAACTTTAGTATCAATATACATTTACAAATCTGCGGCTTATGTGTTTCAAAACCTGGATACTTTTGCTACAAACGGTGACTATCATACATATTATACCCGAAATAGAAACAACCTTTGTATTACACGTCATAACAGCGCTTTATACGAGAAATCTCCTAAATACTCTGGCCTATTTGTTTATAATAAACTACCAAATAATTTAAAAGGTATTCAAAATATTAAAACATTCAAAAAAAAGCTGAGAGAATTTCTGGTACAAAAATGCTATTACTCGTTTAATGAATTTATCAATGATCATCTTTAAATGATATTCGATAAGTAACATTTCTATATTCTCGCTTATTTTATACACGTGACAAATATTTTGTTAATATTAATTCATGTTTATTGTTAATTCAATAATTTTATTTATTTATTTTTGTGACGTATACATCCGCCATATGTTATATCTGTGTTATAAATTATATGTATATACATTGTAAGGTGGCTAAGTAAATAAATCTAAATCAAATCTAAATCTAATTCTGTTGCACTGGCCATATATGACAAATAAATTCATAATTTCTTTATTGGTATAGGTATTCATTTTATTATTACTCGAAAGAAGCGTACACAAATATTAATACGTTGGATTCAACAAATATTGACAGAAGCCTACTATAAAAATTCTGAGAGGAAACTAATTTCGAAATAACTCAAAAACTACTGGCTCTAGATATAGGGATGAATAATACTTTTTTGTAGCAAAATGTCTTGCGAATAGCACTATGAGATAAAATATTGGTCATTCCATTTGAAAAAATTGAAATATGATGTTTTTAAGTAGGCGCTGAAATATTGATATTTTTGAAATACCAACTGTCAAAATTGACACACATGTCAATTTTTTTCCTTTGTAGAGGAATCCATTAGGTACAATACAAGATGCCGCTCGTGTGTCTATCTTGTACCTACTAGAAGTTATAGGCATTTTTCTAAACGCCTATTTGAGGTCAATATTTGACAAATAAATTTTTAAATCAAAAACTGTAAAAGTTAAGTGGACATAAACCCATATGGAGAGGTAGGCAATCGAACAAGGAATTTAAAAATAAAATAATATACAGTATGTTTCATTTAAAATAACAAAGTTGGTAGCCATTTCCGGTACAACCGGAAGTGATAGAAAGTCAAAAATATTTTCCATGAGGAGATCGCAATCAACCGTACAATGTTGAATTTTTTCAGATTTTTCCTCTTGCAGGAACCCCGTAAACTTTTAATCGTCGTTATTCGTGGCCCACCCTGTATATATATATATATATATATATATATATATATATATATATATATATATATATATATATATTTTTTTTTTTTTTTTCGAAGAGCCCAACTTGGAACTAAAAATACTTGATAATTCTAATCTACGTCTCGTTTTCAAACCGTGCACTTATTCTTTCTCAAGATACAATGTATTAGAAATACGTGCATTGAAATGGAAGCATTTTTAATTGAAAACAATATTTTTGACATGTTTTGTATTAGTGAACACTGGCTCAAACAATCCGAAATAGAATCTCTTTCAATTGGAGAATGCTGTTCCTTACTTCTCTCGTACACAGTTTGATCATGGAGGCGTACTGAATTTAGCAAAAAATGATATTTTAACAACGAATTTAAATGAACTTTCTCAACTTTCGTGCGAAAGTATTTGCATACTTTCAATATCATAGCGATAACTTTATATCGTTCCCATATCGTTTTTACTTTTAATCCCTAAAATAATTGAAAACAATATATCCAGTCAAATTTGTGAGTTTTTTGAAGAATATATATATATATATATTTCACACGAAATTCTTCTGCGTAAACTATACTGTTATAACATTTCTCCATTCAGCTTTCTGAAATGATTCAAATTATACGGGTGGGCGATAAATACTCATTATATACCGCTATAAAATATGGTGTCCCGCAGGGATCTATTTTGGGCTCTTTTCTCCTCTTAATCTATATAAATTACCTATCTAACATTTATACGGATTCTTTGTCTATTTTGTATGCAGACGATACTACGATTAAATCTGCATCAGCTAATCTTCAGTCACCAAAGTTCCAAGATAATCAGGCACTATCTTTTACTCAAGAATGGCTAAATTGAAATGTACTAACGTTGAATTTAAACAAAACGAAAACTGTTATATTTTCACTAAAAAATTTTAACCATTCATAATATCAGAATCTAAGTTCTTAGGGGTGTATATTGATTCCAAACTAATTTGCTTGTTCCAAATGGTGATACCCTTGCTGCAAAACTCTGCAAAAATATTCATTTACTAAGGCGACTTAGCAATTCTCTTCAACAGGAAGCACTCCGGTCAGCGTATTTTGCCATATGCCAGTCGCATATTTCCTACTGTTTATTAGCGTGGGGTCATTCCAGTATCAATAAAATAATATTTGGGTTTTAAAGGAGAGCAGTTACAGTAATTTGTAATTTGCCTTACAGAGAAAATTGTAAACCTAGCTTCACTTCTGTAAAACTCTTGACATTTCCGTGTATGTTTGCTCTAGAATGTTTACTGTTCTTTAAAAGAAACATGAGTAGTTACCAAACTCATGCACAAATTCATGTTCACTATACAAGACAAAGTTCAAACATTTATCCAAGTTGCCCTAGACTATGTAAAACTCAAAATGCCATCAACTACTATGGTCCAAAGTTATTTAATATTCTTCCTTAGCACGTCTAAAACAATTGAAATTTACCATAAAATATTATTTTATAAATAAGACATTTTATAGTACAAATGAATGTTTATCAAGTAAAGATATTAATCTATTTTAGCAAGATTTTTTAAAAGTGTTTTAATGTGTTATTTATTTTAATTTATTACCCTATAATTTTCAAGATTTTTACACAATAGCATAACTTTTTATATATATTCGTATTAGTTTTAATTCTTTAATGAATTTAGAAAGTTTATTTTTATGTACATCATATAGTTCTAATTTGATTCTTTTATTGTTTAAACATATATCCTGATATTAATTAATGCAATTGTATTACTTATTTTGTATACTTTCTGACTTGTGTTAACTATTATTGTACTTGCACTAAATTGTTGTAAATATTATTTTGGTTGTTAAACATATTTTTGTATTAAGGGTCGACTTTTGCCATTATAGATAGAATATCTAATGTTTCCTTACATTGATTTAATTCTGGAGATTGTGCAGCGGTGAGTCTCTTAGGACTAGTATTTACTTTTTTATAAATTTCAATGTATTCCGATATAATCGAAATAAATAATTCCTACACATCATCAGCATTTCTTAAGGAGTAGATATACCTTACCTTTGGAAATTTTGCATATTTCCTATGCTGTGTATTCGAATGCTCTTATATTTATTATTTTCATTTTCTCTATTGTAAGCGAAAGCAATTTTTTGTGCGCAGTGATATGATAAGTATGTACCAAATACACTAGATAAATTTCCATCACCTAAATTTGTTAGGATATTATCAATAGTTGTGTTATTATGTTTGGAATATCTTGTGATTTCATCAATAGTTATCCTAAAATTGTAGCCCGCTAGTAAGTTTTTAAACATTGTTTTATCCGTATTTTCCCTACTTAGATCTTTGTTAAAGTCACCTACTACAAAGAACGTCGCTTAGTTATTAATTAACTCTATAATAGTGTGGCTCATAAAAAAGTAAACTGTTATTTTTACTATAATTAATCAAATAATATATTAATTTTGCAATAAATTTTTTATAATATAAAATCACTTTTAGATTACGCTGTCTGGGTTTTCATTTGATAATAATAACTTTTGGATCAGTGGTTCTAAATTTAAAATGATAATTTTTATTAATTAATATATAATTGCAAAATAAAAATTTAATTCTATTGCACCTATTAGATCATTTTATAATATTTATTTATGTATGATAATAATTTAATTTTAGTTGGACTTTTAAAATATTAAATTAATAACAACTTGATATGTGTGGTTTACTCTTCAAATCAATATTATTTAATGTGAATAGTTAAAAATTCATAATAGAGGAAGAATATTTCACATTTGAGAGGAAATTCACACCATTGTTATGATATTATCTTATCCATAAAGCCCTTCTTAACAAAATTCACAAGTACGGTATATACGAAATTATAATATTAGGTAATTTCAAATTAGAACACTTGTTTAGTTTCATATTGTAATATTCAGTTTCCTGACACGTGTTTCGGTCAATGACGACCATTCTCAAAGAAATTACATAAATAACTGTTTTTTTTCTGTTATTCTCAGGTCGTATGGTAGTGGAATTTCTTTAAAAATGATCTTCGTTTATTGAAACATATGGCATGAAAATAAATACACCAATATTAAACATAACAAGTGGTCTAATTTTAAGTTACCTAATGTCACTTTAAATAAAACACTTTTCACTTTGTCTAACCACAATAGTTATTTATTGACTGTGACTATAGTTTATGATCTAAACTATAGTCAGACTCAATAAATAACTATTGTGGAAAAACAAAGTGAAAAATATTTTATTTAATTTTAATCAAAATGTACCACCAAGTAAACGCCGACAACATTCAAGTATTAATGTCACTTTATTACGTGTATTTTATTTTACATCTATTAGACGAGTTCTTAAATACCAGACTTCGCAATGTTCGTATCCGAAATACAATTTTCCAAGCCTTCATTCCTCAACAAGATGTGCCGCAAGGTTCCCCTGTTGCTACTTTTTTTACATCTTCTACGTCTACGATATGTATAACCCGAATCTCTCAATCCTGCCGAATACTACCTGCTATTTGCTGATGATACAGTACTGATCATGTATGTAAAAATGATATTAAAATCTCTTAAATCTCTTTAAGGGCTGATAAATATAATCCAACAATTTGCTAAATGCAGATTTTCCATCAATCCTAATAAATCTCATCAATCTATTAAATTCCAGGATTCTAGCACTTCTTCTATCACTATAAACATAACAAACACTAATATGTCCCCATGACAGACTTTTAAATATCTGAAAATAATTATTAATTTGAATACCTATACCTAAACCATGCAATTAAAAGCCTACACTTGACTGCACAGTACCTTAGAGATCTATAATTAAAAATCAAGGTATCTCTATTAAAACTGCGGTCTATTTATATTTAAAATTATTTGCCTTGCTTGATTACTTATTACAATTAATCAGCAACTCCACATTCTAAACCACCTTTGTATTCATCGCAATCAGCACCTAACGTCTATATCTAAACTTCCCTAAACCATTATGCACGAATTTATCTCATTTTTTCATACAAATTAAACCTAAAAGTAGGGAAAATTATTCTTGAAAGAAGACAGGTTTGAGAAATCTACGGCAGATAGCCAATAAGAGGTGGTCGAAGAAGTATTGTCATTATTATGTCGTGTTGATGTAATACTATCTTCAATAGAGATATTTATCTCTTTAAAACTGTATTTTTTAAATAAATTTATTGTTAGAATTTTAATAATTTTAAAGAATTTAAAAGAAATTTATAATATTTTTCTTAAGTTTTTAACAATTCTACAATCGCTTGCATTGCAAAATATTGTAAGTATATTATAGGATCAGTTCTGAATTTGCCTGAAATAAAGCCGAATTTTTGAATTAGAAATTCATTAGTTCTTGAAGTAATTGATTTTCTAATATTTTACCCTCCCCGTCCAGTAAACGTAAAGGTTTATATGAATTTGCATCATTGATTGGTTTACCTCATAAAGGAACTATAATAACTTTGTATATTTACTTATCACTTCAATAAGGCACATTTCAAATATATCAGTAAACTTTACTGAAATAATTTTTAAAATAAATTTTAGCACTTCACTCGCTCTTTCTGTATTTTCAAAAGACTTTATATGCCACTAATATTTTTTACACTCTTTGTCAATCAATGATGATCGTAATAATCGAAAAATTTTATTAGGTTATTTTTAGGTTAATCGAATATAGCGTTTAATTGTTAAAGACCATAATTTTTGGAGCGTTGAAACCTAATTCTGGCTTAACCGTAAACTTTCTGATATAGATAAATTCTGTTAAATACTTTAATCCCGGAAATCTATTATTCAGCTAGTTTGCTATATTCATGAGGAAACTTGTATATGATTATTATGAGTAAATTTTATGTAAAGAATTAGAAAAATTAGTAAACAACTACCATCTTTTAAGTCTTTGAAATAGCGGTTTGACCTTTATTCTTCTAAGTTTACAAAGTTAAACTCATCAGATTTTAATAATTTCTAAATACCCAATTGCACCATGCACAAGTAATCTATTAATGTTACTCCAATGAACATGAGCCGTATTAAATTAATAAGATATCTAGCCAAATTCCACGGCATTATGTAATTCTATAGGTAGTAGTTCCTCTGGGGTTTCCAATTTCTGAACATTTACATTAATACAATTCGTAGCTAATTGGAGGAAATACGAAACTCTCGACAAGAGAGTTAATAACTTTATTCACATAGTTCTACTTGGCAGATATACAACCTTAACACTCAATAAAAGGGACACGGACATACTTAAAATTAATAATTAATTAAAAACAGTTTGAAGGTTATGGTACCAAATTATTTAAAATTAATAAAGATTTACGTGAAAAATATAGTTTATCGTAAAAGAATTTAATATTCACTCGCAATATTACTTGCAAATAAAATACAAAGTTATTTCCTACAACTCTATATTACGATGTCGCATTGTAAATTTGTAATTCCGTTTAACCGGTTCCAGGTATATTACCTCTCGCTTTATTAAATACCTTGCAGAAGTTACAATTGAAATTATGGATTAAATGTCATACGCGAGCATAAATATAGAAATTTGCATTATAATTTTAATAACACTAGTTTTGTAATAATACACATATATACATATACCTTGTAATATGTATGCATCTGCATTCAAGATTCGTAGCAATTCTCTCTCGATGTCGTACTGAATAATTTAACATATTATCCGTACCTAAGGGAATGTTTCGTTAATCTGAAATAAATTATTAATTCACCTGGCTCAAACTGACTTCTGGGATGTATTAACTGTGTTAAAGAGAATATGGTGATGATATTAATGCGGTTTTGAAGTAAGTAATGACAATTTATATTTATATGTAATTTTATCTTGCTTAAGAAATCTGTTTTCTTTTCAAGGATACTAGCTGCTATTTAACATTTAAAACAGATCGATCCAGCTAGTGCTAGTGATGAAAATGTACTTTACTAAATATACTACCGAGTTTTATTATTAATATAATCTTCACATAACATACGTAAGAATACATACAGATTGTTTATAAATAAAATTTTAAATTATTTAATATTCGATTAAGCAAAAATAATTTATGTTTAATCTGAAAACGCTAATATATTTGTTTGAAATAGAATAAATTCAATTTATTCCTACTTTTTCCAATATTCTCATGCATTCTACTATGAATCAGAAACGCAGTTCAACACATCTGCAATTGTTTTATTAAGCGCCCTCGCTCCCCCCACCCCTATAAACCGATTGATTTATAATCGTGTAAACACAGTCTCTCGTATTCCACTCCGCAAACTGACGACAATTTATTTAAATTTATTCCCGGACAGTTTTAGAATTTTACATCTGTTCGCTATTTCCTAGTGAATACCATGAGCATATAATCAGATGAAGCATAATTTAAGAGGAAAATAAATCCTATTTTATAATTATAATTTAAAATTAAATTGTAGAGAAGTATTTAACTTTTTATACTTCGCATATTAATAGTATTAGTGGTCAAATATCTGCCAAGAATTTAATACAATGTTATTCAAGATAATATTAAACATTTTTTTCTGAAATTTCATTAGATTCTAAATTGAAAATTTTAGTGAATTATAGAAGAATTTTGCTTTATGTTACGATGAATTAAATTAACCCGTGGTTACTTTATGTTAATGTAAAAAAGATTAATGAGTTTAAATGACAGAATGTTTTTAGGCAACGAAGAATTAATCATGGGAATTTCTACAGTTTAAAAACGAGGAAATGAAAAAATGAAAGAAAATTTAATAAATAACGTCTAATGGAAAGGATATTGGGTCACGTCCGCGACACGAAATAAGTTTACTCATCCTTCGATGATTTTATTAAATTTAAATGCGATTTAATATTCTTTGGGGGACTGGAGTAATGAATTCACAAAAACAATTTTTTTTATTTTACATAAACGAGCTCGATTCAATTGAGGCGCAGATAAATTAACAAAATATATTTGTATATATCATGTTTATAAAAAAATGTAATACTATTTTAAATTTTAATTATAATTTAAACATTTTAGTATCCTTTGAAATTATTATTATATTAACTGACCATGACTCATATAGTGCGAGTAATTCCGATAAAATAACAGAAATCTTAAAAATAATGTTTGAATAATGCAACCCATGTCATGTGAAGAAAAATTCTAGAAATTTCTAGAATCCTTAAAATGGATTCTTAATAAATTAAACAAAAACATTATCAAACTTTAAGTTTGATAATGATCAGTTAATGATCGAAACTCGAGTCACTTAAAATAAAGTGTGATATCAACAAAGTAAACGTTTTTGTTTAATTTTTCAAGATGTATCTCGAAGTTAATGCCTCAACCACTCATCAATGGATTCATAATATTATTAAAATTAAAATCTAATATTTAAAAAATACGAAAATATTTCCTAAATCTACAATAGTGAATCTTACTAAAACAAATCACTTATTGAAAGAAGTAGTTTTATCTGGCTAATACCTCGAGAGATATTGAATTATACTAAGTTTGCGTGTTACAAATAGCATAGCTATCAAAGCAACACTAATTTTAATGTATTTATTTTTGTCTACTCGTCGATTCCACGGCTTGTTGATCAACGCTACATATCGTAAACTAGTATCTTACACTTTAAAAATATATTTTAATAAATAAAAATCGACTTCTGTGTTTCCATTGGGGTTGATCGAAGAACCTTTTTGCTTCTTCTTGTAGACCACGCCGAAATTATCGATCAAAATTGGATTGGAAGTCTTAAGATGGATAGTGGACTTTTAAGATGGATAAGGTTTTATCGCCAACTTTAGCCCGTTCAAAATTCGTTGGTTTCTATCCTGAAGAATTTAAGAATTTTATGTTCATAAAGTCCTGACCTGGTGCTATCCCTTTTATTTTCTTAATTTATGGGCTACTGACTGGTAAATATTTTCCAGATCTAAGACCGGCATCAACGACGTATCTAACATGATAAAATCCGCCTTTAGAAAAGTTTTACAATAAATCACTAGTTTTTAGCATTGGTTTCCTCAACAGTTTTTTGACTAGTTCCCCAGTTTTCAAAGGTTTAATTTGATGATTATTAACCTTACTAACTAAAGGTATAAACACTCTCCATGTCACGTAACACCGAATTGTCGGGTCGTCAACAAAACAGGAATCCCCCTCGACGATCTTCAACTCATTTGGAAACACTGACCTCTCTACGGATTGACTCATCCGTAGCGCCCCCTTTATCCTCCCAAAATAGCTAGTGATCTTCACCACGGCACACAGTGGACGTTTGCCGCATTTTAGCTGGACATTTCACCAAAAATGAAGTTCGAGGGTCAGAGCTCTTGTACTATACAATAATTTATGCCCCTGTTTTCCTTGGCTATTCTGATATCGTTCCCCGTTTGCACCTCTTAATATGGAAAAATGCCTGCATGTCCTCTGCTAATTGCTGGCCTGGTTTGGATCTTTTGACCGGGTTTTATATTCATTCTCTTTCCAGATCTTCTCTTTAGCAGTATCTATAACCCACTCTTGCTTTAGCTGTATATTTCATACATCTGTTTTAATATTGTTATTTACTAATGAGTGTGCATATTAAATTACGCTTGACTCTTCTCTTGGCGGCAAAAATCGATCAGTTTCTAGCAATGAGGCTCCTACACAATTGGCTAGATTTGTTTTACCCTTCCTTACTGTGTAGCAAATCATGTTCAGCGTAGCGTTGTTCCTATTAATGTGAACTTTTCATATTAATAATCTCATCGACGATTATTCCAAAAATCTGGAAATGATATCTTGTTAACTGTATTATACTAAAACATGTATTTTGTTTTAGTAATCCTTAGCTTTGTAGTCCTCTCCTAAGCAGGTATACAATAATAAAGGAGGATTACTCTCAGCCGGAATAATAGTTTGTCTACTCTACACTTACATCATCCCTCCTACAATTCTGCTCTCTCTAATTGAGCTTCCGCCTTATTCTCATTCAATAGTCAATTTAGACTCAAAATACAAAAAAAAATGGTCAGGAACTAGGTGTCATATATAAGTAAATAGGGATGCGATGGAAGTTTGGGACATGTGATGTACAAACAAGTGTTTTCCGAAGATGATGGTACATCCAAAACAGGCGCTTTTCAGTCTTCAGCTTGCATTTTGCCAATGCAACTGAAGTCTAAAAATAATAAAATCGTTTGACAGAATCCTAAATCCTCATCAACGAGATTTTGCAGATCCATCAAAATACTGTTTCAATAAGAAACACGTGGATTAACAGATATAGAGGACACAGAAAATCAAATTAAAATAATTATGACCATAGAAGTAAGTTTCAATGAAATAACATTTAAAATAACTATGATTAATGGAAAAAACTTCAGTGTTATCTCAAATTCATCTTCTTAGTTATGTGGAATTTGTGGAGTTACTCCAAATATAATGAATAATTTGGATAAACTAAAACAATCGCCAATAAAAGCAAGCACCTACAAATATGGAATTTCTTCATTGCATACGTGGATAAGAAGCCTGGAGTGCGTGCTTTATATTGCTTATCGTCGTGATATAAAGAAGTGGCATGTTCGTGAAAAAACTGACAAAGAAAAATTACAGCAAACTAAGCTGCAAATTCAAAAAGAATTAAGTAAAGAATTAACTTTACTAGCAGACGTTTTGATTTGGGACAACCAATAATGGAAACACAGCTACTCGTTTTTTAGAAAATTATCAATTGGCTGCGAAAATTACTGATATAGATTAAAATTAAATGATTAAAAATCATTTTACAAACATTACAAAATAAATAAAATATAAAAAATATAACCTCATTACGATTATATTAATGCAAGGTATGAAATAAAAATTAACTGTGCGGCGCTTTGATTTGCAGACTTGTAATATTTTTTCTGTCTTGTTGTTGTTCCCTTCATATAACCTTGATGAATTTTGGAGCCACAAATGTAGTTGTAAAATTCGTTACTGTGATGAAACTGCGGCATCCACTCACTCTCGAGAATATTAAAGGCGTAATCATATGCTTGAAACAACGGTTTTGACGTTTGCAGTTTCTTAACTTTATAACTGCAATCTTACAGCAGTTCATGGAAGTTGCTGAAGACACATTCTGAGGTTTAGACTACTCGTGTTAAGGCATCTATGCGCAATTCCTCTAGTTGCTCCTTGGACAAGTCAGGTTTCAGCAATCGATAGTTAAAATCCTCTATACTTAAGCAAAAATTTAATACGTGTACACAGTCTTCCTTCTTCAGATATTGGATGAAAGCATAAAGCAGATGCGATCTTTTTATGATGGTTTTTATGCCAGAAGCCAGGGTAGAATTTCCGAATTTCATTTTCGAGTAACCACATAAGAATTCAAAGTTCGGTTTTTGTTATTGGTGATGGTTGAACGTGTGCTTAGACTTGTATGTAGTCGGTAGTATGACCAACGAATTGATTACGTTCGAATCAGCCAGAACATCTATTAGCAGCAATAAAACCCAACTGGACAGAATTTCCTCTTAACAGGGTATAAGCAACGTGCAATCGTTTTCCCAGACTTTCAACAGCGATTATGTTAACATTAATGTTTCTCGGTTCTGCAATTTGCAGCATGTACAAGTAGTCATCCTCGAGCTTTACAGCACATAAAGTTCCTGATTCAGTATGTATCACAAAGTTATGGCTTCAAGCATACAACATATTTATGAAATGTGTCAGTTTGCCAATGAACTTCTTATCGTTTGTGTAATTATTGAACTAGGAGATATTCTTAACTCTTCCGAATGTCTGGCATATAGAGCATGCGTGGCGCTGTTTTTTTAAGAATAGGTGTTTATTATTAAAAACATATACAGCGCATTTGTAGATATAAATACAAACAAGAGTCAGAACGTTATAGCTTTTGAATGCCTGTTTACCTGTTTGACAATATTTTAAACTAAAAATTAGTCTAATTATCTGCTTTTAGCAAATACAAACCCTTTGAGTATCTGATATTCTTCATCGTAAGACAAGTGAGAATAAGTCATAGCATAATAAATATTAATTATGGAATCTCTAGACAAAAAGTGTCTTAGCTTTTAATGTTTCGAAATTTGATCCTTCCAAAATAATCTCTCATCGACAAACATTCCTAGGAATTTGGTATTTACTGTGTTGTTTTCTATTGGTATGTCAGAACGTTGCTTATTATAAAACTGTGCACATACAGTCTTATCTGCATTTAACAATAATTTATTTCTGTTGCACCAACCAGCAAACTCCTCGTTTCTCGTTTGCTTTGTGATCTCTTTCTTTTTTTGTTTTAAAAGAAACTATAATAGTGGTAACATCCGCATAATTAATTATAAATTCCTCTTTTATATAAAGTACGAGGTCATTTATGAATAAGATAAACAACAAAGTGTCCACTCGTGACACTCCTTGTGGCACAACTATCTTCATATCGTATGTTGCATACCTCTCTTAATTCACTTGAAATACACTTTTCTATCCATTAGAAATGAAATTATCATTTCCAACATATTCCCACGGATCCCGAGTGCATTTAATTTATATTTTACAAAAGACACTTGAACTGTATCGAATGCACGTGATAGATCAAAAACGCGGCAACAAGCAGCCCAGAGTCCAACTGTTTGGAGATATTTTCTATAAGATGTACAGTTGTCGTCTCAGTTGATCTATCTTGTCGAAATTCATGTTGACTGACTGAGGTTATATTTGCGCAGAAAGTCCCACAATCTGCCCACAATAGCATGCTTAAAGATTTTTGAAATAATATTAACATTAATACTTGTCTGTAGTTTTCTTATTTTCGTATCCTGTCCTTTTCTGTAAATCGGTACTATTTTGGAAATGTTTAGTGCATTTGGATACATTTCTGCCGCAAGTCTGGATATTAATTAATTCTGACAAAGATTCACATATCTCTTATCCTACCCAATTTATTACGTTAATAGTAATATTATCATATCGTGTACTAGGTGTATTTTTTAGCCAACTTATAATTTTTAATATTTAGTTTGGGGAGTAACTGGTTTGATAAATAACAATTGACTACATGATGATGTACAAAGCATTAGTAACGAATTGGCAAAGAATTTGCCACGTGTTTCTACCACCACCGTTAAAAAATATCGGCCATATCTTTAGGATTCTATATAATATTGTTATTTTCCTCTATTTTATAATTATAATTATCCATCCTCCACTTTCATATTTTTTTATTTATTATTTGCATAATTCTTACAGTATCAGAAGTAATGTGTAATTCAAATTTTAGCTAATATTAATCCTGCACTAAAATAACATTTTATATTATGATATCAAATTAGACGAACAATTATACCACCAAACATTCCACACTGACTAATTATAGTTACTGCAATTAACGACTCAGCTAATTTTCAACATCAAAGCAATTCCAAATATCCGAGTTAAATAAAACAAAGCTCAATAATGGAACATAAAATTACTAATTACCAATTGCGATGAAGACGCCAGAAAAGCTTTGTCTTAACGTCGTGATAAATACAAACGTGGAAATATTAAACGCACAGTCTTTGTGCTTAATTCCTGCTCATGTTAAAGCGCGGATAACGTTTACAGTATAAACCTATTTCATATTGAATTGCAATTTCTATTATTCTCTGTTATAAATGGTGGAGCTGCGCCGTTTTCGCGAGTATTTCTGTGATATATCCATTAAAAGTCCTCATTTTGTTCGCTTAAAGATGTCATTACAACTTCAATTAAATTTAATTTTAATTCTTTGTATGCTACGCAATGGCCGTGTGATGGCATCCGGAGAATCCATTCAATTACAATGGATTAACGTTTTGAATGGAGAAATATGATATAATTATTTATTTCGAAGGGCGTATAGATTTGCAGCTGAATAGAGCAATTAATTATTCAAGAGCAGTATTTTTGTAATTTACTTACTACATACGAGGGCCATCCAGATATATATTTACAAATATTCACGTTTTATTTTAAAGAGGATAACTTAAACTGCTCTATTTATTCACCACTCAAATTTGGGCAATTATCATAACTTGTGACGAGTTTTTGTATTACAGCTTCATATGCCTCCGCCGCCAGTATAATGAGCTACGTAATCTTGCTTTCCTGTCATAAAGTGCTTAAGTTTTAAGTTTTAAGTCTGGATTATAAGGTAGATTGCTGAAAGTTCGTACGTAATGACTGAGTGACGTTCAAAGCGGTCGTCATTATGGACGTTCTCTCTTCCCAAGTTGAAATTACGAAAAAAATAAAAAAACTTTGAAAGTTATTTTTGCATTATCCACAGAAACAATTGACTGAATTTGATTTATTTTTGACCTCATTTGCATAGTGCAGTTAAAGACAGGAATTAACTGCACTATGCAAATGAGGTCAAATAAATCAAAACGGAAGGAATTTTACTGCAGAATTTTAGTATTTTAAGCATCCGTAAAAATACGGGCCAAAATATGTTTTCTTGAGATTTAACTACTGCTATCAATATATCAAGTTAATAATTATATTATAATTTCAATAAAATCTAAGACATCTAAGGATTTCTGTACAAAGAGTTGCTGAATTTAAATTAGATAAATTTCACACCTTTAACAATAAAGCTTTTATTTCTTCTTCTTTTCCTTTTTCTATGGCGTTTTCCTTGTACTCTCTGCTAGCTTTCATACCATCGTATGGGTAGGCATCCAGGAGGTCTGTTAAATCTTGGGAGACCGTCCCTTGCGATCTTTAGCAATCTGCTGTCATCCATCCGCTCAACATTATTCCTCTATTGGCGACGTCTATTCCTGGGCTATCTTACAACATCTGGGACGTCGCATATAAGACATCGTTTCTTTTGTGGTCCCTCAAAGTGTATCCCGCTATGGATCTTAATGTTCTCATCTATGTTAACATTTTTGATACATTGAAACAAATTTTAGAGCAATTACATCGAAAAAGATCAATTCAACTAATTGATTGTAACAGGAATACATAGAAAAGACCGGAGTCTTAATTAATAAATTTATTTTGGGAATAGGTAAATGATAGAAATGTTCCCTCCTAAGATAATTAGGAACTTAAACATTTCTTTGCGCAACAATATCTGGGCAATTAATTAAGTTATTTAACAACTTAGTCAGAAATCCTACGAAGCAATTTGCACCAGACATTATAATTTCGACGTAACTATTAAAAGTTAATTTAGAATCAAAGACAATACTCAAATCCTTGAATTCGACTACTTTGGCCAACGATTTATCATTTATTTTGAGTTCATGATAAATAACAATGTTCTTTCTTGTAAATGACTTACCTTTACATTTGCCAGGATTTAACGAAAGTTTATTAGCAGTACACCAATTAAAAAAGGCGTCAATGTTTTCTTCTAAATGAACACACTCTGCATTAGAATAGATTAGCTTCATAATTTTCAGATCGTCGGCAAAAATAAGAACTTCAACATTTAATCTCGTACTCAGGTCATTAATGAAACAATTAAAAAGCGCGGGACTCAGATTAGAGCCTTGTGGTACACCGGAAGTAGCAATAAGAGTTTTCGACTTAAATCCTTTATATTCTACGATCTTTTGTGAAGGTAATTTCTGATTCATTCACAAAGTGATGAGGAAAATTCAATTTAATATAATTTAGATAATAACAGATTGTTATCAATTTTATTGAATGCCTTCGATATATCTGTATAGATAACATCGACTAGAGCTTGGCAATCTAAATAGATAGAAATTTAGTCTGAATAAATAGATTAGTAGCTGTAGATAGATTTGTTCTATCTAAATCAATGGTAATGAGACGATAAATTTGAGTTAATGAAGGTATAGATAGAGGTACATAGTAAAATTTCTAAACATATTGCCTCAAATCGATAGTTAGATATCAGCTTCTTATCACCTGAATAATGTGCGTTGGATGGATGGGAAATACGTTTTGTTTTAAACAGAGATTAAATATGTGTTTAAGTGGTGTTGATAGAAAAAATCTACAGTCCTTAAGTACTATTGCTGGTATGCCATCCGGGCCAAAACTTAATTTAGATCCCAATTTGTTGTTGGTGTTTGTTCAAATTGAGGATTATGATCAGAAGGTGCTTGATATTATGATGTAAAATGAGAAGCAAAGGCCTGGACAATATCTAATGGTAACGATAAATAAATATCATCCAGAAACATTGTTGGTGGGATTGAATTATTATTTTTAAGCCTTTAATGAAATTCAAGATTTTTTTGGGATCATTACATACGTTTCTTTCGGATTGAGAAATACAGTGCAAGATTGAGATTTAACATAAATTTCTGTCTAAAATATACAGAAAGGGGATTCTTTTTCATTAGTTGGAAACATTTTTCCTTCTCCTTTAATATAGACTTTAGCTCGTGTGAAAACCAATAAGGATATTTAATATTGGATCGACGAGTGTAAGGAATTCAATCTTCAAATGTAGTGCATAGAGTGTCATAGAATAATTTGCAAGTAGTGTTTACACAACAAGATAGTACATCGGTCCAAGTAATGTCAGCTATTGAATCATATAATTTCAAAAAGTCAGGTTTTTTGAAGTTAAAAACAATGCAATTCGGATTATTTGTTTTCTTAGGTATGGATATACCAACTTTAATCTCGAGTGCAGGATGATATTTGTCTTCATTATTCATAAGATCTTGTACATCATTGACAGAGCGTATTGTATTAGTAAAGATCAAATTTAGAATCCTACCGTAATGATTCTTTATAGCATTTACTTGCTCCAGGTAAAAAAAAACTTCACACAATTTAATAAGCATCTGCAACAGTTATTTGCAGATTAACCAATAAAGTACTTGTTCATATTAAAGTCACCCATAATAATTATATTACTGTTTAATAAATAAATCAAACTCTAGTATAATAGAAAAATGCATTAATTGATCGAAGCGTATTGGTGGTTAAAAATAGACATTAATAATATGAAATTTGATTTTATCAACAATTACTTTTACAACCAACAAATCTATACAAATACGAGATAAATTGATTATATCAATAGATATTTACGAGGATAGCAAGGAGGAATGGACAGTTAATAGAACTCCGAAGCCAGTTTTTCTTGATAGATCTTGATCGCGATCTTTACGACAAATTGTGTACTTATTATCTATCACTATCAGCAATACTGCTCGTAAGCCATGCTTTCCTAAAAGCTTAAATTGAATAATCACTGATAGCACCGTGACAATAAAGCGCATTACGTTTAAAATTTAAGCCGCGGACGTTCTAGTACTATATTGATAAGACTGCAAAATCATCTTCGAAATGGTTGGTCCATCATTTTGTTGGTTTCCTCTAAAACTTGTCTACTGGTGATGTAACGAGGATTGTAGGATGCGTTGACTAGTGAAGTATCAAGGCCAATATCATCAATATTCCCCGCATGTTCCATTTCGTTGTTTATCAGGTTTGGTCCAGTAGGTGATACAAAAACCGGATTATGACTCAGATCATTAGCAGTATAATATTTATCGGACACCTTCAATTTATTAAAAGCAGGAATACCAAGGCTCAACGGCCGTTTTTTTTATGTAACTTAACACTTTTGAAATCTCACGGCTTTCAGCTGATAAGTCCCTATTAATAAAGACACCAGAACCCTTTAAGTATTTAGGATTTTGTAAAGCTAATTTCACCAAATATAAATCATTAAATCTAACCAAAATTGGACGTTTCTTAGCTGATTTAATATATCCTATACGGTATACATTACTGATAGCATTATGGGTGACATCCAGTTTTAGTTTCACTTTATACAGATCGACAATAATGAGATTTAAATTCTCATCAGATGTTGATATATTAGACTGCCATATTCAATTTTCAAATATAAGTGAAATAGAATTGCTTCATTACATTGATATTTATGAAAGATAAACCCTATAATTTTCTGGACTGGCTTGAGACCTTTATAATATGAGCGGAAATGTTCAAATCAGACTTAAATATTATACTAAGATCTTTTACTTCGATGCACTAACAAAGTTTCGTACTTCTAATTCAGTGTATATGGCGATTAAATCTGACAGAGAAGCATTTTCTAAAGCTCACTTTTAGATTATATTCATCACACCACAAAAACACAGTGTTGATATTATTTTGAAAGAAACATGTGTCTTCGCGAGAAGTTATGTTTGAACAGTGCTTGATGTTCTTCGCATATGCCATAACTTGACATTTCAATTTAATCAGTGAAGGATTTATAAATATTATTAAGAGGATCGTCTTAAGGTTAGATCCCTGGGGAATATCTGAAATTATTGAGAAAGAGTTATAAGCATTATAATGGACTTTAGTGGATCGATCACGTAAGTACGATTTTATTAAATAAATAAGACTCAGTTACGCATCGAGTTCGCTAATTTTAGATACCAATATGCTATGATCTAAAGTATAAAATGTACGGCTTAAAACTGTATAAATTACGTCTGCCTGACCCCTATTATTCACGATTTCATATATTGGAGTCGCTAAATTTCATATTGTTGGCTGGCCAGGCATAAAACCATTTTGGTTAAAAGAATTATGAGGTGGTTTATTTCTGAACAACATACGATACGCTCAAAAACTTTTGAAAAGTTACTTTAAATCGAAATAGGCGGGTAATTCTTTATGTCATATTTGTCGTCCTTTTTGAGGACAGAAATGATTTGTATTTGTTTCCAGCAACTTAAAAAGGTAGCGCTCTTAATGGCCTAATAATTATATGGTAGAGGGAGGTGTAAAAAAGTCATATCTATAATTTTTAAGCAGAAAACTACGAATAGAATTGCCTAGTGTTTTTTTTGATTCAGTAGCCATTATACTCAATAAATCATCATCTGTGAAATAGTTTATATTGAAAGAAGTACTGTATACAGGGTGAGTTTCTTAGATTTTCTATATGGGGATCTCGGAAACTACGATATAAGAGATAGAAATGGGGAAAAATGTAGATTAATAAGACGAACACAATTCCATTTTCAAAATTTTCAAAAAAGTCAAGGGTAACTAGATATATATTTTGTATTTTATTCTCATTTTTTACTTGGTGAAACATTATGTTAATAATAGGTTTTTGAAAAAATTCACTTGGTTGGTTTCACTTAATTGTATATTTTATATTCGACTAGTTTTGGCACTTGATAATGGCCCAGTGCCGAAACTAGTCGAATATAAAATAAACAATTAAGTGAAACAAACCAAGTGAATTTTTTCAACAACCTATTAGTAACTAGATATTTTGAAACAAGTAAAGAGTGTCAATTTTTTCAAATCCATAAATCTCGGTTATTATAACAGATAGAAAAAAGACTGTAAAAGACAAAGTTTTAGATCATCAGAAAATTTTTACCGCCATTATTTTCCGAGATATGAAGCAAACGGAATTTCTTCTGTATTCCCTTTTTATTGACCAGCAGTAATCAGCCATTATTGCAACATTCCACCAACCTTGATACCTGTGTTCTATTTCTTTCATGTCTTGGTGGAACCTCTCACCTTGCTTCTCACTCACATCACCAAGACTTACATCCCAATTACATAAATTTCTGTAGCATGTTTTTCACAATTTCCTTGAGTTAGGATCCTTGTTGTTTTCCAAAAAACCTTCAATTACATTAACAAATGAAATCCATTCATCTTTCTCAGTTTCGGTCATGGTATTAACAAATTCTTGATATTTCGTTGATTTCCTTATTTGAGGACCGACAAAAATTCCTTCCTTTAGTTTTGCATCTGAGATAGCGGAAAATTTTCCACGAAGATATTTGAAACAGTCACCATCTTTATTTAACCCTCATAATACCGTGGAGTCACTGAAAACCCCATATAAGATATGTAATCAAATATCCTTGTAAGGATTACCTATTGTTAAAATTTAAAAAAATATAATTTTGACGTGGGGATATTTTTTACATTTTACCAACGTAGAATTTTATTTTAGTAAATAGGGTATCTGGAAAAAAAGGTACCACTAGGGTCTGCTGGACCTAAATATTTTTTACAAATAAACTAATATTTTTACTCATCCACGAATCCGAACATTTTTTGAATTGTTACCTACATTTTAAGATGCCTATATGCCTTATGAAAATATAAAAGTAGATGAACAGTTGTTTACCTTTCGTGCTAGATGTCCATTTAAGCAGTATTTACTGTCTAAACCAGGAAAGTACGGTAAATAAATTGGGCAGCTTGTGAAAAAAAACTTCATACGTTTACAACTGCCAAGTTTATAGTCGAAAAACAGTCGACCAGCGTGAACGCCATCAAGGTAAACGTGTCGTCTTAGAAATGGTTGAGGGTCTGGAAAATTCAGGTTGGATTGTTAGCACAGATAATTTTTTTGCACGTCTTGGTTGGTACAATTATAAAAAATAAACCAGAGCTGCCCCAAGAACTGATAACTGTACATGGCAGAAAAGTAATTTCAACTAAATTTGGATTCCAAAACCAAGCAATGTTGCCATCTTACTGCCCAAAAAAGTGAAAACGGTTACATTATTATCAACTATACATGAAACCGACGAAATTTGTGAAAATCAAAAGAACAAACCACAAATAATAATGGACAAAATCTGGTGTAGATACAATGGACAAGCTAGTTCAAACATACACCGTAAAAAGACAAACAAGAAAATGGCCTGTAACATTTTTTTATGATGCTAATATTATTTGGTGTCACCTAAATGAAGATTGGTAAATAGAAAAAGGATACAAACGGAGATATTTCCTATTACAATTAGGAAAGCAACTTATAGCTACAGAAACAGATCCAGTAGAACCATCTATTTCCCAGGTTCAGTCACTAGAACCTCGAGTACTCAAACGTGGGAGGTGTTGAAAGTGTCCCAGAAAAGTAGACCAAAAATATTCAAATACATATCATAAATGTAATCGCTTCATGTTTAGTAATCACACAATCCTTGATTGTTCTGTATGTCAACCCAAAGAAATTTAAAACTTTAAA
The DNA here is from genome assembly GCA_963969525.1 of Ontholestes murinus. Lineage (NCBI taxonomy): Eukaryota > Metazoa > Arthropoda > Insecta > Coleoptera > Staphylinidae > Ontholestes > Ontholestes murinus. Next base: position 22,293,308 of record OZ018390.1, on the reverse strand, counting down.
AAATACATCATCTTTAAAATAAGTTAATAAAATGTGTTAATAATTCAATAGTTTTAACTTTCTAAAACGTAATAAATTTTAGAACAAAAATTTTATAACTTCCTGAGGTAAAGAGTTTTAGGGTCACAGGTGACCTCATTGGTATTACTTGACACTAAAAATGTTTGGTATTATAAGGGTTAATGCTTTAACGTGTTGTTTCATTCATCCTAGTTTAATATACAGTGGAGGTAACAAGATTTTTTGTGGATCAACCAGACTTTCGTTTTCGTGCAGAACATTTTTTGATACGGGAGTTAAATTATCTCTTCTTAGCTATTCCTTTTTCTTCCAATGTCTACTTCGACTGTCCCACTCACACAAAAAATACAAAAATGATATATCTGAGCATATATAATTTGCACAAATTACAAAATATATACTACTAATAAATAATAATATAATATCAATTAAGGGCCCAAGGTTAGTTAAGATGGTGATAGCACCATCTTAACTAACCTTATAAGTGTATATTAAATTTCTGATCTTAATGTCACTAATACATCATGGGGTCTCATGGGGTTTCTTTTCTATCTGATTAAAATTAAAGTTGTATTTTTCGGTAATTTTAAAATATAATTTCTAATTCATCATAGTTTATTTGAGGTTTACCATTTCTTTTAATTAATTCACAGCACCGTTACTTATTTCACCATCGCGTCTTCGTATTTATATATAATTCATTTTAAGGGCAAGTATTGTACGTAGGTGGAAATATCCCGGCGGGAGGGCGTTTCATAAATATTTACACGTCAAGGGATCCCTTAAGGTGCTTCGCGGATAAACAAGAAAAACGGCAAAGGGTCGTCCAACAGTCAAAAGCAAACATCAAAAGGGCGCGCTGATGATATTTGTATTTGCACTTACCATTTCATGGATCTTTAACATAGGTAATAAGACACTCACCTGCAAAGAAAAATAAACACGTGAGAAATATGAACGCTTGATAATATTGATATTAACAATTATGCACTTTACTAAATGAAAACAAAATCAACGTAACATAAAAGAGAGTAATGGTACTTAAAAATATATCCTTTCTTAACAGACTTTATTTTAATAAGAAATAAAAGAGATTTGAAATATGTTTATAAATGTAACCTCAATCGTACAAATTATTAGTATAAATTAGATAAATTTGAATTAATATTACTCAATCCCTTTAAACGTAATTTTAACAATTGATATTTAAGTTGAATAAATGAAATATAAAATTGAAAAATCATTAAAAGTTAAATGATTTAAAAAGTTGCTAATTATTTATATATGTTATATAATTGAATTGATTAATATTTTAAATTGCGTATATATACTTCGACATTAATAAATTCAATTCAAACTGTACTGAAAACCAACAACACCTCTAAAGTAGCTTTAAATACGTTTTAATTTACTTTTTTATATAATCACAGTCGTGACATTTATTAGCTAAATTATCAGGCATGAAATATCAGGTGCGGGCACATAAATGCCGCACCCTGTTTACAAGCTTGTTAGTTGCACATTTTTATAACACTCCATATATTTTACCTAATTAATTATTTGTTTGAAAATTTTTGTAATTATTTATAGTTACGTAATATTTAGCCTTATACTATTGGTATGTAACTAACGCCACAAAATATTATTCAAAATAGTTTTCTGAAAGTTTCCAATTCCTTTGATGTGCATCCATCCGATTTCGGTAGCTGGTGACGGCAAATGTAACCCCTCGCCATTTCCTTTTATGTCATCCGTATGCATGGTTCACTTCTCCACTTTAATCACATGACACTTTCGGTGAAGTAAGACACTTTTCCTTCTCTCCATCGGCCCATTTCATTTATTACCGCAGCCCTCTGAAACGTTTTTCGTTCTCGAACATCAGAGATATCTGTTTGGTTGCACACGTTCCTGAATGGTGGCGATAAATAATTTGGGATACATCATGTTTATTTCATGGTGCTTTGTTTAGTGTCTAATGCCATGGTGAATATTTAATTAGCAAAGAGCAATTACAGCTAAAATAAACAACTCTGACACTAAAGATTCACGATACCTCGAGAACTAAATTTCGAAGAATTTTACACCAATTATGTAAAAATTGTGACGATACTTCATTTTCTTCCTTTAACTCTAATTTCATCATAAAATATACCCTTGTATATATAGTCATTTTTATTCGGCAATGCGATTATATCTACCTCTATAGTTAGTAAACATAAAAAATTGTACACTAATTTATTGAACAAATGTATAATTTATATATTTATAGTCCTATATAAAAAAACTAAAGGTTAATTAAGAGGGTAAATGAACTACCATCATTTTCATTAAAGGTTACCATTATATTTGTTTAGGAAACAATAATTAATCGAACATAATCATTGACATTTAAAACACATGAATATTTCACGCCAATTAACTGTTAAATAATTCCGAGCAAATTTACCATTCACCACGCTGACTTCATTAATTTACCCATAATAAATATTAAAAGCCGTCGCGGGAACATCATATGTTTGCCAATAATCAGCTCGTGCAATTACTAATATTAACTTTACCTTTGCATAAATTTTCCTCCCTGTACCCTACCTGTCGTGAATCCGGGCAATTAAAATTACAAAAAGCGCCGCTTGCACTACATCCCTCGTACGGTGGGTGTTATGAATTATTAATTATATGAGGGTGGGCGGAACTCGCGAGTCAATTTAAATGTAAGAAAGTTCACTGTATTTGCATAACAGGCTTGTTTTCTTGCCGGGATGGAAGCTACATGAGGGAATAATAATTTTAATACACTTGCACGGCAAATAAATTGTCCAGCTATCTGCAGCATTATATAACTTAACTTATCCTAATTAAAATATAACAGAAACATGGAAAAGTTTACTGTGCATTTTTCAAGATCAGTATTTCTTACATGGCAGGAAATTCCTCTTTTTGTTGAATATATTGTGTAGTACAAAGAAATCCATTATTTTTCCAGTAGATGGCTTTAGTTATCTGTATAAGTCCGATCGGAGTCCGCTAGATGGCGTTAGAAAGATGAGATTTCGTGCTACAAAACGTTCCTAATAGTTCTGTAATTAGCTAACTCAGTTTTGATGCAAGAATTGAGAGCTGTAGTTTGCAGATGAGCTCGTTAGGAAGAAGTGGTCGGCTAAAGTTTCGGCTATCTGAGCGGACTATGACTCCGTCCGTATCAATAGCAGACGCCACTGCTGGGAATCTATTACCAGACACCGATCGGATCTTTCTGCAGATATCTGATATGTTGGTGTTGGTAGAAAGACTTGATTTGATTTTGTTGTTCCACTAAGAAACATGTGGACGGGTTAAAGAGCCACCCGATTTTGGAATAGACTGTTCCGCTGTTGCTAGAATGCTGAGACTCATGTTACTTACCGACGATTCAACGTCATGCACCCAAGGAGGTAAAATTAATGATTGGCGAAAGAGCTCCTAATCCTCCTCCTTGAGTCTCCATCTACGTGGCAAACGTTGACAAAACCCCTCATTGCCTGGTAAGCTTAGCAGGACTGGAAAATCATCGAGAGCTTGCCAGTGAAGGCGTGTGGCCAGCGAAGATAAACAGAAAGCTAAGTCTATTGCTGAGAGACTACCTGTTCCTAACGAAAGATGCGTTGGTGATCCGTTATTGAAAAGAACTAAATGGAAATACTATTAGAAGTAGAAGATGCCTACTAGTTTTCATCTTGTGAGCGTTAAAGTCTTCCAGCAATATTAGTGGACTTGGTAGTTCTCTAATAGGTAATTCTTTGTCTTTCAGTTGGCATCAATAAGGTACAAATTGCATATTAACAAGGGAACCGGAGCTTTGAACAAACAAGCATATATATCTGTCAGGTAAGACAGCCAAAAAGTCTCCCCTAAATTTAAAGAAGAATACAGAAGTCTAAGAGGATATTTGCACCCTCAGCATCATGGACAAAAACAAAGGTTGGAGTGGAAGAACGTCGCAGCTTCATCCATCCAAAATTTTTGTATGTTTTGTTATATATTTGTGATTATTCATATGTAGTTTTTTTTGGAATGGAAGCTAAAGACTAACGAACATAAACATAAAAAAGCGACGGCCTAAAGTGGAGAGTCTAACTCTCCTTCGTCAAATGGGATATTATCCCTGAGGAAGATAACGACTAAGCCTCTCGCTCTTTGGATGGGTAATGCGTCCTTTCTGGTGCAGGAATAACCCCTAAAGTTGAAAGTATTATCCGGTTTAAATGGGTTTCCAGCATACAGACGCAGAAAGGAGCGTACTTCACTAATAGTATTTTCAGTTCCCCACAGTACCTCTGACAATCCACTGAATTATGATTACTACATTGGCCATTTTTTTAACAAAGAAGAGGTAAACGATATAAATAGAATAATTTAAGACGTATGCAAACAGTAAAAACAGACGAAGAAGGTATATCATTTGGAGGGGTTGGACTTCCCACTTCTTCCTCTTTTTTTTCTAGGTCTACCCTTTTTTCTCGAGAATCGTTGTCTCTGGTATGAAGAGCTTTCACTGGGTTCGGACTGGGTACTGTCCTCATCCATCACTGGAAGCTCTTCGTCCAATCTTTTTCGTTTTTCCTGATCTGTAAGGGTTTCTATTACTTTCGCAATCTTGTGATCGGCTGACGCAGACCCGCCAGTCCAAGTTTCTCCTGTTAATTTTGGCTGTAAAATCTGTTGCGGAATAAAAGCCGGTGGCGGCATGGACGACTTTGAGCATTCAGACTTACCGATAATTACTTCAAGAGTTTTCGTAATAGACTCTGTGATCATCTTCTGAATGACCGGGATCAATGCAGAGACAATATCTTGGGTCCTATTAGAAGGTTTTAGATAGATATGAGTTGGTGTTTTTGGAATAGCTAAACGTTTCTTTGCTTCTTGGTAGCTGATCTTCTCTTTTGTTTTTAGCTCTTGTATGGCTACTTTTAATTTATATACTGAACATTCTCTTGATCTACTTGAGTGCGGTCCTGAGCAGTTTACATAAACAGGCTCACTGGTACATGGAGTCCCTTCATGGACTTTCATTCCACAAGCACACATTACTTCTTGGAAACACCTTAGACTAGTATGACCAAGCCGTTGGCATCTGAGGCATCTCATAGGGTTTAGCACAAATTCCCTAATTTCTAGGTTGTAAAACGTCACTTTATCGTTTTTCGGCAGTTTTGGTGAGTTAATGGTTAGAATTAGGGATGTAGTTGCTAATATTTGTCCATTTACGTTTCTGTTAATTCTTCGGACCTCAATGACGCCGGTATCTCTTAATACATCAAGAATTTCATTGTAACTACAGTTCAGAAGGCTTCTGTGATAGATCACTCCTTTACTGTAGGTAAGAGTTTTATGAGGGACTACCTCAACCGGATCATCTCCAAAACGCTCAACCTTCTGCAGTCTTTCCGTTTGTTCGTCGGTTTTTGTTTCGACAAGCAACCCGTTGCTGATATTTCTTACGGCTATCAGTTCTCCAACTAATCCATACACGTTGTTTACTAAAAATGGACTGGTTTTCTCAAAGATTCCCCCCTCCAGTTTTTTGATAACCAAAAACCGGGGCACCCTACCCACTGTCTTCTGACTACCATTGAGTTTGTCCGTTTTCTGAGAGGTGTACACCTCTTTGGTTTTCGAAGGATTATCCATAACGATATTTTATATTTCATTTTAGGTTATTATTATCTAAATTGTAAATGAAAAGAGAACTATTGACTTTCCGAGAGAACAACATTTCGTGGCATTTATATGTATTTAATGTCATATCATTAATGACACACCAAGTATTTATAGCATGCAAATCTCTTTTAAGTATTATTTTAACGTCATCTGCAAATAGCAATATAGGCGATCTTATACCAATAGATATATCGTTTATAAAAATATTAAATAAAAGGGGATCTAAATGAGACCCTTGAGGGACATCGGATGTTGCCTAAAATAGATCTCATAAAAAAACATTAATGTGAACTTGCTGAGTGCAATGCTTTAAATAGGGTCCAAGCCATTTAAGGAAGGAACCACAAATACCATACTTTTTAAGTCTAACTAGATTATATTAGATTAAATGTTATATGGGTGACACCAGCGCCTGTTCCACTGCGACCTTTTCAGATCTATTGTGGATCCCTATTTAGTTCCGATGACCAGCTCTAGCTTTGCCTCTTTGATTAGTTCTATTAGCCTATTTAACTAACGAATGTTTACGTAATTAAAAGCACATAAATACTGAATGAACTTCAGCCCCCTCTTCAAAATATTAGTAGTAGTAGTTAGTATACAAAAAAATATTCGTGTCAGCTGATCTACCACTCATCAATCCATGCTGATATTTTTTAAAGAAATAGATATGTTTTTACAATTAGTGATTCAAAAAAATTTGATATCACTGAAAGAATACACCTTGTAATGTCTAATGTTGTTTTTGTCTCCTGTTTTAAAAATTGGTTGAAGAAACGAAGACTTCTATAATGAAGGAAATACCCCTTGAGATAATGACATAGAAAATAAAATATGCAATGGTATAAAGAACGATGAATGACATCCATTAAATAAGAGCGGAGGAATATCATCAGGCCCAGCATATAATATCAACATTTTGCAATGCCGTCTGGATTTCTGTTGGAGAAATACTTGTTTCAGATATATTTAAATTTGATTCGATAGTATTTTGACATGAAAATGGACGTTTTTGTAATATGCTGATGAGAAATATATTGCAAATTCATTAGCATTGCTTTTACCGTCATTCACATTCTTGTCATCGTGAAACATAGACAAAGGTAGTTTACCTGCTGCAGATTTCGACTTGTCAAATTTCCAAAAATAACTTGGATATACAAGTACTGATTCTTCTGCTTCTGTAATATAGTTGTGAGAGCAGAGTTTATTAAGAGCTCGATATGCTTTCCTAAGATCCGAAAATTCTTTATAATCAGATTGTGAATTTAATACTTTAAATCTTTTATTAGCTTCATGTTTTTAACGTACAAGATATCGAAGTTCAGAACTAAACCTGTTTGGGCCGCGCGGAACTTAGTACGGCTCTGTGCGGAGGGCGAGTGCGTATTTTCTAAGAAGGGAAGAGGGCGCTTTCGGCGACCAGGGGACTCGACGTAGGAATGCAAAATAGAAGACACATAATAATAGTCGCGTAAACACTACACTTGTAAAGTTTCCTTTTAATATACTATTTCGTAAAACTATTAAACGAATTTTTATGGACAACCTCAACCCATACAATTGGTGGAACTAGTGTCGAAGCATAGTCAGATTGAATATTGTTCAATCACTTAACAAAACCAATGGGAGAAATTGTTCAAAACAATAAAACAGAGAATATTTTATGATAAAATAAATGTGTAGCAATATCATCATCCATAATATCTAAAAATACCTGATTCAAAATAATATCTTTAAAGTAATTATTCATAAGAGAATAAGGTGCATGTTTAAAATCATATACAACAGTAAAATCGGATGTTACATAGACGGAGGTAATAGTTGAATAAACAATTTTAAGAGAGGGATAATTTGTATCGCAAGTAATTAAAGAATAACATCTTGAAATGGTTTCAGCCGTTGAGAAACACAAATCTAATATAGTGCCTTTATCGTTTATAATATTGTTATATTGAGAAAGACCAAAAAGCGCATAACCATCACACACAACACTTTCACTTGCACTTCTAGCACTCGAGCTACTTAACGTTAACTGGGAACGAGTCCCTCGAATTCATCAACTTCTCTCCATTGAAGATCTGGCATATTGAAATCACCCATTACAATGATATTTGATTCACTATTGCCATCGCATATTTCTGATGTGATTGATAACCCTGAACTCCTGAACTTGGTGGTATGGTATGTATACACATTCTAGAACATATTGGTCATTATTGACAAATATCTTGACCCAAACTTTCTCCGCAGTGGAATTTGTAATAACGGGGAATGAATTAAATGTGTTAATTACAGCGACGAGGACACCACCACAACAAAGTTTAGAATTATTTATCGAAGAACGATCTGTACGATATATACTATATCTCTATCAAAAATCTCAGAGTTAGAAATCCCGGCTCCAACCAAGTTTCTGTAAGCAGTATGATAGGATAATCTTCAGAGAGCACCGAACAATAAAAGTCATTTAATTTAGTTCTAAGCCCTCTCACGTTTTAATAGTAGATAGTAAAATTGTTTAGCCACATGGTCTTGGTGGTATCGCCTTGGAAAATTTTCCTGTGATGGGTGGTGGTTTAGTAAAACGCCTTGAAAAAAATTCTTTGACAGTAAGACCAGCAGGCCATTAAGTAGAGTTTAATGATGTCCTAAAAAATGTGAATTGTATTTATGACACTATACAATTTATATAATTTTGTATTCGTCAATTGTGTTACGGTCGAGGCCGACCTTATATAAGTACTGTTTCAATGTACAAGAAAAAAGAAAACGTTTAGAATTTGAATAAGCCTGGACACAAAAATAAGCTCGATGTATGGGTGCCACACGAGTTACTGCAAAAAATCCTCATCGACCGAATTTCCATCTGCGAATCGCTGCTAAATCGCAACAAAATCGACCTATTTCTGAAGCGGTTGGTGACTGGAGATGAAAATGGAACACTTACAACAACGTTAATCGAAAACGGCTGTGGTCGGATGACGGTGAGCCAAAACTACAATAAAATTCTACTATCAGCTGCTCTCCAACTCGGAACCGTACTGTAAAAAAATGAACCGTTTGAAGAAAGCAATCGCCCAGAAGCGACCTTCTTTGGCCAATAAAGGAGGAATTGTGTTTCATCAGGACAACGCCAGGCAACATACATCGATAGTGACTCGCCAGAAGCTCCGGGAGCTTGGTTGAGAGGTTCTTATGCCCCCATCTTATAGTTTGGACCCGGTACTAAGTGATTATTATCTTTATCTCTTCTTGTTCATGGCGAACAATTTTACTGGTGGAAATTTCGCTTCAAAAGAAGCTTGTGAACTCCTAATTAACTATATCTCTAATAATGACTCATTTTTTAAGGAGATCTAAGTTAGGAACTAATTATGCTAAGTTCAAGTTCTCTTTCTATCGTCTCTCGTTTTTAGACCGTAAGGATTTCTTTGAATTGATATTTCAAAAACATTCTAATATTGCTTCTTTATTAAAAATTACTGTATACGTGTATCGTATTAACGTGGAATATCACAGATAAATTTTATTATATAATTCACAAGTATATTCATGGATTAATCGTATTTATTTACGGAAGAACCTACAAACCAATAATGGAAAATATGATTAATATCCAGAATTAACAAGTGAAAATAATATATTATTTTGTAAGATCCCAACTGCATCCTAACTAGTCAAGACTAGTAAGGCACTTGTTATGTTACATAGGTTTATTATCAGTTGACTGACATGTGTTTCTATGGTTTCCAATCATTTTCAAAGTTTAAACTAATTCAAAATAAGGAGTGACACGGAATATATACAAATTTCTCTATGATGTAAAACAGGTAATTACAGTATTATTAGTGCGCATTAATTCTTGTTGGTTGTTAAGTAGATTATCTCTGCGCTTGATGGCCTTCTTAATGTGCAAATCCTCCAATAGATTGAGTTTTCTCCCTTTTCGGCAAATCTGGATTGGGGTAATCTCCACTATGTGGTGTCCTGTATTAATGCAGTGCTCGGATAATCCTTTCGCCGCTTTTCCATTTTTAATTGATTTCTTGTGTTCATTTAATTTGATTTCAAAATTTTGGCCTGTTTGTCTTCTAAAATATCCGTCACAATTTACACAATCTATCTTGTAAATACATGAATGTTTCAATTTGTCTTTTGATTCTATTTTGTTATTCACTAAACGCCCTACTAAATTAGATTTGTTGACTATTATAGACTTTATGCTTTTTTTATTTTATTGCTGGTATTGTTGATGTAGGGGATGGCTGAGTAAACGTTTGACTAAATAATAGTTGGCTTTTTATTTTTCTCTTCTTTTTTTGAGCAGTTTATTCACCAGTTGTTTGCTGTAACCCTTATTGATAGCTATCTCGTAATAAGCTCTTTTAAGTAATTATATGTTGACATCGGAATCATTATGAGTCCGTGTATTTGCGAATGAAGAGATGCATGTTTGGTTTGAGTTGATTGGTGTGAGTCTATTGGTATAATTATGTCCGTGGTGGTAGGTTTTCTATAAATAGCGTATTGTAGTATATTCTATTGGATGCTAATGGACAGGTCCAATAAGTTAATATTTCCTTCCTCTTTCGTTTCCGTTGTAAATTGGTTGTCTTTGTCAATTCTATTCAGTTCTTGTAGAGATATGTCAAATTGACGTTGTGATCTTCCACAAATGCAAGGAATATCGCCCACATATCTGCACCAGAAGATTATATTTTTTTTTTAGGGTCAGAGTGCCATTGAACAATTTTTCTTCAAATGACTTTATGTAAATTTCGGTAAACAGTGATGATATAGGAGAACCTATGTAGAATCCATTTACTTGAGTGTTTTTAGTGGTCATGTTGTAGGGATACTTCATGTAAAAATTTCTTGGGTTCTGGTACTGGTATCCACATGAATAGAATTTTAACTTCAAACGAAACTAATATTGCCTTTTTTATTGATTGTTAGATCTTTGGTTTTATTGATAAATTCTATTGAGTTTTTCATCGTGAACTTCGATCTACACGGTATATGTTCTGGTAATACTTCATTAATGTATGAACAGACCTTATATACTTGGCAAAATGAAACTACTGGTCGAACGGGGTTGTTGTCATTGTGTATTTTCAGCAATCCATATAAAACCAGTGCTTTTGTATTCATCTCCTTTAACTTAATATTAAGTATTTTAAATCGTCTGGTATTATTCTAGATTGTTTCATTGTTGCTGCGACTTCCTTTTGGTACTTGTTGGTGGGATCTTTATTTATTGATTTGATTTTTTCTTCCGTAGAAGAACTGCTTCTTCTACTTTACAGATGTATTCTACTTTTTATAAGATTGTGGTAGTGTTAACATTATTAGCTTTTTAAGATCGTTCTCTCTACACTTTCTCTGTATTTGTTTTATAGTCCTCTCATCTTTATTCCGCGTGTTGTTAAAAACTGTAATTTTCTTAAAGTCATTTATTAGGGTATTCGAAAATGGTAATTTGTCTATTGCATTTACCACCCCAGATCTATTTAAAGCAATCTCAGTGTCATTTGCTAGTACTTCAAAGTGCTAATTGAGCGACGATGAAGTAGGTGAATATTTAAGGGCATCTAAAAGTTAATACAGTGTTGGAAAAATTCTTCACACGCGGATAGAAGTATTGTGATGTATTATTAATTATAGGTAGTTGTGGTTTTTTAAGCGTCTCATGAAACTCAATTTCTTCTTTTGTGTCATATAATGTTTGTGTATGATTACGTTGATACTCTCATTAGTGTCTGATAGAAAACAGTCCAATGTTATGTTGTCCAATCTTGTGGTAGGTTCCATGTGCGTTACTTTTAGGTGTTCTCTTAAATGGAAACGTCTTATTTATTTATTTTAAACTTTATTAACGGAAAGACATATTATACAGAAATAATAAATACAGTTAGATATAATGACAACAAAATAAAGGTATCTTAGAACTAGAGTAATTACAAATAAATATTAATTATTTACACTAGATTAATTCTACGTAATCCCCTTTTGAAATTAATTAAATTAATAGTAAATAAATCAAAATTATGGTTCAGTTGTAGCATCATTCTTGATACAGCATTAAAATAACTATAGTTAGTCCTATGAAAAGGTAAACGAAATAATATATGATTTCTTGTACGACTTCCCTCAGGTTGATGCCAAAATTTAAACAGAATTCTAGTTTGGCATATTTTATGTAATTATTTAGTATTTTGTACATTACACATAAATCTTGAAATATGCGGCGATATTCTAATATTTGCATAATAAAGATAACAATTCTTTATAATTGACTGAGGAGGAAGGAATGCTTAATTTGTAGGCTATTGTACGTAAAAACTTCTGTTGCATTTTTTCTATTAGTGATTTCAGATAATATCGCGATGGACACCAAACGGACGATGCATATTCCAGTAATAAACGAACCAAAGAACAATACAGCTATTTTAATGTGGAGATAGAAAATTGTAAATCCTAACATTTTCAGAGCTCGATTAACAATATAACGTATGTGGACAGTAAATGACAGTTTGCTACTGAATATTACACCTAGATTATTTATTTCAGTAACAAGGTCAAGCTTGTTGTTGTCAATATAATAATCAGATAAGTATATGTTGTTACTACGAGAGAATGAGATGGTTTTGCACTTTTTGACATTCAGAGTGCTGATTTTCAGAGCACCATCTAGAGATGTTGATGTTGTTAACTGCATCCCCTTTCGATCGAATTGTGCTGTAAACTTTTAAATCGTCTACATAAAGCAGAAAATTGCAATTGATTACAGATTGAATATAATTAATAAATAAATTGAATAATAGTGACCCTATATGTGAACCCTGAGGTACACCGGACTAGATTTTAATAGGTGAATATAAAGCCATATCAATCCTGACAACCTGTTCTTTGTCTGAAAGAAAGTTTACTAACCAGCCCACAACACAATCATTAAAACCTATTAATTTAGATGTATGTGAGAGAATCTTATGACTGACTCTGTCGAACGTCTTAGAGAAGTCGGTGTAAAATACATCGACTTGTTATCCATTCTCTAGGGCGTCCGACAGATAGGAGTGGTACACCAATAAATTGGATAGTGTTGACTTCTTACATTGAAATCTATGTTGATATTCTGTAATAATATTAGATGTAATTCAATACAGCTGTTTAGTGACCATCTGCTCAAACATTTTCGGAATGACCGATTGAATGCAAATACCGCGATAATTACTTACATCCTGTCACCCGATTTAAAAATTGGTGTAAGGAAACTATTTTTCCATCTCTTGGGAAATGTCTCTTCAGTAATTGATCTTTGAAATAAAATGCAAAGTGGTGGTGTTTTCATACAAATTCATTCTTTTAACATTACTGAAGGGATTCCGCCAGGACCACAGGAAGACGAAGTTTTCAAATTCATTATTGTTTCAAAAACAGAAGTTTCATCAATTGACAATTTAAAAGGAGAATCTACGTTTAATTGTGGATTGTTTTCACTACGAAAGGAAACGCTACTATTGTTTACATAGACACTACCAAAAAAATCTGAAAATAATTGAAGGTTGCGTTCTAAGTTGTCACTTGATTTATCGAGATAATACATTGATAGGGGGTAACCCGAAGTTTTCCTGTTTTCATTGACAAATGACCAGAAAGAGTTACAATTCTTATTAATCGAACATTCTGTTTTATAGATGTAGTTATTATAAAGATTATTACTAAGTATTTAACATTGTTCACGTAAGTTTAAGAAAGCTAAATAATCCTAGTACCTATTCGATTTTTTATAAATACAATGTGCTCTTTTCTTGTCCTTTGTTAGGCAAATTAAGTCTTTATTGAACCACTTAGAGTATGTTCCACGACAAAACTTTTTTTGTGGTACATATAAATTCATTGCATGGTACATTATTTCATAAAATGAATCAAGAGCCACAGTCACATTTGGTGCCCTTGATAAAATATTATTCCAGTCGATGGCCGCAAGAAAATTGTTTAATTCTAAATAATTACCGATTGCAAAGTCATAATACACGATTTCACTAGATGGAACATTTGTGGGATTATTACAATCTAGAGATATGCAATAACCAATGTGATGTACACTATTATTAAAAATATTGTCATTGGCTAAATTAACTTTACAATTTTCCCTGGATCCAAAGACTAAGTCTAAGTACACGCCACGTTCACTGGGTAAACTGTTTAATTGACTTAGATGGAGACAACTAAACGTATCAATAAGGGGTTTACTTTCGTCACTAAATCGATTATGTATGCAAACACCTAGTTCACCGTTGATCCATGTATCTGCAGGCAGATTGAAATCGCCACATATTAAGAATTCATTATTGTCCACACTTGTAACAATTTCTTCGCCACTGCAGAACAATGGGCCTCGTATTTTTCAAGGGATGAGTTTAGTGGGAAATATACTAAGCCAAGTACATAATATTTATTGGAAACTTTAAATTTAACAGACTTGTGTGATAGAATTTATAGATGTCTGGATTTCAACTGAGTTCAGACATTTTTAGTGAGTATCATAACACCGCCTCCCTTAGTTTTACGACAGTTTAATGATTATCGATCGGTCCTATAGATGTCGTAATTATTGCTCTTGATTATTTCACTATCACTAATATCAGGTCAATTATTATAATTATGTCATAATTTGACGTTGACAGGTTTATGGAAAAGTCTTTTAATTTAGTTTTTATCCCGCCAGCAATATGGAAATAAATATTAGATTTGTAGTGTTTAGTAGAGACTGCGTTTGATTTTACAACTTTAGGTGAACCATTCATATAACGTATTGTTATGTTTTGTTCACCGGAGTTTATTCGTCTACTTAATTCTTCCCTTATGTTCCAATTGAAGAGGCGTTTGGTCAGCAGTGAAATAAACTCCCTGTTTGCTTATATTTGCTTTTTGTTTTAGGATATCAATTACGATTTTAGAATTTTCGAAAATTACTTTAACGGGCCTTGGTTTGTTTTCTTTCTTGTGTAACATTTTCTGTTTTCTAATTTTGTAATCTAACTCGATTGTTTGGATAGCAAACGCCGATTTGTTACTTATTATTTTAAAATATAATTAACATTTAAAAAGATGGCATAATATATTTCCATTTAAAATTAATATATAATAAATTGAAATTTTGAATTTATATATTCGTGAATTACACGATGAAAATGAAATGAAAATTATGTATTTTGTACATTAATTTAATCTGTAGCTTTATTAAACTAAACCAGATCTAACCTAACAGAAAATTTTATTAATTAAATCTAAATTTTGTTAGTTTGTCTTTTTATAATATTTATAATATAATATTTCATTTATTATATTAATATAAATAAATAAGTAATGTGATACTAAAAAACTACTAAAAATAACAAATGCTAATATATTCGGCAATTTAATATCTAATTGATTTATAATATATATGATTTGATTCATAATCTGTAGAAGCTCCTCCTACTCTACGTAAATATTTTAGAAATCTTATTAAGGTTACGGCATAATTCACCTAAACGAATCCAGTGATCAATTCAGTTCACCTGTTACCACCATCAACATCAACAGCAACAGCTATCAGGTGATGGATGTCGGGCGTCGTCTGCGTAACCTAGCAGCGGAACGAGATGCCTAGCAAAGGGCACGAATATCGGCTGAAGGGAGAAGGGATAGGGCTGTATATAACTGATGTAATCGTAATATCGATCGGTGCTCCTGCGCCTCCTCTGCTCTTCCAGTGTTGCCAACGGAATCTCGCCGCCGATGCTCAACTTCGCCGCATCTTTTTCACCCATCCGAGGACCCTTCACATCCTGCCACGTGATAAGGCTATTTTGCATGCTCACTTTCTACTTTGATAAGGTTATTAGGGAAACTTCTTCGTGTGCAAAAATGCGCCGATCGAGATTACTGTCGAGTGATCGTTAACAGTTTTGTTGAAAATTATCTAGTGGGTATATTTCAGACTCACACACTTATACAACTCGCTCGTGTTGAGGGATGGAAAGGATTACTGATTTTATTGTATGTAAAGTGGTTGCAAATTGCTAAAGTAGTTTAGCTGAGATATACTTTCTCCTTCCTTAATCTAGTTTTAAATATACTCGACATTAAATAAGTCTAATGCAGAGACTCGATTTCTTTTTCTTTTTCTCGTGGGTTTATGGTTTCCACGAGAAACTATAAATTAGTAAACGCGCCACGAAAATAATTCCATTGGCAATGTTTATGTCAGTATTTTATTAAGTGATATGGACAAGTAATAGCCTCATCAATCCAGTTTAGATTTTATTATTATCTCCACTTGAAAGGACCCCCGTAATAAGGGAATAGCTCCACTTATGAGCTGTTATACAGCGAAACACGTGTCTATAGATGATCATTACGTAATAATTTCGAGGCGTGTTAAAGGAACGAAAACAGCACAAAACACTGTACTTTGTACTTAATGCGATTTTAGTCATATGCTGGCAGCTATGACAACAATTATTAAAGAACAAAAAGCTAATAATTAAAACAAGTAATAATCGCACTAAAGCACCACCAGGCTTTTGATTACATTACTTATGATTGCCATCATATGGCTTAAATCACATTAAGTTTAAAGTAACGTATTTTGTGCTGTTATCGTTTCTTAAAAACTTCAGGAAATTATTATTAATCTCCAGACATGTGTTTCGTTGTATCAAATTTCATCAATGGAGCTATGCTCTTCTTACGTGGGTCTTCTAAGTGAAAGGGCCGCACAAGAATGAATTGATTTTAATAAAATGGATGGAATTTTATTTTAGTGACGCGTCTTAAAAACGATAATCAGCAAAACGTAAAGATCCTCCTCTCGGCATTTTATTATGTAAATTAAATAAAATATCAATTTACCAGTGCAACATTTTTGTAATTAAATATTAATTAATTAAAATTAATTTCTCTAAGCATTACTACGTCGTATTCCTTATAACAATTATGCAAGAACTAACAGCTAATAGTTTAGTACGAGGAGTTGTTGTATCAACTATTAGCTGTTAGTTATTGTATAACTGTTATAAGATAACGGATAAGAGTGTATTTCATGAATTTCATTAATTATAAATAACCCTTAGAATACAAGAAGCAAATTAATCAGTGAGCAGGAATCATAGCTGCGTAATTATATTATCGACGCAATAACACTGTAATGTAAAATTTGATGGGTTCAATTTCATTCCTGTTTCAGTTCAGTGCTTTTGCCGGGATAAATTATGGGCAATTTCCCATCCGAATTTCATCTTTAATAGACCATAATGAAACCGTATGACGGTAGATTGTAATTTGTCTAGAGTGTAATTTAATATCTGGTTAAAACTAACATAAAATGACTAAATACTAAATCAGTTTATTAAAATGGTTTTAGATATATTTCGAGGACTTTACTTTATGATCTATCACTACTAAATTCTTAATTTTTATAAGATTGCAGTTTCTATATGGACATTCAGTGACACTTAAAAATTATTTTGTTTTTCCTTGATAATGAACTTCATAATAGATAGTCTCCTCCCTCATCACCTAATAGAGTCCTTACTCAGATATCAAACCTAGAGTAGTATTTAATTGTAAAAATGTTCGAGAATTTTCTAAGTTTTTTGCTCTTGTTATCTTTTCCTTACGTCTTAGAATTATAATTAGTTCGTATTTTCTCTCTAATCCTGTCTTTTTTAGTAGTAATATTTTACGGAACGAAGGCTAACACTATTTAGTTTTATTGTTCCTAAACTATGTTTTAGTAGTTTCAGCCGGATGGCTAGCAGCACCGTCCTATTGGAATATAAGATTCATGTTAAGGTAAAGATCTTTGGCGCTTAGCACAAGATTATTGTTTTAAATGTCTTGACATTTTGCTTCATTAATTGAGCCGTCTACAACCTTATACCTTTCTAGGCTAACTGAGAAGATTCAGCCCAAATGATAATGCCCTTGGGAAATACTGCTATTCTTTTGAAACAACGTTTCATTTCCAATTTTAATAACCCGTTTACGAAAGTCTCTCACCCATACATCAAATTTTGACTAGACTTCGGAACAATAAACAAAGATCCATGATATCTTAGACTTTCTGCTTCTGACACAGGGGATAAATGACGAAGATGTCACCAACACAATGTAGTCATTAGGACGAAGTATAAGTGGGTGATTATAGTGCGATATTTTTGAAATCCTCCATAAACAGATTGGGGATCTTAGGCGAGAAAGGTGATCCGCCAATTTGTTTAAAGCGGTTTCGATTGTACATGAAATGAGTGCTTGCAAACAGTGTTTAATAATATGTTTAATACTTGAAGCCATCACTTTGTGATACATCTTGAATCAGGAACAGTATGTATGTTTGATAATGGCCTTTTAAAGGTTGAAACTATAGTCACGTAATAAACCCAGTGTGTGATATCAACGAAGTGTATTTTCATTTAATGTTCCTGAGTGTTTAATAAGTTCTATAGTTGCAATAGCCTGTTGATATTAAGATTTTCAAGTTCGATTGTTTAGTTAATGGGTACTTGGGAGAAAACGGGCTGTAATGTCAAAAACAGAATGTCTTAGATAATATTCTCGTTTTGTTTACGGTTTGAAAATAGTACGTTAATTTATCTAAATCATCGGTCACCAAATAAATATCATCTGTTATATAATACAAAGTAATAAGTGTGTTTAATTTGCTATTATATGATTTTAACGGTTTGATAAGATCCAAGAAATGTGATTTTTTTGATAAGATTTGGTTCGGCAGTGGGTTAAAGGTGCTGTCTAAAAATTTGGCTAATTTTTATGTGGACGAGTCGAAAGAATTAACGATGGGTCGAAGTGGTGTCTCTTTGTGTATTTTAGATAGACCGTAAATCTTACAGCATTTGGAGGATTTTTCGCGAGATATTAGAGATTGCTTTGTTTTGGTGTCAAAATGCGACTGCATTATTTTGGTTTTGGTGTAATTTTCCAGGTATGTAGTTGGATTAGAATCGATCAATTTATAGCTGGCATCAGCTAACATATTACTCATTTCTGTTGGTAATTCGATTCTTTCAGGATTACTTTGGCGCTTCCTTTGTCCACCGGTAGAGTATGTCTTTAATTTGTTTTCAGTTGTTTCGTTTTGTGCTAGATTAAGCTTTGGGGTGGCTCACTTCTAAGCGAATAATTTCGGATGTGGCACTGTCGCTTTTATGTAGACTGGATTCTGTATTGCATATGATTATATTCTATATATCGTGCGGGGAGCAATTGTAAAATTGTTGTCTTTGACAGGATATCAATGGAGGCTTTCCCTAGTAGGTAGTCGGAAAAATGTAAAATGGTTTTAATAATAAGAAACATTAGCATAAGCCAGCACATTACAAGTTAAAGAATTAATTAAGTTATTAATGTATAATATAAATAATATAAGTAAAAATAAAGTCAAATTGCTTGTAACTTTTGTACTGCACATAACTCTTACGATTACATAAACAGGACGCAATTAGTATATAATAGAATTACATTACCCAAATGCTCAAGGAAAAAATCCGTGAAAATGACGTCTAATTGACTGCGACTATCAAAGACTTCACTGATACGCTGTGTGATAACTGGCAAGTTAGTAACAGTTGATCATTCAGTCATAAAACCGTGCTGATGTTCAGTGATCATGCTCTTAACTTGACAGGAAACCTCACAATAGGTGATATGCTCAAATACCTTAAGAAAATTACAAAGTATAGAAACAGGACCATAATTATGTATGTCACTCATATCACCTTTTTTATGCACAGGTCTTATACGTACGCGCTTTCAGATATTCGGATATAAGTTGGTACGTACTAAATTAAAAATAACTAATAACGGTTTTACAAATAAAAAATTACAATATATGATCAAAAAACTTGGCACTGGATCGACACCACAGCTAGCATTATTTTTTAATTTATAGATCCTTTTGAACACTTCGTTTTTACTAATCACAAAACTATTAAATGGAACAGAATAGATTTGCTCATCGCTTCTTTCAATAGAGGTAGAGAGGCAGAAGAAAACCGCTCTGTAAATGCTAAAACAATATCTTCTGGTACGTTATACATAGCACTTATTGCTCATAAAGTTCCAAATTTTCTTGGATTCCGTTTTTATATGCTTCAGAAATGTTTATCTTAATTATGGGGCGAAGCCTATTAAATTCAGAATGATAAAACGGAGAATTTGTTACTATTTATTTGCCGCAAATACTGCGACTTAACTTTAATATAGTTTTTAATATCACTGGTAAACTACGCCGGAAAGATTTATTTCTTGGTGCAAATCTGGGCACAAATCATTAAATATATTATAAAGAATATTATAGAATTTGATTCATTGTTGAAGCCGTTACTTTGTGATTCATTATTATAGAATTTGTGAACAGCTTCATTAACATCAGTAAGACTTTCTATAAAAGACCAGTCAGCACAAGAAAGTTTATCAAAGGGTATGAGGTAGTTATAGCGGCTTTTACTATTACTAGGAAATGAAGTTACCTTCTTAGCACCTTAACATCTATAATCGCAGAGAAAGCAGGCTGATGCGAATCTTCAGTTATGATTAGCACCTTATCACGATTACAAATTTAGTGTATATATTATAGAGCATAAGGTCAAGAAGTTTACCATTTTAATTGTTAATCATGTTGTTCTTGAAGAACCAAAGTGATAATAAAATTATTCAGAATGTTAATAAGAATTAGAGTTGACGATTGTGCGTGTTCATTGTATTTTGGCACGTTAAAATCACCCAGTATTCAATCCTATTTATCAACAAGAAGTGCTTCAAAATATCCAAAAAAATGGCTAGGTACTCATTTGTTATATCTGGCGGTATATACAGAACAACAGCATAAAAAGTTAAACGACCAGTTTTGCATCTACAGGCAATTATATCAATTAAGAGAACTAAGTGTGTGGTATCAAGAGTCTCAGTGACCATACTTTCATCAACAGCAAGCAATACGTCGCCTCCAGTGAAGTGTCCAACAGCAGAAAATTTCTATCACAGCGTATAATCTTATAATTGAAAGTCATAGGTTTGTCATCTAAAATTGAATTATTTAGCCATGTCTCAGTGCTATTATATCATAATTAAGTAGAGTTGGTAGTATTAATCTTAGTTCTAAGTCAACAAGTATTTTGATAATAAATAATTCATTGCAGAAAGAGTATTACCAAGCATCTTTAGTTTTCCGAATTCTTTATAATAGTGGGTATACTACAAATATGTTTAATTTCTAAATGTAGTTCTCCATCTACAGTCTGAGTGTCAATTCGTTCTTTACAAATCGATAATAGTCCGCTTACATGCGAGTCTGATCACTAGAGATGTAAATTCTGTTGAATTTTCCAATTTTCTTTAATTTATTAAAATTATGAATGGCGTTCATAACTAAAGAATGATTAAAAAGACTGATTTTAATAGGAATGCTGCTTTTATCACGAGTGGGACGGTTTTACGGTGTTTAAGATATATTTGTGGACTGGCATATTTGGGACTGGCAGTTCTAGTTATTCGTATTTCTTTACTGGCTTGTCAGTGAATAATAACTTAGTGTTTTGGTTCGGAATTAGAATACTTGGTCACAAAGAGTAGACGAGAAGGCCAAGTGTGAGGAATTGCTCGTCGAATTGAGCGTAGAGATATCGGGTTCTCTGAATTTCTTCTCGTAGAAGTGCTGGGCTGGGTGTATTTAGGATGGAGCGCGTTCGTTTTGAGTGGGACGGTACCGTAATTTGGTAAAATTTTAGCACATCTCGAAAGGTATAGCCGCGATTTCCTCCCGAATTCGATTCCTGAGTTTTTCCAAGATGTGAGGTCGATGCCTAAAAACCTTTTCCTTCAGATAGCCCCACAGGAAGAAGTCACAAATGCTCAGATCAGGGGAGCGTGCGGGCATCACCTCTCAGAGAAACAAGGCGCCCAGGGAAACCCTGTCGCAGTTTCGTCATTGAAACTCGAGCAGTGTGGGCCGTAGCCCCGTCCTGCTGAAACTAGAAGTCTCCCAGATCTACTTCCTCCATCAGTTCTTCCAATCGAGATTTAAAAAAAATTCCAACATGAAAGCATAACGTTGAGCAGCGACAGTTACGGTTGGTCCGTCCTCTTCAAAAAAATAAGGCCCAATCATCCCAAATTTGGAAATCACAATGGTCTTTCGAGAAGTTGCCTTGGGTTATTTACAGCCCAGTATCGAAAATTTTGTTTATTCACCCCTCCGCAGAGATGGAAGTGGGCCTCGTCACTACTGAAAAAGTTCCGGTTCAAAATTTCCTGGGAGCGATTCATGCAGTTTTCATAATCAGGGGGTATTAACTTTTGAACAAACATCATCTTGTAGGGGTAGAATGAGTCTTCATGCAATATCCGTCTTAGAGAGCGATCAGCAATGGCCAATGCAGTTGCAAGCTCTCGTGCAGAGCGCGTAGGTGACCGTTCGATAGCTTCTCTTACTCTTGCTACAATTTCGGGTGTTTTTACCGTTCTGGGTCTTCCTAAAGCCCTACGTCGTTGTGTGGAACCAGTTTCTTCTAATGTTCGCACCTAACTAGCGATTAAATTATGATGAGGGACGGGATCACGACGCGTAAGATTGAAATGCAGCCTGAAGGTTCACTGGGTGGCGACGGCAAACGGCCATTTTCAACAAACGTTCGGACTGTGAAGCCTCGATGTTCTCCAGACCAAACCATGGTAGCGACTAAAAACGGCACGACCCGGCCCGACACAATGAGACCCTTCCCAGGTAGGTACCCCCACCACACGGGATGTACTAGGCGTTCGTAACTGCACTATCTGTTTTGCCACACCCTGTATATATAACTATCCCCACTTGGAAATCTACTTTATGCAACAAGCATATTTCATTATCCATACCAGCTGTTTTGATCTTCAAAGGTTATTAATTAAATCCCTGTTAATTCGTCCGGCCAATTCCAAGAAGCTGCACACGCGCCGACAAACGTCAACCACCAATAACGTAGGAATAAATAGCGCTCTCCAACTAAGCACGACCGCAGCCATATACGTCAAAAAGGGAATTATGCATTCTCACTTTACCTTGAACGCTTTAGTGAAACTAAAGGCAACTGATATCATGGTTAAAACTGACATCGGACTTTTAAAGATCTTGTCAGCTTACCAATTACCCAGTAAGCTGATGCTGAATATAGATGCAATAAACAACTCGTCCACGACCAAGGTGGGAGACCTTAACGCAATAAGCTCTAGGTGAAACTACAGGGTCATTAATATAAATGGAAGACCCTTTAGTAATTTCCTAATTAATTCTGGATATGACATCAGAGTTGTGGGTCTCATAAAATACAAACTCTATACCTGGATAGCTCATCACAGTCCTGGCGTGCTAGAGATTACCGTACTCTCAAACGTCGTTGGGAATCTGACGATCTGTCCTTCGACCACAATCCAGTCCTTCTAGATCTTGCGTTTGGTAGAAACAGACCCTTGAGAGAGGTGGAGTCCACAAAACTGGCTAAAATTCAGACTTAAGGTACAACTTAACATCACACTTCTACGGTGAGAGAGAGTCCACGACTAGTCGAATCATCGCACAGATAGATTCTCTGGCTATTCCACTCGAGCTTAAGGAGCTGATTAAAGAGAATAACCCGCCCCATCATACGGAATTCAATAGACTCGCGCTTAAAGTCAGAGACTATATGTAAGGAGCAAAAATTGAGAACGTCGTCTTGAGTCGATGAGTGACTGTAACAATAACAACCAAGTGTTGTTATGACAGTGACAAATCTGAAGTGTTTTCGAACGTTCTTGAGAGTCATTTCACCTTAAATCCCAGCAAGAACATAGATATCAACATCGAAGTTACGGAAACCGTTTCGAATTTCCTTGTAAATCCCAACAACCGGGGGTGGTCCTGTCAACCGTCCACTTTTGAAGAGCTAGATTATTAAACAGCTCAAAACTCGCAAAGGTATCGACGGTATCTCCACCGTGATGGCCAAAAACTTTGAGCCATGGTCCCATTAGCTGGTTCAACGTATTGAGCAATCTAGTGGAAAAGATCATTCAAAAGCATTTATCGGTTTGCCTTATTATGGGGTCTAATTCTTCCTGACTGGTTTCAGGGCCAGCATGTCCACCAACCACCAACTATCCAGGCCGACCGAATTCATCTCTGAGGGCTTTTCATTGACATCTCTAAAGCGTTCGACATAAAATGATCCATCATGAACGACTTTCTTCGTGACAGAAAGTTGCGTTACAACATTAATAACACGCGTTCAAACGAGTGTAAGATTTGTGCTCTGCCCTGTTTCCGACACCTTACAATACTTTACCATCGACATTATGAATTTGGTTTCGGTATTGGTTGCACAATAAGCAAAGGATACAGCTCTACTCAGTAGAGGAGGCACCACAGTTCATCTAGTGAAAGCTCGCCAAGCTGCTCTCGATAATCTACGAGAAGCGGGCGACACAATGGCAACTTGAGGTCAATGCTGACAAGTGTGTATTCGTACATTTCAGCAGACGGTACTTCAAAAAAAAAACGAAAGATCAATCTCCCCCAACTTTTTTATGGAGTTTCGAATTACACAGTAATCATTATCAAACTCTAGTCACAAAGTGTTGTATAAAAATAAAAAGTAGTATAAAAAAGTTAAACGTTTTTCTGTTATTCATTAAAAATGTACTACGAAGTGAACGCCTCCAAAATTCAAGATATAATTTTGATATAATATCTCGTCATAATCTTCGACTAACACCAACTTGTGGTCAAAGATACTGATCCAAAAGTCCAGAGCCTCGTTGGCTAAGTTGTGGCCCATCATCAATGTGAGATCAACTTTGTCTGTGACAATTGACTAAGGCCGTAACTTACTTATAGTAAGTAAGTAAGTAAGTAAGTAAGTAAGTTTATTCATGCTAGCACAACAGTTGCTTACATTCGTCTTATAGTTGTTTAATAAAATTAATATTGAAATAAAGATTAAATTAGATTAACTAAAACTATCCCATATGCGCACGTAATAAATACAAACATACAGGGCTTAGGAATAAACAATACCGTTAGAACAATAAATAACAATAAATAATGTAAAAAGGTATGAATATAATAAAATATAAAACAGTTGGTTTAAAATGAGTATAAAATGTGACACGAGCACAAAACATGTTAAAATTATAGTAAAAAATAAAATTAAGACGCAAATATATATATATACACATATACACACACACACACACATATACATATATATATACATACATATACATACATACATATATACATACATATATACATACATATACACATATATATATATATATATATATATATATATATATATATATATATATATATATATATACACACATATATATATACTGCATCCTATCTATTAGATAAACTTCAACGTCAACTTGGTCGAAACTTTACAAATCGTTTCTTCTCCAAACCATTAGATCTTCCAAATTCGAAAATTTACGCCGAATTGTTATAATAATTAATTTAATTATTAAAAGTTTTATAGCAATTTTTTTTTATAAAAAAATCATTTTACACATTTTTAGTTATTATTAGTTGATATTAATATAAATATTACAATTAAAAATATTATTACTAGACTCTAACTAAGAATTTAATAATGACCAAAATATCCACACTTAAAAACGGATTGGTAATATGAAGATTTATAATTATTCAGTTAGTTTCTATATTTGATTAGATAAGAAAATATATAAAAGTTAAAATTGATATGTTCTCTACTAAAAAATAATATTCAATTGTAATTAATTATGTATTTCCTATGAATCTTGTTTATTTACGTAGATTGATCAAAATACTATGTTATTATTACATGAGTTTTTATTTAACTGTGTTTAACATTTACAAGATAATTTAAATGGATTTTGAAGCTGATAATTAAAATATGCTTGTTTAGTTGACAAAGAGTACCAATTAATTTTACATAAATATTATTTTTAATAACTTACTTTTATTGTGTCTCTTTATATACATCTATATATTTTTTCTTTATATGACATATGTAAACTCTGTTATACCACGAATAAAGAATTATTATTATTATTATTATTATTAATACAAGAAAAAGAAATAGATTATAACTTATTTATTAATAATACATAATTCCTTTTGTGCAATAAAATTGACATAAAAAATTGTATTTATTTCATTATATTAATTATAAACGATTCACAAATATTAATAAAAATTCTGCTGTCTTACCTAAACTGGCATAATTACAACTTTATATCCATTACTATATTTATAAGCAGAAAATGTTGATATTTTAAGTAACGTTATTAATTTAAAAATATATCATTATATAATGTTATTTCGACAGGTACACTTAACATGTATCTTAATATAAATAATATAATTACATATATCATGTACAAATAAAAAACATATCATCATATATGATTTTTTTTTATATTTAAATATATTTTTTTAACAAACAATAATATTTCTGCGAAACGCATTCAATATTATTCAGTATAAAGGGACCTTATCTGTTGCGTTGATATTACATATTTTTGAATTGTATAGGTCTTATCAGTTAAAATAACAATAGCTGTTTTGGTGAAAACATTCTGCGCATATCGGAATTGAAATATACGGTCAACATCATATGTAAATATTTATTCCATCCATTCTTTAGAACCACATAAATGTAAGCATTTATAAAATCCCCTCTTCTAAAATTACAATTACAATTAAACATTATGATTTAAGTGTCGACAAAGTTATTAAAATTTGTAGTCATAGAAATAGTATGTATAGTATATTGAATGTCATCTGGTCACATTAATCAAAATTATCCGTCATCTCACAAAACATGGAAGCATTAACAAACGACAACATATTCTTATTAGAAGTACTCATAGACGAAGCCAAAATATCCCACGTAGAAGGTAATCAAACCGTATATATTGGATTAACATTTATGCAAAGTGGCCCATTTTATATTGAAACTGCTAAACAAGATATCAATCCGTTAAAACATGGTAAATCCATTTTATTCTCATTAACACCAGAACTAATCGAGCGTATGAAATCGAATTTCAAGATGGATGTAGCTTTTTATAAAGACATTCAATGCCCATTAAGCGATAAAGAATGCGTAGGAGGATCTACGATTATGCTGAATACGTTATTCTGCAAGTTGTTGGATAAAGTAGTTTGTAACGGACCACCCAGTGCGAAAACGATGAGTAGTTCTTTTAAAGTTGCTGATTACAATGGTCAGTGCGTTGGAAATATCTCTAGCTACATTAGATTATCATGTTTTGGGAAATTTATTGTCACAACTTTCCATATGAACTTAAATAATGAGGATGTTAAGTACTGTGCGCAGTCTAAATCGAATATGGAGCAAATTGAAAACATCAATATAGATGATAAGGCTGAATCGCTTGGCTCGCAAATAAGTGAGAATATAAAAAGCAATACTGGTAGTGTAGAAAAGATAAAAAGTAATGATAAAAGTTCTGAGAAGAGTGATATTATAAGTACTCATAGTGCCCAGAATTCTGATAATGATATAAAAAGTTCTAATAGGAGTAATGAAAAGAATGATATTTTGAGTGATGATAATAATGATGATGTTAAAAGTAATATTGAGAGTTTTGAAAGCAACGATGCAAAGATTGCGGTTGAAAACATCGATAATGGCAATAATCAGAATGCTATTGATGATGGAAATGAATATGCTGATGATGGGGTTTGGAGTGCTGATAATAGTGATTCTCAGAATCTTGGCAATAATTTTAATACTGATGCTGAAAACTTAGGTGGTGTGGATACTAATACCGATGGAGATGTAAGTAGTAATGAAAATACTGATAATAACGTTGCCAAAAATTCTAATGTTCAGAATACTGCTTACAACGATGTTATGAGTTCTGGAAAAAGTGGCATGAAGAGTGTTAATAAAAGTAGTGCTAAAAATTCTGATGCTGGTAATATTAATGCTAGGAATTTAAATAAGAACCGTATGAAGTCCGCCTATAAGAATAAAGAAAGCGCTGCTAGGAGTCGTGATAAGAGCGCCGTTAAGAGTATAGAGAAGTCAAAGAGAAAGACCAAGTATTCTGTGAATAAAGGGAAAAGAAGGAAATCGGCGCAGTATTACGGGGAACCATTATTTGTACCTGATATAATTCCAGAAGAATCAATTATATGCGTACCTGCACAGCCATGTTGTGCTCCCAGCTGCTACCCTTGTAATACGTACGATCCCTGCGCACTCTGCCCACCCTGCCTGCCCTGTAATACTTATCCTGTATGCTCTACATTTAATTATTCTAAAGAATCATCGACATATTCTGAATCGTATGGTTTTCCTGATTCACAAGAAAAATGCACTCGACGGATTTAAGCAACAAAAATTAGATACGCTGGTAATCAATTAAAGCATTAAACATATTTCTTTCAACTTTCACCAATAAATAATTACTTTATTCATAAATGAAATACTTTTTAACTTTGTATAACTAGTTTCGGCAATTTCAACATATGATTTTCAAACTAGAACTTTATTAGTATTTATAATTATTTACTTATATCTTTCCCTACACCGAAAGGTAAATGGCATTTTTAATAATACATATATATTTATGAGCAAGTTATAATTTCAGCGTATTTACAAACCATTTTTTTTTAAAGAAAATATTGCATTGTTTGTTCGTTCAAATATAAAAATGCTTTGGTGTGATCGTAATTAAAACCAATCAAACAAGTCCAGATTGTTTGATATCTCAATGATGCGCTCGTCCTTTGAGTGGACCGAAAATTTATTCAGTAGAATAAATCCGCCCAACGCCGTTTGACCGACCGTACATCTCCCGGTTGACACTTTGCCGTTTCCATTTGACAAGGGTTTAATAAAATCCACCCCCCCCTTTACCAGCTCAAAGCGTATAAAAAAAAAAACTCGCCCTCATCGCCTTTTTGCCGCTTCTAAAATAAATATTAAACATACAAATATTGGACGAGCGGCAGAGAACCATTTTAGTATTTAATTTTTTAATGTAAATACTTCAGTCGAAAAGTTAAATTATATTGAGAAAATGTGACCTTTGACATTTGAATTTTTTTAAATTTCTCAAAACCATTTCAACAAAATATATTATTATAAATCAGCATTTACATTTTTTTACGATCGTAGCCTAAAACATTTTCATTTAATTTATTTAAATATTAAAATTAATACGTTTGATTTTTAATAAAAAATTTTAATTTATTTATATCTTTATATCCAGATAAAATTTTAATTAACCTATTTATATTATTATATTTATTGCATTTCTTAATGGTTAAGACGTGTAAAATTTAATCCACCAAATGAAAATCAAAAGCTATTACTGTCACAAGAGGGGTTGATTTACGTGATACGCTGTCGTTTTCAATTACGACGTCAGTCGAAATTAAAAAATATATAGTCAGACTGTGACAATAACCCCCTCGTTGCTCGCTGATTTGTTTCCCGTGATGAAATACTGTTTTGGTGAAAAATTATCTTTTACCTGAAACATGTTCCCGCAGGCGCGTGTTTGCTTATAATTAATTTTAGCTCCCCTATGGAATGATCCTATACACATTACTGTTTTCGCCAGATAGTATTTTCTAATAGTAATTAAATATTTAGTTTATTTAGGCACAATAAGTTCAACATAAATATTATATAATTGTTTGACGTATAATAATACACCTGTAGGTTCAGAACTATAATGCTCAATATGTTCTGATATTGAAGTTTCTCTACTATATTGTAGATAGTTAGAGCAAAACTAAACTAAAATGTACATATAGTACACTCTCTGATACATTTTCTTTTTTATTTTTACCAGTAGACATGATAACTAAGAGTGTAGAATGGGCAACACCCATTGTAATAGCGGTTAAGTCAAATGGAAATGTACGAATTTGTGGCGATTTTCGTGTAACTATCAATCCACATGTACAACGAGAGGATTACCATAATGTCTAAACAAGCAGGTGGTTAAAAATTTACAAAAATAGATCTACGAGATGCTTACCTACTACTCAGCGTGCATCCAGAATCGAGAAAGTACTTGGTCATATCAGCACATAAGATATATTTCAGTTACAAAAGGTTACCTTCGCTCCATCATTCTTTCAACGAACAATGGATATTATACTATCGGAAATTGATGGAACAATTTGTTATCTTGATGATATTCTCATAACAGCTCTAAATGTAACAGAACTCATACAACTAGTACAACAAGTATTAAAACGATTAACGAACGCAGGAATTAAAACACATCAATCAAAATGTGCTTGGTTACAAGACAGCGTAGTTTTCTTAGGACATCGAATCGACAAGGAAGGACTCCAACCAACGGATGAACACATTAAAGCAATAAATTAAATGCCAACTCCAACAAACGTAACTGAATTATGATCAATTTTAGTATCTATTACTTATTATAGCCATTCCATACCGAATCTTCACGTAAAATGCGTTCCTTTACATCGATTACTTAAGAAAGAAGTACAGAGGAATTGGACTAAACAAGATAACGAAATTTTCACAATACTCAAATACGGATACATTAGTACATTATGACCCATCAATGAAAATATACCTCACAACATACGCTTGAGAAAAAGGCTTACGAGAAGTATTATTTCACAATTATGGTAATAATGTGTTGAGGCCAATATCCTATAAATCCAGAACTCTAAGTCATGTCGAATTTAGATATGCAACAATTGATGAGGAAGCAATTGCTATTATATTTGCGGTAACAAAATTTCATCAATATCTTTATAGTAGATATTTTACTTTATTTACAGATAACAAACCATTAGAAAGAATTTTTAGTGAACATCGTAGTACACCTAAAATAGCAAGTAACATACTTTACAATTACGATTATACAATTTATTCTTACGTTAATAATATTTATCATATATATTTATGTTGATGTGTAGTGTCCCTGTTACTTTCCTTATGCATATAACCCTGTAAATTGTGTGTTGATATAAATTATAATTTTCAATGGGGGTTTTCTGCGGAGTATGTCGGATATTCATTTCCCTTAATAATAATTTCACGGATGCATTAAAATGTGGTACTTGTTTAAAATGGTTTCATGGGGATTGTATTCTCTTAACCTCTCAGGAAAATAAATTATATAAAGAAGAAGAAAAAAAGGAGGATGGAATGAACTGGATTTGTATTAACTGTTTACCATCTGAGCAGAATTCAAGTATCGACTATAATGTCGATAGTCAGGATAGCGGCAATTTGCCGCATTTATCTAATATGAATCTACTTGTATTTAAAAGCTTTTTGGAAAAACATTTAGATTCGAGATTTGAATCTTTAAATAATAATATGCAGTCTTCTATCCAAAATATCAGTTCCAAGTTCGATATTATTAATGAAAAATTAGAGAGGTTGGAAAAAAAGAACTAAAATCAGAAATAGAAACATGGAAAAATAAAACAACAGGTCTAACAGATGAAGCAATTATTAATGAAGTGGAGGATAGACAATTACGATCAAAGAATATCATTATTCAATGTACCCGAGTCTCAGTCCAATGATATATCGTCACGAGTGGAGCATGATGCTGCAGTCATCCATAATCTACTTAAGGATACTGAGAATATTCCTTCACCTGTAAAAATCATTAGATTAGGACGTAAATCTGAACGTCCCCGCCCTGTGAAATTAGTTTATCAAGAAAATATTACTCCTATCGCTATACTAAAAAATGCGAAAAAAATTATTTCAGAAAATTCACATATTAAGATCAAACCTGATCTAACATTTAAACAAAGAAATTATTTCAAATCGTTACAGACCGAGCTAAATAGCAGGATAAAAAACGGTGAACATGATCTTGTAATTAAATACTTTAACAACGTTCCCAAAATTATTTCAAAGAGTGAAGCTACTAGCCATCGTCCTTCTAATGTACAAAAAAACTAAAAATATATTTCCAAAATGTGGGCGGTATCAAAACCAAAATTAAAGATTTAGTTCATTCCCTTAATTTATGTTCGTTTGATGTAATAGTTTTAGTTGAAAGTTGGTTAAATGCTGATATATATGACAGTGAATTTTTGTGTGATAATTATGTTATATTTAGAGCTGATAGAGGCCCAAACACTAGTGATAAATTACGGGGTGGAGGAGTATTGATAGCTGTAAAAAAGATACTATCATCTCACAAAATTTTTATTGAAAATTCGATTGTAGAACAACTTTTTGTTGAGGTAAATTTTTTTAATAAACATTTTGTAATTGGTGGGGTATATATACCACCTAATTCTCCTATTACCAAATATCAAGATCATTGTCAAATTCTGGAATCAATAGTTAGTAAGAATATGGATAAAGAAATTATTATTTGTGGTGATTTTAATATGCCATCGGCAACATGGGATAATGATGATATGGGTGTCGTTGTACACTCGTCTTCTCAGAACAGTGCATGTGAGTTAATCGCCGAAACTTACAGCTTCCTAAATATGTACCAATTAAACAGCATTCCTAATGAAAGGGGAGTTTTTCTGTATTTAGTATTTAGTACGAGTACTGGTATATCTATCACTCCAGCTATAGATTTGTTGTGCAACACTTCAATTCATAACATTGCCTATGATATTGACATTAATATTTTAACAGAACAACACGAATTATTAGTAAATGAGGTAATTTATGATTTTAAAAGAGGAGATTACATTGCTATAAATAATGTACTGTCGGTTATGGATTAGGATTCTTTATTTAAAGGCAATGAATTAGATCATGCTCTTGCATTATTTTATGAGATATTGTATGACACAATCAAAATGTATTTTCCATCTAAAACAATTTTTAAGTCTCGCTATCCTAAATGGTTCAATTCTGAACTTATAAAAGAGAAGAAGAATGCACATTTAACTTATAAAAGATCAAGTAATGTTGTTGATTACGAGATTTTTAGTAAATTACGTGCTCGGTGTTCATCTTTGAGTAAATCTCTGTTTGAATCATTCATTAATGAAATTCAAGAGGATATTAATCAGAAACCCAGGTCCTTTTGGAAATTTGCCAGTGATATGAAAAATACGTCAGGCATGCCGGAATCAATGTTATATAATAATGTGATCTATGACAACGGGACAGATATTGTTAATGCCTTCGCATCGTTCTTTTCTTCAGCTTATTGTCCAATCATTACTACAGTCCCAGAATTCAATTACAACTCTCAAGTTAGTTCGTCTAAGTTATGTGTTACACTAGAAGAAGTATTTAATGAAATTGTTAATTTATCTAATAATTGTAGTTATGGCCCTGATGGCATACCTGGATTTTTTTTTATCTAGATGTGTGTTTACTATCTCGAAACCTATTCATTGGCTTTTCGAGCATTCCCTTCACTCAGGCTATGTTCCGCAATATTGGAAAAAAACATATGTCATTCCGATTTATAAAAAAATTGGAAAAAATTTGGTGGATAACTATCGTGGAGTTACGATTCAGTCTATGATTCCTAGTATACTTGATAAAATTGTTTCTACTCAATTGCGTTGGATTAGCCGGAGTATTATTGTGGATAATCAGCATGGTTTTATTGAAGGTCGATCTACAACTTCAAATTTATTATGTTATCAGAAATTTATGATTGATAGTTTTTCTGATAGTAAACCAGTTGATGCGGTATACACAGACTTTTCAAAGGCATTCGACCGGGTAGATCACAATATATTAATTGCTAAGTTGAATACCTACGGATTTAGTTTAAACATAATTAATTGGATACGTTCTTTTCTTTCTTTCTCTTGTTGGGTACAAATGGTGAAGATAAATAATTACATTTCATGCGATATAAATGTACTTTCAGGTGTACCACAGGGAACGCACATAGGCCCTTTATTGTTCTTGTTGTTTGTTAATGACTTATGTCATTCGTTTGATTATTGTAAATCATTAATGTTCGCTGATGATTTAAAGATATTCCATGCTATTGAAAATGTAAATAACTGTAAAGAACTTTAACGCGACTTGTGTAGGTTACATGAATGGTGTTTGTAGAATAACTTGTTTCTGAATATACCTAAATGTAATAAAATTTCTTTTTCGAGAAAATCATCTCTTATTACTTTTAACTACAAAATCAATAACGTAGCATTAGAAAGAGTTTCTACTATTGAAGACCTTGGAGTGATTTTCGATTCTAAATTATCTTTCGCAGCCCATATTAATTTAATAACAAATAAAGCATTTAAGATACTAGGTTTCATATTCAGGAATAGTTACAACTTCAAACCCCATGCTCTTATAACTTTATTTACTAGTTTAGTAAGATCAAATGTAGAATACGCATCTACGGTTTGGTCTCCACATTATAGTTGTTATATGTTATCTATAGAACGGATTCAGCATAAATTTGTAAAATACATGAGTTGGAAATTTAGTGAAACTACTATTTCGATTGACGATAACGATGATTTTTCTTTTTGTTTTACTCTAGAATCTTTACGTAAACGTAGAATTAGGTTAGATTTATGTTTACTTCATAAATTAATATCGGATGCAATAAATTGTCCGGAATTGACAGCTTCACTAAATTTTTCAATTAGTCCTACTTATATTAATATACGTCGAAGACCTCTATTTAGATTACCTGTAGTGCGAACTAATTATGAACTAAATAGTCCAATATATAGACTCATGTCTTTCGCAAATGAATTAAACTCAAATGATAATGTTAATTTATTTGGTTCTACCTTCAGTAATTTCAAAACTGAATTGAAAAGGGTAATACTGCACGTTTGATTCGCATTTTTTTTATTTTTTATTTAAAACATATGTACTATAATTTTCTATTATTTATTTGATAGAATTTATATGTTATATTTATGTAAAAGGAGATTCCGTTAATAAAATATTATTATTATTATTATTATTATATGGTGGCTGATTGCTTAAGTGATGATTTTATGTAATGTGGATAAGCATGTTATGGGTTTGTAATTTGCTGGATTTTCGGTATCTTAAGATTTCGTTTGCAAATTTGTTTCTTTCGTGGTTATCCAGTTTGCTGTTTTGTGGTATTGTATATTTTTTTACCGTAGACAGTATTTTGTTATTTCTTGTTTTGCAGGTAGTTTTTGATTGGTAGTTATTGTTTGTTCGTTATTAAGTTTTCTGTCGAAGAGCTTTTCATTCTGTTGGAACAGTCTGTTTTCCATTTTTCTCTGTTCTGATTTGTTGTGTCTTTTAAGTCTTCTTGAGTATACAGCTAGTTTTTGTCGTAGTGTATCGATATATTCCTCTGGTTTTGAGTTCTCTTGTATGGTGTTTTGTTTTTTTTTTTTTAGCAGTGAATTCTTATTTTCCACCTGTGTATATTGTTTGTTTGGGGGGATTGTGTTTGTGGGTTTTAGTGGTTTTGGAAGGTTATTGAAGGTTATTATTTTTGCTGCATAATATACAAGTCTTTGTAACTGTTCAAGATTTGTGTAATTGTTCTAATTGCATTTTTATTAAGTGGTGGTTTGGGTATTTTTTTCTCTTCTGTTTGGGTCAGTACCCTTCCATTTTGTTATATGTTTCTCTGATTGATAATTATGTTGTGTGATTCGTCTAATAGAGTTTGGGGGCATACGTTCTTTGCATTGGTGTGAGATTTCGTCTGATTATACTTGTATGGGGTAGGGTGTATGTTTCTACTTACGAAGTTATTATTTCCTGTTCTTGTCTGGGTTGTATGGTCTGTTGATCGTTTCGGTATTCTAATGAGTTTATATATTTTGCTACTTCTTGCTTGATGTTTTACTTTTCTATTTGCGCTAGTCTTTAATTTTTTATGATTACCCTTTTCTGATCTATCAGTCTTTGTTCTGTGATATTTGTGTATTCAAAAAATTTATCTAACAACCGTGCTAATAGTCAGAGACTAATTCTCGGATTGTAGAATCCTAGATTCATTGTCAGATTTAGTAACTTAGTAACATTTGAATATCACTGGTTTTACTTTGGTGTCACGGAACAGCTGACGTGATTGTCAGTAAAGAAGAACGTAAAATGTTTGTTTGCAAAGTTAGTTTGTGTGATAAGGGACAAGGAATTAGCATTGTTTTTATTTAATCAAGATTAAAGTAAATACGGTCGATAAATATTTTTAATGAAAATTGCAGAATTATTTTCATTTAATGTTTTTGCAAACAAACTTTACACATCCTCCTCAACTGACAATCACGGGTTATATTGACAATACCATCAGCTGTTCCGTGATACCAACATAATACCAGTGATATTTAAATGTAACTAAAAAATTACGACAATTAATCTAGGATTCTACAATCCGAGAATTAATCTCGGTCTATTAGTAGGGCTGTAAGAAAACTATAAGCAGTTCTGATCTCCTAAAAGGTACAGTTTCCAGTTGTGTTTCTAGGTAATAGCACCCATGACGTGTTTATTAATTTCATTTGTCCATGTCATCCATTGTTAGATATATTATCCAAGGGAATTATATATTTTCAATATTTGACTTAAAATAACAGGCTTTTAATCACCGCTGCCTTAACCCGAGAGAGAACTTTAGAATTCCATTTTGTTCCTAATGTTGACACTCATCCGTCATTGTGGCTGTTGGTTAACACTATCACTGAATCGAGTCCCTTGACGTTAAAGTCATTGAAGATAGATTTTGCGTTGCTAGCCCAGCATTTAAGTTCAAATCCCCCCTTTGCGAAGGGGTTATTGACTATCATTGAAAACAACGTTGTCAAACGGAATAATAACAGTTTTGTAATTTAGAAGTTCACTAATACTCACCACGTGCATAATGTCGAGGCATGTCGCCATAGGTAAATACATCAAGGCTCCAATCAAGTTTCTGAAAGATAAGTTGATATTTAATTTTTCTTCTCTTTTAAGTTTTAACCCTGTTGTAACCTAGGAGTCTTGAGATAGGTTTTTAATCTTGCAATTTGAATTTCTTTAGCATCTCATCAATATATCTATTCTGGTCCGTTGTTATGTATTCTTTTTCACATTTAAAATCTATTCCCAAAGTGTATTTTAGTTCACCCAAGTCTTTGATATCAAATTTTGTTTTCCTAGGAGTCTTGAGATAGGCTTTTAATTTTGCAATTTGAATTTCTTTAGCATCTCATCAATATATCTATTCTGGTCCAT
The DNA here is from genome assembly GCA_963969525.1 of Ontholestes murinus. Taxonomy (NCBI): domain Eukaryota; kingdom Metazoa; phylum Arthropoda; class Insecta; order Coleoptera; family Staphylinidae; genus Ontholestes; species Ontholestes murinus. The sequence goes on along the minus strand of OZ018390.1, from coordinate 22,256,352 downwards.
TGTTATGTATTCTTTTTCACATTTAAAATCTATTCTCAAACAGAATATAAGTTCACGCAAGTCTTTCATATCAAATTTTGTTTTTGACTTTTTTCCCAAATCCTGTAGCTTTTAGTATTTTCTGAATACCCAACAAAATTTCCTTCTGTTGCTCTTGATGAAAAGCTTTCTTATTTCTTTTATTTAGTACAAAAACGTTTGTAGCAAAGCATTGAAAATGTTTTACTGATGATGTGTAACCAGCCCATATCTCAAAATTCCGTTCGTTGCTCTTGATGGCACTCTATTTGTAATATACTTTGGAATATAAATAGCCTCTGCCCAAAAGGATTTTGATATATTTGCTTCTAGCTTTTCCTAATAAGGTTTTACTTTTTCTTTCAGCTACCTCGTTATATTGTGGTATATACAGTGCAGACAGACGCCTTGATATGCCATTTTCTTTTAGATAATCGTCAAATTCTCTGCTGCAATGATCTTTTCCGTTGTCTGTTTGCAGTATTTTTATTTTGAGTTTAGTAATTTTTTCTATCTCTTTCTTGTATTCTTTGAATATCTGAAATATATATCTGATATATATTTTCAATTTAATTTCAACCCTGCCATAACATAACGGCTGTATTCATCTATGAAAGTAATAAAGTATTTGTAACCAGCAAGACTTTCCTCTGGCATGGGGTCACATAAGTCTGAGTATACCGTGTGAAGTCTTTCTTGGGCATTTGTTTCTGCTTGTCTTTCTCTCAGAAACGGTTAGTCTGTCATTTTTCCTTTTAAACATGTTTCGCAGTTAAAAGAGTTTTTCTTCAGGTTTTAAATGTAATCATTTCATAATTTCATTTTGAAAAGCTTGCTTTTAATCTTTTGCATTCATATGTCCAATTTTTCTATGCCAAATGTCTAATTCAGTATCTATAGGTAAAACATTGCGTATCTGTTCGTTTTCTTTTGTGTCCACATCAACATAATATAGTCTACCTCTTTTGATAGCATTAATTTCAATTTCTTGTGAATTCTTTATTATTGCAGTTTCTTTCTTGAAGATTACGCTATAACCTTTTCTAATTGCCAGAGCCACAGATTACAAGTTTACTGATAATTTTGGTATCTATTATGTATTTGTTTGTAGGTCAATGACTTCTCTAATTTTTATTTGAGGGACTCCTTGCCCTTCAATTTTCTCAGTTATGTTCGAGGCCAGTTTTAAGATTTTCTCCATTGATATGAATAAATCATTACACATGTGCAAAGCACAACCGCTGTAACGAAGCGGCTTTCAACACCCATTTCGAAGTGTTTCACAAGAACGATTTTTAAGCTGAGAAATGCACCGACGACGTTCCAGAGATTAATGGATATGATGCAGGCTGGAGAAATACCTAGGCACCTATACGACATTATCGTTTTTCTTCCTTGAAAGAGCGCCTGGGGGATCTGAAAAATATTTTTCAGCAAGACAATCTGGCGAAGAAGGGTTACAGCCAAACCTTAAGAAGGTAGCTGCTATAGCTGATCGCCCGTCTCCGAAAAATGTAACACAACTACAAAGCATTCTTCAAGCCTGTGATTAGTAGTGTTATAATACATTCGTATCAAGGCAATTGAACGACTTATAGATATTCAATTATGGTTTAGTGATAATGAGAATAAAGTATGGAGCAGATTTTGCAGAAGCTTTGTTATAGAGATGTGAATTATAAATTAATCTAAATATATTACAGTCTCATTGATACCCTGATATCAAATGTTTTGTAAAATATTGGTACGAGTAAAACTAGCCTCCAGTTCTTACATTCTAGTGTTTTTTCTCTCCGTTGAAAACGCAATAAATGTAGACATATTACAAAATATATTAAATCTGAACAACAAATACAATTCGAAATTGGCATGTTGTGGAACACCCTCTTTATCGGGCCATCAACAGATTCAGTTCGACATTGAAGTCACAAAGGATGGCGTAATATTGTTTCAAAGTACGAGGAATATATAAAAGAGCTAGAAAAGCATTGGCTTTGCTTAGAAATAGCATCCTAAAGGCATATGAATCTCCTCTAAAGAGGAAATCATGAAATAAGGATTTAGGTTGTCAGGAAAATTCTCTACAGTGCAAAGAAAAGAGACAACTGGGATATACAGACACAGTTGGGAAATAATATGGGGTTGGGAAAATCAAAGTCATTATAGGAATTATACAGAGATATTCAAGGAGAGTCTCAATGTGCTGTTAGAGACGCAATTCGCAATCAACATCTCTGAGCTCTCCAGAATTGTTGCAATTTTCTGCGAAAATGTATAATAACAATTGCTTTAGACATTCAAAGGCCAATTTTAGCAAACGTATTTCTGTACAATTTTTAAAACTGTTTATATTGGAGTAATTAGTGTTTCGGAGAAAATGGAAATTCGGGCCTAAAGTTTGTTTCATTACAAGTCATTAGCGTATTTAATTATTATACGGGGGTTTATTCATTTATTCATTAATTATATAATTACACAAAATAATCCTAATGACGTAATTTTCATTAAATACCTTAAAAACAATATAATGAGAAATTATTATTACCAAATATCTGAAAATATATATTATTCAAACAGATGTTAAGTTTAGTGGGAGTTTAAACAACGTAAATATACGATGAATTAATTTGATATTAATTAGATTTTGATTAAAACGCTTACTTAAAAAAATAAAAACAACGAAACAAAATCAAGCGTTTTAATCAATAATCTAATTAACGAAAAAATACATTTTATAATAAAATATAAGCCTAATTGTATATAAACCTTTCTATTGATTTTAAACAGTTAGACAGTTTAATATATTACATGTTGCAACCTTAGTATAAAATAATTAAATCAAATGCGACGAGGGGGGAGAGTAGAGAAGTTAAAATTGCGAATGTCCTCTTCGAATAAAGAATGCAATCGATAAAAAGCCAATGCCGTAAACAAAGTAAAGTAGGTCGATAAACACAGGTTTAATTGCAAATAAACTTAGTTTACACAACGATTTAAGTATTATTTTTATTTAATCAATTTTCAAATTAGTTATTTGTGTATTTATATCTAATTCTCGCATTTATACTTCTTAGTATTTTTAAATTATTTTAATACTATATTAGTAGATGGCTACAATTTAGCAAGATGCTTCTAGAAGAATTTGATGTCTTGTCAACTGTCCACGATGATTTTGTTGTTAACACTGTAAAATTAAGTACGTCATTTGATGATTTATATTACGAAATATTGGCTAAACCCTTAGAGACTCGAACTAGTCTCCCAGAAATTAAAATTCCGAAGTTTGACGGCACTTGTTTATGTTTATGTTTATTATTCTTTAGCTTACTACTCAAAAATAAAAATATATATATCAATATAAACACAAAAATTATACGAAACGTACAAAAATTTTGGATGTATGAAGCTGGGCGGAGTTCGTGCAGCAGCGACGATCTTCCACTCTAACCCTTAACTGACCACGATGCTGAGGGAGCAAATATCCTCTTGAACATCTAGATTCTTCTATAAATGCTTTTATTTTCTATTTTGTCCTCTTTTTAGTGGAGACTTTTTGCTGTTAATGTCAGCATAAATTGGACAATTCCTTAATTCCCCAAAAGACATCATTTCCCTTGAAAATCAAGGAGTATACAAAATTCCCTGTGCCAATTGTAATAAAGTTTATATCGGACAAACCAACAGACGTATGAATGTATCCTCATCTCTAGCCGAACATTCTAAATCCATCGGACACGAAATAAATTTCGACCACACGACTTCCATCGCAGCATTAGACCATTTCACGAAGAGGATTATCCGCGAGGCAATTGAAATAGGAAAATACACCGATAATCTCAATAAACGCGACGACGCCCAACGATTACCCCCCACTTGGAAATCCATTTTATGCAAAATGCATATCTCTTCACCCGCTTTACAGATTTCAATCCCCACAGGTACCACCAACGTAATCCCGGTTAATCCGACCGGCCCTATTACAAGAAGCCGCCCACGTGCCACCAACCGTCAACCACCAACACCGCAGGTATAAATAGCGCAGTTCCACTTAGCACGATCGCAGTTCCCCATCGAACACCGCCTGAAGAAGACCAATGCGACTTGGTCGAAACGTTGCAAATCGGTACTTTTTAGAACCATCAAAACTTGCAAATTCAAAGATTAAAGCCGAACATTGACAATGTACATATATATATATATATACTTTCGGTCATTATATGACAAACTATTATTTTCAAATGAAATTCATTAAAATCAGATACACCTCAAGGAGTTAGAGGATTAGTTGATATTCTTCGGGCCAATGTAACTTCACTCAAAGCTTTGCAGATTGATGATCTGGCAATTTCTCTTCGTCTCCTAGATATTCGTACTCGCAAGGTTTTAGAAACTCGATATATTGATAAGAAGAAATTTCCTAGTTTTCGAAATTAGATTGATTTTCCTCATGAACAATGTAAGGTTTCGGATCTTGTTGTAAACAGTCCTACTATCACAAACAGGTATAAACCTACCATTTCTGCTGAAACTTCTGAACGTCGATGAGTGTACATGACTGTATGAGAAACTCAAAATACACAACTCGCTAGCGTTTGAAATTGTGAATCTCGTCATGAAATTGTGAAGAAAAACACACGGTGTTTTGCATGCCTAGGGACGCATTACCTTTCACAGTATAAATCGAATCGTAGCTGTCAGATGTGTGAAAATAAACAGCATAATACTCTTCTGCATTTCAGTACTTCTTCTCAGCGGAATTCAGTTGTAGTGGAACCCAGTACATCAAATATACCTGCCATCACTACTGCTTCCTTTTCTTTTGCAAATTCATCATCACATTGTCGAATTTTTTTTGCTATTTTAGGCACAGCTCAAGCTCAAATTCAAAGTTCGTCAGTTTCAGTACTTCTTCTCAGTGGAATTCAGTTCCACTGGAACCCAGTACATCGAATATACCTGCCATTACTACTGCTTCCTTTTCTTTTGCAAATTTATCATCACATTGTCGAAATTCTTTTGCTATTTTAGGCACAGCTAAAGCTCAAATTCAAAGTTCGTCAGTTTCAGTACTTCTTCTCAGTGGAATTCAGTTCCAGTGGAACTCAGTACACCGAATATACCTGCCATCACTACTACTTCCTTTTCTTTTGCAAGTTCATCATCACATTGTCGAAATTATTTTGCTATTTTAGGAACAGCTCAAGCTCAAATTCAAAGTTCGTCAGTTTCAGTACTTCTTCTCAGTGGAATTCAGTTCCACTGGAACCCAGTACATCGAATATACCTGCCATCACTACTGCTTCCTTTTCTTTTGCAAATTCATCATCACATTGTCGAAATTCTTTTGCTATTTTAGGCACATCTCAAGCTCAAATTCAATGTTCGTCGGTTTCAGTACTTCTTCTCAGTGGAATTCAGTTCCACCGGAACCCAGTACATCGAATATACCTGCCATTACTACTGCTTCCTTTTATTTTGCAAATTCATCATCACATTGTCGAAATTCTTTTGCTATTTTAGGCACAGATCAAGCTCAAATTCAAAGTTCGTCAGTTTCAGTACTTCTTCTCAGTGGAATTCAGTTGCAGTGGAACCCAGTACATTGAATATACCTGACATCACTACTGCTTCCTTTTCTTTTGCAAATTCGTCATCATATTGTAGAAACTCTTTTGCTACTTTAGGCACAGTTCAAGCCCAAATTCAAAGTACGTCAGTTTCAGTACTTCTTCTCAGTGGAATTTAGTTCCACTGGAACCCAGTACATCGAATATACCTGCCATCACTACTGCTTCCTTTTCTTTTGCAAATTCATCATCACATTGTCGAAATTCTTTTGCTATTTTAGGCACAGCTCAAGCTCAAATTCAAAGTTCGTCAGTTTTAGTACTTCTTCTCAGTGGAATTCAAATCCAGTGGAACTCAGTACATCGCATATACCTGCCATCACTACTGCCTCCTTTTCTTTTGCAAATTCATCATCACTTTGTCAAAATTCTTTTGCTATTTTAGGCACAGCTCAAGCTCAAATTTAAAGTTCGTCAGTTTCAGTACTTCTTCTCAGTGGAATTTAGTTCCAGTGAAACTCAGTACATCGAATATACCTGCCATTACTACTGCTTCCTTTTCTTTTGCAAATTCATCATCACTTTGTCAAAATTCTTTTGCTATTTTAGGCACAGCTAAAGCTCAAATTCAAAGTTCGTCAGTTTCAGTACTTCTTAGTGAAATTCAGTTCCAATGGAACCCAGTACATCGAATATACCTGTCATCACTACTACTTCCTTTTCTTTTGCAAATTCATCATCACTTTGTCGAAATTCTTTTGCTATTTTAGGAACAGCTAAAGCTCAAATTCAAAGTTCGTCAGTTTCAGTACATCTTCTCAGTGGAATTCAGTTCCACTGGAACTTAGTACATCGAATATACCTGCCATTACTACTGCTTCCTTTTCTTTTGCAAATTCATCATCACTTTGTCAAAATTCTTTTGCTATTTTAGGCACAGCTAAAGCACAAATTCAAAGTTCGTCAGTTTCAGTACTTCTTCTCAGTGGAATTTAGTTGCAGTGGAACTCAGTACATCGAATATGCCTGCCATCACTACTGCTTCCGTTTCTTTTGCAAATTCATCATCACATTGTCGAAATTCTTTTGCTATTTTAGGCACAGCTCAAGCTCAAATTCAAAGTTCGTCAGTTTCAGTACTTCTTCTCAGTGGAATTCAGTTGCAGTGGAACCCAGTACATCGAATATACCTGACATCACTACTGCTTCCTTTTCTTTTGCAAATTCGTCATCACATTGTAGAAACTCTTTTGCTACTTTAGGCACAGTTCAAGCTCAAATTCAAAGTTCGTCAGTTTCAGTAGGTCTTCTCAGTGGAATTCAGTTGCAGTGGAACCCAGTACATCGAATATACCTGACATCAATACTGCTTCCATTTCTTTTGCAAAGTCATCATCACTTTGTCGAAATTCTTTTGCTATTTTAGCTCAAGCTCAGATTCAAAGTTCATCAGGAGAATGGATTCGTTGTCGATTGGTTATAGATTTCGGTAGCCAATTTAACTTAATTACTACTTGCTTAGCGGATTGTTTACATTTGTATCGGTATGCCCTTATTCTCTGAAAGGTATTCTACAATTGCTCCGTTGTATTCGATTAAAGAAATTATAAAGTTTGACGCTGTTGTTTTACCACGTATTACCAACGATCTACACCTAGTACCTCTCCCTTTGGATCTTAGAACTCGTTTCTCAACTTTGAGGTTAGCTGACCTACACTTCGATGAAACCGCACCTATCGAAATTTGTTTGTTGAAGCTTTTCTTGATATCACACCTTCGAACCCCGCATGTATCAAGGGCACGCCCAGCGAAATTCTCACCACTCTTGGATGGATCATCATTAGCTCCAGTAGCGTACCTAGAACTTTTGCCACCCGGGGCATTCTCCAAATTGCCGCCCTTTCTAATATAATAGTTTATAGTTCATAAATAAATAATTGTAATTAAGACAAACTTTAGGTGGGGACCTTTTTTACGATTGGATGCCATATTTAAATTAGGTAGTAATAAAGGAGGCCGCATTAGTTAATATACCAATAAATGCAAGTAAAAAAACTCACCATTTTCTTTTTCCCTATATACGAAGTAAACATTTCTCTTCATACTTCTTCTTCTAAAGATAGCCCCACATCTTGTGAATTTTCCCCACTCCTATTTATTTTCCTTCTAACTCGACGTTCAGTCGTTATCTCCAACTCTTCACAAATTGTTTTTCTGCTATAACAGCGTTTTGTATTAGCGCATCTCTTTGTTCCATGAAATGGATTTGCAAAGAATTTAGTTTTATATGGCACTGATGAACATTTAACCCTTTTATTTGCAGGTATTTTTGCGCGTCATTAATTTCCAAAACAACGGATACAAACAAATTGAGATAACATAAAAAATTTAAAGATTGCATTGAATTGAGCAATATTCCAGAATCTGATCTCGTTTTACTATTTAAGTTTTCAGATGTCAATTTGTCCAAGGCGCTAAAAATGTAAAAAAATGTTTTTTTACTCTAGTTACTGCTTCTGTTCTAGAACTCCAGCGAGTTTCTACGCTACGTTTAATACCTTGACCAGTGGTTGAAATTAAAATATCCCATCGACGAGTAGAAGAAGAAAACAGTGAAAACAACTGTTCGATAGTTATAGAGTCTATAGCAGTAGAAGCAGCGCGTAAAAATGCCAGGTTTAGAGAATGATTTGTAAATGGTACAAATTCAGCATTGGTATTTAGTTTAAACACCGCTGTGCTTTCCTGCCATGACGGCAGCATTATCGTAAGCCTGTCCTCTAAAATTTTTTATATCTAATCCGTCATTTTCTAATTTTGTTAAAATATATTTGTGATTTCCTCAGCAGTTTTTCCCTTAAGTTTCTACAAAGACTATTGACAAGACAACGATTCTACAACTTGAACTTCGTTGCCATCAACAACTACATATCTAATAATTTGACTGGTTTGATCTTTATTGGAAATATCTGGAGTGCTCTCAAATATCATACAAAAGTATATAGCTTGCTTTATTTGATCCATAATTGTTTTTCTCGTTGCGTTTCCCAATAGCTCTATGAATTCATTCTGAATTTTCAGCGACAAATAAGAGATATTATATTTATTTATAATACTGGGTCGTACTTAGTCGAAAAGTCAACAAGCTCTAGAAATGTTCCTCTATTTTCCATTAAATTGATGTCTGAAATTATAGAATGTGCAGTGGGCTCAACTCGTGTTGATTTATTTTCGGATTAAGTTTCCACCATTAGTTAAAACAATTTTCCGTGTTAAAACTGGATTGACAATGAAAATCAAACAGTTTGCAGCAATAACAATATATTCTTTTCTTCCAATCCCCACAAATCACAGCTCCTAATCCCTTATCATCGCAGCAATAATTCACCCATATTTCCCAAGCTGCGATCCCTCCCTCAGTTTCGATTAAGTGCTTGGGCAAAACCATAGATTAAAAAATTCATTTTAAAAAACATAGAGCCATAACAAAAAGTAAAATTATTTCTAAGGCAAAATGCTTTAGATGTTTAACTTACAGAAACAATAGTAATAATACCAGAATCGTCGTATAAATTTACAAGATGATCTGCCGCCCACTACTTGACTATCATTGCGCCCTCTATCCCAAAACCAGCAATCCAACCTCCCGTAATATTGATGTTAGCGAGCGAGCATCCCTTCGTACCCTAACAAAACTCCGTCATCTTCTTAATCCTCTACACAATCCCTCCAATCAACTCCTCTATGTTACTACTTCCTAGAAACCTAAACAATATTATTTCGTCATTTCTCAGTCTCGATAAAGCTTTCTTGTTTTTGTTGGCTTTGATTGTATTACCAGAACGTTTTACACCTTTATTGAAATCTGCGTCTAAATTTTGAACTAAAAACGGACCTTGACGTACCAGGTATACTCTTGTATTGTCGTCAATCTTGTTAGGCCATCTATCATAGAAATGGACGGACAAATTTGAGTAGCAAACTCTTCATCAGAACTTAAACTTTCTACTTCTTCGCCAGTATGCGAGACAAGTCTTTCATCTTCAACAACAGAGGAAGAAGTTTTTTTCGCTTTCGAGGGCTGCTTATTCGTTAGTGGTTGACGCAACAAAATTAAAAGAACTAGAATTTGATTCTCGGGAGATGCTTTTGTCTTCTTTTTCTTTCTAAATGACGCCCCTCTTTCTTTTATTCGATTTATCCTATTCTCATGGAGATTGACCTAAAGTCGAAACTAGTCGGAGTAAAATTAAAAAATCAGTGAAACAAACAATCAAAGTTTTGTTAATAAAAAATCTCACTTGGTTTTTCTGCAATTTTCAGCAAAAACATTGCATTTTCGTGATTTAGTTTTTTCTTGTGTGAACAGGTATTTAATCTGACGATTAATTTAATAAAAAAATCTATTCGTGATTATGCTTGAAGTAAAATATCGAGTTTAGGAAAACCAGAAAAACCCTGCATATATATATTTAACCGGTTATTAAATGGTATATTTCAGACACGTATGAGCGAGTTACGAATTATTAATTATCAATGATGTATACGCGGGCCGAAGAGCTAATATCAGTGCCTGCATATGCATAACATTCGCCAACATAGAACAAAATACTACCCGCGCTTCGTGCGTGTGACTAGCCATGTCATCTCCATGGTAACATGCTCAAATTAACTATCGTAAATCCTTGGACGATAATTTACGCTCCTTTTGGGAATTTGAAGAAATCCCTTCGCTTGCTTATATTTCTCCGGAAGATGAAATGTGTAAACTATCCCAATAATTGAGTTTGGTCGTTATGAAACTCTTCCCATCAAGGATGGAATTCGTCCTGTTTTTGGTTCTAATAGAGAACAAGCACTCAATAGATTTCTCAAATTGGAGAATCGATTCAGATCCCTAGATCCGGAATTTCAAAAATTGTATGCTGATAATCTCCGCGATTACATCGATCAAGGTCAACTAGTACTTGCCGCTAGCCCTTCTTCGTACATCCTGACACATCACGGTGTCGAGAAAGAAACTTCTTCAGGTACTTCAGTTAGAGTCGTCTTTAACCCTACCAAAAAAGATCCTCGTGGGATTAGCCTCAACGACATCCTTTTAAATGGACCGAAACTTATATTTCTCCGGAATATGAAATGTATGAACACTAATACCGTGGAACTATGAAAATAATTGAATGTGGTCGTTATGAAACTCGTCTTCCCTTCAAGTATGGAATTCGCCCTGTTTTTGGTTCTAATAGATTTCTCAAATTGGAGAATCGATTTAGATCCCTAGATCTGGAATTTCAAAAATTGTATGCTGATAATCTCCGCGATTAAACCGATCAAGGTCAACTAGTAGTTGCCGCTAGCCATTCTTCGTACATCTTAACACATCACGATGTCGAGAAAGAACTTCTCCAGGTACTTGTGTTAGAGTCGTCTTTAACCCTACCAAAAGGAATCCTCGTGGGATTAGCCTCAACGACATCCTTTCAAATAGACCGAAACTTCAAGCTGATATTGGGAAAGTCATCACTTGTTTTTGAATCCCGCAAATTGCTCTTACTTGAGACAATCGTCAGATGTTTCGAGCAATTTCCTTGCATCCAGATGAATGCAAATATCAACTCATTTTTTTGGAGATTTTCACCAGAAGAACCTGTACGCGAATGGGAACACATGCGTGTTATTTTTTGATCTACAAGTAATCAATATTTGGCTGAACATACTATCATACAATTACTTGAGGATGAAGGATCAAATTTTCTTTTAGCCGTTGAAGCCTTTCGGCACGGAACTTACATTGATGATACTTTGTGGGGAGCCGACAATGAATATGGTGCACTTGAACTTCGTAATCAGCTAATTAATCTTTTGCATTTAGGTGAATTTTAGTTAGGTAAATGGGCCAGCTCTTATGTTGTTAATTTATGTGTTAATTTTACACAAAAGTTACCCGACTCTTCTTTCTCTTTGAAAGTTCTAGGAATTTCTTGGAATCCTAGAAATGACGCTTTCCACTAAGTCATCAATGCTTCGAGCGAAACACGAAACCCCCTTGAAAAGAGCCATTTTATCTCGCATTGCTCGAACTTATGATGTAAATGGTTACCTTAGCCTTTTTGTTTTCGGGGGTAATACCACGAGAAGTTAGAATTTGGCCGGATAAATTTTATTTTGCACGAGTCATTGCATCGATACAAATTTCGAGAATTAATTGGGATGGAATTGCCTAATGTCAAAATAAAATTTATCCTGCAGAAATTATAACCGTGAGTGGCATTTGTTAAGATAATTTAACGAATTTAACATTAACAATATCAATTTTTATTTATTAAATGTACAATTTGTGAAAGAACAATGTTCATATACAATGGAATTGCATGCAGATTGTTGCACGTCTGTATTCTCCTCTCTTAGGTTTGTTACTAATGATGCATGGTGATCTGAATCTAATTGCAAATATGTCTTTAAGATTTTGCGTTTGAATGTCCAGTTATCTTTATTATTTGTTGGTCACTTACTCCACTTTTAGCTAATTCGGATACGGTACTAGCACGATTTGATTGAATGGTTAGTAATCTTTTTAGATTGAACATCAAGCCCAATTTTCTCAGCAGATGATCTGGTCCATTTGGAAATCTCGTTAATTCCTTCTGGTGTTTTCTTGTACCAACCTTTTTCATTAGTATTGTTCCAGAATGGATTAGGTGTCAAAAACATACGATCTGTTGTTATATTCTCATTGCATTTATTCAACAGTTTCCTCAGTAATCTTACGGGATAAACATCAGGATCATCCGAATTTTCTGCACTTACCATCGGTACATTTTTTTTCACCTCCTTGAGCTGTTTTTGAAAATATTGGATTATATTCTATCCTTTCAGTCAATCGTCCATCGTTATATATCTCATTTTTGAAATAGTATGTTTGGCACTTAACACCTTCTCCAACTCTCCACGCCAACTCAAATGATGCTGCATGAAAAAATTTCTTTTGGAGACCATCCAGTGTCTCTTCATCCAATATTCTCATCATTCTCCAAATTTCTTCTTTTGTTAATGCTGATGAACTTTTTTACTCTTTTCACAGTGTTTTTGTAATTGCTTACGTTTACCATTTTTCGCCTCGTGTGCGCTTTGAAATATTAAATCCGAAAAAAGATCAAATGAAATATTGAATTCTTTGAAGTAATATTCCTGTACCATTTTTGCTGTTGTGTTTCACATTGTTTTTACTACATATTCTTTATAATCCTTACCATTTACTCTTTTCAAATTGAATGCCCAGTCTTCTGAAATATCAGCAATTTTTTTGAATGGCGTCGACTCGTCTAGGTTATACGATTTTTCGCCACAAAAATGTTGAAACTATTTCCAGATCGAATTTTTCGTTTTAGTAGTGTTCTTGGGGATACTATTTGTCACTGCACGTTTGATATCGATGGATGATTCACTCCCAAAACGAGTTTGATTCATGAATATTCGCACTGTCACGATTCGACTGACGTTTACTTTCACGAAATTGTAAATTTAAGGACCATTGTCATGGTGAATGTAAATAAAAATTTGTCCACTAGCAAACTTGTTTCCTCCCTATTTAACCGCTAATTCAACTATTTTAAATACATATTTTTATACATTTGTTGAATTATCTCGGACGCCTGTGATTGTCAATAAATGGAAATGTATTTTTCAGGAACTTTCATTGTTGGAAATATATCCATCTCTCGGTGTATATTCACCCCCTCTTTTTTAATGATCTTATCGATTTCTCACATACCAGTATGCACGGAATGGCTGCTGTTAAATCAATTCTCATTAATTTGGGCAATTTCACGGCTAGAACTAAGTGCAGCATGGTTACTGTTAAAACTTCTTCGTCAAATGGATGCACCAATTTGTTTTACAGATTCTACAACAACACTCGCATGGATTGGCTCAAATTCATGAAAATTCCCCCGAAGCTCAATGGAGACATGTGCCAGGTAAAGTAAAGTAAAGTTTGTTGCCGTCAGAATTAGTGGATTGCAGATTATGGTGAAACGGTCCAGATTTTTTTGTATAAATCATTTGCAGGTTGGCCAACACCGGAAGTTGAATGAAGGAAACTTCAATTCTCTCCAATTTGTTGTCGATGGATATCACGCCTTTCGACGTTCTTCTTGATCGAATTTCTTCTCTGACAAAATTGCAACTCGTCTTGACGTATACTCTTCGTTTCACTCATCACAATGCCAGAGCAAGAAAACACGATAAAAAAAAACCTCGGTTAGGGCCTCTAATAGGACAGGAATACCGTGATGGCTCATACAGGAGCAGCATTTACGGAGCGATATTACACAACTAGATAAGGGTTACTTGTGTTCCAAAAGATACAGAAACCTGTCGCCATTTCTTGATCCCCGCGGTCTCGTAATGGTGGGGTGTCGATTGAAAAACCCTCAACTCGGTCGAAATAGTCAACACCCTCTTTTGATCCCTTATAAAAGTCGGCTCGGGAATTTATTAGTCGATTATTTTCATTTTTATTCCTGCCACGACTGTCCGCAGATTATTCAAAGTTTGATTCACCGTAACTACTGGATTCCGTAGGCTAGGAAGCTCATTAAACAAAGAATATTTAGATATCTCACTTGTTACCGATTTAAAGCCAGCCCTATTCAGCAACCTATGGCAGCTCTCCCTTCATTTAGAGTCTAAAACTCGAGAACTTTCAGCCATACAGGTGTTGATTTTGCAAGACCCTTTCTACTAAAAGTACGAACCGCACGGTAAAGTGCTACTTGGCTCTTTTCGTTTGTATGGTAACCAAGGCTATGCACCTAAAAGCTGTTACCACTCTCACTCCTGACGGATGTCTTGTAGCTGTGGATCGCTTTATAGCGATGGTTTATCTATTCGGACCAGGGATGAAACTTCAGAGGAGCAGCTTGAGAAATCACAAAGATTTCACAGGTGTTGGACGATTCTAATGAAAAATTAATGAATTATCTCGCCTCACGAAATATTGAATGGACTTTTAACACCCCTTTGGAAGGCTGCAGTGAAGTCTTTTAACCATAATTTTTGACGCGTTGTGGGAAATCCAGTTTTGAAGTTTTGAAGTCATCCGAATTGAAGGAATTTTTAATTCACGCCCTTTGTGTCCTCTTTCAGCTTCGCCTGACGACGGATTTGATTACTTAACCGACAATTAGGAAACTGTCAAAAATAATTTTAATATCAATTGCATTTACGAGTAGCTCCATTACGTTTTGTGGAAAAGTATATTTCTTTTTTAAAATTACAAACTGTTTTGTTAACTAAAGCACTTTACAACCGCTCCATAATTTACCAGACCATAGCAATTAAGTATGCAGTCATATTTCAACGTCCACTCCAATTTTCCTCTGCGATTTTCCCGTACTTAATAACCATCGTGTAATTTTAATCCGCCTGTGATAGAAAATTCTATTAGGGAGCGCCGCTAGAAATGCTTTAATAATTTAGATAACAAAGCGTAACTAGTTCCCTTTGCACAAATATCTTTTCATGTAGCCAAATCAGTGCCCCGATTGAATTCGCTGATTTTACACCCTCCGTAAAGTCGCGCTAATTTGGACTGACATGGCCATTGTAATAACCGTTATTCAGGTAATAACGCAGCCGTTTGTGCTATTTATTAATTCAACGCTGGCATGAATAACAGTTCATGTGTATTGTCCATAAAACGTGATATTCATGTTATAAATAGTGGTTTTAAATATTTCTACTTGAGTATTAATTATATAGAATTTATTACTGAGTCAAACACCTTAATTACTGATAAATTTGATTTATATGGAATAATTACATTTTTTGCAATTTTATATTTTTTTTTAAAGAAATCAATTTAAAGTAATATTATTTATGTAACAGTCATTTACATAAGTAAAAAGATATTTTTTTCTTTCGCTGAATAATGCTGTGTCTAAATTATATTCTTCTTATACTTAAATTTATAGTATAAAATTTGAATTTAAAATCCAATTTCTCAATACGATCAAAATCTTCAGAAATTTTACACATCTGTCAGCCACAAAAGTTATAATATTGATAATATAATTAAAACTTTTTCTAACACAAAATCGTAACAAATCGTAATTAAATACTTAGAAGTGAAGAATTATAAAAATAAAAGTAATAATTAGAATTACTTTTTCTGAGCGTTTCTACACCGCAGTTTTACATTAATAAAATGTAAAAACTACTAACTGTTAGTTGGTTTTGTAGTTTTTACATTTTGATAATGTAAAACTACGGTGGAAAACGTTCAGAATGATTATTTACATTTATTTTAATTCTTTATTAAATCTCACTAAAAATAGATTATAATTGCATTGAATTCAATAAAGACAGGAACCAAATAAAACACAAAGTTATCTAATGATCATTTATGGCCCATTAACTATCAACAGCGAAATACGTTCTAATTATCCACGTTTTTCTTAAGTGGACAATGCGAGCGAGATGAAGAAAAAAAAAACGATTTTCACCCTCGCGCCCTTAAGGCTGCGACGGGGAGAGACTACACGACCACCACGCAATATCCGGCCGCAGCATAAACTGCAATTTTAAAGGGGTACTGCCAAGTCAGGTAGCATTTTAGAGCGGTATTAAAAGACCACCACCCAATTTTCTTAACAGGAAAATATAAAAGTAAAACACTCCACTGGATTAAATGGAATGGCGTACGTTGTTGTAACTTTCAACTCCTTTATTACACAGTATAAACTCTATGTATTCTAATAAATTTTTATCGTTTGTATTCTCATTCAATTTTTGTTTTATTCGTTAAATTTATAAGTTATTTATATATAAATAACATCTTTATTTCAGCAACTTTTATATTGAGTTTTGTTATTTCATTTTATTCTGGCTTAGTTTGGTTAGTACGTCACTATTTAGGCCATGGAACATAGGTCTTTCTGTCCTGTCAGATGACAGAATTGAAATTGAAAATGAATGCTAGTTAGAGGAACTGTCTAGATGATAATGAATTAGTGGAGGGTTCTTGTAGGATGTTTTTTTTTGGAGGAATATTGGGATTTCGAAAGATAAAAAATTTGTTAAAAAGGTTTTTACTGAGATTTTTTCACCAATGACTAGTGTACGTTGGATGATGAAAATAATCTGTGTGGATTCGTATAATAATTCGTTGGATGGGTTATGGAGAGGTTTATTGGAGTGTCTTATTTTGTTAAGGTTTTTTAAGGCTACTTGTATATGGTGTAGGGTAGAATTATAGCTTTATTAAACGAAACTTTTCCATTTCAAAATTATAATTAGAATCCGTAATCTAAAAGTGAATGAAATTTATTAATGTTTATGTACATTTCAAAAAGTTAACGGGAAATTTAAAAAAAATTAAATATAAATTATAAGAATCCTGGGCGGAGTTGACTCTTTTTAAAATGATCTTCTTCAGTCCTAATTTTCTTATAACGGTCGAACATGTAATATTACTTCCTGCTTTGCATGTAGCTTTAATTATTTTTAATTAAAAAAGGATATTTGCGTCAATGCAATAATTCAAATTAGGGTTAACAATTAACACAGGAATATTAAAACATTTGAAAACAAAATGTTATGATAAATTAAACCTAGAGCAACATATCATATTTTAAAATATTATTTTATATGTTTTTATGAAATAAAAAAAGTATTATAGCAAATATTTGCATGTTAAAGTACTTCATAATGAATATAAAACGTTGAAACTCGAGCCGTGCTGTGTTGTTTAGATTTACACGTTATATAATATTTTTACAATTATTATTTGTGGTTAAAATAGTGAATTTTTTGCAATTCCGCGTAAAATAATTTTTGTTAAAGATTTCAACTAACTTACCCATTGAAATACCCAAAATGAAATGTTTAACTCATAATTATAACAGTTAAATATATTAAATCCAAAACTGTATTTACGAAGCACAGTTTTATAGCCTTAAAACTACAAAATTAGAAGTAAATTTTGTAGTTGCTTAGACCTTTAATAATATATAACTGTTAAAAACTTAGCAAATATTTGTTGTGATGTTAATGCCCACCACTCTATAAGAGGCAGTATGGACACCAATAAAAGGGGCAAATCTCTGCTCGAATTCATTTCGAGCACAAATCTAGACATAATAAATAGAAGCTGTAAACCAACATATGTTACCTCAAGATGAAGGGGAGATTGATATCACCCTTGCTAGTGAAAGTATAAGCAAGTACATCTAGAACTAGTGTCGGTAGATACTCTGTCCTGGTCAGATCACAGGCGGATATGTTGAAAATTATATGATAGACTAACCCTCACTGGAACGACTACGAGAACTTGAGAACAGTATGTTAAGAATGCATGTTGAAATCGATGATCTCGCGATGCTTCTGGAGAAAGTTTTCAACTCCTCATATGAAAAGTACCCACTCAACTCGAGTACAGGAAAATTCCCCAACCCATGGTCGAATGTCATCCAAGACATCAACCAGTTAAGGAAGCAAGACAGAAAAGCGTATAACAAAGCGTGATATTTCAAACAGAAATTGGATGGGTGAAGCTCTTTATAAAGCTTCGCCGAGTATACAAAAAGAAGGTTAGGTAACGACAGAGGGATTCATAGAGAAACTTTTGTGTTTAAAATGACATCAAAATCACAGCTGCAAGGCTGAAAAAGTACAGACTAGAATAAGAAACAGTAGGATGGCAGTTATACTGACAAACTCGTGGAGGTATTGGATGTACTTTTAAAAACTTATTTTCCTTAGTACAAAGACATGAAGGATACGGAAGAGTACCAGCATAAGATTGGAGCATAGCCTCCAACATAATAACACGACCCAAGATAATGTGACGGTTTGAAAATGACTTATTTTCATTATTTATTAAAAATTGATTTATCTTCATTAAGACGTACGTTAAGTTGCATATATTATTATTCCGTGTGAGAGTAATACACTCTGCGCTCGTATGCGAACGCAAAAAACATAGTTTTTTGAGCGTTCTTCGTCAATAGTCTGTCGCACGAGGCGTCCGCCGGAGGTTATTGTAATTTCTTCTTGTTTGGAAAGTAATATTTCCTCGAAGCTTCTCGAATTTTAAAGAAGACTTACTACAGTGAAATGTTCTGGTTTGGGATTAATGAGTTTTGGAGTTTTGAAGTGAGTTTCTGCTGCTAAGTGCCGTCGCATTTATTTATCCTGCCGTAAGCAAATTACTTGTAATTGTAAGGCAATCACCTTACCAACCGCTACCAACTAAGGGTGAGTCAATCAAATCAGTCTTTGCTAAAACATTTTTCTAAGCATTTATTTTTCTTTTTTTGCAATAGAGCTACGTCATTTTACAGTTATCACGTGGGCTAATTAATAGCTATTATTAGTCGCGATACAATCTAGCACCTTTTTTTTTATTTATTCTAAAAATTAGAACAACGTTCCAGTAACAGGGACTACAATATTAAATATATATGAAAAATATAAATAATGATACACACAGAAAATAAAAACAAAAATTGTACAATTGGATATACGCGCACAATTTTATATCAATAAATTTTTGTTATTATGATTGCTAATCATGATTTATCTCAGTTTATATATTTTTCTTTATAAATATGACCGAAGATCGCGTGACGTCATTGTCTTTGCTACTATTTAGACGCTGTGTTTAGAGGTTGTTTATTCACATTTTATTTGTTAAATCGTTGTTATTTTAAAATAATGGAAGATACCGAGTTTTTTAAAGCATACAGTGACAATTTGCCAAATATCGAAGCATATATGTTAACGGAATTTATCAATCAAAATGATTGTTACAATGCAGCAGAAATTCGTGGCTTAAAAGCAGATTAGTTAGTTTTTTTAGTTTTACACCTATTTAACATTTACATAATATATTTTAATTGATATTAATTATGATAAACGAAGAGAATATATACAATTATATTGTCCCCAAAACGTATTTACCATATTACCCTAATAGTTAACCTAAAAATGTAAAAACAACAAACAATTAAAAATGTCGCTTCTGCGACAATATAATATTGTAGGTGTGGCTAATTTAATAAACCTATAATTGTTTTAGATCAATGAGGGACTCCTACATCAGTACTGCAATTGGTTATGTGCAAATTAAAAGAACAGGAAATGCATGTACCATTCTTGGACAAATTTTCCCCGAACAAAGAATTAGGGCCTCAATTATAAAGTTAAGTTAGTGGTATGTGAAGAAGAGGAAACACTTCTGGAAGTGAAATGTTTCGATTGTTTGGCTTCCGAAGGGGGATGTAAACATGCACTTGCATTTTCAATGTGGACACATTGTAAAAGGTGGGAGAGAATTAAAATGCTCGGCACAAATTTTGTAGATGAACCTAATAATTTAAGTGTGCATTTATTATTGCATCGTTTCATTAATTCTGATAGGGAACATAGTTGCAAGGAATATTTAAAATTTTGCGAGACTGCAATTAATAAGCAATGTTGTAAAAATGCAACAATTGAATAAAGTTCAAATAAACTGTGGTTTCAACTTCGTTATGGAAGGATTTCAGCTTCAAAATATATATTCCTCAGCATCATGTAAAGCTAGTGATGGTGTTTTAGTGAAAAATGTAATTGGTGTTTCCAAAATGTTTCAGATAAAGGCAATGAAGCGAGGATTATATTTGGAAAATAAAGCTCGCAAACAAGTTGAAAAATAATTAAATATTAAAACAAAAAATTGCGGATTAATATTAAATAACCAGCATCCAGAATTTGGTGCTTCGCCCGATGGTATATCAATTGATGCAGTGTTTGAAATTAAATGTCTATCGTCTTTAAAATCTGTAACTGATTATTTGTTAAAAAAACGGTCACATATCTCCTAAATGCAAAGAACAATTACATTTACAAATGGTAATGTTAAATTCCAAAGTTGGTTATTTATGCGTTGCAGATCCTTCATTCAAAACCAACAACAAAATAACAATAATTAAAATTAATTACGATGAAAATTATTTCATGGATGTATTAGGAAAGGCAGTAAATATTTTGGGAAACAATGATTTTTTCTAGATTATTAGAAACTGTTTTATAATATTTATTTTTACTTTAATAAATGTATTAAAATTAACAATAAACATATTCTAACAATTTATGAATATTTATAATTCTATTATTTTTGATTGTAAATTTACTAAACCACATTTATTGTTTTCATTGACATCAGTTGTAGCCCTACAAAACCTTTGAAATAAAGTTAATAAAACCACTTTGTGTAACCGATATTAAATATTTAAAAGTATTTGCCTTTTTGTATTCTTTAACTTTTTGTTTTTCTCGCCAAAAAATATATGCATTCAAACAAAAACTAATTTGGGGGACTGTGTTCTAAAAGGATTTTGCAGCTTGACTGTGAGAACTTCTGAAATCATTAGCTATTTCAACTAAAGGGAGGTTACTTCTAATTTTTCTTAATGTTACGTAAATGTTTTGTAGCTGCCGTTTTGTAGTTTTTACTAATAATAAAATTATAGTCAGTTGGTATTCCTACTACGTCCAATACAAATGGAACTCATAACTAAGGCTCGATGATGAACCACTACCCTGATAATATTCAGAAATACTTGTAATGCTAGAAGAGGATCCACTTTTAGATAAATTAGTTATGCATGTACTTGTAAATTTCATTATCGGTTTTATTTTAATGGGTGAGTAAGCTACATTTGTTATCTTCTTTAAATCACAGACATTGTCTGTTTGAATATATCGATTTTTAATGTTTATTGTTCTAGTTTGAATACCAATTGTAGCACACATTATATCTGTTTGACATCTTTTCTCACATACCGACAACACAACAATTCTGCTTAAAATCCACTTTGAAGGTGTACTCAGTAAACTAATGCAGAGTGTTCTTAATATAGTGGACACATGGCGTACAGACAACGCTCTCTCGGTAAATCCAACTAAGACGGAGCTGATGCTGTTTATCAAGAGAAAGGAACACCACACTAACTCTGATTTGACAGATATAGGGTTTTATTCTAGATCCTAAATTGAACTGGTGTAATCATCTTTAAACCAAGGTACACAAAGCGAGGATGGTGTTCTGGTAGTGACCAGACTAGGCATGGGAGAATCATTGGAAGAGCGACTCAAATAAACGCTATCCTAGGGAAATGTCATAATCGTGTCACAAAATTCTTAGGCTTCTAAAGTTACTACACATAAATTCACGGATGGGACATAAAACAAGAAAGGGACAGGTGCAGACATATTATATATTGTTCCAAACTGAATCTGGAACTAAAAATACCCTTGGAGAAACACTTTACAATTATCCGATACAAAGCCTCTGTCTCTTTCCAAAAGCAATCTCTCAAATATACTGATAGACATGACTAGCGGAACATAAAAAGCAACACAATACAAACACCTAAAGTTAAAGTTTCCCGATATTGGATTAATCTATCCATCTTGGACTTAAAATCCTTGGCCATAACTTGAATTCATTGATTGATGCACTGTTTTTGCATTAAAAGTCATAATAAATCCTAACTCAAAATTAACGCGAGATTAATTCCATCTTTTGGCCGAGATGGAATTTTCAACTTACTGCTAGTACTCGCACTTAAAAACGTTCTAAGTACGTATAAGAATAACATCAAAAATGTCAAACTTTACGATGGCAATATCAGATTTCACGTGATAATTCCTGTGTTGCCAGTTCTTAATACATAAATAGAAACCATGGTATGTCAATAAATATGATGTGCTCAAGTATAAGCCCTAAGGTGTTTTAAATCCAACCGCTAATATCAGTATCATTATGGGTTGTGTCTTAATGTACACCACTCAGTGTGAAGTAGCACGGATACCAAAAAACTGGACAAAGCTCTGCTTTTGAGCATAAATCTACACATAATAAATAGAGGGTATGAATCAATATTTGTTACCTTAAGAAGACAAGAGATGAATGATACCACCCTTGCTAGTAAGAGACTATGTCGATGAATACTCTATCATGGTTAGATCACAGATGGATATGTTACAAATTAGGAGGTACTAAAATTCCAAAAGAGAAAGTGTTCAGAAATTTTAGGAAAACCAACAAGAAACTATTTACAAAAACTTTATTTGAACGACTACGAGAAATTAAGAACCGTATGCCAAGAACGTAAGCAAGTCAATGACCTTGCAATGCATCTGAAAAAAGTTCTCAACTCCTTATATGAAAAGGCATGTTCACTTACTTCGAGTAGAGAAAAATCCACCAACACATGGTGAAATAAAAAACTCCGCCAGTTGAGGAAGTAAGAGAGACAAGCACAAGAAATCGATTGGACCTATTATAAAGCATTTTACCGACTAAACAAAAATAAGGTTAGGCAATGACGGAGGGAGTTTTGAAGAAATTTTTGTGTACAAATTACGTCCGTAACCACAACCGCAAGGCTGAAAAAGGTTGTCTCCAAAGACACAGTCTGGAATAATGAAACAGGAGGATGGCAGTTAAACTGAAAACCTCGTGGAGATAATGGATGTACTCTTAAAAATTTTTCCCTACTGCAGAAATATGAAGGAAAGGGATAAGAATTAAAATAAGACTGGACCCTAGCCTCCAACATAATAACAGGACCCAAGACAACCTGGGCCATCCAGTAGCACATAGTGAGTGGATAAATCAGATGCTACGTGATAGGACGGTCTAATTATCAATAGGAAACAAAGTCTTCAAAGCAAGGGTGGCGCGTGGCTGTCCAAAGAGTGCTATCTCCTCTCTCGTAGAATATCATGATATGTGATTGCTAAGGAAACTTTGCTGCTTTGCAACCATATGATACGCAGCTGACAACAATTTTTCTTAAAAGCTACTTTGAAAGTGTTCAGAATGAACTAATGCCGAATGCTCTCAATATAATAGAGAAATGATTTACTAGCAAACAGAAAGCGAACAGAATGAAGCTACCCAGGATATTCAACAGCACACTAACCCCTGGCACCACATGTAAAGTATCTGGGGGTTATCGTAGATACTAAACTGAACTCGAGTAATCGTCTTAAAAAAAGGCACTAAAGTCTAGTATAGCATTATGGCAGTGTCCTAGAGTCGTTGGAAGATCATGGGGTATATTACTTATATTCATCAAGTGGCTGTAAATTTCTGTTTTGAGACCGGCCCTAACATATGCAGAAGTTGTATAGTAGCCTAGATTTAAACTCAAAACAAAAAATGCAAGCAACAGTACATGCATACCAAACCATAAGTCAGCAATTCTGGCGATATTGTCTCTTATTTCCCTAGATTTACATACAGAGAAGGTGGCCCTAAGTACAGCGCTAATTCTAAGACGCCACGAACTGTCATGTTGTGGAGAACCGGACTAGCCATGGGCCAATCCTTGAAAGAGCGACTGATAGAAGTATAACATATAGTGTCTTTCCAAAAGGTTGATAGGCATATGTTATAAAAGCTCCTCTGAAGCTACATACTAGGGATGTTCAAACGAAAAGGTACAAAACCACACTGTGGGTATAAATGAAGTCTTTATTCAAAGTATATACCATAGGCCTAAGCACAACGATTTCATTAATTAATAAAGGTTGGCCCAGTTCTTCACAGCATCCTTAACCCTTTCGCTATTCCCGGTACACATATATGCCATTAGTATTATTTATTGCACATAGAAAAATAGCTACAGGAGGCGACAGAAAATGTGTTTTGCGATTCCGATGACAGTGGAGATTCTTATGGTAGAGAATCTGAAACAAATGAACTAAGAAGAATTAGAAATCTAATCGGAGAGTAATGAGCAAGCTGAAAAAGAAAATTAAGCTTTAGAAGAAAATGAACGGCCCTCTGGTTCTTTTAAATTATGGTCAAAACCAAATGAAAATTTTGTCTTAAAAAGGCAAATTTCTAGTAAACGCACTTATACAGTAACCTCCAATATACATATGAATATTTCAAAAATATTTTTCCACATTCTTTATATTTGTAAATTGCTCGGTGTACAAATGAAAGAATTCGAATACATAAACAAACAAGGAGAGACGCTCGCTTGAAAGAAACAGATAAAAGGGAACTGCAAGTTGTGCTTGGGTACTTGCTTATAATGTGTTACAACCATGTTCCCTATCTTTCGTTGGGAAATTCAGCAATACAAAATTCAATAGCTCGTAATCGATTCAAAATAATTTAATCAAAAATGTATTTTGCATCACCAACCAAACCTGCAGAATTCTCCAAAACATATTTTATTGACGACGTAGTAAATTGCTTGAAAGCTACGTTCCAAAAATGTTGTCAGGATAGTAGCTTTCAAAGCATAGACGAATCCATGTCTAAGTTCAAGGGTCTTTGAAACAATATATGCCATTAAAGCCTGTAAAGAGAGGAATCAAGTTGTAGCTTAGATCAGATTCTTTCACTTGATATACATAAGATTTAAATGCCTTAAACGCCTAGATGGAACTCTTGGTGAACGTGTAATGAAAAACATTTCTGCAGCAAAAAAGAAAGATGTTACCTTCTGTTTTGATCGCTTTTTTACTTCAATCAGTCTACTACAGAGTATGGATTATGCAGCAGTAGGAACGACAGAGCTAGTAAAAAAAGCAATCTCCGAAACGTACTACAAGACATGATTCTAACAGAACAAAGTGGAAGGACGTCTCCACTTATGCTTATTTCAGAAATACAAACGAACATATTGAATTATATTGGGTTAATCTATCCGGTTCAAAACTAATATCACTAACTGGTATTCTAACTGGATACTGTTAGTTATAGAAACATCTCTATCTATTAGAAGGCGAAGATCCCAACTGCAGACGGTGCAACGAGGAAGTGAAGTCGGCGGAGCATTTTATGGGTTTATCTGAAAATTATTTAAATCCCTTCGCGTATCTTAATTACTCGTGTATTTATTCTACATCTGACGTAAGTCCCAAGTACACGTTGCATAATTACTTACCAATTCGGGGAAATTATAATTAGATCTACGTACCTGGAACAAGAAATACATATATTAGAATTACACAACGAATAACAAAATTGTAATTAGCATCGATCTTGAAGCTATTACGTATATTATTCTTTCTGCACATTTAATGAAATCTCAATATGGAAATATAACAAACAAAATATACACAAATTAAATAATTATACGACTTATTATGTGATTTTCAAAATGTATTTTGTAAAGTGTTGTATAATTTAATTAAAACTACAAAATTATATTAAGTTCAACAAATTATTTTGGGACAAAAATATGCCTAGTTTATCTATTATTATTCATATTACTAATATATTTTCAACTAGCAGTTATAATTATCTCTATATAATATGAAGTAAATCCTTTCGGAGTATCAATCGAGTAAAATTTGCATGTCTCTTCTCAGCTGTTAAGTAACTGAAACTGGAAATGTGCCAAGCCGCCGACCGTATGATTTCTTTAATCCAGGCTATAAGTGCAGTGAGCTTTCCCGACTGTATTCCTGATCCCTGTCTTTGTGAAATGCATTTCTATGATTTATGAAAATGCAGCGGTGAAAACTTGTATAAGCTCTTGAACACTTACTGTCTCATATATACGGGCGAGTAAGTGGATTCATTTAATTTCATTATTGTTATTAGGAAACTCATAAATACTCATGTTTATCGAAACATTATAAGTTTTATAAGATGTTATTACAGCACTAAAGTATAAATATTGAAATGCAGATATAAGATTTTGTTAATTTGTGTTTATATTTAACTCATTAGTAATAATGATTAAAATTTAACCTGAACATTACTTATTGTCCCATTATATATGTAAGTTCTATTTCAGTCCATGCTTGTTTCTTTGCGTTTCTTTACACGCGCTCATTCTCATAGCACCAGAAATACGAGTATCTATCCAAAGCATAGAGATAAAGTGTAAAGAAAGTATACAACAGTGTTATTTGTATTGTATCTTAGTATTTATTTCAAATTTCATTTAGTACTAGAATAAAAGTTGGTTTTTTTAGAGATATTAAGAGATATTAAATTACCCATGTTTTATCTGTTTCTCATTGCAAAGTAAGAAACCGACCCTAAGGAATGTTCTATTAAGCTTTCTGCATATTATATAAGGTATTATTAATATTTATAATGCCATTAGCGTGAGAATTACAAGTTCGTATTTTTTTAAGTCTTAGAAAGATTAATTGTGCAGATTTACGGAAAAGATGAATATTCAATATATTCATGATATAAGGTTCGCTCATTTAAATTTATTTAAATCGCGTTGCATAATACATTAGCGACGACTATTGCAATGCAATTATTATTTCTATCTATATCTAGAGTAAACAATAACCTCAAATTTTAAGGATCAAAGCTTTACGGTTTAATTAAACTATGCAATAGAAATGCCCATTAAAAAATATAGCCGAAATTCTTCTATCTAACAGAAAATATGAATATGATTGTGTATTAATTAATTCATTTTTTTACAATAATACATACATACTTTTTTTTAAACTAAATTTTTTTTTATATTTGAATCGCCCTCGTATTTATGAATTTGGTGTATTATATTGTAAATAGTGTAAGATCAGGTGTTTAATATATTACCGGAGTCGATTATGTATGGTGGCTGGTAAATAGGGTGTGAGCTTTATTAAATTCCAGATAAACAGCCGGCAGTCGACCGCTAATTGATTCCGCAAACGAGAAAGTGTTACGCACAATTAGTCCATTTCAGCTGGATAATTGAGAGCCCATTGGATTTTCATGGATAATCCCTCGCTGTTAAAAGCATCCTTTAATGTGGCTGAATAGGTGTCTTATTTTTACACGCGCGAGCATTTCCATCAAAAGGAAGCTATCTGTTTTATCCGTACGTTACCAATAATGAATAATTCTGGCACATTGAAAGATTAATTATTTTCACTTAATCTCTTATAATTTATTAAAAATTCAATTTGCTTCATCATTTAAATAACTTGATGTTTTTAATTAAAAACAACACGTTTTCCACATGAAAACCTTTAAGTACTATTCAAATAATAATATAATATTAATTTTTCATTAAATTAATTAAAACATATAATAATAAACAAATTCATGGCATGTTATTACAAACGCAAATATCCTCTCCCTAATAAAATATACAAAAAAATATAAACGCACAAACGTTAAAAACAAATTAATTATACGTTATCTATAACCACAAAATATGAAATGCACTCTTAAATTCCGTCACTGCATTTTCGCTATTGGAACATTAACATATTGAATCATAAAATGGGAAATTTACGGTGGCTCGAAGAGGCAATGGAAAAGTTTGACGCAGTTAGAGAAACTGAACTTTTGTTTTGGCTCCGGGGCATTCTCAAATTTGTGCTTTGATTTATACAGAAGTTTTCCCGCTAGGGTGAAAAAGAAAATAACTTTCGTGGAAATAATGTGACGAAGGGTCCAAAACATGTTTCCTTTCATCAAACGGCAATTTTTTTTTATAAAAGTGAAACTTTGATATTAACGCCGCATGATGATTTGAGTTTATAAAGCTTAAATAATGATAAATATTATTATCAAGAATAAAATTAATACTGACATAACATTAAGACATTAATATAAAACAACATAGTTAAGAGGGTTTCGTTTTTATTGTTGATCACTTCATGTTTCAACTCACAGTGGTTTTATCAGTCAGATGAATACTTCTTGATGAACAAGTTTGATGAAGTCACTGTGTGGTGTGACATATTGCTGTAATCAACAATTAAAGTAAAACCTTCAAAACTGTATTTAAAAAAAATAAAGTGTTCAGAACCACTTAATTGGCCAAAAAACGTAAACGCTTGTAAATTGTAATCTAAGAATGCTCACGAGAATTTGTCTAATTAAATATATCATATAGTACTCGATCACGTAATTTAGTCAGGCATTCTAAACCAGTAGTAGTAGTGTGTATCTATTGACCACTTTATACTTCCGCCATATTTTGTGCAATTTACTTACCAAATTCATATTCCGTATTCCACAATGTGTAATAGTATTTTCTAAAAAAATATCTTTCCGTGTCATTTGCGATCCCCACTCTCACCCGTGATTGCCCATCTATTTAATGAGATCGAGAACATCGCACTAAATTCAACCGATTCATCCCTATGACTACCTTATGTTCATGACACCTTCATCATTTGGCCCTATGGTGAAGACAAGCTCAATTATTTCCTCGGATACCTAAACAATATTCATCCCAAAATTAAATTTACTATGGAACTAGACTAAAACAACCGTTTGCCTTTCCTCGATATACTTATCAATAAAAACTCCGAAGGAACTCTCGGTCACACCATATATAGAAAAACAACTCATATAAATCGATATTTAAATGCCGCTTCACACCATCAACCAACTCCGTTTCGTGGCAAAAACTCTGTATATTCGCTCCCTCCGACTAATATTATAGATATATCCAATCTAAATAACGAACTGGTCACCCTCGAGACAGCTCTTGTCCAAAACGATTTCTCTTCAAGTACAGTAACATTCTTACTGAAAAACACCAACATATCCCAAAAATTCTCAAATTCTCCAAAATTTTAAAAAGACATAATATCAAAACAATTTTTACCACTTCGCGTAAAATCGGAACATTCCTTAATTCCCCAAAAGATAGGAGTAAAAAGTACCCGACTGTAATAAAATTTATATCAAACAAACATACAGACGCATGAATATTCGACGAGACGAAGAAATCAGAGCTGTCGAAAAAGAACTACCTTCCTCATCTCTGGCCGAATATTCCACATCCACGAGATAGAAGATAAATTGCGACCATAAGACTTCCAGCGCAGTAGTATACCGCAAGGCAATCGAAATAGAAAACCATACCGATAAGCTCAATAAACACGACGACGCCCAACAAATTGTAAATACACTTTATGCAACAAACATATCTCGTCACCCGCACAACACATTTTTTGAAAATTGTGCAAAGCTGAGAATATAAAGGCTGTTTGGACCTTCATTCATCAAAAAAATAATTAAGCCTCACGACTGAGATTGTACTTCTACTGGCTAAGAAATTGCAAACCTATTCGAAACCTACTTTTCTTCAGCATATTAAGTAAAAACCACAGTAATCTCAGATTTCAAGTATAATCCAATCTTAACAATATCTCTGTAACTGAAGATCAAGTTTTAGATGAACTTGTTATTCATTACATAGATAGATAGATATTTTCTTTATTTTCCAAGGTTACATTATACACATATACATACATACATGTAAGTTGAAAAATAGTGTCAATAAAAAAATACAGAAGAAATAATAAGTAAGGTTATACTTAATGCGACAGTAGATACTCTTAAAACTAAATACATACTTAATTTAAATATAAATTCAAGTTACATTCAAAATATTCCTGTAATGAATATGGTTCCAATTTGCAAAGCAAATAAATATTTTAATTTTGTATAAACGAAACAAGGCTATATTTTTTAAACAAGATGGTAAAATACACCTGTTTCTGTTTTTGTCAACTTATGAACAGAATAACAAAAGTCTGTTTTATTTCTTGTATTATAAGTATGTTTGTTGTTAGCGGATTCAAACTTGGACTTGTTTTTCCACAGGAATATTAAACATTCATATATATATATAAGCCATATATTGTCAACATGTTTTGACAATGAAAATAATTTCTACATGATTCTCTTGCACTTAAAGATAACATAATTCTATATCTTTTGATATTCCCCAGTAAATGATACCAAACCTCAAAATTGATACAAACTTGGAATCATAGACCACTCTATTTATTTTTAGATCTGTGTTTATATGAACCATCCGAAGCATGTAACATACTTGACTATGTTTTGAAACTGTGTAATCTATGTGAAAACTCCAACTGCATTTATTATCGATTACTATTCCTAAAAATTTAGTGTACGAGTCGAAATTGTATTTATCATGATCTAAAATTATATGTTTTGGTGTCTCCATTAAATTATTACTCTTAAACAAAATATAGGATGTTTTATTTCTATTTAACTCTAATTTATTATTTAAAAACCATTGTTTAAGTGATTAAAACAGTGCACTTCCAAGTTGCAATACACTAGGAAAATCCGGACCGGAAAGAAATAAATTAGTATCATCAGCATAGCAAATGATTGTATGCGATGCATCTGTTACTAATTGAAACAGATCATTAAGAAATATATTGAAGAGAAGCGGTCCAAGAATACTTCCTTGGGGTACACCAGTTAGAATATCCAAAGTGCGATCGCACAGTACCATTTTCATGCTTTAAACATACCGCTTGCTTCCGATTAGATAAATACGTTCTAAGCCAATCATGAGCAACTCCTCTCACCCCATATAGATACAGTTTGTTAAGTAAAATTTCATGATTAATACAATCGAACGCCTTGGATAAATCTAAAAAAACGCCACAAACGACGTTCTCGTTCTCCAGTGCCGATGATACAAATTGTGTGACCTCAAAAAGAGCAGTATTGATACTTTTACCAACTGTGAAACCATGCTGACTATTGCTAAATAACGCATATTTATTTAAAAAAATTAACGAGTTTATCATGAACAACGATTTCAAATATTTTTGAAATTACTGGCAATAGACTAACCGGTCTATAGTTCTCCGGAAAATCCGGATCTCCTTTTTTATATAGTGGTATTACATCAGCAATTTTTAATTTAGTTGGAAAAATACCTGCACTTAGCGAGTGATTTATAATATTTGTTAAAATTTCAGCTATACTTAATATACATTTTTTTATAATAAAAGGCGATATGTTGTCGTAACCACAACTTCGTTTATTACGCAATTTTGAGGCAAAATTAATTAAATCCTTTTCGGCAATAGGTGAAAAATATATAGAATTTGAGTTACTAGGTATTTGACTTGAAATTTCATCAGTTGATGGATAATTTTGCGATATGGAACTTGCTGCCACATTGGCAAAATGAATATTAAAATCGTTAGCCATCTTCTCTGGATTGCTAATATGAATATTTATTTAAGTAAAACGTTTTCTTTTCCTTATTCAGCAATGAATTATATTTCTTCTTGTGATGATTGAAAAGTGGTCTACATTCTGGATAAAATGTTGACATTGTTTCGAATAATAATAACTGATTTTTACTCTGTACGATTTTTGCATTGTTAAATATATTTTTTCTTTTTGTTGACTCATTCTTTGATTGACATAAAGGAAAATAAGAATCGAAGATTTTAGAAAATGTATTAAAAAATAAATTAAATTTAATTTCTAAATCATCAATAGCACATATATCAGACCAATTGATTTTAGATAATGCAGTGGTGAAGGATAAAATTGTATCCTCTGAAAATTTACGGATATGTGAAACAGGTCGTGTTTGATCAGATTCGTAACTAAGTGTAATTATCTGCGCCATATGATCTGATATTCCTGAAGCTATAACTTCGTAAGATATATTATCAAGGATATTTGATATTACATTATCTAAACACGTTTGTGATGTATTTGTAATTCTTGTAAATTGTTCTACTATCAATTTAAAACCATATGACTCTACAAGGTTAATAAAATTTTTTGCCTCCTTGGAGTTTGACATTGTATTAGTATTAAAGTCCCCTGCGATAAGAAAGTTATTACCTCTATAAAATAAGTTGTCAAAAAGTAGCACTAACTTATCAAAAAATGAATTTAAACAACTATTAGGAGGTTGGTATATTGCAACAATGGTTAATTTAGAATTTAGTGTAATATTACACATTCAAAGGTGTACATTTCTGATAGGGCATTTATATCATTCCGTTCGAATCCTTGTCTTCCTTTGATAGAATATACAGCGACTCCTCCGTGGGTACCAGACGGTCGACAATAACTTGACGCCAGTGTAAAATTTAATAACGAGCAGACTTGTAGTTCTTCCCGTGACTTCCAATGATCCGTGATGCACACAAAATTACATGAAGATACACTATTAATGAAATATTCCATTTCAGTTATCGAGTTTCCCAGTGACCGAACATGTTGATGCAGTAGAGATATTAAAACGTTGTTTTGTTTCATTTGATTATTATTGTATCCTGGCCCATTGGTAAATTTTGCTTTTCCGTTTCATTTTCGTGTTGTTTTTGCTTTTTAAAGTAAAAGCGATTTATAAAAGTGTGTTGTGGTCAAAAGGAGGCATCAATTACAACATCAGATACTCCAATCTTAAATGAGCTGTATTCAGCATCTTCGTATTTGGGTTTAATTTTTTCTATAACATATTTGGCGTCGACATTTTTTGTCATATAATTCATTACATCCTCCACTGTTACCGATTGGTCTAATCTTGATACAAATATCCACTTCATTTTCTCGTTCCTTCGGGGCGCAATTTTTAAATCTTGAGCTCCCGTGCCAGTGAAACTATTTTTATTAAATTTATTTCGCGAACTCTTTTTATGTTTAGTTACAACCGTCCATTCCTCTCTTGGTCTTTTTTCCTTCAGGATTGTGAACCGTTTGTTTTTTCTGGGAATTCCTCAATTGTTTCTTGTGCCACTTGATTTTTATTTTCATCGGAATTTTTTTGTTCCATTGGCGATACAGGTAAAATTTCCGAAATATTTCTTGATGCACTATCACTTTTGGGATAAGTGTCGACATCTTTACATTTTAATGTGAAATTTTCGTTTATAGTTTTATGATTTCTGTAATTATCGATCGGTTTAGTTATTGATTTACTACTTCGAGCACAGTTTGACACATTAATGGTTGCTTGTTTACAAGTAATTTAAGGTTATTTACTTCATTACTTAAAATTTTTATTTGCTCATCTTTTTGGAGTATTAGTTTTTCTTGATTACGTACATGCTGTTTCATTTCTGCTACCTTCATTTTCAATACGACTAGAAGTTAAAGGCTACTCTTCTGGATTCCATTTTTCTCGCACCGAAAACATGCTGGTAAGCCGAATTTATGTTCGCTCTTAATACAGGCCTCATGGAAATGTTGATCACAAATTCCACACGTGATTCCTTCATTGTCGATATTAATGTTGCAACTTACGCACAGTCACTAATTACGAAAAGAGACGTATTTAATTCACTTTCCTCTGCGGAACAACTAAACATCGTGAACGTTAATTATTATAGTTTCAACGTTTATTTATATATAATAATAATGTATTATTATATATTCCACTACATCATTTATTGTTATTATCATAAAGATCTGGTATCTTTCCTGATGGAAATCTGCTTTCATAACCCCAATTCATAAATCAGATCAATATCTATATTAACTTTCACCGCAGCAATATGGTTTCAGGTAGGCGAAGAGGACAAAGGAGGCCACTGCTACTGCAACACCTTGAAAAGGAAAAAGCGGCCTAACATCACTGCATGGTGATAACGATAGACATATAAAATAAAAGACGAAACCATCAGGAGAAAATTGGTAGAGGCAGGATGTACCGAAGGACTAAGAAAAGTGGCATGCGACTTCCTGCTCTACAGGACAAAGTGACGAAGGAGGTCTCCAGGGAGTGATGCTCCGGACTAATGTTGTGGCTAGTCGGACTAAAGGGCTAGTTTCGGAGTATGAAGCAAGTAGGAGAGAGATTGTAAGCACAAGCGTACGCGAATGATCAAGTGATGGTAATTTCTGTTGAAGAGATCTGAAAAACGACCTGGAGAGAATGCAGACCATGGGAAAAACAGGCAAGTAAAACTAAGGCACTGTTTATAGGATGGAGGTGGGTGCTCAAGAAGCCTTTTTGATTACCATACCCCACGAAATTTTAAAACTGTTATTAGCGAAAATCAACACGGGTTTTACGCTAGTCGTTCTACTCAAAACAATCTTTATATTTTTACTGATTACAGTAAATGTCCATGCTTTCGAAAGTGGAGCTAAAATCCATACAATATATACTGACTTCAGCAAAGCTTTCGAGTATAATGTATTGTATATAGCTGCATAAACTTTAAGCTTATAGTATAGGTGATCCTTTAATGGCTGAGATCTTATTTAACCAAGAGAATTCAATTTGCGAAGATTAATTTTCAATAAAATACGGGCAACATCGGGGGTTCCTAAGGGTTCCCATCTAGAACCTCTGCTGTTCTCGACTTTTATAAATGATTTGTCCAATGCACTCACTTGCCCTCACTTACTATTCGCGGATGATCTCAAGATATTTATTCAAATCAACATGTATGATTCTTCAATCATTCAACATTGTAATGCATTGTATTATATATTGTATATTTTATATCTGTTTGAGTTAGTCACTTTTCTCCTGACAACTCCTTTGTCATACAGAGGTTGGCTGCAACACAAATATATCTGGACCGCTGTCATCTGCGTCAGTGCAATTGTTAAGTCGTACATCGTTTGTTTATTAGTCGCGCGCAGTCATACGTCTGCCGAAATTCACAAACGGCGCTTTTTGTAATGCAATTAAAAATTAAAGTTTTTACGTCAACGAGAAGCCTCAATTCTTTTACGACCCCTCGAACGACTGCTCTGTAACAGGTTATGTGCCCAGACTCACCATGTACAATAACAAATTATAGCCAGAAATCAACCGACGATCACTACCAGTCCACTTCGTCTGTCACTAGAATCAGCAAGACTGCGCGTATTGGTTCAATTTTGCGAGAAATTCGTAGCGAAACTTTTTGCGAACTTAAATACTTAGTTTTTATAATGTACAAGTATAAGGAAGTTGAAGCCTTCACCGTTTTAGTTAGTTTAGTTTTTTCTTCGAAAAATGGACTCCATTAGAACTCTGGTTCTGGATCTTGATTGAGTTTTCCAAGGGTGATCAAATCCATTAGAACTCAATTAGACTGTTTATCGGAGGACGCGAACGGAAATGTCAACTAAGTGTCTTGGCGTTTTAAATTAGATCTAACCATCAAATCAAAAGGTCTGTAGGAGGTCACGACAGAGGCTACCGCGAAAACGACGACGCCCTTCAAGCTTGGATCAAGAAAGATCTCGAAGCGCAAATCTTTGTCGGGTTGAAGGTCAGTGGCAACATTTCGAGAAAAATTGCTCAATACATAACCGCTAAACAAATCTTAAATAAGTCAGATCTATCAGTTGAAAATCTGCAAAGACCATTTTTGGCTTCAGGTATGATAGTAATGAGTCAGACGTAGAGAATTGTACGCAAGTGTCTCAGTATGCGAAGGACCTGTCCGCAGTAGGAGAAGAAGTGCAGGAAAGTTGGGTGATTACTCGAATTCTAGGCTCTCTACATCTGAGGTTACACCACTTCTGCGCAGCAAAATGACAAAAATCTACTTAAACTAATTGAGCGACTGAGATTGGAGGATGATCGACTTATCAAGAGTGGGCAATCAACAGGGACCTGAACGCGCAATGCCGTCCCTCGGTATATCCAGGTTTTTCCTGTTATTCAAAGATGACTACTCGCATTTCAGGACCATATACTTCTTGAAGAGCAAGGAGGAAGCCGCATGAAAATTTAAATTTGTTAGGTCGGTTGAAACCAGTTTGGAAAGAGAAATGAGGACAATCGTGGAAGCCGCAAGGTCAGTCATACACATGGGAAATTCGAACGAGAGTCTTTGCGCCGAAATCATTTCATACGCTGTCTTCATACTAAATCAAACAGGTACAATATTGCAGAGTCTTGCACAGCAATGGTTCGGGTGCCAGGTTGACTTAAACAAATTGAGTAGGTTTGTATGTAACTGCTGTGTTCTCATCCCGGTCAATAAGCGCACAAAAATTTCTTAAACGAATAGGGAAAACGGATTTAGAAGACTGTACATGCGACAATGGGAAAAATAACGCGGAACACGTTATGTTTTCATGCGAATATACACGGGAACAACAAAACAGGGCGGACGTAAATTTAATCTCAGCTAGACTTAGATGGCCAACTAATTAATTGTTTAATTGTTAAATTGTTTGATGTGCTTTTTGTTATATATTTGTATACTATTCCTACTAATAGGTTAGGTAACAAGCTAACCCAGCTTGAATCAATTTGTTTTTTACTTTGTTGTTGCAGGGAATTTGTAGGCTTGTTAGTTGCTTTTCTCTATTTGAAGTATAGTACAGGGGTAGTTCAAGGAGTTTTCCATGCTCCGAAATGCGTTTTTTTGGTTCCCAAGAAACGTAGCAATCTGGAATTGTATTGGTGCTGTCGGAGTTTGCTGAGCACGGAAGCAAATTCATTCCGTCGAAAAACAATCCAGACATTGTTATGCAACAATTGAATGCTTCCATGCCGTTCTCAGTTCTAACTCATCAATGGGGATATTCGTTTTTTCTGGAATAATCTTGCTTGAAAGCAGCCAGCAAAGTTTCAGGATTGAATATTAAAGATAAATTAACTGGTGATTGTACTATAGAATTTTCATTATTAACCATTTTGGAAATGGTGTTAGTTTTTGTACCATCTCACGAAGGTATTTACTCGGTTCTTTAGGTCCATCCCATAATCTTAACCAATCCTTGGGAGTCCTCAATAAAATCAAACTGTTAGCAACGTCGTAATCAGATTCTTCTGGCATAACTTGTTCTTTGGATATTCGATTAAGTACTGAGAAATATTTGTGTATTTTCTGCATAATAATAATGGCGATGCGATACTCTTCTGATAAAAATGAAGCCAAGGATGATTCTTTCTGTTCTGAAGTCGGAATTTGCATGCGGACGAAGTCTTGACCTTGCTTTAACTTCTTCCAAAGATTCATGAACGGGAACAGCGCCTTATGCCAAGTTTCTTTAGTGTGCTTTAATGAAATATTTTTTGATAGCAATAGATTTTTTAAACTGTGGACAATTTCCCTCGAGAAATTCTTTTCCCATACCCCGTTCACGTTTTCTGGCAGTCCAAAATTTAATGGTATATCATTGTAAGAAATGTGTGGTATAAAATTCAAATAATCTTGGTAATTAGAAGTTGAAGGCAAAGTTGTGTTAATTCCTAATTACAACGATTTGACTAGAATTAGGCGCTAAAGTAGATTTTGGAAAACGTTGAGTATATTTGCGGGGTAAATTGAAATAATAAAATTTTGGAGCTGGGCTATATTGATTTGCTGTTGTGGGAGTTATCTGTGCGTGCGGTGAAAGAAAACAGAATCACTTAAACACAAATGACATGATTTAAATTGTTGAGGGAAACGGGCAGCTTGGAGATAACCTACCACGCTAAAGAAAGAATAACGAAGAGGACCAAGAGAAGATGACGTTTTGTCTCAGAAGAGAAGAAGAGAAGAAGAGGACCGCCAAGGAGATGGCCAGGAGGGCCAGGATGAAGAGGACATAGGCGGTAGCTATTATTACTAATGACGGCATATTGCTTTATTTTCTTTTATTTTCTTTCTTTATTTCATTTACATGAAACGGTTCTTACTTTAAAAACCCCCACGTTTATACATTTCTTTGTGGGTCACATTATCAATTATTGAATTGCTTCATCCGCACCATATAATGTAGGTACGTAAACAGAAGTCCCATTGTGTTTCTTTCTGTGTTGACAGAGTGCTTTCTTGGAATAAATACGAACTCGGTGGGCTGCAGTGTTAAAATATTCATGTCCATACATCTTTGAGATAGTGTGGGCGGCGGTGGCAAGAGGTGAAGGAGCCATGTTTGCTCGTAGGGGGGCAGAATGAACGGACCGTATAAATCTTTTGGAAGTCGACGGGCTTTCATTAAGTGTTAATTTTATATAATAATAGAGATTTATATAATAAAAGAGATAAGAATTAAATTATATTCTTTGGATGTATTGTTTTATGTTGTATCATTAATTGCAAATTACGTTTTAATTGAAAGCTTAAAGCTAGATAACTAGTTTTTTTTGTATTATACTTCTCTTAATTTATTACAATAATTTGTCTGACTAAAGGTCTTCATTTGTAATAAAACAGTGACAGTTGAATCCTATCGTTGTACCTCCTTCTTGGATTCGCATGCAATACGGAAAGTAAAATAAATTACGACCTGCTACAGCCATCCCAAAACTATTTATTATAAACGGATGATGGATTACCTTTCGCAAGTTCGCCATTTCCTTGTCAGTTTAATCTGGTCTCAGGAGTTGTCTTCAACATTAGGAATATTTCTTATCTTTAGTACTATATCATATAAATAATAATTTTATGTACCCATCAGGACAATATTACTTTAACAGAAATAATAATGTTTCTAATATTTTATAATAAAGTATATTATTAATGACTACTATATATAATGTATGTAAGGCCATATTAACCTTAGAAATTAGTGTTTAGTATCTGTGACTCTCGGTTTATATGATTAAAACATATTTAAATAGATATTCAAACGAGTAATATGTAAAGAATTAATAAACACTTAATTTGTTTGACTGATTATTATATTTACTCGGCTAGTTTCACTTGTTACAGCATTATCAATATTATTTATATAATATTGATAATATATTATAATTATTATTTATATGTTTCACCAAGAGATAAGATACTTCAAACTTGTATTGCTTTTCGGTAGTAATGAATCGGTTTCTAGCTTTAGCTCTTTTTGTGCCAAAAGTGTTACCTAACAATATTTTAAGTATATTAGAATTAAATTAAATTTATTGGGGAGTTTGGTAAT
Source organism: Ontholestes murinus (assembly GCA_963969525.1). Taxonomy (NCBI): domain Eukaryota; kingdom Metazoa; phylum Arthropoda; class Insecta; order Coleoptera; family Staphylinidae; genus Ontholestes; species Ontholestes murinus. The sequence continues at coordinate 22,217,169 of OZ018390.1, read as the reverse complement.
GTAGTTATTTTGTAATATTTAACGTTTTTTTATTGGTTTTCCGTTCTAAAGAAGGGTAATTTAAAAAAAATATAAATGTGTTTTTTTTCTGTGATGAAATACTATTCCCCTTTCCTTTAATTTCACGACAGAGGAACGTTGTCTGTTTTAAAAGTCACACTTTTGAAGGCAGTTTGTGTTTAAACACGTTTTTTGTCACTTCTGAAAACTAACAGGTTATATTTTAATAATTGCTTATTTAATTCAAGTTCACATGAGACATTTCTGTTTCAGTTTCCTCTCTAAAAATAAGGAAAACATCATCGCTAGATTTAAACCTAATTCTGGGAGAATTATTGAGAGACTCAAAACTTTTTAAAATGGTTCATGAATACTTTAGCTGGAAACCACAAACGAATGTTATGCGAACCTGTATCTAAAATGTCGATAGATTCAAAAGTATTTATATTCATGACCATTTCGGTATGATCAATACATGTATTTTATATTAAGTTTCTTGATATTTCCTAATAACTTACTTAAAATTTTGTATATTCAGTCGACCGGCATACTTTGGAAACTGAGTATAAATCAAAGCACATACAACTTAGAAATTTTTGCCTTGCTCATTTCTGGTTCGTTAATTATTTGATTTTCAATTAGACACTTGAAGAAGATTTTTATCTTCTTATTATATGTTGTAATAATAGGGAAAAAAATAGGATTTTTTTTTTTATCTATTAGAATCCTCATATTGGAGTGCAGTTGTCAATGAAACTGATTGCAATAAGAAGTACGATCTCTTCCATTACATTATTATGTCTGCTTATCATTTAGCATTTCCGTAAGTAAATACGAAAAATAAATCAAGTAAAATTAGAAGGAGCTAATTTGAACATTTATTTAACAACTTTTAAATAATCTGTTTTGTTGAAAATATTAAGTGTATTTGGTGCAGAAATATACTTGATTAAAAAAATGATCTATAATTTTTTATTACATACATTATGGATTTATTGGCTATAAAAAACTATCAAAACAATTAGTGTAGATTTACGTAATGTTTACATAGTATAGTTTCAGATAGTGCTACTCCAATCTAAACAGACAGTTTTTCCCTGGAATATTAGAAAAAAAACATGTTAGAGACGTAAAATAAAAAAAATTTACAATTCTAATTATTCGTATTTGTAAAGGAACATTCAAAAAAGCCTCGAGTAAATATCAACTTGCGCTTGACAAAATTACAGATATAACCATTCAGAACTTCCGGCAAGGTATAAAACCTTAACTTTACAGAATGAAGAGTATGGTTGCGATCGTAACTACTTAATAATCGATACTTACACTAAATTGAAAAATTCACCTTGTTTTAACTACAAACACTGAATTTTTCAACTTTACAATTTGATCTCAAAATCTCAAGCAGTTCTTGAGATACTAACAGAAACAAACACTGACAATTTTTACTTTCCCTATATAGTATATATAGGGGGAGTATTGTTTTTTGCGGAAATATCCCTTTTGAGGTCCCCTAAGTCCATTGCACTGATTTCTGGAAAAAAAAATGTGTGACTGTACCTGTGTGGGTCTGTCTTCTGACTGGTGGGCGCCGTATCTCAAAGACGAATCATCCGATTGAAATGAAACTTTAAATTTAAGGGTTTATCGTTAAAAACTGGAATTGAAAAGCTTTTGGTAAACATTCATAAACCGGAAGTGGGTATTTACTCGAGGCGTTCTTTTGTTTTTTAGTGATATTTTTCTAAATATGAAAAAATTTAAAAAACGTTTCAAACAAAAGTTAAAGGGAATAAATAAATGAAACTTTTGAGAAAAAAAATGAAAATTGAACATTTTGATATTTTTTGCCAATTGCTAATAAACTATAACAAATAATTGTAGAAAATTAAAAAAATGAATAAATTATTAAGAATAAAAGAAAGAAAGTACTATGATGGCCACATGACCATTTATTTCTCTTGCAATTGTAATTTATGATATTTTATCACAATAACAGTTCCGACCGTTACTACGTAGGAATTCATGATAAACATTAAACTAAAACACTAACCATGTTTTTACCACTTTTGTAGTAAAAGCGTAGTAAGTGTTTTAGTGAAGTGAGCTTATTTGTACAATTAAATGCTTATATAAATATTACAAAACCAAAAAGGAATTATTAAAATTATTGTTTTCTGTCAACAATAGAATTTATAACCCTCCAGTTCTCAGTTAAATCAGAGTTTAGACAATAGATGTCACCTTAATAGTATTTCTAATAATCATTTTCCATAAATCTTCTGTAAAAACTGTTATGAATTTAATATTGTTTTTATTAAAAATATCGTTAAAAACTTAAAATTGTGTGGGAATTGATATGAAAAATAATAATAATTATTTAGAATAATTATTTCTTAAAGTGAGAATAATTATTCTAAGAAACAAACTAAGAAAATTAATAACTAGAACTATATACCAAAAAACTGAATTTAAGTAATATGCCAAGATTATTATTTAGGTGTACAAATGAATAAGCCAAATTATATTAAGCAGTCAAGAAATTAATTTAAAAATCAATTGATTTTTTCGGTGTTTTAACATAACATATAAAATTATTCACTACAAAACAGTCGGAAAAGGTAGTAGAAAAGGTGCTTATCCGATAATATATTCTTTACCGATTCCAACATCAAAAAAATTAACGTACAAAACGTACAAATCGATTTGTTCTTTTCTCGGTGAAGATATTGTAATCGTTAATACTTGTTCTGCTACTCTCTTGACAGAACCAAATTTTCAAATTAGGAGAAGTAAATCTCTTATTATGTTCCATTACTTTATTTTTAGATAACTGACACGTATTTCGGTCCTTGCGGATCATTATCAATTTAGTTTTAACTTTGATAATGATCCGCAAGGACCAAAACACGTGTCAGTTATCTGAAAATAAAGTAATGGAACATAACAAGAGTTTTACTTTTCCTAATTTGAAGATATTGTATAGTACGATGTGTGAAAATCTTGGTTTAAGTGGCTTAAAAGCGACGATTTCTATCTGAACAACAAAAAACGTCTTAGATGCCCGAAAAAGTGTAACAATGATGAATTATTCGGTGCAAATGCAGGGAGAGCTTACAGGCTACATAGGAATGGGAAACATCCAGAAAACTGGTAAATGGGTTCTTCGTAAACTCACTTTGTTATGCTCAATAAGCAGCGTCGAAAGTCTTTCTTGTGGAAAATAGTTACGGGCAAAGAGAAATGGATACTTTATTACAATTCCAAACGCTGAAAGTTGTTGGTAAATCATTACAATCGTTTGCAAAACCAATTCGGTTCAGTAAGAAGGTTCTCTTCTGTATTATGTGGGATATGAAGGGCATGCATCATTATAAGCTATTGCAAGTAGATGGCACAAAGTTATGAAAAGCAATGGCTATTATTTTGATTAAACAATTTAATTTTATTACTTTTAAAATCAACCCTGAATGCAAGTTAAAAGTATCAGCGTCAGAAAAGTAATATAGAATATATCCATTAAAAAAGAATTTAGCTCTCGGAATAAATCAAACCGTACTTAAAATATACAAATACTAAATAAGAAAAAAAATCTGCAGAACCTCATCGTTTTAAACCATATTGTAGAGACTACTTAACGAAGAAAACATAAACATATTATACTTACTGAACGAATTTCACATTAATTTTAAACAATATTTATCCACTCCTATTGAGTTATATATATATTGAGTCATGAATCCTAAGTCACGCTATGAATTATAACTCACTGTTATCGATCAGGTTGTCATGGTTTTTTGTCTGAATCTATATTTTTAAGTTGGCTGATAATTGACAAATGTCAAAAAAATTGTCACAGCGCAATTCCCGAAAATAGTAAATATTGTATTAAGTAAAATATTTTACTAAAAATTGTTATTGTCGTAGATAAAGTATAGTATTCAACTCGTGGTAATGGCAATAACTCACTTGGATGATTGCAGCACTCGCCAAATTTCATCTGCGTGAGTTATTGCCTCCATTACCACTCGTTGAATAATATACTATTATTCGTTTCCAATAATTAAGAAATATTATTTAAAAAAATAAAAGTATATTTCATAGTTGTATAGATATTGTACAGTATCAAGTCAGCTCTATCTGACTGCCTAGTCATGGAAATTGGAATGTGTTATTTTATAAATGAGCCAAACTCTGTCAAACGATTTTTTTTTCCAAAAGCCCTCCAAAATCAATTTGGTCACCCTGAATAGCTGGTGGTTAGTATCCATGCTGGCCACAAAACTATATTTTAGTAACCTTCATTTAATCAATCAGGACTTATTTTGTTCTTTAAGAGGTATGTATCTGTAAATATGATTATTGACATTTTATTTTAGTTTAATTATGTCTGCATTGATTATCGTTTTATGTTAAATATTGTTGACGTGGTTTACCAGAAGGGTTAAATACTCCATTATAAAAATCCGTATCTCTGTCTGCAAAAGCGATACGCTTGAAATAGATTGAAACCTGTCCGTCTCTGTTGTCGACAGGGAACGATAATTAATGTTTACATTATTATTGTTATAATTTTTGTGTTGACAGTTCCCAAACAGGAATCTATTGCAACGCTTAGACAATAGATGGCACCTTTATGGTAATATTTTGCCTGAAACCCCATAGTAAAATCCGTTTTCCTGTCCTTTCGACTTCAGCATTGAAGTAACAGAAACCATCGCAATTACCTTGTAAATCCCAGAGCAAGTGATAGACCTGTCAAACGGCCACATCTGAAGTGCTAAACGAGCTCATAGAGCAGCTCAAAACTTATAAAGTTTCAGGCATATACCGCGATTGTTAAAAACCTTGTTTGCAAGGGTAGATGCACGTTCTTAGACACCCCAAATACCGTAATACCTTTAAACTATTTCCCCTTGTCTTGCAAGCTGCCCTCATTAGCATCCCTAAGGGCTCCTCCTCCCATCAACTTATCGTCCCATTAGCTTGCTCAGCGTATTGGACAAACTAATCGTAAAAATTATACTGAGTCGTATTTTGATTTTGAACAAAATATCATATCTGATTCGCAAACCGTTTTGTGGCCAGCATGGATACTAACCGCCAGCTATTCAGGGTCGCAATGATGGCCTCAGCAGAGATGTGGGACGCCGTAGATGCCACGGCGAAGAGCACCCTGGAGAGGAAAGAAGACCAAATCAAGGGGCCGCAGGAAGGGTAGAAGTGTGGTGTTGAAAACGACGATGGGACAGGACGAACAATTGACTGGCTGACTGACGGACACGACTACTAAATAGGAATGGGAGGGTGAATAGGCCATGCCTCTCAGACGTAGGTCGTGCGCCCTTAAGTGGGATCAATTCGAAAACAAAAGCTATTCAGGGTGACCGAATTCATTTTGGAGGGCTTTTGGAAAAAAATCATTCGATAGCACGTTGGGCTCATTTATAAAATAATACATCGAAATTTTCATGACTAGGCAGTCAGAGTCAGAGACACGCGCGACTTTCTTCGTGACAGAGTTGCCCTAATACTGTACAATATTTATACAAGCAATATTCCAAATTTGGCTGATCTATTTGATCGCATAATACACAGACGACACAGCTCTACTTAATAGTATAGGCTCTCTAAGCTGCTCTCGAACCTACGAGAAGTGGGCGACTTGGGGTCAATGCTGATAGGAGTGTATTCGTACATTTTAGCGGACCGCACCTAAAAAAAACGAAAGGCCAATCCCCCCAAATCTCTTTTAAAGGGGAACTAATTCAGATAAAAGATTAGGTTAAATATTTTTAGCTAGAGTTTCATTGACTAATATGTGGCCCATCATCAACACGAGATCAACCTTATCTTTGTAAAACAAATTAAGGCTGTTCATCATGATGATAAAACCGTATATTACCGACGCGTCGGTAATATACGGTTAAAATTAAGGCGGCGTCGTCGTTAAAAAGCCTGTCTTTTGTTATAGTTTTCTAATTTTGCATTTTTGTGTTAGATCGTTACTAATCGTTATTGTTTGAACATCGCTGTTGTATTTTTTGGTAAAAATGAAGATATACTCAAAAGAAGGGGGTATTGGCATCTTTATGCTTGAAGAATGTCATAAAAATTGTTTATTGACTTGTCGAGTTTATACTTAAAGGTTTCCCGAAAGAAATCACCCTAAGCCAGCCATTTTTGAGAGACTATTAAACCAATTTAAAGAAATTGGAAGTGTCAGTTATAAAAACCCCAGTATAAGAAAATCTGTGTAAATTTTCATTTTTTACTATTAAATACAACAACGATGTTCTAACAATAACTATCACTAACGATCTAACATAAAAACGCAAAATAACACAACTATAACAAAAGACAGGCTTTTTAAACTAAAGTAACAGACTAAATTAATTATCTTACGTTTTTAAATACGATGGAAAACTAGATACATTAAAATTTTTACTTAAAAAGTACTAAAACGGTACAATAAACAATATTTTGGCGTTTTCTGTAAAAACGAGAAGACTTAACATTTAAGATATAAATACCATTCAATAGGTAATTAAAACGTGCATTTGCTGATAAATTAATAAATATAGCGTTCCATTTAAATAAATGAAGTTATAGCCATTTAAAGTTCTCATTTGTTTCATTCCAATTTTTTTACACCCGGTATAAGATGTCAAATTTATTATACTTGGAAATTAAAATATGATCTATTGTTACATTTCAGTGTAAATTTGGTATGCATAACTTAATTTCTTTTTAAGTATTTGAAACATGAAAATTAGGTTAAATTTTTACAAAACTTAAATTATTTCAAAAACCTTAAGGTTTAAGTAATAAAAACCTTATTAAAACACATACTTATTTTGATCGAAGGATCCAAAAATGCAATAAAATACAGGGTGTTTCATTAAAAAAACACAACTTTGATACTTTTTGGGTTTTTGGGACACCCTGTATATTATGAAAGTAATTTTAAAAAATAGCCCTAATAGACCCCCATATATCCCCAGAGTGAAACTTTTTGAAAGTCACGTATTTTGGCCACAATATTCCGTGCCGTATAGCGTGAATAACCCTGTATATATATATATATATATTAGTATTAGTATTAGTATTAGTATTATTTATTTATTCCAATATGCTTACATAATATTCCAAAATTGTATATAAAATCCATTAATATCAACAAAAATTTCAATCACATATGGAAAAGGCAGAGTTCACAATATAGCGTTCTTCCACTCGTACCAACACTTTCTTCCATGAGAGTCTTCTTTCTTGAAGCTCATCTCAGAATATTTTCTTTATGTTTTGGCCAAATGCGGCATATTATATTCTCAAAAGGATTTTACACAAATATGTGATTTATGTCATCTTGACATTTGTATTATAAAAAAAAAATATATATATATATATAGTATTTGACATATATCAAAGCAGAATATTTATATTATTAAAATCATTAAAAATCAAGCATTATTTGATTTCTACAATTAGGAACAAATAAAAAATATTATTTTGATTTTTGATTTTGATTTTTTAACGAACGATATTAATAAAATCTATAAGAAATAAAGAATGGTAGATACTTTGTTCACTGCACTCTTAATGAAAGAAAATTATAACATAACAAGTGTTCTAATTTAAAATTACCTAATGAAATAAACATTACATTATCGTAATATTAGCATACATATGAGTGGGTCGATAGTTAATAAATATTTATAAAATACCACGGTTATGACTACATTAAACTCGAATACATAATTTTCAAATGCAATCGTATAATCCACCGCCGAGTATTCCGCATTCGCTTAACATTATTAAAGCATCACCGAGTAAGGTGTAAATACCTTCCGTTCGCTCTTAAAACGGTTTCCCGTGATGTATTTTCGATATATAAACTTTACAGCCCCGTATTTACGACCGTCTGTTTATTTTATCGGCCGAATTCTGTTTGGTATTTATCGGTTTCAGGTAGCGAGTAAAAAGAAAAATTGATCTTGCGTTTAGAGCTAGCCTTCGTTTCGAGGAAATGGATTCGTGGCTAATTCAAATATTTATAGGGGGAAACACGGAAATTAGCCGTGGACGAAAATAAACGCGACCGCCGTTTATTCAGATCTGGATCGATCCGAAACGTTTAGTTAAATAATGAGCTATTTTCGTGTACACATCGATTCCGAACACGGCCAATATGTGGCTTAAGTATGAATTATGAATCTCGAATGTGTCTATTCGTAAAGCATATAAAGATAATTAACAAATGAGAATTAATAATGAGACAAATAAAGTCTTTATGAGCATTTCTGCACTTATGTTTTACATTAAATGAAAAAACTCCAGCCAACAGTTAAAACAACTACTCCCTATACTAAAGCACCGCCAGGCATTGAATGGCATAACTGTTAACTGCCGTTACATGTCTGAAAAATATTCAGCATGAAGTAACTATTTTTGTGGTGTTAAAATTTTTCAACCGCCCCTCAAAAAGTGTTACACAATGACTATCTGCAAACACGTGTTTCGCTGTATCACAGCTCTTCAGTGCAGCTATGTCATGGTGAAAGGCCGCCACGAGAATAAATCGAAACATCGGCAATGGTTCAATTCTATTTGGAATTGATTCATTCTCGTGGCGGCCTTCCACAAGAAAGGACGCTTGTTTTGAAACAAATCAAGAGTAATTTAATTTAAACCTTCATCATTAATGTTAAGTTTCAATTTACTCTAAGGATATGCTATGATGCAAAAACTTATGTAAATATCTCTAGAATTATTAGAGATATCAAAATGAAATTTAGAAGAAGATTTTATAATGAAACTCCTATATATTATTTTAGTTTTGAATAAAGCATTGTATTGTGAGTTTAGTAAATATTTTTTAATTCATTGTTAAATTTAGCACTCAATTCATACTGATAAATCTCTCGTAATTGTTTTATCTTTTCAGTAGCCCTGAATATCTAAATATTTTTTTGCTATTATGAATTATAAAAGAAAACGATTCAAATAAAAATTCTTTCGAATAAGAATTGTGCGCTTTTTGTGTGATATTGGCAGAAGATTACTTATTTTATTCTTCGAACGGAGGGAGCCTTAAATATTTCAATAAATCCTTCAAACAATAGATCTGTCGAAGAGATTGATTGCGAATACGTGACTCATGGGAAAGCCCTTAAATACGCGGGAATCGGGGTGACGTATTATCGTGGAAAATTAATGAACATGGATTTCTTGTAGATCTACTTTAAGTCAAATGAAATTAATAGTTTTTTCTATCGTTCGTGTGCATGAATTATTATTTATATTTATGTGTCGATTATATCAATAATATTATGACAATTATTGTAAAAAAAATAATGTAAGAATGTATTAATTAATAATTATATAGAAAACTTTAATGTAAAAATGTATAAATTATTATTTATACAGCTAATATCAAAAATTATAGTTATTTAGAATTATAAATTACGTTTTGATGATAATTCATATATTTTATCATACAAAAGAGCAAATTTTTAAATAAAAAATACAATTACTTTATTTCTGCAATTGTACATATTTTTTTTTCAAAAATGTTCATCCCATTTAACAGATATTTTGGAAAAATATATTTTTGATGTTTTGTAATTTAAAAATTTCTGATTGGTAGAAAATCGCTTTATGAAATGTAATTTAATCAATCAAATTTTGAATATAAAATTTACAAACTGATAATTTTTGCAACTTGAATCAAAATTCACCTTCTTCGATTTCAAAATTTTAAACGTAATTCATTAATAGAGTTTACAATTTATTTAATCTAACTTTAGCAATTCTCTCGCTCTCTGTTTTTGAAAATCGGATAAATTATTAAATGTTTTACGTTTCCAGAAAGATGTCAGTTATTACATTGTTCTGTATCTAGAAATATTTTACCTTTTTGATTAAAAATAATTTAAAAATGCAAAATCCACTAATTTAAACGTTAGCTATGTATAAAATTTACATAGAATATATTTAATAATGCTTTTTCGCCTACTTGTCATCTGATTGTAAGAGATGTTCTTTTATTGATATTAAGAAATTATTGAGAAAATACAATTTGTTTAAATGATTTAAGAATAAATATCCTAAAGAAGTAACCAGTTGCAATTTTTTAAAATATTATGTGTGAAATTTTGCTACAGTAAATACAGAATTTTTATTGTATTTTATGTTTCAAGTTGCATTAAGGTTTCATGTATGCTCGGGAGTCAATTGACTATCTAAATTTACATCTACAATATCTAGACTCTGATCTACCACCTGTTGGACAAGACCATTTCCTCTATTACAAGAATGCTCCATCCTTTGAAGCCTTTCAAACTCGTCAGTTTTTATTCAAACAATTGTTAGTATTCTTCCTCACCAATGCAATTTATTCTTCAAAAATAAATAAAGACTTTAATGCGTTGTATTAAAATCATTCAGGTTATCAAGTAAGTACGGTTTTTCTTAATTAATACTAATATATAAAATGCTAGTTGGGTAAACAGATGAAATATCTAATATATTACATTTTAACATTAAAGAAGCTGCTGGATAGAAGCCATAGTGACGGTAACCGTAGACAATTAAATCTTTTGTTGAATAATCTTTAAAAATCCCGTGAAGTTGAAATTCTCCATAAATGTAAAGATGGCACAAGGCGAATATCAGTGGAATTACGTAAGATTTATTACTCAGTCACTATTAAATCTGCATATTGGACATGCAACAAGAAATTATCATGTGCGCCCACTAAAAATAATTCTTAATTTTGGAGTGCAGAGGGTATTAAAAAACAAAGCTAAAATTATAACATGACTTCGATTGCAACCAAATATAACCCTAATGCAAATCGAGACCTTCAATGTAACTATAACAGTGCTAAAATCAAGACAAGCGAAAGGAGAGACTAACGTGAAATTGAAGTATATCGACAATATACCTAAAATCATCTAAACATCAAGAACCAAATCGGGCAACGTATAAAACCTAAAAGCAACCTTTCTTATCGAAACGTCAGAGGCCTGCGTACTACAGTTAATGAAGTTTACGCTGCTGCTACTTTAATTTAATTTGACATCATCAGTTTAGCTGAAACTTGGCTGACTGGTGAGGGTTGCTATATATTTATTAAGAACTGGCAACGCTGGTATTTCCAGATGAAATCTGACATTGCCATCACAAAGTTTGACATTTTTGACATTATACGTACTCGGAACATTTTGACGTGCGAGCACTATTTGTGTTATTTACAGTACGTTGAAAATTTCATCTAGGCCAAAAAAACAGTGCATCAATCAACTGAATTCAACTTGTGACGCCATCTAAAGCCACTTATATCGCCGGTACATTGAATTTAAACGTTAACATAGTTCTCTCACGGGCAAAGTTAAAGAAGGTAGTCCAAAATCGGTCGTTGTGCCGAAAAATATCGATGCTGTGCAAAAATTAATTGAAGAATATCGATATGTGACATATCACGAAAACGATAATGTTTAAGCATTATTATGACGAGCATATATAAGATTTTGCACGAACATTTTGGCGTTCGGAAGTTGTGTGCGCGTTGGATTCCACATTTGTTGATGGTGCCGTAAAATGATTTCAAAATACAACTGTGATGCATGAAGCAGAAAAAACAGTCAAACGGCTGTTTAGGTGTTTCAATGTGAAGCAAAGCCAACAAAAGTTATCAATGGTGGCGTTTTTCTTCACGAAATTCGGTGTTGTGACAACTGTGGCTCTCGAAAATCAAAAGACCGTTAATTCAACGTCATTTTTTTGCCTGAAGTTTTGGGTAAATTGAGAGATACCAACCTACTATGACAATGCGAGCTCATACACATCACGTGCAACAAACGAGTATTTGGACACATAAAAAGTTTGAATTGATGAGTCTTTCGCCTGACAGTCCTGACCTAGGACCGATTTTCATCGGCCGAAGAAGCGGTTGAGGCCATCAAATCCCATATTTTAAAGCTACCTTCTTCTGCCTGAACAAAGTGCTTTGGGGGTGGTTAAATCGCATGCAAAAGTATACAGAGCTTAAAGGCGATTATTTCGAAAAGCAATAAAAATATTTTTGATAAAATTAATTTGTTTATTCTTAATAGATAAATAACAACCCTCGTAATTCAGAATATTTTTTACAAATTCATGCAACGATATAGTATATTTCTTCTTACCAACATAATTTAATTGAAACAAGATCTACTGTTAAACTTTCAATTATATCACAGTACATTTAGCATGTCCTAGATAAGAGGGAGTTTATATGGATTTTTCGAGAGCCTTCCTTCGATAGAATTGGCCACACAGTTATTTTAGAGAAGCTCAAAGGCTTGGGATTCAGTGCTAGTTTCGTGGACTTTTTATTCATACCTTATAATAGATAATTATAATGGGTTCAAATCTGATACACTGCTTTTTCCGATGTACCCCAGGGCTTTAGTTTTGAGCCATTACTTTTTACTATATTTATTTATGACATTAATAAGTTATTATTATCATATTATCATCAGGTGTTTGAAACTATATACACGAATCAATTGTATCGCGGATTGTGGCATTCTTCAACAACAAATTAGTAATCTATTTAACTGGTGTAACAAATAATTTACAGGTCAACATTAAAAAGTGTTAATTAGAAGTATTTACAAAGAAGAGGGATACTTTTGTATTTAATTATATAATAAATAATAATATATTGGAGAAATGAAATTCAAGGATCTTGGTATTATATTCGGCTATTATCTTTCATCTGTCAACTAATAAAATGCTGGGCTTCATTATACGAAATACCAAGTCATTCTTGAGAAATGAGATATGTGTATATTATGTTTTGTATAGTTTAGTTTATTGACTTTACAAGTAATACAAAAAAATATACAAAATAATACATTCATTTACAATAACTTGAAATTTAGTTCGCAAGACTTGAAGGCGGAGTTCACTTGGTAGTGTTTTTCCACTTACCATTGAGTCAATATTTTTGCCATTGCTATGTTTTTCCGATTTACTCGGTATTATATTCCTTGGAACTTTGGGATTCAATAAATAAATAAAGTAGATTATCAAAAGGATGTAGATTAAATTAATTAATTAGATAATTTAATAGTAACTATAGTTTCGACACACTTGAGCTTGTAATTACCGAACCTCCAAATAAAAACATTATTGTAAACAGAACTGTAAGTGATAATAATTTAACTTGTGACGTTACTATCAATGGATCTACATTGCTAGGTGCAGTACTCACTCAACTGTTAATTCTGTTTTATATTATGTTCAAAATGTGATCAACATTAAGAATACTAAATGCTTTAAACTCGTTCGTAACGATGATATATGATCTTACAAATTAGAAGTTAAAGAATCATTTGTGAAAAGTCTGCTAGATGCAACATTGTCGTCTGCCTGCCTTGCTGTTAAAGAATTTTTCCCCTGCGTGGATTTTCACCATCTGCAACTCAAAATATTTCCAAAATAATAGATTCAAATGCAAACAACTGAACGATATTACAGTATACTAACAAAATGCTGGAGGGCTCAAAACTAAAAAAAACTAAATTACGGGTTTTTTATTGTGCGCTTTTGTCGGAGGATTATCCAATTAAAATACTTACAAGAACCTGGCTTGAGCCTGTAATAAATAATTCCTAATTGTTTAGTAACAGATTTACAGTATATCGTACTGATCGCTCTTCAGCAAGTTCTTCAAAATTGTGCGGAGGAGGTGTACTTATCGCTATTTTAAATATCTTAAAATCATTTATCAATGCTACCAATAGTGTTACTGAGGAAATATGAGTATATTCCACCAAAATCTGAAATAGAAGTTTATTAATCCCATTTAAAATCTTTATCTAATATAAATGCTCAAACTCCTGAATCAAGATGCATCATAATACATTATTAGAACTTACCGGATCTTTGTTCGACTGAAATTGATGACGTGGGTTTGTTCCTTGACCATGTCAAGAACAGAACTAACATAAAAAGTACAATCGAAAGTGCAGTATTTGATGTGTACGCTTATATGGTCTATCAAAATTTAATAATGTGGAAAACTGTTCTATACTGATTTGTGTTTTCCATTGTATCCTGTTCGATTGTTGAAATTTTATGTCCCAAATTTAACTGAGTTTTCAACCAAGACGATACATCTGGTCATACAACATAAAAACCCAAATTAATCATTCATTTTGCCCTGAGGGATTTTATTTCAGAAGGTAAAAATTTTGCTACTTTTGATTTGAAAATAATTTAATCTTATCGATAATGCAGACCTGGTCTCATTTTTATGGCCATCTTTGTGTCCTATACAGGTGCAGATTTTTGTAGATATACAATAAAGATTCCAAAATGTATAAGCAAGGTAAAGTCATAATGCTCTTCTCTGCAGACAAAATAACCTGAACCCGAGTGTCCCCATGTTAGTAATTCGTAGGTAAGATGACTCTGGCATAGACTAAAATAAATCCTTTGTATGGTATTATGAGACAGAAATTGTTTAATTGCACGAAATATTTTCGAAATATTATCCCCATGTTTTTGCTATGTTAGCTTACAGCCTGTAGTAACACCTAAGAATTTAGCATGACTATCTAAGTTGTTCGCTTTTAAGGTAAAGATAATGCTATTTGTTTTGTCTGCATGTACACATAAATTGTTTGCTGAAAACCAATATGATGCTCTGTTAACAGATGCTGAATTTCTGTTATCAGCTTGTTCATATGAATTACAATAGTCCATTATTGTCGTATCATCTGCAAATAGCGTTATGGATCAATTTTCGTTAAATAAAGAGAATGGTTGCGACCGTTACTATGTGGTACTTGATATAGACGATAAATCGTCGAAACTCGAGTCTTGCTGTGTTGTTTAGATTTATATAATTGTGCCAACATGTTATATAATATTTTTACAATAATTATTTGTGGTTAGAACATAGTGAATTTTTCAATTCAATGTAATTTTCGTTAACATACACCAAGAGCAATAGTGGACCAAGTATAGACCCTTGGGGTACGTCATGTTTATTTTTAGCCTCAAATGATATTATGTTTATTAAAGTACACACTTTGCTATCGATTACTTAAATATGAACTGATACTGCTTATACACTTTTGGTGGAAGTTATAAAACTATAGTTTTCTTAACAGTAGGTCATGCGAGACACTTTATATCGTTAATATTACCACATATTAGCACATTTTAGACAAGTTGAAAGCGTCGAGATTTTAATACAAAGATTATTTAATTTAGTTAAAGAACAAATGATGGTATTGATTAATTTCTTGTATTGAACTGATGCCATATATATCTCTGTTAGTTGTATTCTATAGTTTTTTTCTACAAAATCGCGAACTTTGAATTCTTCAACTTCTTTGAATTCAAGGTAGTTATTACCTATTTTACTTCTTATTTCTAACATTAGGTTCATTGGATTTGGAGAAGTACTTGGATGCCTATTTAACAGGTCATAATGTAGATAAATAAAGTAATCTTTAGTTTTTTTAGACTTGATACCGCAATCTATATTACTACAGCTACGCTTTTAATTAGATTTAACTAACAAACACACAGTTTTAGGATTATTCCCAGTGCCTTGTAAAATTGTTATATGCCTTTTTTGGCATCAATTAGCACTGAATGATGATACACTTTTCTGTATTGTTTATAGTGAACAATTTCAGAATAAGAATATAAGATGAGTTAATATTAATTTTCTGATAAATGAAATTATCGTTGTTGAACGTGATCCCTTAGTTCATTCCTAGTTGCATTGCTTCTCTCGCGTTTAACAAACAGCAATTTTCTTCGGCTCCGCTTGCAGTGTGGATTTAATTAATCTGCCGCTAAATAGTCACCTTTTGAAGTTATGTGAGAATGTCTTTGGCAAATAATATTCAAATTGGAAACCACCCCCACCCACTAAATTTTTATTTTATTATGAATCTTTATTTAATTTTCAAAATAAAAACTAGCACTAGAGCTCTCTTTACTAACTGCGATGGTGGTGTAATGGTCAGCATAGTTGCCTTCCAAGCAGTTGATCCGGGTTCGATTCCCGGCCATCGCACTTATTTTTGATTCCTTTATACAAATTATTCTAAGAAGCAGTTTTACAGCTTATACAGATACTAAACAGCAGGTAACATGTGTCCAAATCAATTACTAAAAGACTCGGACGTATATCCTGTTTAACACTAAGTGTTATTGTAGGATAGACTGGAATAACGGATTGTTTCATTTAAAAATGATTGACAAAGGCGTTTGGATGCTGAAATTACTACCTTTTGTTCGAGAACAATATGTTTTATTAAGTTTTATTAATTACTTCCAACCTTTATAATTTTTAGTAATTTTGTGTAACATTTAAATAAACAAATGTTATCCTACGGATTCTAATATTTTTTGGTAATAAACTTGAAATGTCAAATATATTCTGCTTTTTTTAATATATTTAAAAAGTACCACACACGAAAAACTTTATAGGGTGAGAAAAATTAAAGACTTGCGTTGTATTTTACTGTAAGTTTGATTTTGGCCTTGTAAAAGCTGAATTTTAATAATAACAGTTTTACACACTTCAATTAGCAGGTTTATCAAACACTTGTTTTACTATTTTTATATTTCAACCAAACCAAGTGTTTAATTAACCTTCTAATTAACATAAAAATGTTTGACCTTGGGTTAAGTAAGAATTTAATTCATCGTTTACAGACTTCCTTCACACCTTCAAATCGTTGTATGCTATGCTATTAATATAAATTTGATCGCTTCTCTTCATTAAACATCCTTATATACATAATCTTGTAAGTGGTATATTAAGTTTACGGAAATAATCTCTTGAGAATTAAATAGGAAATTAGTATTTCGACCTACAAATACAAGGATTTCTACCAGTACGAACTAAGGTGCGCTAAAAATTCTATATATTGCTGATGGAATCTTCTCTAATAGTAAATTTTGCTTTATCTATTATAATCATTTATATTTTAGAGAAAAATTTTTAGTGGAAAAAATATCCAAGATTAAAATTACATGTTTCATACTTATTTTTGATGTCTTTATACACTTATAACAGTTATGTTAGATCGAATTTAATACAGAAGATAGATTTTACTAATAAGGCAACTAAAATACAGAAAACATAAATTCATCAACATGGAATTATTGTTATTAAAATATTCTTCATATAGATCAACACACTTTCACATGCGCTTGAACTAATATTTGAAGAACTTTTTCTACTGCGATTGAGAACTCGCATTATCCTGGCGATTAATAATGCGTCTTAGGTGGTAAGTTTCTTTTATTTTTCCGAAGGCTTCCGACAAATAAATAGCCGAGTATCATTCAGAATTAACTATACAACATTTCACTAATGGTACAGTTGCTGCACGGTCGTTATTTTTAAATGAGACAGGTAAAAATTTGCTTCCACATATTTTATGCCCGAACAACATTTTTTGGATTTAGCTCATTTAGAAACTCATAAAATCGTCTGCTGTTTACTTTTAAGCGCTAAATTTCACAAAATTCAGTTGTTAATCATGTGACTTAACACCACTAGATTATTTTTTGTGGGGCTATATTAAATTCGGAGCATATCGAATCGACTGCAACCTTAAAACTTAAAATTTGTGACGTGATTAACGACATAAACTAACCATTTCACCAAAAAAAAAATTTGATAAAAGAATCAACATCTGTAAGCGTGATCGGTGTCCGATATCATTTACATTTATAATTGCCAAACCTTAATCTTTCTGAAATTCCCGAACAAATTATTCAATGTATAAAATAAACTAAATAAATCCGGCGTTTATAAATTAACTTGCAACACTTGTAAAGGAGTGTATATATTGGTCAATCAGGTCGCAATTTTAAAATTAGACTAAAAGAACATATAAGTTCTTATAACAAAACAGTGAGAGTGTATACGCAGGCTACATGTGCTCCGTATTTAAACTGTGTTTTTAGTGGAATATACTTATCAAATAATTGTGCAAATTACTGTGGTGAATACGTTATATCATATATATACGGTGAGTGACTTTCAATTAGTTACCTCAAATAATAATCCGTATATTTGATATTTTATTTTTGGTAATTTTCCGCCGTGTGTGCCGGCGCTGCGGCCTTGTCTCGCGAAAAAATATTTATCGTTCGGTCATTGAACCGATTATTTTATATTTACCTATTAATTCAATCCAATTCGCTTTAATTTTATCTCCTTTTCTATAATCCTTACTGTTTTCCGTGGTCTACCCTGTGCGTTTTTCAAGTCCTCACAAACGACCCTGTGAGGTGAAGTGGGTGTCCCTGTTCTTTTATGTACGTCATCTTCTGTTATTAATTATAAATTATAATCAAGTATGGTTAATTCGTGCGGCGTTTGTGATCGCGGGGTCACTCCTAATACACCTTTTCTAAAGTGTCATGGTAAATGTTCCAAACATATTCATAATAAATGCAGTGGTCTCAAAGATAATGAAATTGCTTCTATAATCGCATCTAAGACCAAATGGATTTGCCCGAAATGCAATTCTCCAACGCCATTATTAAATCCACCTCTTACGATTTAATCTTTATATACACTAATTATTGAACAATTTAACTCATTTAAAGAGGAAATTAAAAACTCTATAAGTAGTAGATTTGATAACATTGAATCTCGTATTGCAGATCTAGAAAATAATCACTCAGACTATTTATCTGAGCTATCTCAAATAAAAAATATGTCTGGTATGAACTGTGAAGATATCATTGAAGAAATAGAAGACAGGCGCAACCGTCTAACAAATTTAATTCTCTTTAATTTTAATGAGTCGACCTCTCACGTCACCGAAAATCGAACAAAAAATGATATCATTGCTGTCAATAACCTATTGGAGTCACGTAAACTAGATGTTAAACCAATAAAAGCCATAAGACTAGGGAAAACACCAAACAATAATAAACCGAGGCCATTAAAAATAATATTTCAAACGAAAGAAGAGGCTAAAGCTGTCCTGCGAAGTAACTCAGCCATACCTAATAATAACGTTTTCTTCCACCCTGACAGAACAAAAAAACAAATTGATTATTACAATAAACTAAAGAAAGAACTGAATGATAGAAAATTAAACGGTGAAACTAATTTGCGCATTGTGCATCGTAATGGTATACCTTGCTTGACCAAGATAAATAATCCACCTAACCGTTTACAAAAAAACTAAGTATTTATTACCAGAACTGTGGAGGTATGAGAACAAAAATAAATGATCTCCTACTTAGTGTAAATCGGAACAACTACGATATAATTATTATAATTGAGACCTGGTTATATGAAAATATTTGTAATAGTCAACTTCAGTTATTGAACTATGTTATTTATAGATCAGACCGCTCTGTTGATGGAGATGTTAGAGGCGGTGGAATTTTGATCGCCGTAAAAAAACATTTAATATCGTCTTTTATATGCAGTGATAATTCAATAGAACAATTATTTATTTTATTAAAAACAAAAGACATAACTTACATTATTGGTGGAGTTTATATAAAACCAAGTTCGTCTATTGATAAGTATGCGAGTCACTGCAATAGTATTGAAGAGATCATTGAACATACTAAATGTAACAATTTTATTATTTTTGGAGATTATAACCTTCCACAATTTAAGCCAGATAATGCAGCATGTACTCAACTTAATCCAGCTATACATACATTATTAAACTGTTTTAATTTTTTGAATGGTTCTCAAATAAATAACATACCTAACTCGCGTGGTGTATACTTAGATCTTTGCTTTTCTAGTGCATCTAACATTACTGTATCTCTTGCTGATAAATATCTCCTCCCAACAAGTTTACATCACATCATGGAGGTTCCCATTGGTTATGCAGTTAATATGGTCACTACAGAGAAAAAATATATTTTTAAACTAGCCAACATGGAGGTTCCCATTGGTTATGCAGTTAATATGGTCACTACAGAGAAAAAATATATTTTTAAACTAGCCAACTTTGAATTAATAAATGCATATTTCAATTCCCAAAACTGGGATTTTATTGACTTATCCTCAAATATAGAAGCTGTTCTTGATAAATTTTACGACATTATCCATGAGGCTATTGATCGATTTGTTCCTTTCAAATATATTTTTCACAATAAACCATCTTTTCCCCAATGGATGTCTAAAGAGTTAATAAATTTAATTCACCTAAAAAGAGCAGCCCACGCAAAGTACAAACAACATGGTCTATATAGTGACTATTGTTCATTTGCATATTTTCGAGATGAGTGCAAAAAAACTAAGCAAAACATGTTACGATAATCATTTATCTAAGGTAGAGTCCTCACTTAAATCAGATCCAAAATTCTTCTGGCAGTATGCTAAACAACTTAAGAAAGAAAATGGTTATCCAAGCCAGATGAGCTATAATAATATGAATGCTAACAATGGATCAGATATTGTCAACCTATTCTCCAATTTTTTTTCTTCTGTATATACAACATCAACAGCTATACCTGAGTTACATTCTAGCTCCAATATTAGTCTAGATAGCCATCTAACAGTTTCATTAGAAGAGGTATTTAATGCAATCATTAGTCTTAAGCCATCGCATGCCCATGGGCCTGATCAAGTTTCCAGCTACTTCCTTCAGAATTGTATTTATGCACTATGTCGCCCAATTCACAACTTATTCTGTAAATCTTTACAACTTGGAATTATGCCGACTAAATGGAAAACCAGCTTTGTCACTCCAATACATAAATCTGGCCCTAGACATCTAGTCCAAAATTATAGAGGTATAGTAATACAGTCCGTTATACCAAAACTACTAGATAAATTAGTGGCTGACCAGTTAGCATGGTTCTCTAAACAAATAGTGTGCGATAATCAACATGGTTTCGTAACTAATCGCTCCACTACCTCTAATTTGTTGGAGTATAAGCAATATATATCGAACGCCTTGGACTCTCGGTCCCAAATAGACACAGTTTATACTGATTTTTCCAAGGCGTTCGATAGGGTTGATTTTGGTCTCTTACTTGACAAATTGGGTTCATATGGCATCTGCTTTAGCACTCTAAGATGGTTGTCTTCATTTCTTATAGGTCGTATACAGCATGTCCGTATAGACAACTTTATATCAGACCCCATCACTGTTTCTTCAGGTGTGCCACAAGGATCCCATTGTGGGCCTATACTATTTATTCTATTCATAAATGACCTACAAGACACCATTAAGCACTGTAACTATTTATTATATGCAGACGATCTTAAAATTTTTAAAACCGTTACGACGCATAATGATTGCTTATCTATTCAGGAGGATATTTCCAACTTAAACCAGTGGTGCATTAATAACAGGTTATATCTTAATGTTGATAAATGCTGTTCTATGTCGATAACGAGATGCCAAAACAGTATTGATTTTGCTTATTCCATTAATTCCTCAACATTAGTTAAAGTTAAAACCATTAAAGATCTAGGTATTACTTTTGATTGTACACTCTCGTTTACGACCCATATTGTAAATATTTGTAAGAAGGCCTTGCAAATATGGGGATATATTTGGCAGATCGGAAAAAGTTTTAATACTGAATGTCTGAAAACACTATACTGTTCCTTAGTTCGTTGTCACCTCGAATATGCCTCAACTGTATGGACTCCACATTCACTCGTCAACATCTCTCGCCTGGAAGCGGTTCAGAAGAAATTCTTACGCTGCATTGAATATAAAGATGGGCTGAATCATATTCAGGGTGAATATTCAACCGTAAGGATTAAACTCAACTTAAAAATGTTGGAAGAGCGTAGGATTATTGCTGATTTGTGTATTTTACATCGTCTATCAAATGGAACGCTGGATTCGCCATATCTCCTGAGGCAATTATCATTTCACATCCCACAGAGGTCAACGCGCACGAATAAGATATATCATCTTGATACCTACCGGACAGCTGCTGACACTCATAACTCAGTAACCCGCCTGATGAGCCTTGCTAACATCTATTGTACCAATCCGTGGTTTGATATGTTTAGGGAATCATATTCTTCTTTTAAAAGATCATTGAATAGGAAAATTTAATTGAAAATTCATAATTAATTTGATTTTCTTAGATATATGTATTATACTTATTTAATTTTAATATAGTTTAATTTTAGTTGTAGTTTAAATCTTAATTTTGATTCTTATATGCCTGTTAATACTCTCTCAAATTATATTCTATGTATATTTAATTGTAAATGGTGATTACCGTAATAAACGTATTATTATTATTATTATTAAAAAAATTGAAAAATCAACTTTTGCTAATCATTTGCTAAATAATTATCACAATTTTAAAGGCGAAAGTTGTTGCAACAATAGTCACAAATAAAGATTAAAAGTGTGTGACATTAACAAGGTATTTACAATCATTTATACTTAATATTTATAATACAATAAAAATTTGAACCTTTTTCTTCTAAATTCTTTTATTTTATTTAAAAATCAATGTTCTTAATTAAATAAAACATTTTTACAATGTTCTTGTTAAAAAGTTAAAATACCTTTTATTATTACATATAATATTGAGAGTAATATAAAACCTGTCATTAATACGAAAATATATAGAAACATTTATTTAAATAATTAATAAATTGTAATAAATAGAAAAAACACGAAAATATTTTCGTAAAATCTTTTTAGATTTTTTAGATATTTTCGTGTTTTTTCTATTTATTAGTGAATTTTCTACAACGTAAAGGACTTATACTTATATTTTATTAATAAATTGTATACCCATATAATTTAAATGGTGAAAATTATTAGTGCTATAATTATATGAATACTTTATAAAGGGAGAAACAACAATAATTATCTAACCCTTTCTTATTAGTTTAATGTTTGTTGCATATTATATTAAACAAAGAACCCATAAAACTGGAAGAACAATTTTAAACGTTAACTTTACGCACGGAACTGTCTTCCGCAAAACAACTGAACTCCGGAATTTATGAACCTCGCCTTATCCACAGGAATATACTGCTGTGCGCAAATCCCAACTTGATTTAAAAAAATAATAATAAAACCCTCATCTCATGTTTCCGCCATCTTTGTTCCGCAATCATGCACAGTTTCGACGATTGAACGTTACGTTATTACTTTTTCTTGCTGAAGTCTTAAAAGCGGACAGTTTACGAAAAATGGATGGTAAATGCCAAAATACCCGGAAGAAGGTGATTTCGTATTGATGAATATAATGGGAAGTCTTGCTCCTAAGTAATTTATAAAATAATCTCACGGCGGGATTGGAATTGGCGTTTCAATCTTTTAACCGTTTCAGAAACAATAGATTGTTCCAGGCCGTATAAAAAAAACGTATCGATTTTCCGGCTAGAGTCGTGTATGATGAATGGTGAAAATGATAAAAATGGAATTGACATGTTGTTAGTGGAGTTGTAATGAAAGTCTGGATTAATCGATAGCTGAGGGTTTTCCTGATTAATATTAATTATTAGCCGACCTATTTACAGTTTGTTGACGTATCGTTTGTTCATGTGAGACTCTTATATTGTAGTGTAGTAGATTGATTTAAGATTTTATTTTATTAGTCTAGTTCAGTTTATTGGTCTAATCATTATTTAAACAAATACATTAAAACTATAAACTGTTTGTTCCAGAGATTACAAATATATTATACAATTTCTGATTAATTTAAAAATAACCTATTATCAAATAGATTGTATTGTATAATTAGATGTAATAATTTCTCACTTGACTCATGACGAAACATTTTTGTAGTATTGTTTTGTCCATCCCAATAAATGTTTAATCATCCTACCTAACTTTTTACTTGTTTTAATAAATAACACATGGCCCTAATGTTCTCTTGATCTAAGCTAATACACTAGCTTTTGTCCTAGGGTGAGCTTTGGATATCCCAATAAATAATTCATTGCGAATTCACTAATCATTCCCTTAGCGTAATATTGACCTATCTCAATAATTTATTGAATTTCCTTATGCGCTTTTGACCTAAACTAATAGATAATGCATTATCTTAGCATAATATTCACTTATCCTAATGTATTATTCATTGCACCAGCGCTTTCCTAATCTAAGATAATAAATTATGCATTATTCTAGCGTACACTTGACTTACTCCAATATATTATTCATTGCTTAGTGCACTCTTAACACTGCCATAGTGTATTTTTATTCATTGCTCTAGCCTTAGAAACACATTTAAATTAATGAACTATAGTTTCGAACATTCACTGTTCACAAACTTTATGTTTGATAATGAACAGTGAATGTTCTAAACTATAGTCACAGCAATAAATACTTTTTGTGGTAAAACAAAGTTAAAGTGTTTTTAATTATCTTATTAAAATGTACCACCAAGTTAACGCCGACAACATTCAAGAAAACAATTAATAATTGTCAAAAACATAGATCTATGCAAAAAATTTAAAATGTTCTCTAACTTAACATTAAACTGTTGGTCAATAAATTATTATTATTGTTATTTAACTGTTAGCTGGAGTTTTTACATTATACTATAAAACATAAGTGCAGAAATGCTCATAATGAAAAAATATTTTTCTCATTACTAATTATCATGATTAATACTGCACTCAATTTTCAATATTTAATTTATATACTATTATTATTACCTTTATAATTATATAAAAAGTGATGTCACATAGGAAATTTTCAATTATTTTCATTTAATTTTTTATGTGCAGTTTAAGAAATATTGTATCAACCAAAATAACACTGATTTATTTTCAATTGAGTTTTAGTTCTTTTTTTTGGGTATAGTTTACAAAATGAGATGTGAATTTCAGAATTATTCCTCTCACCAAATGCATTAATAATTATATATCAAAAGCTAAAGAAATTTTCAATTGTTTTTTTAGTTTTTTTGGATATACTTTAATAAATAAGTATACATTTCACAAATTCACTTAGAATTATTATTTCTGTTAATACCCCTACAAATGTACAAAAAAATAATGTTCAATTGATTTTTAGTCGTTTTTGGATATAATAGAGTTTTTTACCAATTTCACAATCTCATAGACAAAATCGATGTTTTTTTGCTACAACTAGAGTAAATGCACAGATTCATTTTCTAATAATCCTATTATTAAAAGCTTTCAGTTGTTTTTTTTAGTATTTTGGGTATAATTTAGAAAATAAGGTGCTAATTAAAAAAATATTCAAAAAAGTAAGCAAAAAAGAAAGGATTAAGCATTTATATGCTTTTTATTTTTTTAGTTTTTTTTTATCGTAATTTGATATTTTAACGCTTTAAACACTTTTTCGAGAATCAAAAAACGTGGATCTCATATTTTATTATTTATTTACGGGATTAAAAAGTAGGCATTGGGTGTCAAAGCAGGGGTGTAAGGAAGATGATCCATGAAATCGAAGAATTATTCTGAAGAATAATGTGTCTTCTGCGGTTGATTTCTCTTATTTTTCGAAGACTTCTGACAAGCAAATGGTTGTGTGCTATTCAGAATTGACCATCCGGCAATATACTAATAGTACAGTTGCCACATATCCGGTTTTTAGAAAAAAAAAAACAGGCGAATATTTATTTTGAAGTGCTTCGTGTGCGATCAACTTTTATTTGGTTTGGTGTATCTTAAAAGACTTATGCAGTTGAATACTTTCAATCTAATACGCTTATATCCATGATTCGTCACCTATTACCTCATAGACGTGCTTTGAAGCTCAACAATCGTATTTCTTAAGTATTTCTTTCGACCAATTGACACGAGCCGTAAATTCCTTTAATTATAAGAAAGTTGGATCTGAAGCAAAAAAAAGTTTATGGTGACTATATTTAACCTGATCAAACACGTAGGAAATGGATTTGACGTTTCAGGAATGATAATTTCAGCTTTGAAAAAGAGTCTCACTCTGAACAACCAAAAAAAAATCGAAAAATCATTTAGATGAATTATTCGATGAAGATAAGAGTCAGCTAAAGAAATGTTTTGAGAATTTTTGAAGCATTTTTCGTATGATTGATAAAGAACTGTAAGTATGAATGAGATATTGATATTTCATATAAAACCTAAGAAAAAAAAACTTTACACTATGCCACGTCAATTATTCCTATAAATCTTAACATCAACACGATAGCTGAATATTTATGGTTCGAAGGACACGTTGTGTATTTTAAGGGACCAGACCAATACAGGCTACAAATTTTTTCATATCACTTTTTGTAAAGTTATTCTTCTGCTATGCCTTCTGTCGAAAATATCGTAAAAATATATTTATTAACTTTAAATGTTGCCCAAAATTTTGATTTTTACTATTGATTATTACTGTTTGGCGAAGAAGTCATAGTATTGAAAGGCCCCTGATCGAGCCCATTATACACCTTATTGATCATTTAAAGACTAGCTCTCCAATCACCCTACTCCTTTGACAAAACTGGGAATTTTGTTGGGAAACAGGCAGGATCTTAATGTTGCTAGAGCGGGACAAGATATGCTCCGCCGATTACGATTCCTCCTTGCACCCTCTACAGTTTTTCGGCTTCTCCTAATACATAGAGATGTTCTTTAACCGACTGTCCAGTTAGGATACCAGTCAAGGATTTTTGGTTTAACCTGGGTAGATTAGATTAACACAATATTGCGAAACTTTTGCGTTGGTGTTCGTATTGTGTTCTAGAATGAGCACAACTGGAGATGTTCTTCCACCTTACGTTTAAGTGTGCCTTGGTCCAGAATAAGGTAATTCTATTATTTACAAGACCTTAATTTATTTTTATGAATGACCTGTTTTAATGTTGTACTTTGCTCGATATCAATAATCGTACATAACGTTTTCTAATATTGAATAGACGAGGCCGTTACTTGTTGAAACTCCATTATAATCACTTAATAAAACACTGGTATAGCGTGAGGTTTCAAAAATTAATTTATTGTACCATACATCAGGTAGATGTATACATCTGCCTGATGATGCCACAGTGTGGCGAAACAATTGTCGTAGTACAATAAATTAATTTTTGAAACCTCACGCTATACCAGTGTTTTATTAAGTGATTATAACGTTTTCTAGAAGCAGGTGATACGTGACCATTTTACTGCTGTTAGTTGTGATAATTTTTTTTAAATAGACGGAAGAATCGAACATTTCCGGCATATTTTATTTTTTTATTTCCCTAAAGGCAAGAAAACTACTCAAGCACACAAATTGGTATGTGCAGTTTTTTGGTGATTTTTGGCGTAGGTGTTAAATTTGATTTAAAAAATTCCGTTCTGTAGATTTCTCTCTTAAAAACCAACATCTTTCCATATTGACCCACCGAACTTGCTGACGACCAAATCAAAACCATAGTCTAACAGAATCGTAACGTAACTGTTTCTGATATAGCAGAGAGCTTAATTGTATAGCAAACTGTGATAGAAAAATTTAAAACCGTTTGCGCTTGTTAAAAAGCTCGAGTTTTTGGTACCACATGAATTAGAAGAGGTTCTCTTAACACAGCGAATCAACATTTACGATATGCACCTTAAACGCAATGAAATCGAATCCTTTCTAAAAAGAATTATCACTGGCGACGAAACATCTGAAAACAATCATGTGTATGAAAAACAAACCAGCGCAAAATACATCGAATGCTGAATTGCATCAGAAAACAATGATATATTGTATTTTGAATTGATTTGAAGAAAGAACACGATTAATTCAGATATGTAAAAATATGAAAAAAATAATGTTGTCAATTTGGCGAGGTTACAAAGGTATTTTGTATTTTGAATTGCTTTCAAGGAAACAAACGATCAATTCAGATATGTACTAGTAACGATTGACAAAACTAGACGAAGTAATCAAAGAAAAACGACCAGAATTGGTAAATCGCAAAGGTGTAGTGTTCCACAATGACAACATTTTTGGCCACTCGTGGGAAACTACTGGAGTTTGGTTGGGAAGCAATGTTACACCCCCCATATAGCCTTAAAATTTCACCATCGGATTACCTTTAATTCCGCAGTTTGTAGAATTTTTTAATTGTAAAACTTTTACAAATGATAAAGACCCTAAATCTCACTTCGTTCAGTTTTTTGCTGAAAAGGACCATCAATTCTACGAGCGCGGAATCATGGAGGTGTAAGATAGATGGCAAGGGGTCATTGAATAAAATGGTTCTATAAACATTATTTTTTTGTATTAAAAAAGAAGTTCTATTTCATACACCAAAACCGAAATTACTTAGTTGCCAAGCCAGTATGTGAGATTCGCCTAGGTGATTGTAGAGTGATTCCTCAACGGTATTTTTAGCTGCAATTTGGGAACAATATAGGCTGTACCTGTCTTTTGTTTTTTTCTCCATCCTCGAACATATGCATAAGATCTTCAGGAGCATAATAGTTTTGTGTCGTGTAGTATCTTTCCAAAAGGAAAGTCGGAGTAGAACATTCCTGACGTTTCCCTAGAAGAGCATCCCTTTCAGTAACTCTTCCGTGGATTGTCCCATGCCTTTGGATACCACAGTCCGTTTTGTCTTAATCTTAGTACTGTACTCCGGGCCACCTCATGTATGTGTAAAATCTGAGGAGGAAGAAACGATAACGCCTCATTTGCCGACTGCTGCAAATGTTAGGATCGATCTTACGACGGCAGTGTACAGCCAGTTAGAGATTCTAGGTGATTATCCCCATGATCTCCCAACAACTCTTCGGCCTTCTGTACCTTGGTTTGAAGATGATTACTCCAGTTCAGTTTAGGATCTAGGAAAAGATGGTTTACCTGTTAAGCAATATTGAATATCCTGGGTAGCTTCATTTTGTGTGTTTTTTTTTTTTTTTGGTGAACAGCATCAGCTCCGTCTTACTTGTATTTACCGAGAGTGCGTGGTCTGTACACAAGGCACTCTACATTAGTATACTGAGTACACCTTCATAGCAGCATCCAGATTCATTTAGTTTCCTTAGCAAGCCATCCATCATGATGTTCCATAAGAGAGAAAATAGCACTCCTCTCTGTGGATAGCCACGGGTCACCATTGCTTTGGAGACCATTCTTTTGCACTCACTATGAACTAGAGTGCTGGGCATTGAAACAGCTTGTCCTAGACCAAAGGTCGTCAACTCGCGGCTCTCGGGCCGCATGCAGTCCGCCGGATAATTTCTTGCGGTTCTCAGAGGCTAAAGAAAATATTGTATCTTGCCGCACCCGCGAACGACACTCTGAGGACGCCAGCACCACCTAGTTAGAAGAGATACACTCTGTGAGCTCTAACTAAAAACACGACTATCCACGAGGCCACGAGATGGCGTTGCATTGCATGCCTGTTGAATATTTCTAATGATTCTAGAAATTAGCACTACTAGAGGGACCTAGTAGTCCATTCTCGTAGCTGCTAGAAATTTCGAGAGATTCAAAGTTCGGCTTATGTAAAGCCTAATTCCAAGAGAAAACAAAGCGATACAAGCGAAACTAGCAATCGCGCAAATTTAGTTTTGTCGTGGACATTTTTATTGGTGAATTAATCTCGTTTCTTTTACCTTGACATTAAAAATGGCTTCTACTTCGGGTAAAAAACGAAGTTAGTGAAGAAAACCACATATTTCAAGAAAAGTGGACTGAGTTATACTTGTTTGTTAGTTTTAATCAAAAAACCGTCTATTTGATGTGACAAGAATCAGTTTCAGCCTTGAACGAATATAAGAATATAAAAATGCATTACAATACAAAGCATACTACGAAGTTTCGAAGAAGAATCGAAGAGTTAACAGTAGACATTGAAAATTCAATAAAAGAACGTGCATCGAAGTTCGTATACTGTTGCTCTCGATGAAAGCACAGATTTAACCGATACCGCTCAATTAGCTATATTTATTCGGGGCATTGATAACAATTTTGTCATTGCTGAAGAGATTTAAGATGAAAGGAATTACAAAAGGATGCAATATTTACGAGTGTTTGATGGTAGTACTGAGACGATATAATTTAGAATTTACAAACCTTTCTGCAGTTTTAAAAGAATGTGCACCATCAGTTTTAACGTCAATCAAATTGACATATAATTCCCATACTAGGGACAAAAGTGCCTGGATTTGAGGCCAAAATACACCTAAATATTAGTTTCTAGTGCATTCCTGCATGGGCGTTAGCAGAAGAACACTTCGAGGTACAAGTGAACTCAATGAACAATTCTCGTGCAGTCTAAATTATGTAATTAAGATTATTTATGTAAATTTTGTATGTGTTTGTATGGCTTTTTTGTTGTCACAAAATTAAAACATATAAACATAAACATGGTAGAAAACGAAAAGGTTCGTGGGTTTGATGAAAGAAATAGCAAAAGGATCTTCCTTTGATGCATTACCATTATATCGTTTATTAACATCAATGAAAGTGGTCGTAAAAACTGTTAACTTCATTAAATCACGAGAATTCCAATTTTTTCATACGAAATTAATGCCGAGTATGGTGATGTGACATATTTTTCTCATGTTGGTTGCCTAAGCAGAGGAAAAATGCTAAAATGCGTTTTTGAACTGAAGATAGAAATCGCCCCCTTCATGGAAACCAAAGAATAACCAGTTCCTCAATTTAGTAACCGCGACTGGCTGCGCGACTTTGGATTTCCCATAGACATCAAGCAGCACCTCAATGACTTGAACAGTAAATTACAAGGAAAAGAAAATCACATCAACAACCTACTTGACACTGTGAAGGCATTTGAGTTTAAACTGTATTTGTGGAAAAATTAGTTGTTGAAAAAAGAGTTTCTTAAACTGAAGAGTTGTGAATGTACAGATATGGATACATATGTTGCGGCAGTACTTAAAAAAGAGTTCCAATCAAGATTTTCTGACTCTAGAGATAATGAAAATTACATCTCTTGCCCAGCTATTCAGTGTATCCGTTGAAAACATGCTAGAAAATTGTCAGATGGAGCTTATCGATTTTCAGTTTAATTAAGAATTGAAAGACAAGTTCGACAAGGGTCTTCTTAATTTTTATGCAAATATGTCGATCAAAACTCGTTTCCTGAAATCCAAAAACATTCACCGAAAATGATATCTGTGAAGAGCTGTATAAAGAAGGTGAAGAGTTACAGATACATCTGGAAGGTAGTCTGTGGGTTGCAACTACAGAAATCAAACCAAATATCGACACACTCGTCTAAAATAAACAATGGCAACTCTCGCATTGATTGGTTGAACTTTTTAACCATTATTATTTTATTGATGTGGTGGTAATGTGACGTGGTTTGTGTATGAATACCACCTTGACTTTTCTCCAGTTTTGGGGTACATATCTAAAAGCTATGCAGGTCCCAAACAGAGTCAGCAGGCGTTTACCCCACACAAACATATAGGGCTGTGAAAACGTCATCCATTCCTGGAGGCTTAAGTGGTGAGAATGTTTCAATGGCCTATATTATCTGGGTCCTATTATTATATTGGAGGCTATGATAAATCTTCTTTTGAAGAAGGATTAATATCCTTTGCTCATTTGCTGGTCTTCATCCCTGTCCTCCCATGTTTTGGCAGTCAGGAAAATGGGTTTTTAAGAGTACTCTTAATGTACATCCATTGACTCCACAAGGTTGTAAGGATAACCGCCATCCTCCTTCTTCAATATTCTAGGCTGTAGCGTTAGATTGTTCGAAAGAACTTTTGTCGGGCTTGCGGCTGTGGTTGAGGACTTTCTTTATAGCATGTATAATCGATTTCGTGCATGGAGTGTTGCTCTTTGTTATACTTTTTTTTGTTTGTTTCTTCTACTGGTTGAGTTCCTTATTCCACCATGGTTTGATGGATTTTCTTCTATTCAAGTTAAGTTGGATATGAGTTTTCACATCAGGAGTTGAGAGCCTTTTCCAGAAGCAGCTTAAGGTCATTGACTTCAGCCTGCGTTCTTGGCATACGGTTCTTAACTTCTTGTAATCATTCCGATAAAGTTTTTATAAATAGTTTCTTGTAACATATCCATCTATGATATGACCAGGACACACGCCAATTCTGGATGTGCTTGCTTATAGCCTCACTAGCAAGAGTGATATCAATCACCTCTTGTCTTCTCGAGGTAACAAATATTGGGTCACAGCCTCTATTAATATGTGTAGATTTGTGCTCGAAATTAATACGAAGAGAACTTTGCCTCCTTTATTGATATGTGGACTGGGTAATTTAAAATTAGTAGAAAATAAATTTAAAATATTCAATAATAAACAAAACTTTGTTTGGCACAGGTTAAAATTTTATAACTAAATAAATACATGTGTTCTTTTACGACTGATAAATTTTGCAACAAATCCAAAACTTTGTGTCAGAAGATTTAATTTGGAAATGCTATAATATAATTAAAAAGTTGTACGAATATATTAATCAAGATAAAGAGACAATTGATTGACAGACGAGATTCATTCAATGCCAAGTGAAAATTAAATTACATAAAGCAATCTTGTTCTCCAAACAATTTGTCACAAGATTAATTCTACGTTAAATATAAAATTATGGCATTTATTGTAATTTAAGATATATTATAATAAAATTATTTTATTGAATATTTTGTTACTTTTAAATGTATTTAAATTATCTACCCTGTGCTAGGTGCCCAAGATTTATTCAAGTAAATGTTAAGTATTAACAAACAAAATAACCTATTTTGTTACAGAATCTCAAACTAAGTTATTACATACCCGAAAGAAAACTAGTTTTTATTATTTCGTTTGCTTCCGATTCGAATTAATAGAATTATCTTTTGCGAAACAAATGCATCTGTTACATCACAAAATCGAAACATTCTATCATTTTTAATTATATTTATTGATATATAATACCTAAAATCTTTACCGACAAAGATTTCGTGCGAAAACTATATATTGGCAAAACATAAATCACACAAAGAAAAGGTGCGAACTGGGATTTCCGGCGTCATTTTTTATTTATCAAGGGCCGCTGATCCAGGAACCATATTACATACCCCCGACGAAACTCTTTGCCATCGGGTGGAATCATAATAAATGAAACTTTTGTCCTTTGCCGAAAGAGATTTGTCCGATTGTTCCCCAGATTCGCACCAGTGTTTCTTGTAGCCCTTTGTGTGTAAATGTCCCTTCAAGGGATCGCTATCGATTCTAACCCGGAAAGGCCATAAATTACAATACAAAAAACTTTTTCCTTCGCCGGCCTGCGAAATGCCTTAAATTACGCATTATTGCGCAAGGAAGGAAAGAGTTGGGAACGATATTCTCCGATGGGCACGAATAAAAACGGGTCCTTTCGGTCGCTTTTGAATTTGAATATATTTTAACGACATTCAAAGTGGAACAAAGGTTGGATCAATAGTTAATTTCGAAAATTAATGTTTGCAATATGTATTGTAATGAAAACTCTTAATTAGTAAACTGATTGAGGAGGCACTTAGTTGAAAACCCATATTATGTTCAATTAATAATTAGGGGTTGATTTTAAAATTTCAATATACTTACATGTATATTCTTCACATAAAGAAGCCAATTGCCACTTAATATTATAAATGACTTTAATATATTTTATCACTTAAAAAAATGTATGAAGTATTTTAGACACCTTTAATAAGATAAAGTAAAATACGTCAATTCGAAACGTTTCCTATCATCTACAACAATTAATATTACTAATGCTACAAAAATTTTAAAGAATAAAAAGTCAACTTTTTGGTTTAAAGGCAAAAAATAGTTTATGTAACATTGTTTAAATATATATTAGACATTTTTAATTATTTTCTTAACATAGTATATTGTTCAACGAGTGACGAAAGTAACATTTTAATGTTCGCGAGCTTAAAAAGACTTTTCTTTCTTATTAACAGGCTACGAATTAAATTTAATATTTAATACGAAACGTTACATGTCTGAATTAAGTATTCTTTTATTATAAGCGCCCCATGAAATATGGCAGAGTACATTCTAGGAGGCCTGTCATGATCCATAATGTTCCCGTAGGTTCCATTTAAAATGTACAGCAGACGTATATTAAAATTTCACGCATCCTTTCATTCCACCAATTTATCACAAGAGGTGTTGAGTATTGCATTTATTATAGCGTATCTTATAGAAGACACGACTCTCTGTAAATACTAAGGCATTGAATAATGAATTTGCATTATTCGGTATTATATTTAAACGAAATGAAAGCAATAAATAATATTCGTATAATACTACACGGACAGAAAAGTCTTAAAAAAATATCTTTATATATTTTCTATCGTTACAGTTGATTGTTACCTTAATTAAAAAAGATATTATATCAAAATTTAAGAATATAATAAAGCAAATAAGCACTTCACTGTTTATATAACACGTCAACATATTTGAGTAACCCTGCAGTATATTATTTTAATTAATGAATGAGCGCCGCAGGGCGCAGTTTTTTTTAATTGAATGTGTAAATTTTGTTTACCATCGGATGTTTAAACATGAGCTTTTCCGTAGGGGATATTTATGGGACGCCACCGATACTTGGCAGTATACATTTTTACTACGACTACAGCATTTGCATACACAATTCGAGGAAGCATCAGTGATAATGGACTTTTTTCTCTTTTATAATGTGTAATGCATGGAAATGCGGGACCTCATTATATTTCCATAAAGAACTGCGCTAAAGTGCAGCGTTGGTAAGTGATATTTACAATGGAATATATGTTCTAGAAATAATCGCCGTTGGACGTGGTGCTAAACGTAAACTCACCGTGAAGTGTAAAATAAGGGACAATTTGTATTACACGCTTATAAAGGTTTTTGTTTAATAGAGAGAAATACATCTTTATTTAAAAATATGTACAATGTTTATAATCATTGCAACTAAAGCATAATATTTCGAAGTAACTAGTTTGATAAATGGCTAACCTTAATTCTTTCTGCCCAGTTTATGAAAGTGTTGTTTTTGTAAATGGATGAAATGTTGACCTAAGCTCAGAAATGGTAGAAGAGATTTCATAAATTTTCAACTTTTAGGAATTGTATATAATACAATATATAATACTTGGAAATTGAAAGGATTTTAGAAAAACTTTTCACTTATGAATAAAATAAGGGACATTCCCTAAGAACCTTAATCAAACATGGATAACCTTTTAATCTTCTCTATACCTTCGTTAATCCTATCAAAAAATATGTTTTATTTTTAACCGAAAAATTCTTTAAAACCCCTGCCAACTTTCACATGTTATCCTTCCCTAACTTGAATATTACGAATAACTGGATTATTGGAGATGGGGCATAACCATTGTTAAGTAACGGGAGACAGTTTAA
This sequence comes from Ontholestes murinus, assembly GCA_963969525.1. Taxonomy (NCBI): domain Eukaryota; kingdom Metazoa; phylum Arthropoda; class Insecta; order Coleoptera; family Staphylinidae; genus Ontholestes; species Ontholestes murinus. The sequence goes on along the minus strand of OZ018390.1, from coordinate 22,181,889 downwards.
TTATAAACCAATGCGAAGATTGGTTCAAAACAAAATAAAACAGGCGATAGTGTAAGAGAAGATGGTAATACTGGCAATATCAATGTGAGGCGAATCATTGTAGGAAAAACAAAGGACAAGGACGAGGTGTTTTATAAACACTTAAATAACAAATGGTTTCATATTGGGAAATACAAAAAAAGACTATAACGATGATAAGCTTAGATCATGTCTAGAACCAAAATTTCCGGAAATTCTATTTAAAATCGAAACAAAAGATTGCAAACATCATGAAACAACGGAAACCTAAAAGTGTTTCAAGATAGGAGTTCCCGAAGAATCAAGCGATGTACTGACAAACCCTGACAGAGGGAGTCATGGTAAGCTAGTATAAAATTGAAGCAATCTCATAAATGTATCGTTTTGTATGGGGATTTAATATTAATTTTAAAGAAAATACGACACCTAAAAAGTTACTAAGTGATATATTTAAATCATTTAAATTAACAAATAAATTAGATGAGCCTACAAGAATTGATATAACAGACTATGTGCAGAAACGCAAATTCGTGTTCTAACTCTAATCTGCATGGTGATAAAGCTAGATGCTGAGCACATTCCATTCATCAAAAACTCATCTAAGAAAAGAGATATTAGAATAATCAACGACGCTAATATTGAAGAAATTATATTCTATCTGCGCAGAACTGACTGGAAATTTATTGGAATAGGAAATATTGACACGGTTTTTGATTTATTTTTTGATGAATTTAACGGAAATTATGAGACAAATATACAAACATGATAAGAAAACACATAAGCGGTTAGTAGAAGAAGCAAAAAGAAATTACTTTGATGAAAAATTATGCAAGACTCCAAATAAACAAAAACAAATATAGTATATAGTACAGGATGAATTCCATGAAGAAAAGAAAATTTAGTCTATAAGAACCACTAACGATATCGGAATACTAACTAGTGATACAAAAGAAATTGCTAACATATTCGAGAAATACTTTTCGACTGTAACAGACGATGTAGGCGTTAAATACGACGCTCAATTTTGCTGTTATAGTTGTCTCTTTAATAATGCAGTGATGAGGTAAAAAATAACCGATGTCATTATCACCACTGTTTCGCTACATGTGACCTAGGGTTTCGTATTCTCTAACTAATTAATTTCCTGAACACCTACAAACGTAGATGTTTGGTGTTCGCGCTCAAGAGAAAAAAAACTAGAATTTTCTAATAATTTTGGATTGTTCTTAATTAATAGTGCTACTTGAAACCATCCTATCTCGTCTCGAGTAGCCTTTGATTCAAACTGATGCTCGGACTGTCTGTCAATTGGCGGTCCACTTGTTTCCTTATAATTTTCAATTTCTCAGAAACGATAAATCCCGTCGTTTGGGATGCCCTACGATTACAACATCGTGTGATTCCTTTCGGTGATTTACGTCGCGCGGGTGTGCAAGTATATCACCTGATACAATCCATCCAAATTTTGTATTACTTATTTCGTAATTCTTCTTTACTCAAAACATCATAGATGTTGCAGGTTGAATTTTGGATCTGCTAGTTGCACTTCTTGAGGAATCTCTTACATGAATTTATCAAGTAGGTAATTTGCCACTAATGTGCATAATCACGAGCGCACTCCTTGTTGCGTTAAAAGAAGAGATTCTCTACTCAATGTTAACTGTGATTCGAGTGCACGTATTTTCTTTCTTGTTTAAGTCTTAAACGGTGTGTATATATCTTTGTTATTAAATTCGCCTGGCTATCGGAATCTAATAATGTGCACACTTACTGTAAAGTAAACGTATTGTAGAATGCCGACTATTCTTTGTATTTTTCTGTTCACTGGAAGTCTGGCTTGTGGTGTTTCAGGGTTCTATATATTGAGCCTCGATGCTGCAGATGATAACGATATATTTTTTCAGAATTGATTTTGATTTACCAACAAGTTTATATTAAGATATTCCAAACTCATGTTGTTCGTTGAAGATTTCGATTTCTAGATCGTAAAACTCGTTCGCTACTTCACGAAATACCTTCCAGGAAAAGGTATTTCGTGAAAGCAGTGATTATCGAATGAAAATGTGGTATAATTATAGAATACACAACAACGCTAAATCCTCTTCTGAAAGTTAAAGATGCCATGAAAATTTTAGTAGAAAACATCGACGTAGTATACCCAAATAAAAACCACACTAATGTGGTTGGAAAATCGAGAGCTGTTTTTTCAATCGTAGATTACTTTATTCTGTGGTGAGGGAATAGAACAATGAAGAAGCATTTAAAGAATTCCACAAATTAACACTCCTATTGGCACAAGAGTGTGACTAAAAAAAAAAACAATATGACCTGTTTTAAGTGAAATTTGGGAAGAACAATTGAACTTTTTACAATTATCTACCAATTATTATTTGTTATTGGAGAAATTGATATCGTCCTAAGAAACATTTTGAGATGTTAGAAAAATTATTTATACAAAGACCTGATGTAAGAAGTATGGTTTAACTGGACATTAGTATTCACCTTCTGAAGATGTTTCCCTACTATGAAGTAAGGAACAAGTAATTCCATTAAAATTCCATTCAAAGCTCACTTAGGTAACAATATATCATAAAATTTCAACATCCGATAATATTAATAAATCTGTGTACCTACGACCAGTTACCAGATAATGATTACCGAGTAATCGAGACTAGTCAAGAAAATTATTACACTTTGTGGTATAAGAAAGTTATAGGTTTTCTTTATTTATAAAATTAAAATATACAGCTAATGAATTATTAGAACCGTTACAATATCTGGTGAATCTTGCTACTAGTACAGAGATGTTTCCAAGAAAATTTAAAAAAATCATACCAATTTTTAAAAAGGGTTCAAACAGACAAAGATAATTTTTGACCTGTAACCATATTAAGTGTTTTTTGAAAGGTATTTGAGAATAATTTGGTCCAAAAGATAGAAAATTACCTCAATAGCTTCGACATAATAAACAGCGCCAAACACGGATTCAGGAAAAAATTATCAACTGAAACAGCAAATATTGATCTGATGACAGAAGTGACAAACCAAAAAATGTATCTCTTTTATGGCTTTTCTCGGGCGTTTGACACAATAGAAGTAAAATTTGTGTGCGACACACTATCACTAATTAAGTCATTTTTAAACAATCGGCATTTTTTGTCAAAATATACCAAAATATGTCAAGCAAAAAGAATTTATCGTGCAAAGGTCAACCTTAGGTCCAATTTTGTTTCTTCTTTTTATTAATTACTTAAGAGAATATGTTAGTGAGAGTTACATGATCAATTTTGTCGATGACATTGCAATGGTCTTGACAACCAGTAACCAAGATAAAATATAACAAAGTATTAATATTGTCAATAAAGCAATATCTGACTGGTGCACATTGAACAATCTTATATTGAATGTCGACAAAACAATTACTGTTCAATTTTATAAAAGAGAACCTCCTGAAAGCCCTGTTAGAAATAAATACAGTACAGTTAAATATTTAAGGAGTTATATTGACGAAAAAATTAAATGGGACCAACTAATTGATCACGTAACCTGTAAATTGAATATTTTGCTATTTTAAAATTGAAAACAAACTTTAAAACTAATTTTTTAATTGATATGTAATACGCACTGGCACATAATATGATATAATTAGAATATTCGTTGCTCAGAAAATAATATTAAGACTTTTATTCCATTTATAACAAACAGAAACATTCCGTCATGCGCATATTAATAACAAAATACTAACAGTAATAAGTTTGTACATCTATAAGTGTGCTGCATATATATTCAATAATTGTAATAAAACATTGAACAAAATAATAGCAAACATAATTATGTAACACGTCATGAGTATGACATAAGAATCACTCTACACAGTATCGCAAAATATGAAAGATCTGCGAGGTACGTCTGCGCGGAAGTTTTTAGTAAACTCCCAAAATACGCCAATACTATATTAGCTAAGTATAAAATTAATTTGAAATAATCCCTAGTAAAAAATGCTTCTATACATATGAAGAGTACACCTTACATATAAAATGGAATAAGTGGTGTTGTGGTAGGAGTAGTCTTAATGCCAGCATTTTTATAAATTACAATTTTTAAATATTTTATCATTGCTTGAAATATAACCTTTTTGTTCTGTTGCCTCATTTTTTAAATTATTATTTTTTATGAGGCAATGATAAGAAATTAGGAGTTGAAATTTGCAAATTAGTGCTAAAGAGAATAAATAAACTCTTGTAAGAATTAGAAGGCTTAGGGGAGTGTAGAGGAATGGGTGATTAATATAATAGTACAATTATCAAATTTCTTCTCAGTATTCGTTCCACTCATACATAATATACATTTTCCATAACTTTCTCCCATTCTGCTTTTCCTCCCTCTCTCTCTCTCTCTCTACTGATCCACATCTGGCTCTGGCTGAAATGATCATTTTCTCTGTACCGAGTTGACTGTTATTCAGATAGCTTGGCACTTCTTCGTGCACTTGCCACATTTTAAACATGTTATTATATTCACTCATTTTAATAAAACCCTGCTTTTCGTGAATTTTAACTTCATTCCCTTTTTTCACCCAAGCTGCTACGTTTGCTCCATGTTCTAACCATATATTGTACTACATTCTTCCTACTTCTTCATACATTATTTTTCGATCTACTCTCCTACATTTATGCATGCTTTCAATTCGCCTTTTATCACTCTCTCGCTGCTTCTAATTCACAACTTCATTTCATAACACGCTATTCTCTTCATTGCCTCACACTTCAGATTTTATTTATTTCCTGAAACACTAGCTACCCTAGAGTTAACTTTTCAGCCCCAATCATATGCTTCAGGAACCATAGGTGCTCTTTCTTTATACAGTCATATATTCTTTTTCGTCATAACACTAAAATCGACTTCACAAACGCATCCCATAATTTACCATTAGAAAATTATTCACCAACCATTTTACTCTCGTTTCTTTCACAATACGCCAGCCCTTTCCTTGCACTCATTTTGCATGTTCAACGTATCCGACTGTACTAATATACTGTATAAAATAAATCATAAATACTTGAATACTTTAACCCTTTCAATTACCTCACCCTTCCATTCTAATAATAATAACAATATACATTACATTATAACTACAAAAACACTAACGAGATACTCTTAGATAAATTGAAATACGCTCAGATCACTGATTATAGTGTCTGTTCTTCCGCATTCCCATAAGAGACAAAATATGTACTGTTAAAGCATAAATAAAAGTGAGCATATTAAAAACATATAATAAAGATAATAATAACACAAATAATGAAACATTAGATTTATAATTAATTAGTTGCTTTGAGCAAGCAATGCTGATTTAAGGCGTTTTTTGAAATTAGTGTATGACATGTATTTTAGTTACATGTCTAGGCTATTATACATTTTCACTATACACTATGATCGGTGGAATATTGCTGATCGGTGCACGGGCATAGAGAACAGCTTTCATTTCTTAAATTAATTTTATGCACATCTGTTCTGAATTGGATTTTATTATATAGATATGCCGGAGCTTTATTTGCAATAAGATTATGAAAGAAACATAAGGCATAGAGTTTTTTTTTTCTATTTTCCATGGAAATACACTTCAGTTCTATAAATTTCTGTAAAATATAGTCATATTTCCTTATACCACAGATGAACCTAACGGAGGAATTTTTGTGTGCTTTGTATTCTAGTGAAGTCCTGTTGATCAATGCATATATTACAAAGTATATCACAGCAATTGAAATGTGATAATACAAGATTCTCGCAAAGTGTTATTTTAATCAAACAACTCTTAAATATGAGTTGTCTGCTATTGTACAATAGTTTCATACCACAGTATGCTTTTCGTATCATACTATTAACAAGTGTTTTAAATCTTAGGTCTGAGTCAAATGTGACTCCTAGATTCTTGATATTGTTCATCATGATACTAAAATCGCCAATTTAATTAATTAATATTGTTCTGCCTACGAGTAAAATGGACGGCTTACTGTTGTTTAGAGATAGCGAATGATCTTCAGCTATCTCTAACAACCTTTCTAAGTCAGTGATAATTTTGAAACATGCGTGTGTTACACTTGAAGGATGAAAAGGTGTGTAAATGTAGGCATCATCGGCATAAATATGATGTCTGTAGTTCAGGATAGATAATTCTAATCGAACTGTATAGATGGTATATAGGAGTGGATCAAGAATTGATCCTTAGGGTACGGGTGAAATTACTGGCATTTTGCTAGAACTTATTCCACAATTAAACAACATGTTGAGACCTGTTATATGTATAAGTAAGTAAATAATTAAATAACAAAAATATTATACTACCTTGATAAAGAGTATATTATGGTCTGTAACATCAAAAGCCTTACTAAAGTCTAGTAAAACTAGGGCCGTGACCATACCATCAACTACATGGCGGAATATGCAAAAGAGCTGTCAAACTACAGCTATGAACTGGTCTGAAGCCAGATTGAAGCGTAAGCAGCATGCTGTTATTATTTAAATACCTGCGTAATAGTTTTTTCTGCTATTATTCTAATATTTTCGACAAGACCAGTAGAATTGAAATAGGTCTAAGAACATTTTGGATTCGAAGTTTTTGGAACGGGTCTAATGATCAATTTTTTCTAAATCTATGGAAAGAAGTTGTTCTCAAAAAAATGATTATGTGTATCAAAAGAGGTAGTAAATAGGGACAACACAGTTTTATGAATTGAATATTACGTCCATCTATACCACAATCTTAATTAACTTTTAATTTAACTGATAATTCTAGAAACTATCATTTTTTTTTAAATCTATGGAAAGAAGTTGTTCTAAAAAATGATTATGTGTATCAAAAGAAGTAGTAAATAGGGACAACACAGTTTTATGAATTGAATATTAAGTCCATCTATATCAGAAGCTTTACTTTTAGTTTAACTGATATTTCTAGAAACTTCAGCATCATTGACACTATTAAACGAAAATTTATTATGAAGATTGTATTTTGTTGGAGTTTGATAAAAATTTATAAGGTTTTGCTTATTAATATTGCTAGCTTTTGAAATAGAATGTATAAAATAATTATTGATGCCATCTGGTGTTTGATAACTCTTCTGGTATCTGAATTTCCGGCTTGTTTACAATATTCATCCTGTTAAGCTCTTTCCACGTTTCATCCAAAGTATATGTTTGGAATTTGTAATTAAGATAGGCTTTTTTTTTCTCTATATTAATTGCGATATTAGTAAAATTTCGCCAGGATTTGTATTTTTAATGTTTTTAATTTATCATCTCTAATTGACATTAACAGTCTTAAGTTATACGTAAGCCATAGATAGTATGTTTTTCTTGTAACACACGTTTTAACAGGAAAGAACTTATTATATAAGTCGGATAATATATTAGTGAGAGAAGTAATACACTTGTTATGTTCCATTTGTTTATTATCAGGTAACTGACACGTGTTTCGGTCCTTACGGATCATTCTCAAAGTAAGGACCGAAACACATGTCAGTTACCTGATAATAAACAAATGGAACATAACAAGTGTATTACTTCTCCCAATATGAAAATTTGGTTCCATCAAGTATGTAGCAAAACAAGTATCGAATTTATATTAGTGAGATACGATAATTTATCATCGATATTATCCAGATCTTTAATATTATATAGAGGCAATGTTTTGATGTATAATTGAACAAATAATAATTAAAGGTTTTAAAATTGCGGTATATAATATAATTTTAGGAGTGAATTTTATAAACGTATTTAGTTTGACATTTATTAACTCATAGTCCGATATGCTGAAGTAAGAGCTTCTACCTTTATCAGCTAGTATTTTTAAGTCAGAAATGAGCGCTAGGTCAATTAGGGTTTGAGAAGAAACTGTAATTCTTGTAGGTGAGACAATTGTTTGAGTTAGACAAAGCCTTTCCAAAAAACTGTTTAGACGAACAGCTGACAAGTTATCTGGTTGCAGAACATCTATATTAAAATCTTCCAGACAAGTCAAATAATCACTATGAATTAAGTTATTGGTTATAGCCGACTCCAGCTCTGTAAGAAAATAATTTTAATTCAAACCAGGCGGTCTGTACACAACAATAATGCTGTATGTTTGATTTTAAATAACAACACTTATCCACAATTGTTCAATTAACTCTGGGGTAGGGGTTAATTTATATTTTATATTATTTTTAATATAAAGTGCTACTTCGTCTTCTCTGCTCTTTCCTTAATAGATGATACTCATCAATATTTAAATTTCAAGACAAAATATTTATTTATTAATACGTTTATATTCTTATATACATTATATTCTAAAAAATTAAATTTAAAAATAATGAACGTACAAATAATTTATGTTATAAGAATCCTTTTTTAAAATGGTCTTCCACTCAAGCCAAGTTTCTGACAAAGTGAAAACATCATAATTTGGAGTTATAATATTCTTAATGTCACTAAACTTATTTGAAATTGATTGAACATTCAAATGGCTTATTCAACGTTACTGTTTCCGAATTGCTAGTACATTTAGTTAAATTTAAACTTAAGACAAAATAATTACGCAAGCAGTGTTATTCTATGCAAGCACAGATTTCACAATTTATTTAGATAAATAAATATTGATTGATTGATTATTTCTTCTCGAGTTTATTATTTTTATTTGATTCTGGGGTCACATATGTGTGAGATATTGATCTATTTTTTAATAGGGGCGAGTTTGTAACAGTTGATGGAAATTGTAGATATGACTGCATAATATTTGCAATAGATTCAGATGGTGAATGATCAACTGTGTCCTTGTAAACCGGTGTAGATGGAACATAATCTCTCCACCGTATAGAATTCACCTCCAATTACTAATGTTTAATTTCTTATTTTCGCGTTTGTTCCCAGTTGTTTAGCTTTTTTATTGTGTAAACGTAATACTTTTTGCACCGATTGCTCTTGTTCGGTTAAATCATTATTGAAATAAATATTACTTTGTTTTAATTTGTGTGAGTGTTTCAATATCTCAACTTTTTTAATAAAGTTCACCAATTCTAATTGTATAGGTCGAATATGTGTTTCTTTATAGCAATTCTATAGCAGGTTTTAACGCGAGCATCCTTCAGATTTATATTCAATTTCTGTCTTATTAAATTAACCACTTCTGAAGCATTGGAATCCTCTTGCAATCCAAAAACAATTAGATTATTTTTCCTTTCATATTCTTTCTAATTTTGTTTCTTTTACTCTTCCCTTCCTTCTTTTATTCCTAATCCTCAACCACTTTATCTTCCCTACACTCATACACAGTCTGCTCTTATCAATATATCTTTCCAATCTCTTCAACATGTGCCGGAGTAAAGATATGGTCTCTTGTTTACCTTCCCCTTCTTAAACTCCATTTCGTTTCTGACAACATATCATATCCTCATTGCCTTTTTTACTTCTCTCTTTGCATGACAGACATTCTTCATAGAAATAAATTCACATTTTCATCCCCCTGAACCTTCTCTAGCTTGTTCTTTAAATAACTTGTTCTCCTAATAACTGTTCACTCTTCAATTTCTGATATACTTGTTTTTGCTCCGTTTCCTTATCTTTACCCATCTCTACTTTCAATGTTAATTAGTCAAATCCTATTACTTCTTCTACTTCCTTTCTTTTTATTTTTTTTCTTGATGGCTATATAATCAATCACTGTTGATATATTTGGCCCTTCCATGCCGAATTCCTCTTCATCCATTTAGTATTTCTCTGTTCATCCATTTAGTATTTCCCATCCCTCTTACATCACCCACTCCAACATCTTCTTACTCTCTTTGTTTATCCACTAATATTTAGATCTTCCTTCAGTCATTCTACCGTCATCGCTAATCCCCGCACTCGCTTTCCTAATCTTGCAATACTACCCAACTTCCTCCTTCGCCAGATCTATAATCTATCTCCTTTCTTATTTCATTCAGTTTTTATTAACAATTACACTTCTCTCACATTTATCCGTTTCACTCCCTGCTGATATTTAACCCACGCCAGTCTTTTTTCAATTTCTGTAAACTCCACCTTGTCCTCTTTGATTCGCTCTCTCACTCCCAATATTATTTTACCCTTCGCCGTTCCTTTCAATGCATACTTTGTTGTCTCTTTTATGGCATCGCACAAGCAAAATGGGTAAATCTGGTAGAGGGAAACTTTCTGATGACGTGCAAACTGTGGGATGCGTGCGTGAAACCGATATTGATATGTGGAAGCGTGGGGAATGAAAAAGTATGAATGCATTGAGAGAGAACAGACGATGTTCCTGGAGCAGCTACTAGGAGTGGAGAGATCAACTCCTAGGTATATTCTGCTTTAGGAATCAAATGGGCATTGTATTCATGTAGGGGCAATGGAAAAAGTGTCTAGGTATGAGATTAACGTGAGTACGTGGAATGGTGAGAGTTTATTGAAAGAGGTATAGGGGTAGGAGAGTGTAAATGGAGATTGGAAAGAAAACAGATTTATAAAAGAGAGAGAGTAGCGAAAATGATAGTGAACAATTGGCTGGAACAGGGAGTGAATGTATCGGCTTGGATGAGAGAAAAATGGCTGAAAGTGGAAGCGCAAGAGTTGCAAGAGTGTATTCTAAGGAGTGGGTACAACCCAATGTATGGAAGGTGACAAGTGTATGGAAGGGTGCCAGAGTATCTATTGAAGGTAGAGTGGACAAGGTCCAAGAAAGTTACTCTGGCAAGGGCTAGATGTGGATCGGACGAGAAAGGAAGGAAGGTATGGATGGGGGAACGGTATGGCAGGTGTGCGTTGTGCGAGAGTGGAAGGAACACCTGGAGCCATATAGGCAAAGAGTGCAAGGAGGTGCGTGATGAATGAATAGAAGGAAAAAAAGGATAGGTGAATGGATAAGAGAGGATGGGACAGGCGTCTAGGTTGTGATAAAAGTGGGGCGGGAAAAAAATCCGAAGAAAGGGAGACTATTATTATTATATAATTATGTTTTTAGTTGCCTCTTCCATAAAGCCTGTTATTTCCTCCCACTCTTTCTTTATCATCCACGTTTCCACTAATGCCACAATGTCCTTTCCAGTTACCCAATCCTCAAAATCCTTTTGCCAAACGCCATCCTTGCATTTAGACTTAATTCCAGCTATATACCAAAATCATTTCATTATAAATCCTTCATTATCCAAATTGCTATCATTCATATGTTTGATTGCCTTTGCCATTCCATATGTATCTGTTACTCGTGTTGCCTTTATTAGTTTTTTATAGTTTTTTTTTACCTTCAAGTATTTCCTTTAATGTTAAATCGTTGCCTATATATACTCTACTATTTTGTAATCTATTTTACTCTTTCATAATTTGTTGCTTCATTTGCCAAAACTTAACTTCAGTATGTATAGTTGATTTTTCTGTATTCAACAAATGTACTTACTTAATTTTTGTTTTCATTTTCAGTTGTTATATAATAAAACTTTGGACGTCTCTCTGTATTTGTTCTTCATTCACTGATACACTAGTTATTACAAAGTTGTTTATGTTATGTTAGTCTATCAACCAGAACCCTTCTTTATTTCTCCCATTCAATCTCTTTTTTTTTCATTTCTGGTTTTAATTCTATAATCTCTGCATTTACTTGGTTCGTATTTTGTGCGGTCATTATTTTTTTAAATTTCATTTAGCTTATCCATAGGGTCTTAATCTAGGCTTATATGACTATCTTTATGAGCTTCTCGATTTTTATTTTGTGCTGGTTACCTTATTTTTTTCCGTCTACTAAACTCTATGCCTATGATTCTTCTTTATTCCTTTTCCTATTTGTGTTCAACTGAATTGTTTACATATTTTATTTTCAGGTTTCCTTCTCTTACATCTGGTGCCAATAATTGTAGGTTTTCTCTTGATAATTTGCGTACCTGTTACTAGTTGGACTTCTAACTTCTTGTATTTCTACAGTTCTCCTTTATACCATTATGCAATTAGTTGGTCTTTTCAAATCTAGATGTCACACTCGTGTAATTTGGCAATAGATTTGCATACTCTTCAAGGAAGATGAAACTAACCTTAAATTGCTGATTTCTATATTATTTATATTGAATATTTTTCTAGGTGCCTCTTTTTTCGCCCTTATGTTATTCCAACTAACATTTACCGATTCAGTATTATTGGAAATCAAAATTTTAATGAAAAAAGTTAATTAAACAGCTAATAGTTAAAACAACTACACCTCGTACTAAAGCACCGCCAGGCATTGGATTACATAACTATTCCCCTCTAATTATACATTAATCATAGTCAGAAATTATCAAAATAAATAATATTGTATAGTCGTTGACTTATGTTTAAATCCTTAGGCCGTTTCTATTCTCAGTTTAATGTATTGATTACCGAACAAAGGTGAATTGAACCCATTATTTATGTTGTGGCATATCAAAATATAACGACTCAATAATATCAATACGGTCGAATTTCCTGAATCGTTCAATAAAGGTGTGCTCTCTGAGGGATATCGGAAATTATTTATAACTCCCTTGTCACTTCTACGGATAATTCCTATAGACGTGATTTATTGACTAATATCTGAAACGATCGGCGATTCATTATTTTTTTTTTGCTTTGTTCTACGCTGAAAAATCAATAATCACTAAAACCTTTATATTTTAGGGAAGAGGACATTTATAACTGCTTCAGATCAATTACCTATTAATACGTCTAAAATAATTTAAGAATTATTTAAGCTAGAATATTCGTTAGTAAATTATTCATTTATAAATGAAATAAATACGTTTTCTTGATAGATATTTAAAATCAAAACTGTTCAATCCTATTAGATATAACTTTTAAATAATTTTAAATAATAAATCCTATGATTTCTGTTTTGCTATTGAAAACCTACAGAAAGGAATGTGAATATGTTCTTAATTATTCACATTTTAGAAAATTACTTATTAGAAATACTATGTATAAAAAGTATTAAGGAAATAGATTTCGAAGAATATTTTCAGTGAGATGAAAAAAATTACAGTGGCCTTAACAAATTCTCCCTAATTAAATTCATATTTTTTTAATGAAATCATCCCACGAGTTTCTAGTTCTGTGAATTTCAACAATTTATTAACTTAATGTAACCGAATCACATTTTAGTTCCATAATGAAAGGGGCTTTTAATGAATACAAATGTATCTCGCCATCAAAATATGTATGTGTGTGTGCTCGTTTGCAGGAGGTGGTATTCCGGGCTTTGCCCTCCCTCTACCCCGTTCCCCGGGACCTATTCATTTCCGCATCGTCGCCCTTCCATTCCCAATATTTAGGGTGACATCGGGGTTGGGGAAAGGGCGCCCTTTAACGATTCCGCGTAATGAAAGCGAATAAATTATAATTGGGAATGCGGGATATTGGTATCTTCGGTTTCTTTCCCTTCTACCCCCTTCGCGAGACCTGGCGATATTAAATTTCTGTCTCCGCGTGCTCTATGTATTTGTAAGAATCTTTTCCAGTCCCTCGGTATATTAGGTTTACAGTTTGCAAAGGTCACATTTTTCAACGGCATCCTTTTTACTGGAGGAAGACGTTCAATACTGACATCTGCATAAATTCGATTTCACCGGTGATGTATTGTTTTTTTTTCTACAGTAAAATGTTTGTTCTAGTATGATGGAAATATTATACGAGAATGCAATAATTTAGATGTATAAATATGATTAATAATAATAATATCTTTAATGCTAAAATACTTTCTGCTAGTCGCTTGTAATAAAGTGTGATGATGATTTCAAGTTAATTCTGTCCCACTGATTATCAATGAACTGTACAAATTAGCGATTATTCTTAAATATATAATTTGGCTAAATATAATGTATACACCTACAAAAATAAACTCTTTTAATTACGAATTACATTCGTATTAAAATTGTAATCAATAAAAAATACGTTTCGCTTGTTGTGGCTATCAATACAATATCGCATAATGCAATTCAATATTTTTTTATCGAACCAGATGGTACGATTAATCGAGTTTTTCCCCTGGGCTAATGTACACGGACCGCCCAGAATTTATCAAAAGCGGTGGATTATTCCGAAATTGTTTAATCCTCATTTAATTCAGGCGTTTGTAAATAGGATTAGTGGCTTGATAACATTAAGCCCCTCGCTCTTTCAATTTTTCATTATTTTTATCACTCCGTTGGACCAACATTTCATTTCTATTCAGTCATTTCCATTTAAATAGAGATGTGGACATGCATAATAAAAAAATCTTTTGAACTTTACATCTAAATTTTAATAAATAATAAAATGATGATGTGGCCATCATAGTACTTTCCCTATAATATACTCGAAAACTATGAGGTTTACGCAAAAAAAGTTATTCTTAATAATTTGTTCAGTTTTAAATTCTCTATAAATATTTATAATATAATAAATAATATAATATAATTGTAGAGAATTCAAAAGTTAACAAATCATTAAGAATAGCCTTTTTGCGTAAACATCATAGTTTTCGAGTAAAATATAGGGAAAGTACTACGATGGCCACATCACCATTTTTTTCCGATAATTTTTTTCAAAAAATTATTACTAAATTTTCAAACAAAAGTTAAAGAGAATAATAATCTGAACAAGTTTTCTTATCTTAATTTTCCAGATAAAATAATAAAAATTGAAACTTTTGACATTTTTTACCAATTGCTAATAAACTATTGGAGTTACATGAAATTTATATAACAAGTAATTGTACAGAATTGAAATTGAATTCATAATTTTCACCATTTTATATACTATATAGGGAAAGTAAAAATATACTTAAAATTTTAACTGAAGGAAGGACGGGCGAGATTGACTTAATCGAAAGATCTTCTACTCAAACCCATAAATATGCATCATCAATAGTTCTTCAAAATATTTTTACTGGTATCCATTTATAAATTCAATATTTAAAAAAAAATCTAGCACTTTAAAAGATAATTATGAAAACGCTTCTTTTTTAACTCGGAAGAGAAGAACTTTCTAGATCTAGAAATTTAGATAAAAGGCAATAAATAGTAGGAAATGTTTGAAAAAACCATGAAAGAAAATTTTTAAATTATTGAACAATTTTAATGAAGCAAATTGCATATTGACAGTAAACTCTTAATAATAATCTCGAATAAATGTATCATTCTCTTGGAAAGTTTAGATAAATTGAATCAAAAAACTGGTAAAATATTCTAGTAGCTTCCAGAAAAATCCCTCAAATCTTGGAATAAAATTCCTAAAAAATTTGAACATAATAAAGAACTCCTAGAAAATTCAAATAAAACCTCGAGAAATTTCTAGAAAATTTAAGAAATTTGTAAAAACCCTGGAAACAGTCTAAAACCAAGAAATTATTCTTCTAATTTAAAAGAGATAATTCTAGAAAATCCCGATAAGATAAAGAAGAATTAGTGGAAAATTCTTGAACTAGGAAGGAAAGTTGTTGAAGGATTCTTGAAAACTAAATATATATCAATATGTAAAGAGACTGCTGGAACATATTTTAAGAAAAATGATAAGAAAAAGTAAGTAGTTTTAGTAAATAATAGAAGAAAGTGTGCGGTGAAAATATATAAACCTAGAGAAAAATCTACTGGCAGTGTCGAAGAAAATTCTCGCAATTTAAATGAGATATATTTTTTGAAAAATACAGATAAAATAAAGCAAACAAATGGTGAAAAACTATAAAACTCTCTAAAAACATTTTGCAAAATAAAAGAAGAGAATATAAATAAAATAAAGCAAAAAAAACAACAAAAAAACTATTTTTTTTACATTTTAGAGACAAATTAAATTCAGGTTAGCCCTGAGCTTTCTATAATTTTCCACCCAATTTTTTATGTATTTTTTTTTTGAAATTCTAAATTTCAATAATGTTTTCAATAGTTTACGAAAAGGTAAGGAAGGAAAAGGCATTAGAAAGCTGGAAGAACATTTTCTGGAAAATTTTAGAAACTTTG
The DNA here is from genome assembly GCA_963969525.1 of Ontholestes murinus. NCBI lineage: Eukaryota > Metazoa > Arthropoda > Insecta > Coleoptera > Staphylinidae > Ontholestes > Ontholestes murinus. The sequence continues at coordinate 22,165,906 of OZ018390.1, read as the reverse complement.
AAGAAAATTTTTCGAATCTAATAGAAGTGAAATTCTAGGAAAAAATTTTAATAGAACAAAGCAAGAAATATAGAAGAATTCCTGAAACTATGTAAAAAAGGTGTGGAAAGTGAGTAAAAAAATTTGAAAAGTTTCCTAAGAAAAATCTCTTAATCTGGGAGGAAATGTGCTAAAAAAATCTACAAAATTCTGGAACTTTAAAGAAAAATATCAATATGGAAAGAAAGTTTACCAGTAATTTCTAATAAAAAAATATCGTGAAGGAAAAATTTAAAGAGAAATTACTGGAATATTCCAGAAATTATATAAACCTACAAGAAATCCTCGTCATTAATTTGGAAGAGATATTTTCGAAAAATTGTTGAAGCGTAGCTAGAAATCTTAGAAGTCTCCAAGAGGAATTTCTATAACATTTTAGAAGCCTCCAAACAAATTTTAAAGTGGCCAATTGTGCAAAAATAGATTAAATAAAACATGTAATCATAAAAGATCTTAGGATGATAACAGAAAAATCTATAAGCATCGAAAACGAATGTCGATATTTGAAGAAAAAAATACGATAAAATTTAGCTAAAATAAAATTTCAAAAATAAAAAGAAAATTAGCAAAAAACTAATTCTAAAATTCTAGAGAATCTAAACAAATTCTCGAAATCTGAGTGAATATACATAGAAAACGGAGATAACATTGTTAAAGAATTCTAGAACGCTCGAAGAATAATCTAATAATTTAGAATTATTGAGAAAATTAAATGCAAAAAAGTGTTCAAGAAAAATTTGTGGAAAATTCTAGAAACCTTGAAGAAATATTTCATAATCTGGCAGAAGAGATTTTTGAAAAATTGAACAAAGCAAAAATTAGTCGAAAGTTCTTAAAAATTGGATGAAAATAAAATTGAAAAATCAAGAAATCTGTAATAAAAATATCCTAAAAACTTTATAATTCTCAATGAATATGCTTGCAATTTGGCAAGAGAATTAAAACAAAATCTGTTAAAATTGAGCAAAGTGTGCAATAGGAGTTTTGAGAAAATTTCTAAACCACCAAGAAATTTCTCTTAATTTAGAAGAGAAATTCCTGAAGAAAAGGCAAAACAAAGCAAGAAATGGTTAAAAATAGGACTTAAAAATCTCAAGATTTAAATATATCGTTGATTCCTGCAGCATCTACATCGTTATACATTTTTGAATCACTTATGTTTTGAAAATGACAAGTGTCTGGTCGAAACTATAGTCAGCAAAGATTACATCCAGCTATACAGACAAGCTATTGAGTATTTGTATTGTATTTAAATATATCTTAGAAAATTCAATTAAGGTAAAGCAAAAAGAAGGTAAACAATTCCTAAAAATTAAAATTGTTAACAGTTTTTTTTTTGAATCCTCGACAAAAATTGACGTAACATGCATGTGGAAAATTCTTTAAAAATTCCGAAAAATTGTGACAAATGTATGGAAGTGTTTTGTAATATTCATAAAGTCTAAAATTAATTGTTAGAAAATTCTGGAATAGAAATTCTCGCAACCTGAAAGAAAAAAAAACTTTAAATATTTATATAACATAAAGCATTATTATAAAAAGAAAAAATAGGGTAAAAATCTAGAACCCACTCTCGCAATTTACAAGAAAAATCTTTAAAAAAAACGAGATGTTAGAAAACTTTTGAAAACTGAAAGGAATATTTTTCTCGCATTCTAAAATAAAAGAAATTCTAAAAAAAATTAGATAAACTAAAGCAAAAAAATCCGACAAATTATTAAAATTGGAAAAAAATGTTTTCGTTATTTCAAGGGTTCTATAACTCTCCCAGCAACTTATGTAATTAAGATTTCTAGAATTTGCCTGTGATTTTTAGATTCCTAAATATGTCAACAGTTTCTCTTCCTTTTTAGGATTCAAAAATTCTCCCTGGAACTTTCTAGACTTATTCTAGACTTCTATATTTCTATATTTCATATTTTTTTTCGAGGGTTTAATAATGGCCACAGCAACCTGTGTCTAGATTTCTAGAAATTTTCAGCAACTTATGTTCTAAATTAATATAATATTTCAGCAATTTCTTTTTATAGAATTCCTAGCAACTTGTATCTAAATTTTCAGGATTTTATAATTTTCTTTCTTTAGATTTAAATAATATTTCAGCTAATTTTCCTCTTTTCAGAGGTATTAATTCACCCAGAAACTTGTAACTAGGTTTATAGAATATTTCGCCAATTTCTCTTGTTTTTGAGGGTTCTATAACTAACACAAAAACCTGTATTTTGATTTCTAGAATTTTTCAATTTTTTTTATTTTTCTATATTTATATAATATTTCAATGGCTCGATATCCTAGAACTTAGTAATATTTTTTTCTAGATTTCTATAATTCAGAAATGTCTTATTTTTTGGAGTGTCCTAGAATATTGTCAATTTCTAGGATTCAGCAGTTTTTCTATGTTTTTATAATATTTCAACAATTTCTCGTTTTCTAGAGAATTCTAGAACTTGTATCCAGACTTCTAGAATTCTTCAGAATTTTTTCTAGATCTTTATATTATTTCAAATTTTGTTTTCTTTTCGAGGGTTGTAGAATTCTCTCAGTAACCTTTATAGAACTATCAGCATTTTTTCTAGATTTAAAATGGTGACCTTGCCATCACGATACTTTTCCTATATTTTTTCTGGAAAACTATGAGGTTTACGCAAAAAGGCTATCCTATTTTTATTTTTGTTCCTTGAGAAATAAGAATTTTATGAAAAATATGTTTTAAGAAAACTTGTTTAGTTTCTCATTATCTTTAACTTTTGTTTGAAAAGTTTTCTAATATTTTTCATATTTAGAAAAATATCGACAAAAAAAAAGTCTCGAGTAAACATCCACTTCCGGTTGTTTAATGTTCACCAAAAGCTTATCAGTTCCAGTTTTTAATGATAAAATCTCAAGTTTAGAGTTTCATCTCAATCGAAAACAATACTCCCCCTATATATACTATATAGGGAAAGTAATATTAATATTTTCGAATGTAAAGAATAAATATGGATACAAGATGATATTCAGATATATTATATATTTGTAATTATATACATTAACAGAAAAATAACACATTATTTGAATTTACTTCTTGGTAAAATACAATACTTTCTTATTTATACAGATAAATGTATGTAGTCTAAGGTAAACTTATTATTAATTTACGGTGATAGTTATGGGCTACATAAAAATTTTATTTAAAAGCTTTGGGTTAAGGGAGTTGCCTAAAAATTTTATACACAAGCTTTATGTGCGTTGGGGATTGGGATAATTTAGGTGATTCCGTGAAGGCGTTCACAGAATAGATTATGAAGTAAGTTTCCTGTTACGCTCGGTTTTCCAAGGGTTTGTAGCCCTTTTAGCTATATAGAACTACTGAACATTATCAGATGGTTTGAGACATAACTGCATAAACAAGATTTACGTTTCCGCACTACATGTTTTAATTATTTTCGAGGAAATACGAGATTTTACATAGAGATTAATAATTTTATATTTCATTTAAACACATAACACAAATATAAATATTTAAAGTTTATAAAAATATTAGAAAGATTTATAAATTCTATTATTATTTCGTAACGTATTAAGTAGAATAGATGCAATTTAGGGAGTTTGATCGACGTATGTGTGACAACCATTTCTCATTCCCGACAGAATTCAATTAACCACCCTTCACGTGTTCTCCGTCTAATTTCGTTCACTAAATCGCTTCTTCATCCCCTTAAGTTTGTCATTGTACCCACGAATAAAACATTCTAAACGATCTATTAAACGCCTATAAAAAATCATCCTTTATCTTATATATTATTTAATAAGTGATCTGTTATAATAACCATAGATTTCACCAAAAAAGACGTATTTATTGCTTAACGTTAAAGTTAAAATTTAATTTTTATAATATGTATATTCAATAATTGCCGGTTTTAAATTCAAAATTTTAATTTAGTATTATTAATAAAAAAACCTTTTCTACGACAATATAATTAAAACCTCAATTAATTATAAAAGTAATCATTAGAATTAATTATTTTGATTTCTGCACCATAGTTTTATATTATTGTAATGTAAAAACGATATAAAATATTAATTATATATAAACATTCTGATATTGGATTTATTAAAAAAAAAACTTTTAGAATAATTGTTTTTGAAATTAAATGTTATGCTACTTTAAACAATAAATTATTAACACCATATAATTTAACGATTTATTATTCTAAAGTTATATTATATTCGAAATAAATTTCAAACTTCAGTTTACCTTTAACGTCGAATTATTATGGCCGACATTAATTGCTGCTGTAAGGATTAAACAAATCAATTATTCACACCAAAAAGTTTAACGATTTATTATTCCAAAGTTGAGATAAATTAAAAACTTATATTGAATTACGATGGGTTATCTGCAGGAACTTGAAATCTATTTACCGACACCAATCCAATGTGCACTCACCAAACTTGTAAACACGGTTTATGTAACCTCTGGCGGAATGTGTACACGTCGATGCTAGATTCAATATTTTTGTATCGACGATTGTATAACTAAAGCATATTTACCGATCCGGCGAAACTTCGTAATTGCCGATTACAATCGGGCCTAACTTGTTTAACTAAGCTACTTGGAAATTATGCTCCGGTGTGTAGTTAACTGAAGCTAATTCGCCCCAAGAGGAGGAAGATTAAATCATTTCTAAAGTGTTCTTGCAATAATACATCGATTAAAATGTCTGAACGATTTACCCTAACACTTGAGATAACTGAAATTTGGATTTATTAAATAATTACAAACTTGTGTTGCGGTCGTATAATTTAGGAAACTTATATTGTTCTTTTGCACTTAAATTAGTTATTATTGTTTAAATACTTAGTGTACAATTGACAAATTAAATATGATGTATGCTCGTACCATATAATGGAAAAATTGTTTTAATAATGAGTTAACAATAATTAAGTAAAATACTGAAAACAATAACAGAAGTCTTAATCAGAATTGTATTATATATATATATATATATATATATATATATATATATATATATATATATATCATTACAACTCTTTCAGCAATATCGACTGTCAAATTCTTGTATTTATCATCGTTTAAAATTTTATGTTTTGATATCTAATTTATTAATAAACGAAATAAATATTTTCTTTTATTGTTATAGGTCGAAAGTACGCGAAAGCAATGAATAATTAATTGAGGCAGGATAACGTAGGTCAAGGGTACATTATAACACTAAATATAAAATCAGCATGTAGAGTATGCTAGAGTAATAAATACTTTATTAGCTTAGGTCAAGAGTATTGTAATAAGGTAAAATCTTATTCTTGGTAAAGAATAACGCATTGGTGTGGATCAAGAGTACGCTAGAACACGAAATAATAATAATAATAATAATAAACACTTATTGGTCCAAGCTATACACAGTATATAGGATAAGTCACAATACAAATATATTCCTATTAGTTTAAAAATAATAATAATAATAATATATTATGCTAAATATTCATTTACAGAATAGTATGATTTCTGAATTAAATGATATTTTAGTTTACTTTTGAACATATGTTTATTTTTACTGTCTTTGATATTTGCCGGAAGTTTGTTAAAAATTTTGATTCCGTAAATATTAGGTGAGTAATAAAATAAGTCAAGACGACTATTATGTCTATATAGAGTATTACGATTTCTTGTTTTGTAATCATGAATATCACTTGTGGTACTAAAATGATTTTTATTATTAAATATATGCAAACTAATTTCATAAATATACAGACAAGGCAGAGTCATAATATTTAATGTACGAAACGAATTACGTAATGAGGTCCTACTGCAGACACCTAGAATACAGCGAATCACTCTTTTTTGCAGAATAAATAATTCACTCATCAAATTTAATGGTCCCCACTGACATATACTATATCTTAGTCGAGATTCGATAATAGACTTATATATTATAATTATCTGTTGTATATCAAGAGTATCTTTTAAACATCTAATCGCATAGCAGTATTTATTTATCATATTTTTAATATCTTCGCACTGATTACGCCAACTAAGATTATGATCAAATTTTATTCCGAGAAAAGTTGTGCTATCTGTATGCTGAATATTATTACCTTGAATCTTTATTTCAATTTCAAGATTACTTTTACATTGTCTCGTATGAAATCGAGAAAATACTGTTTTATTTTTATTTAGAAATAATTGATTTTGATTCAGCCAATTTAAAGTTAATTTTAGGATTTCATTGCAGTGATAGTCAATATTTACTTGATTAGAAATTATAATATGAATAGAAAAGGACCTAAAATAGATCCTTGTGGAACACCAAAATCTAATGTTATTTCATTAGATATATAAACACATTCTTGAAATTTCCCAGTAATTAGTTTTACTCTTTGCTTGCGTCCTTTGAGATAAGTTAAAAACCAATTATGCGCCACGCCGCGGATTCCATAGTTATATAATTTATCCAATAAATAATTAATATTGACAAATAGAAAGCACGGCTCAAATCAAGAAATATTACTACTGGATACTCTCCTCCATCCAGATATTCTGTAATCAATTTATAGAACTCGTTTATAGCAGTTTTTGTTGATTTGCCTTCCCGAAAACCATGTTGATTATCTGTTAAAAAATTATGTTTATCAATGAATGTAACAATTCTTTTAAGCATACTATATTCAAATATTTTTGCAATTGCCATAATTTGCGTTACAGGACTATAATTCATTGCGTCCTCTTCTTGGCCTTTCTTAAATATTGGAGTGATAATATATTGCTTTAAATTGCGAGGAAAATTTCCTAGTTCAAACGATAAATTGATTAAATATGATAATGGGGCTGTAATAAAGTTTGATATCAGCTTTATAATTAAGTCCGGTATATCATCTGAACCCGCAGAGAACTTATTTTTCAATTTTTTGATATAACTACTGATTTCACTTTCTGTTGTTGGTGCTAAAAATATAGAAGAAATATTGAATGGTACGTCAGTTTTGAAAGGTGTATATGGGATTTTGTTTACAATATCTAAAGGAATTTGTTTGAAAATATTATTGATTTTTTCAACAATATGATTGGGATTATCGATTAATTCCCCATCAATATTTAGTTTAATGGGATAGATTAAAAGAATCCTGAGGCAATGAATAATGTATTCATCTAGAGTAATGAATAATGGATTGTGGTATTTCAAAACTAAGGGAGAGCACCTACCAGCGGTGAACTACTAGGATGACCCTAATAGGGTATAAATCACTTCTTTCTGGGACAAGGAAATGGCCTTCTGCTAAGATATTCTTTGATCCAATACAATGAGCAGTAGGGGTTATCCTTCACTAGAGGAACTATTTCCTCCGTCTATGATCTATCGTCCTCCCTTGGACAAACTCTTCGGCCTACTTTGGCCTTTTTCAACCCCTCGAATTTACTATATCCCTGCGCGGTTTAGAGCCTGAACTAGGGTCAATGATTACAGGTTTGTTTGGATTTAATAACCATCTTACTTGACTGGCGGAAGAAGCACCATGCAAATTCTGCCTAGAGGAAGAAGAGGACTCGTTCCTCATCCTATGCCACTGCGAGGGTCTAGCAAGGATTAGATATCAAAATCTGGGCACTACAAACCCAAGCGCGGAGACCTATACCCAAGCCCCTCTGGCAGGGATAATAGGACTAATCAAAGAGGTAAAACTAGAGCTGGTCATCTGAGATAAACAGGGATCCATAATAGATCTGAAAAGGTCGCGGTGGAACAGGCGCTGGTGCCACCCATATAACATCTATCTATCTATCTACTTGACATATAAATCCAAGGTGGAACAGCATATGGACGATAGATCCATGGCCAAGGAAAAGCTTGGCCTGATCTATGTGGACACTGTTTACCAGGCGACCCCAAGTTTCAATAGCCTTGTTATGATATGCGGGGCTCTTCTATAATGGACATTTTATTTCTCTAGCTACTCGGGGGACGCTCATGGACCAAATCACTGCACATGGAGTAGACGACTCCCCAGCGTTAAGAAACGCTGTAAAGGAGCCAAAAGGCAACAAAACGGCTGAGCATGAGCTGCTGAAAAGCAGTAAAGGCAGCTCGTGGCCTTAAAGGTCTAAACACCAAACACCGCAAGGTCAGAATGAGTGGTGCTGCCCGTAAGAAGATGAAGTTTTTCATCAAGAGCACCATTAAGCCAGGAGAATCTCGGGTAAAAGCATTAGCGTCCCTTAAGAGAACACCCGGGGAAGCTACCAAGTCAATTAAAAAGGCAAACAGTAAATAGGCCAGTGTGGCTTGCACTGTCATATACTGACCGTGCCACAGCCAAGTGGCTAAAGGACGCATTTACCCATCTCAAACTCTTGGAGAAAGCCAAGCTAATAATACTAGAAGAGAGAGAGATATGCCTCACCCTAAAGTCCTAATTGGCTACTTTAATAACAGTTGACAATTATTTCCCAGATTAGGTACAAAAATCCCTGAATATAAGGCAAAAATAAACTTAAATATGGATCTCTCATTCATTCTGGTGCGTTCCTGGTCGGCAGTAGCGTAAACAGGAGAATTTACTCCTTTAGGGTACGAGTGGAAGTTCTGAACTCTGCCCAATTCTTGTCTAAATTATGTGTAAATATTATTTATATTATCTATTTATCTATTAGTTTTTCTTTGTTAGCACTGAATTAAAATAAATAAATATATACAAACCTTACTGGTTAAAGCCCAAATTGGTCTGAAGACCTCCAACTTGCCGTCGATGGATTCATAGTCCGCTGACACGGTGGAGAAACTAGATCAATATATTAACTACCGTTTTGGCCAGGTTGAACTAAAATCCAATAGAAGGGAACAAAACGACGTATGGCTAGTAAAAGAAGATCATCCAGGTCCAAACGCCCAAGAAAAACCGAGGAATAATCTTCCGCCATCAACAACGATAAGGGAGATAAAAGGCCCTACTCGATCGATCGAGACAGATAGAAGTGAATCTCTAAAAGCAAATAGCCCCGAAACCTAAAGTTTAAGGAGGTACTGTCCTCACTAATGGCGAGCATACGCTATACGAGGGGCGTTTGAAAAGTCCGTGCAAAAATAAAAACTACTAATACTAATATAGCCTGAATGACAAGAATCGTATTCATAGTCAGCTTCAGGGAATAATGGGTTGAGTGGAAGAACACTGCACTGTGAACTCCGCCTTCAAGTCTTGCGATTTAAATTTTGAAGTTATTGTGAGTGTATCTATTTTATTTTGTATTAATTTTTTTAGTAAGACTTGTAAAGGAAATAAACTAAACTAAACTAAACTAACGTGTTTGGGGTAAACTGTTTGTATTTTCCGACATAATCTCATTTTATTTAGGCTTATACACTTCGTCCAACGATGTTCTAGTTTGTTGATCCCTTCCGAATAATAGGATTTGCCCATGTCTGCAAAATATCCTCAATATACTATTGTGGATGCAGAGTCACCGTAATGTTCACCAAGCTTCTCTTTAGTCTCCTGAGGCGTTTTGCCTTTCATAAAGTAAGGTTTAATGACCACACACAATTCGTTTTCTTCCATTTCTTGAAAGTCACTCGACTTCCTTGATTCACCCGAATGCCAAACACAAAGAAATAGACCAATATGGCTGAAACTTGGTATGCGTTCATTTAAGAGATACTACTAACTAAACATGACATCGATACGCGCCGGTGGTGCCATCTCTCGGACTTTGCACGGACTTCTCAAACTACCCTCGTATCCAAATGAATCTCCACCACTCTTAAGCCGCAGAAAATTATTGTATATTCAAAAGAGCCATATTTGACATAGGATTCTTGCAGGAGCCTTGGATCAATAAAGTAAAGGTAAGTGGCTCACCCCAAGACAATTATAATTTGGTGTATAATACAGTATGCATTACTCTAAGACCAGTTCTAATCCTTCGGAAAGACATTAATTATTGATTCATTCCAAAATTCCTCACACATGATCTAGAAGCAGTCCTAGTAGAAGTTCCTAGTCTCCTGGGGCGTTTTGCCTTTCATAAAGTAATGTTTGCACAGCATACAAAATTCGTTTTCGTCCATTTCTTGAAAATCACTCGACTTCCTTGATTCACACGAATGCCAAACACAAAGAAATAGACCAATATGGCTGAAACTTGGTATGCGTTCATTTAAGAGATGCTACTAACTAAAAATGACATTGATACGCGCGCGTGGTGCCATCTCTCGGACTTTGTATGGACTTCTCAATTCACCCTCGTATCCAAATGAATCTCCACCACTCTTAAGCGGCAGAAAATTTCCTTTATTGTATATTCAAAACAGCCATATTTGACATAGGATTCTTGCAGGAGCCTTGGATCAATAAAGTAAAGGTAAGTGGCTCACCCCAAGACAATTATAGTTTGGTGTATAATACAGTATGCATTACTCTAAGACCAGTACTAATTCTTCGGAAAGACATTAATTATTGATCCATTCTAAAATTCACCACACGTGATCTAGAAGCAGTCCTAGTAGAAGTTCATACGAAGAAGGGCAAGAGGCAAATTGTCATGGCCTAAGCCTACTTTCCGGAAAGATAATGCAAAAATCCATTGGAAGAGTTAAGCAGACTCGTGGAATGATACAGAAGAGGCAATAAACACCTATTTCTGGACTGTAATGCCTTCGCCCACAATATGGTACGGGGCAGCACGTATACCAATAATAGAGGCAAGGCATTTCTCGAATTCATTATCTCCAACAATTCAGATATTATTAACTAACGTAGCGGCCTACCTTTGTGAATGTAATCAGACAGAAAGTGTTGTACATAACTCTAGGTGATGCCTTCAAACAAGCAAAATTAAACACTGGCATATTGCACACCATCTGTAGATTGAGCTCAACTTAGAGGCGGCAAAGGAACAAGCAATGGAGTGTAGAATTGCGAGGAATACATAGCCTCTATTGAGAGTGCTTAAGTTTAAGAACCGAAGATCTTTAGATATCAACATACAAACCATAGAAGAGCTAGGAACAACAGCGGCTCTGCCCGGAAGTAACATACTAAAGTATTAATATAAAGTGTATGAATCCAGTTATCCGCTAAAAAATGTGATATGGTGGAACAAAGATTTAGGTTGCTTAAAGATGCAAGCCTGAAAAAAAGAAGAAAATATGGAGAACGTTCTGTGAGCGAGTTGCTAATACGACTCCCAAATTTAGGCTCCAAAAGTCCTATACAAAGATTACTTCAACAGCAACGGTCTAATTTAAAAAAAAAACGAAAGAGAGTTATGCAGAGGAGCTTAAAGAAAATCTTAGTGTTCTGCTAAAGACGCACTTCTCAGGCACAATATCTGTGGATCCCCAACAAAATACTGCTCAATCTACTGAAGGAACCATATTCTTTCCTATTAGAGAAAGCAAAAGTAAGTCTGTTAAACTCATTATCAAAGAAGAAAATTATCTGGCAGTTGGTAGCGTCCAAGTTTAGATGGACAAGTGCAAAAAATGCCTTATGAACGAGTTTTTTATAGTATTTTTTCTATTTTGCACATATATACCATGTTTTAATAAAAATTCAGAGATTCGTAATTTGGGGAATTTTGTATAGGTTGGCATTGATAGTCTATTGACATTGACATTCAATTTCATATTGTTGACTTCATTTTAGTCATTTGTGTTATCAACGCAAACAGGACGAATATAATTTTCTTCGTTCTCCGTTCTCGGTTCGTACACTAATATTATGAAGTAATACAAGTGTTCGAGTGATTTTGATTTAAATTTGTTATAAATGAATGTTAGATATTTAACATTTAAGGGTTGGCTGTGTTAAATATATCAAAGCACCAACCTTGAAAAAGTAATTGCACTAGGCTGTAATAGCACTGTACCAGCTATAAACGAATCAAAATAGATGCACTGCTAGCAGTGCGTTTATAGCTCTCTAAACGAATTTAAATAGAATAAACCCTTTAAAGTGGTGGACGACCTTGGTTGTGCCAGCGACAGCAATTGTCATAAGGGGTAAATATGACAATATCATATCCCTACTCTAATCCTAGGAAGCTGAATATCAAAGTTCCCAAAGTACAAGGAGAAGAAAATATGCTGTCCAATCAGGTGAAATATTTAGGTTATATTAATTGTATTAATATAAACCAGAAATATGGATTATTCTACTAATATTTGGGCTTAACACTAGATGGGAAATTTAATTGGAACGTGCACCCAGAAAAAACAATCTGCAAAGCTACAACGGCTCTATGTGTATGCCACAGAGTCTCTGGAAGATCTTGGGGGACTGAAACCCAAAATGATACGTTGTACATGGTGGCCCAAATTGAATGTTACTATAAATGACTGAGATATTAATAAAAATCGAAAATGAAAAATATTGAATTTTTACCTATAACTTGAAAACAAAAGACTATAGCTCATTTCTATTTTCATGATTCGGTTTGTCTCGAAAAAGAGTACAAGGAAACGCCTTCGATTTTTTCTCTCTCTTCTAATAACCGAAATTCCCAATAGTAACATCCAAATTGGAGCACATTATGGTAGTAAGTCTTATTATTACATATGGCTCACTAGTAAGGTGGATCAAGACTAAATAAGCAACGACATAAAGTTTTCAGAAAATAGCCTATCTTGGTATCACAGAGACACACACACACCACGTCGTCTGTAGCAATGGAAGCTTTACTAGACCTAATTCCCCTGCATGAATAAATCAGAAAAGAGGATCTAATGAATGCGATGAGATTGGACTGACATATACAGGACATAGAAATTCTGAACCTGATTAAACCAAAGTTCCTGCAAACACCGTCGGATGTAATGCTAACCAAATTTGATTTCGTCTCGCGCTTTAAAGTGATTATGACAATTACCAAGATAGCCTGAATCGAATCAAAAAACTAAAGCACAACTCTGTAATGTGGCATACAGATGTATCATAACGGAAACGAAATCCAGCATTACCATAAACCGTCCTAAATACATGTGGTCTCAGTTCCCTTAGAACAAGGCCTATCAGTTTTACAAGCTGAAATAATAGCTTGGAAACATGCTTAGATTTGTACGAAGAATGCACACATCTGTAAGATATCAGACATCCAGGGTGCTCTTAAGAGTTTCAATTCTCTGTAGCAATGGAAGCTTTGCTAGACCTAATTTCCCTGCATCAATTAATCAGAAAAGAGGATCTAATGAATTCGATAAGATTTGACTGACATGTACAGGACATAGAAATTCTGAACCTGATTAAACCAGAGTTCCTGCAAACACCGTCGGATGTAATGTCAACCAAATTTGATTTTGTATATTTATGCATAGCGATGAAAAAACTAAAGCAAAACTATTTAATGTGGCATACAGATGCATCAAAACGAAAACGAAATCCAGCATTAGCATATACGGTCCTAAATACATGTGGTGTCAGTTCCTTTAGAACAAGGCCTATCAGTCTTACAAGCTGAAATAATAGTCTTGAAAAGATATTCCTAGATTTGTACGAAGAATGCACATATCTGTAAGATCTCAGGTAGCCAGGTTGCTCTTAAGAATTTCAATTCTCTGTAGCAATGGAAGCTTTACTAGACCTATTTGTCCTGCATGAATGAATCAGAAAAGGGGATCTAATGAATGCGATGAGATTTGAGTGACTTGTACAGGACATAGAAATTCTGAACCTGATTAAATCAGAGTTCCTACAAACACCATCAGACGTAATACTGACCAAATTTGATTTCGTATCGCGTTTTAAAGTGATTATGACAATCACCAAGACAGCCTGAATCGAATCAAAAAACTAAAGCACAACTCTGTAATATGGCATCAAAACGGAAACAAAATACAGCATTAGCATATGCGGTCCTAAATACATGGAGTCAGTTCCCCTAGAACAAGGCCCATCAGTCTTACAAGTTGAAATAATAGCCTTGGAAAGATAGGCTTAGATTTGTACGAAGAAGGGCTAGAAGGGCACACATTTGTAAGATTTCAGATAGCCAGGGTGTTCTTCAAGATCTTCAAAGCGTACAGCTTCAATTCTAAAACATCTTGGGACTGTAAAAAAATTCTGAAATAATTGTGCAAGGGCAACAAGCTCATCTAACATTGACACCAGATAACGCAAATATAATATGTAATGAAAATGCTGATGTACTTACCAGGGAATGAGCAGCGATTACAATGATTAAAAGTACATAGACATAGCGTGATCTAAGAATGAGAAAAAAGTGCAAGATAGGGAATTGAGTAAACGAACCAGATCAGAGGCAATCCAAAATGTTTATTGACCTCTCGCCAGCCTAAACAACTCTTGCGCATAACTATAAGCGAGAAACTGGTAACAGGTCTCCTTACAGGACTTTTCTCATCTTCACAAGATAGATAAAGTCGACAACACCACTTGTAGACTGTGTGGATGGGCAGAGGAAATGGCCGAGCATATCTTATTTGGAGAAATGGAGATAACGCCAGAACGGATCAGGGCATGGCCTCCTAGGAAGTTAATTGACTTTACCAATTAAACTGACTTCTTTCGAACATACTAGTAGTAGGGTGCTGTAAGACTGTCTATAACCAAACGACCCTTGTTCAATTTCCACTGTTTGATTGCATGACTCATATTTCATTGAGAGATACCATACCAGGTGCATCGCGGTCTTCTCTCTCTCTTTAGGAGATTTAGGTGGGCAGCATTTGTGTGGCCAATACGTCAATACGCAGGCGATATAACGATACTTGTTCTTTTCTTACAAATGCAGATTAATTCAAGCTTTATTAACGCGGGGTTTGTTTTTTATGTGGCTGTCGTATTGGTGCCATCATTTCATTACATAATCGACTGTATCACTGCATACGTTTTCGTCTGTTGTTTATTGTCTCGTTATTCCTACGTGCACAGGGTTCTACTAGGTAATGTGTTATGAACTGTGGAAGCGCTTAGATGGCATGGCATTGCATGCTTGCGAATTCCATATGTTAATAATTTTTTTTTGACTCTAATGTCTAAAAGCATTAAGTTGGCCTCAGAGAGTACTGATATTTCTATGCAATTATGGAATGCCCCTATAGATAGACGCAGACCGAGAAGGTGTACTTTGTTCAAACTGTTAACGGTGGGGGATTCTTCATATATCAAAAACTTTTTAAATAAAGTCAGTGTTATACCAACAAAGTTAAAGTTTTTTATTTGTGAAGGTTTACTCTGTCCAATTATCTAAGAGTGGACGTCCTAGCCGATATAAGAAGCAGACTGGCATACTCCAACAAAAGGGATTTGGAGATGTGTATAAAAATATCCCTATATGATCCCCAGTTTATATTTCCTAGACATCTAAGTATATTAATGCTTTTATAACATTGGCGAACTATGTTTATCACGTGAGGTTTCCAATGAAGTTTCGTGTTAAAGGTGATCGCTGACAATTTTACCGTTTTCTCCGTTCTAATATATTTCTACCTAATGTTAGTGCTGGTGGAGGGTAGTCTTGCCGTAGGTGGCAGAAATGTACACAGTTAGATTTCTCTGCTGAAATTCAAAAGCAATGCCTTTATTGTGTATATTTAACTACCCCTGCAAGGCCCGAGGATCACCTTCGCAGAAGACAGTGAGGTCGTCCTCGTACAAGAATCCGTTATTCTCCTGTATCACTAATTCTGCGAAACAGTTGTCCACTATAGCAAAGAGACAAACACTTAAATGAGATTCCTACTGTACATCGTTTACTAGGGGATTTATAGCAAACATTTTACCATTAACTCGTACGCTAATGGAACGGTGGCGCAGAAAATAAATAATGGTAGCCTACCTCGTATACCCCAGCTATAATGCTATTAAAGGATGGATTGTCTCCACGTCATGTAGTACGCTTTTTGAGGTCTAATCTAATCTAAGGGAGAGCACTCATACGAGGGAAATATAGGCATTGAGGCAATGCTTCCGAAGCAAAAGAAGTGAACGCATATGGTAGAGTGGGTTGCAACACCAAATGAGGATGAGTTTTTTTATGGTAGAAAAGGTAAAGGCTACAGGCAAAAATCTAACTGATTTATATGAAGTCTAACCTAGAAGGCATAGTACCGGCTATGTATAATAGAACCAGGGTAGTGGTACTTCCCAAGAAAGGGAAAGGGAAGACCTGTCCCTACGGCAATTGGAATTCTGCTGAGGCAGATCCACATACGATGCTTTGCTGGAGGTTTATGTTTATTAGTCTTTAGCTTTCTTTGCAAAAAAAAATACATATGAATATACAAAAATATAAAACAAAACGTACAAGAATTTTGGATGGATGAAGCTGGGCGGAGTTCGTGCAGCTGCGACGTTCTACCACTCTAACCCTTGATTTTGTCCATAATGCTGAGAGTGCAAATATCCTCTTGGACATCTGTATTCTTTAAATACTTGTATTGAGGATGATAGTCGATGAAGTCGACAAGATATCACTTGCTGGATGCAAAAAATTAACTACCGTTGCCGATAACTGATGCACAGGAGGGTACCCGAATAACATCTCAGGATAATGAGGATCTATTTTAAAAAGAAACGATACTTAAATATGAAGGCACGCGAAAGGTGCAACTGATGGGTGATACTCTCATTGATTAATCCTTCCTGTGAAATATGACATACGTCATTGTTTTCGGTCTACCATTTTCAAATGGAGTCGAGTGTGTCTGTTTCAAAGGTGACATCTTTATAATGATAGACAGAGAGACACTGAAGGCCTTAATACAAAAGAACAGGTATCAGCCTCCTCCTTATTGGATTGATTAGCTCCAATAGGAAAACCGCTAATGCCTGCCTCTCAAGAAGAAGGCCCAGAAGACGAAAAGGAGAAACCATCGAGCTCCTGAGGCACAAGGTAGAGATCAAAACCAGTATGAAGAATCTGGGGTGACAATAGACACCCACATTGTTCACAATACGTCTTAGAGGCGACTAGATCCGTTAGAGCGGTGAGAGAGCTGCTTGAAAGCAATGAAAGGACATGTGAGACCACGAGGTGACAACTGGAAGTGATAGGCGGCAGAGGTGTTGGCAATATCCCCCCTTGCGGACCTGATTCCATTTAATGGTACCGTTGCTAACCGGACACTGGTGCTTTACGATTACATCTACTAGATAGGGAAAACTCCGGTGGTGTCCAGTCCCAAAGGATAACTTCAGGCGCACCCTTAAAAACTACATTATGAAAAGGAGTGAGCGATAGTAAATGTATGAATATTGTACATAGGTTTATGGAATCGCAATTCTAATTAAACCATTTATTTGTGTTTAAGTATATTGCTGTATATATGTACCTTGCGATTGTCACAGTTCCGCCGATGCAACGGAATTCAGCATGGAGACATAGTTAACATGAGCGGTCATCAAAAAAAGATCAAGAGTAGACTAGAGCAATTAATAATGTATTAATCTAGATTAAGAATACGCAAGGAAAATTAATAGCATATTGGGATAGGTGGAATATAACATAGTAAGTATATATAAAAAAATACTTGAATCGGTAAAGTTGATAAAATGCTAGTACATTGACGAAAATATTGGGAAAATTTAAAAATACATTATATTATTAGTTTATAAAGGTAGTTCAAGAGTTTGCTAAGGCTTTGAAAAACTTATTAAGAAAGATAATGTTTACGCAGATAAAATTAATAATTTCTACAATTAGGATACTTTTAATGAAAAAATAAAACAACCAATTTTGCAATTTTTGTATATTATTTAGAATACTATTGCCAGAAATTTCAATAAAGGCAACGATAATATATATCAACCATACCAACTAAAAATTGAACTTTTATTCATATGATCATCATGCTCAGCAAATGGAAATAACGATAATATCATAAAGGTGCCATCTATTATCTAAACGTTGCACTAGATCCCAAATGGGTGAATAACCACTGACATTGAAGGGATCTGTCAGCAGCGACAATTATGAAACTTATTTCCATTTAATGTTAAATGGAAACAAGTTTCAAGCCCAATTAGATTAACAACAAAAATACAGTACACATAAATTTTCCAAAAATATTTAGATATCATTCATGTAAATTGGAAACGCTTATGTAGGCTGCGTAAACAAATTAAACATAACAATAATGTAGTTTTGTTGTCCAGTTTTATAACATTGGCTTTTACTATATAATCAATAACCATAACAAAACATTTCTTTTAGTTATTGTGTATTAAATAAAACAAAAATAATTTTAAATTGCACATGCAGTTCTGGTGGATGCGCCGGGGATATTTAAAGATAATAATATTATTTTGAAATAAATCAAATCTAGTTGACGTATATGAAATGCACACCTTATACGTTATTTATATGTATTATTTATTGCGAAAATAAAGTTATTATCGCTACACCATGTATAAATTAACTTTTCCATATATAAAAAAAGGCCCTGTATACAGTTAATGAACCCACAACTTTTTCGCATTCGCTCACAGAACAAAGAGTAATTTTCGGTCCGCCTCGGGTAGGTAGTAGGTAATGCAACTTCCTTTCGCATTGTTCGAAAATTGCTCCCTCGCCAGAAAAAAAAACTCGAAAAGTTAAGCGCTTCATTACGAGAACTATCTCGGCCATTTATCATTTTATTATTTCGTTCGGAACGGATGGAATCTTTCATTCTCCATTCTGAATCAGATTCCACTTTGGAATGTAACAAAGGGAAACTTTTACCGCTCATATATTAAGAGTAATGGATGCTGCAGTATTAGACATTTAAAGTTTAATGATAAATTAAATTGTTTGGTTAATATTCAAATGTTAAATGATCGAAACAAATAACTGTTCTTGTATGAATATCAATATAATGTATGATTTATCGTATTGATATGCATGCAAGAATTACATGTCTTGTATTAATATGGATTAAGTTATGTGTATTAATACTATTATGTTGAATATACAATTATAGGATATTATAAGGTGTTATTAGTGTAAACGTCGTTTCATAGCGTCGGTGCTTTAATAACCTGTTCTATATATGGAAGCATATTTCTATGGATTTAATAAATTCTTGTTGAGAATGTCGAGGGTTTGAATGCCTCGGTATAATTTGAAAACCTGCCGCAATGCATTGTCGTTATATTGGAATGTGGATAGGCATGTAACGGGCCGATTGAGTGTCGAACATTCCAACTTACCATCCATATTGATTAGTGATGTAATTGCTTTCCTCATTCGTGATCATTTCTCCATTGAAATGTCTATCATTTATTAAAGCTTGGTGAACGTATTGTACAATATAGGGTTAAATTTATGAGACAATTTGAATGCGATAGCTATTTGTCTGTGTGTTTCTAGCTATCTTTAACAATTAAAATCTGATATAGATTTTCTTAATATTCGTAGATAGCCTTGGATTTAGTGTGGTTAGTAACGGTTACTAAAATAGCCCTAACTAAAAACTTTCAATATCGATTTATGCAACAATCCAAAATCGCCAGCAGGCTTTTGTAAAGTTCAAGCACATTGCGCTGCGGCTACTCTCAAACTAACTTTTCAGTAGGAAAATTTCCTTTCCCAGAGTCTAAAAAGATAAACAAGTGTGAATTGGTTCGTGCAAAAGATTAACGGTTGAAAATTACGTTTTGATTAATTTAAATCAATTACTTACTTTGGTTACAAAGGAGAATGTATATATTTTTATATTGCCTTCAATTCAATAGTTTTTTAATAAATATAAAAGTATTATCATATATCTTTATTGATTAAGCTAAGTAAAACATTATTAAAAAGAAACTTAGATTGCGCACAAAGGTAAATATTTTTATTAAAATTTTATTCAATATTTCTAAATTGCAAAATCTCCAACACTAATTGACTTTTATAATGACTAAAACCTGAAATACTCTTGTACTTTTTAAGTGCTTTCTAATTCACCCCTTTGTCCGGTGCCTATCGATTTTGCAAAGCCAGCAATTTATAATCTCTGTGAAAAAATCCACAGATGGAATATTTAAAAAATTCAGCACTATTCCCTGCAATAGACTCCATAAATATTAATCTTGATAAAATTTAGAAATAAACATAACTTTATAGGTTTTAATGAATACCTACAAAAATTATATTATAATGTATTATACAGATAAAAACTTCAACATTTATATTGTAAATATTTTGATAATACAGCTTTACCTTAGTATAATTAACTGCAGTATAACTCAACGCAAATAAAAATTATAGATAGATAGAGTAATGCTATATTACGTATTTATAATATAGTTTAAATTAACATTAAGGAGGCAATAATTTACTGATATAAATCTTAAGCTAATTTTTTCAAAACTTCTTCACTTCATAACATTAGAATTTCAATTAAATTTAACTTTATTCGTAACGGTGGAGTTAGCAAAAGTTTATTGCTTTTTTAATACCTAGGAGTTAATTAAAAAATGTAATTTAATTTATGTTCATTACGCCTCATCAATTTCGATGTATCTTAATTAAACGTGTGTAGTACTAAGTTTTTATCGTACTTTAACGCCTAAAAGAAATTTAAAAACATCACCCAGGCTTTAAAATCACTAAATGAATTATTGCCGAAAGTCTCAAGTTATGGTCCTTTATAAATATTAAAATATTTAATGGAAAACTTAGAATAAATCCGGCAATTTCCTCCAGAATATTAATAACGCCCTATCTCAGAGGACAGGATTAAGCAAGACAACATAATTAATTTAAAGTTTTCTAATCTCGAAACTTTGCCACAAAATAAATATTAAAAGAAAGTCTGTAATATTCTGTTTACGAAGCTAGTAGTTGATTATGTAATATTTTTATGAAATAAAAGTTTTTTTTATACTTATCACTCAAATAATCCAGCTAAAATTAAATAATAGTTATTAAAATGATGCATAGTTTTGTTGATTTCTTAATTGTTCGAGACATTTATATGCATAAAATTTAAAAAATAAATAATTAAAAAAGAATAAAGGAAATTTCTTTTAATAATGTTTCCCTTTACAAAATATTTTATAGATTAAAACATAATTTCCTTTAAATATATTTTATAATATGTTGTTATTATTTTAGTGTAATGTAATTTTATCACATCTAAAGAAATTTATAATAGAATCAATCAAAATACAATCCGCCTATAGAATAAACAAGGGATCACACAATATTGTAATTTAGCTTGATTCCGCCTTAAAATTCATAGTATAACCGGATAAAACAATATTAACCTACCTTGTCAAAGGCACTGGGCCTGTGGCATCGTTCCCGATCCGGCTCCATAGGGAGGCGGCCGGAGTCGGCTTGAGGGCAGAGGGGGGGCCGGGCAGCCTCGCACAAGCACCTACCCGAGCTCCATCGGGCTCTGCCCTCGCCCCATCACGCCTTTAGTCACCCCCACATACGCGCTGAAATGAAAATAAAATACACTTATTTATTTAGTAACCACCGCCCGCACGGAAACAAGTAGATGTAAATCAAGCTCGGCTCTCTACTTTATCATCCTCACCATACACACCCCGAGCCGAGCAATTTTAAAGCGCAAAGTTCATCGCAAATCCACAGGGTGGAATAGGATGTGTTAAATGCGGACGAGTAGAACGGATTACATTATATATTCAAATTGCACACGTAACTGTTAACTAAGCTCCAATTCGGTGCTTTTATTTCAACAAGTGGTTTATGAAAATAGAAACAAAATAATTTCAACCCTCTAAATTAAAAGTAATTATTATCTGTAACAATTATGTTAAACATAAGATGTAAATTTAAATTTACTTAATTCTCTACCCAATATTTACCTATTAAAGATTTAAGGTTTTAATGTCGACTTATTTTATTTTTGATATTATTAAACCACATATTCTGTATTTAAATATCTTCATTTAAATCTGGAAATGCAAAATAAAATAGTATTAGAGTAACGATATCCAACTCAATACTTTTGCTTCTTCGCTCTATTTATTTTAAATTCTATATGAACATTTCGAACCCAAAGTTCGAAAATACAGTAAAGAAATGGATATTTAACTTTTAATATTAAGTGTTCTCTTCGTGTGCTCATTGTAACAAAAAAAAAACATAACAAATATTCTAATTTAAAATTACCTAATGATAACTTAATCTAAGTTGAATTTAATTTTGTACAAAGTTTATTTTTGTGTTTATTATTATATGTGATTAAGGATAATATTATTATTATGTTATTGTCTATTACTCTTCTCTCCAGGCTTATTTACAGGCTGCTTCTACTTTGAAAGATTCTTATGTGGCAGAGATAAATTCACCTTAGGTATTACAGAGAACATTATTAGCTACAGTGGCTTATATTTGTTCCATGGTACATGCTTCTTCAGGCAAAACTAATACAGATAAATCATCATAAGTAGTTATGGTGCTACCGAATACAAAGATTTTCTTAGTGGTGCCGTTATTTTCAAAGAGAGTGACAGGTTTCAGCATTCTAAGGTGGTTACTTGCTTCAGAAAAATACCAAAAGACACAAATAAACACAGTAAAGGTAAAGCTCAACTAATCAACTTGGTAATGATCCTGCTAGTAGAGGTATGCATATCAGACTTTGTCCGAAGAAAATTTTCAACAGAGCTACCAACTGACGGATATTAAAAAGGGTAATTTTTTTTAGATGTTCTCTATGGGGATATCGGAAACTAAAAGACATAGAAAAACGGTTAAATGGGGAAAGAAGTGTAGTTTTAAGAGACGAATAAAATTAAACATTTAATGTTTTCAAAAAAGTCAAGGATAAAAAATTTCTGAAGGTGTTTTATCTCAAAAACGAATGATATGAAACTTCAAACTTAAGGTTTTATCGTTAAAAACTGGAACTGAAAAGCTTTTAGTAAACACTCATAAACATGAAAATTTTGATATTTTTTGCCCACTTGCTGCTAATAAAGTATAAGGGTTGCATGAAATTTATAAAAGAAGTAATTGTAAACAATTCAAAACTGAGCAAATTGTTAAGAATAGCCTTTTTGCGCAAACCTCATAGTTTGAAATTACTATGATGGCCACATCATCATTTTTTAAATCATTATATCTCGGTTATTATGACAGATAGGAAAAAACTATACCAAACAAAGTTGTAGATAATTTGATGCAGATAGTGAAAATATATTTAGAAAATTTGGCTTAAAGCCTGAAGTTATTAAAATATTTTTAAAATATTGCTGGTGTTTCCATTAGAATTTTAAACACTCTAATATGAATATTCCTGTATGGGTTAGTAAGTTAATTTTTCGAAGTATATTTCGACAAGATTCATCAAAGTTCATTCCAAATATAATTCTTGCACGAGAAGAAAAATGTGTTATATATACTATCATATAATAGAAGGATCGTAAAGTAATGTCGTTTCTGCGCATGTCGATATTTAATTGTCATTTGTCAGCTCTTTGTGTATCTCGAAGGCGTGCTAACGTCATTTTAAGGTTATTGTGTCTTGTTCATTTCTAAATAATTCAATATTGAACTTTCTTTGCAATTTGGGCTGAAATGGCCAGCCAAATGCCAGAAGAGCATATCCGACATCGTATGGTTTTTGAAGTTCTCAAGGGTAGTAACGCAACAGTTGCGACCAAAAATATTTGGGATGTTTATCCACGTGCATTAAACATTCGTAAGTGCCAAGGTTGGTTTTCCAAATTCAAATCCGGTAAGTTTGATCTCTCTGACTCCTATCGATCAGGAAGACCAACAACTTTAGACTAAGGACAGAAGTAGAAGCAAATCTATGTCAAACATTCGAGAAACTGTGTCAAACATCCTTAACCAACCTTAGTAGACAATCCAAGAACATTTAAAGCAGATTGGAAAAATAAGCAGAACAGGTATTTAGGTCCCCCATAATCTGTCAAAAGAGATAAATCACATGCGTTCTATATGATAATCCAAAGCGCAAAAGGCAGTAGCTCTCTTCAAATGAATCACTACGATGTACATCCCAAAAAGGCGCTTCTCTGTGTGGGATTTCCATTTATTCCTATCCCTACAACTTTTTCTTAGAAGCAAAAAATTTGAAAATTTGGCTGATGGCCAAAATGCCATCTAAGGATATTTTACCCAAAAACCAATTGATTTTTATCGGTCCAGGATTGAAAATCTGCACACTAGATAGTAAAAGGATGTTGATAACATGGGTAATTATATTATTGATTTAAAAATGTTTCGTTTGAATTTAATGTAAAAAAACCGACATTATTTTCCGGTCCCTTTAATATACAGGGTGTCCCGTTAATGTGGGAAGAAATATATTTTTTTCGAAATTTGAAGACAATTTCCGGCTTAACCGTAAACTTTTGGATATAGATATGTTGTGTTAAATTATCATATTTTGTTTTCAACAACTTTTACAAACAATTTTAGATGGCGTTGAACAAATGAGTATATATTAGGTCGTTTATGAGTAGAATTTCAGGATTACGTTCCGTAGACTGCACTTCCCCTGTGTTTATGTTCTGGTCGACAATAGCGGAAATAAGGTGATATCCAGTAATATTGTAAGACGGTAGTTTTAATTTAGATTGCCAATGTTCAGTTAAGACATCAACTCCATTTAGGGAATTCATATATGCTTCTAATTTAGTGTAAGAGTTACTGAGGCGTCTAATGTTGAGGTGCAATAATTTATATTTATTTTGTTTTGTTTAACGAATTGGAACATTTGTTTTACCCAATGAGAAAATGTATTTACATATACTTTTGTTGGCCAGAATGATGGTTCTTTGATCTTTTCCAGGTCAGTCATTTCTACTGATATTTTATAAAATGAGTATTCATCAAGATACTTGGACAGAATTTTCTCGCATTCCACGTCTGTAAAATTATTATTTTAAATAGTTTAAAATATCATTATTACTAACATCCTTTGAAAATCTATAAGCATACACGTGGCCCATTTTTGCTACTCCTTTTATACTACTATTATTAACCGCTCCATACACAGTAGCTGTAGATTTTTATTCCTTTTTTCTGATTACTTTAATGAAACATCTTCATTTTGATTTGTTTCCTGCTTGTTTATATTATTTTTATTGTCGCTGATGGAGTTTTATCTGCTTTTTATTTTATCTCGTATAATATTCGTGGCTTGATTAAAACTATTTGTTGTTAATTCAGTTTCAAATTTATTTATACATTTGTTAACCTTCAGACTAAATAATTCTTCCTGTATTTTCATTAATTACTTTATATGGCCCGTCGAATTTGTTATGTATATCCATTAAATTACTGTAGTTGCTTCCGTTTTCTGATGTTTCGGTTTATTGAAAAAACTTTTTTTTCCAAATCTTTGATTCCGAAATTGCAGAAGATCTTCTCAGCATGTACGAAACAAGATATAGTTTCATTTTCTTATAGTATTTGTATTTTACAACTATTGCAGAAAGCGAACATTTTAATATCTTTCCTCGGTGCCATATTGACTCTGTTACACTACGATGAAACACATGTTTATATACAGTGAAATAAGGAAGAGAATACTAGGTCTACCTGAGATTTCTGGATTGCTCTTCGCTTTTTGAAGGACTCAAGTAAATCCATTTTGAAGCCTTTTGTCGACGAAATGGATTATCTTGAGTACATCTTCATCAACATTAGATTAAAAGAGAAATTAATAAACCCGACGGACGAATTATACCATTCGTCACTTAAACTGAATTCATTATTTAAAATAATTAATTTTCTATCTTTTTGGATCTCATCAGCACAGCGCAGTTGAATTAGATCTTACAAATGAATTAATCAAATTCAGACTAGAAAATAATATAAAGTTGGTATCATTCAACTACTATGTTTTAAAAAAATCCCCATAAACGAATGTGTTGAGTTAGTAAATGTTATTTTCGACACAAATTAGGTAAACATAAATAAATAAACAAATAAACAGATAGATAAATTAGATAGATCAGATATTTATAAGTTCACCTGCAAAAATTGTAAAGGAATTTAGGTAGGTCAATATTAGATTAAAAGAACATCTTATATCCTTCCGATTAAAACATACAAATTCTACATTCATAAATCAGTTAATTGAAAACCGACATTCATTTGATGAAGGTGTACCCGACCTAATCTATTTCGCCGAAAAAGGGTTCACACAGCATTTCCTCGAGTCCTTAGAACTTCTTAAAGCGAAGAGTAATTCGGAAATCCCAGTAATTAACGACCAGGTATACCTAGTATTATCCTCCTTATTTCACTATGTATATATGTAATATGTGTTTCATCGTTTAATTTACTTTAAGTTTGGAAATAATCAGTGATCAAAACTTAAAAAAGTGTGGAATAATAACAATATATTGAGATTCATTTATTCAATTCAACTTGAAGAGTAATATACAAATTAAAATAATTTCGAGGAATTCAATTTCTTTGGTAAGGTGAATTAGCTTCCCAGAAAGCCACGCCCCGTTCCGTTCTGGCATTATCGGCATTTCTTTAGTTAGGGCGTGTCTAGTGCTATACACCCACATAAGATATGCACGGCCGATTCCTTTGCCAATCCACATAATCATTTAAAGACTCTTTAGATCTACTGGGCGATAAATCAATAAAAATAATTGATTGTCTTTGACCTGGTGTGTTTATCTAGAGCCCTCTTTTGTACATTTTTTCCCACACTTAGACAACGAATTTTCTATGTACTTTTGATAGTCTACATGTAGGCTTCAGACCGATCATGGCAATCGCAGCTCCTTTTCTGGCAAGTACATCGATATGTTTATTCACTGTTATATTAGTGCTGACAAAATTCGAGTAAACTTGCTGCTTTTTGCCAATTAGTTCAAATATGGTATACAGTTTCAAGTAGATTTGGAATTGAAACAGTACGCTTTAAAGTTCTTAAGAGCAGTCTGGTATCAGACAACCTCTTTGTAGCTCTTCCTTGTACAACGCTAAGCACATCTTTTCAAGGCTACTGTTTTAGCCTGCAAGACTTATGAGTCTTCCATATAATGTCGTATTTTTTACGCAAATGAAAATAAAAATAAGCGATCGCTTTGTGTTTGTCATCTGTCATTTGTTATTTCTCATCTAACACCTGTCATTATATGCCATCTATTATTAATTTTCTGATATTATTTAAGACCAAAAAGTCTGTCTTTGTTGTTTGTTAACTCATTTGCCAGTTATATATCATCTGTTATCTGCATTCAACTGACATCTATCGTACTTTTTCCTTTCTTTTATTGATGATGAAAGAGTGTCTATCAATCTTCACTTTTCATCTGTCATCTGCTATCAAATGTGACTCCTATCTATTTGATACCTGTCATCCGTCATTAAATGTCATCTATCATAATGATTTGTTGTTCTTAAAGATGAAAGAGATCTATCATCGTCAATTATTTATCATAGGTTTTTCGGTGTGTTTGAAGTTATACTTGTCATTTAACATTTATAATTGTTTGAAGTTGGAAACGTTTGTTAAACTCAACTTCCAACAAAAATCAAGTTAATCAGTGCCGACATCATCTTCTTATAACATTTATAAGTTGTCATCTATCATCTTATTTCTTCCAGCTATTAGCTATCACATGATGTTCTTTTGTTATTTATCATCTGTCACTTGTCATCACATGCCATTTATAATTAATTTTCTAATATTATTGTATTTATTTCTGCTATCATCATCTGACGTTAATTAACAGTTATATATCTGTTTTCTAACATCAACTATCATCTGACGTGGTATATTTTATCTCCTGTCATCTGCCATTAAATGTTATCTGTCATATTTTTTTAATATCTATCTATTTGATATCTGCAATCATCATCTGTCATTTGTTATCATATGTTTTTCGGTGAGATTGAAGTTAAATTAGTCATTTATTATTTATAAGTTGTCATCTATCATCTTATCTCTTTCAGCTATTAGCTATTATATGATGTCCATTATCTATCATCATATTTTTAATGTCAAATGTCGTTTATTATTTGTCATCTGTCATTAGTTAATTGTCCTCTACCATCTGCTATATATCATTATATCTAATTTGTTATGATTTTTCTGATGCTATTAAAATTGAGACACTTTTTCATCTTTTCATTTATAATCTTCTGTTACCTTCAATCTATCACCTGCTATTAAATGTCATTTTTCAATTTTTTTACTGATATCTATCGTACTTTTTCTTTTCTTGATGACAGATGACAGATGTGAGATGACAAGCGACAGATAATAGATAACAGATAAGTAATAACAAGGAACAGAAACAAGAAACAACAGAATAGAGAATATATAGATGACAAATCGCAAGAGCCACAGGAGACAGAAGAAAGATAATAGATGATAGTTGACAAATAACAGACAGGAGTCTTTTTTTATCTAGTGTTAAACCTTGATTTTCATCTGATTTCGTGTCCTTTTTACTCTTGATATTCAACTTCCTATGTTTAGTAAAATGCACTACCACGGTTTTGTCAAGTTTGACATTGAAGTCTTACCTGAAACACCAGCTTACTATGGTATTAAGGGCGTCTTGGATTAGGGATGGTATAGTGTTATTACATTTACGTCTTCGGCATAACGTTGTGTATAGTAACCTTCGCCGACCAAGATCATAGGAGTGCCCTACTAGCACCCCTTTGCTGTGGTTAGCATTTCTGATTCGCTTCGATAATCCTAGGGTTTTTGGGTACGACATTGATCCATCTTATTATGGGTATCGCTATACTATCCTTGATGACCTCTTTTCCCAGGGTTTTAAAGGTTGTGTTATCAAAAACACATTCAATATCCACGAATATATCTAATGGAATCTCCTTGCGCTGTAGTGAGCTTCTACGCCAGTAGTTTTATTTGCGTTGGAAAAAATAAACTTCTTCAACAGAAAAGTATGATAATAATTTTTTGTACAGTGCTTAAATATTTAAAAAGGTGATTCGTAAATAGGGAAGTTAAAATATACTTAAGGCGTATCATCATGACTTTAATACTCTTTTCAAAAATATTAACGCTTAAATTTGACTCTAATTATGATAAGATATATAAAATAGGTTATATATGATATAAGATGAGGTAGCCTCTCGTAAACTGCGACCTAACAGATCTATTGTTCTATCCGTAACCAATCACTTCCCAAGCAGTCCCATATTTTCTATGAACCTGGTAACTTTCTTGGGAGTGATGCTGCTCACTTCTTCGTGAGATAATCGGTCTTTACCGAAGTGTAAAAACGCTTGTGAACAATCGCGACACAAGTGCATAGTACGTGCATAGTATCTGCAGTTTTCACATTCGTCTTTTCCCATTTTCCACAAATGGAACCAGATGGCACAATGTACTGTCATAAGTCTTGTGAAAGTTCTTAGTTCGTTTTTTGAGAGTTCAAATACCTTATGGCTCTGATCGAGTTTGTTGAGTCGTTTTGATTGACGTTTGCTTGGTATATTGTTTCAGTGCTTGCGTCTCCTGTCATTTTCCCATTTTTGCACCGCCTCTGTTTTATGCACCATGGGGAGTCCGCAAAATAGCTGTGGTCCTATAAGAATGTGATTTGCACCTCTTTTTGTAAATTGATGTGCCACTTGTTAATGATATTCAAAATATCATACATTTAATATAAAATTAAGTTTTGTCCAATTTGTATAAACAATGTTTTGATGAATTGGACAGTATTGTAACATGCCGTGAAAACATCAACAAAAAAAATTACAATCATTAAAAAATACTTCATTTTCATGCCGCTTTTACAGATTGAAGTATTGGCCGGTGAAAATAGGCTGCTTCCACTTGTATATATACTTACAAAAAGGAGACCGAGTGCTATAGGTCTGAAAAAAAATCCACTCGGGATTTTCTTGAGTCTTATTTGCTTTTACGCAATATTGAGTCCTTGTTCTCCCATAGCTCAACTTGTTGTTCATGCAATTTGTTCATCATTCTGCCTATCTACCACTTTGAGAACCGATATCTCTGTCCTCAATTCTCTGAGCTGATATTGTAAGTTGTTGGATTTTTGAAGATACTTTTCCCTCTCTTTTCAATTTCTAATGATAGTCGATCGGCGTCTGCATTATTTAGGAGATCATAAGCGGGTTTATCCAAATTTATGTTTCGTAGATTCCGATTTGTAGGCTGAATGTAGTTTGGTAAAAATGGGACGTAAATTCCCCGCCGGTTGAACTCCAACATCTTTTCTTTAAAATGTTGATTGATGAGTTACGTAAAGATGATGCAATATGAAATAACTTGTAATCACTTGTACAGCTATTAAATATGTTTACATCGTAGAGAAAATAAACTGTAGAGCAAGTGATTAAAAGTTATTTTATATCTTTTCTTTGACCTGTTTCTCAGATGCCGCCGCCCTGAGAAGTTCTTCTTTGCTAGCCTCTGCTATCCGCAGCTATGTAAAGGTTGATAACACCCTAAAGACTCGCGTAATTGCTCCGCCGGATGAACTACATGTTTTCTTTGAAATGTTGATTAATGAGTTACGTGAAGATGATGCAATATAAAATAACTTGTAATCACTTGTACAGCTATTAAAAATATTTACATCGTAGACGAAATGTACATTTAGCAAAATAATAATAAACTGTGGAGAAAGTGATAACAAGTTACTTTATATCTTTTCTTTGGCGTGTTTCTTAGATGACCTAGCCCTGAGAAGCTCTTCTTTGAATTTGCTAGCCTCTGCTGTTCACCGCTCACTAATCTAGCAGTTAACAGTTTTTTTTCTTCTTCTGACTTCATACCATTCAGTCGTGTTTTTGTGATTTCCTTCTGTTGCTTTTTAACTCCATAGCACAGTCGCTTCTTCAGCAACTCTACTCATTTCTGCGAATAAATCTGCACTCTCCTCTGATCTCCTTAGTGTTTTGTTAGGAGGTCTTATTTCATCTTAATAGACAACTTTTTGCTCCTTATATCGTTATCTATAATTTTCTTTGTGATTTTTAGGAGAAATGAGGTAGGATTTGGCCTCAAAAGATGGCCTTCGGCTCGCTTTTTGGATTATTACCACCCTAGCCTCTTTCCATACCATTGAAATATAATCTAGCCTAAAGATAGCTTTGTAAATTGCCTGCAGGTTATTATATCTAGAAGCTGCAGGGAAAATGCC
The DNA here is from genome assembly GCA_963969525.1 of Ontholestes murinus. Classification (NCBI taxonomy): domain Eukaryota; kingdom Metazoa; phylum Arthropoda; class Insecta; order Coleoptera; family Staphylinidae; genus Ontholestes; species Ontholestes murinus. The sequence goes on along the minus strand of OZ018390.1, from coordinate 22,134,814 downwards.
ATCTGGATCTAGGATTTTGGGTTTGAAGCTAACAATTGCCTTATCATTTGTTTTGGTAATAAGTTTACTAGCTTTGCTTTTGTTTCTTCTAATAGGTAAGAATATGCTTTCTTCTGTAGATTGAGCAGTTCATAGATGTTGAGCCTGGAAAGTTACTTTCCTGAAGCTCCTCTGTATAACACCCATCAGGTGTCTTTATTAGCCCGATACTGTAGGAGTGGTCTTTGCACAGGACTTTGTTGCTTGTTGGGATTGTATCACACAAAACGTTCTCCATGTTTTCTTTTAAATTTACGGTTTTTGTTGTCGACAAATATCAACCAAATACTTTAGGAGAAAAAAGGTATAAAATTTTATTAAAAATACGATTTTATAATTTATTGCAACTTTAAAGTTGCCTAATAAAACAGTAAAAACATATTTTAACGCTGTTATTATATTTATAAAAGCTGAGTACATTTACAGAAAAATTCAATTTAAAATTGCTACAGAACAAAGCTTGTTATATAATTTGAATAAAAAAGTTTTATCTATTAAATTATAGCAGCTAAAAATATTATTTTCTAAAATAGCTAAAAATCAAAATTAATAAGAATTTAATGATTTATGGATGATTTTTTAACAACTAAATATGATTGCTCTTGGGCATTATTAAGAGGAATGAAACTTTAATTTAAAAGGTTTATTTAAAAATTCTAAAGAAAAGGTCTATAAAGAACAAAGAAGTACAAGCCATTTTTTCTTACATTATTTTTCTTTAAAATGTATTCATTAAATTGTAAAAATTTGTGGTATGTGTATAGAAAAAAAAAATTAAAAAATTATTTCAATGCTTTCGGCAAAGTTTTCAATTGGAAAAACTCATGAAAATTTTTCACGATTACGATTAGAGAAAAATTAAAACATTACTAAAACATACTAGAAATAATCAGGCTTTTATACAAATATAATTAGTGTGACAACAAGTTTGTAGTGTATTTACGATGGGTGTCGTTATGGTGGATGCGCCGGGACAAGAGACAATTTAAAACAAACCGTCGAACAAGATTTTTATATATAATTTATTATACAAAAATTTGTCGTATTTCTAGAAAAACTATCTAAAAAAATATTTCGAGTGAACACTCGCTTTCGGTGGGAGAAATTTTACTTCGACAAAGTATAAAGCTTAAGATTAAAGTTTTCGGTTGAAAATACTTATGAAAAATTTTCATGATTACGATTAGAGGAAAATTGAACCTACTAAGAACAATTAGGCTTTTTATTAATTATTTGTACTGTATTTAACTCGACTGTCATTGTGGTGGATGCGCCGGGACAATTAATAATTATACATTTTTAAGTTTAAATTTTATTTTATTTTATATATTTATAGTGTATATTATTAATATATATAATTGTATTATAGATTATAGGAAATATTTACTTATAGTATTGTAAATTAATATATTCATATAAAGTTACAATGTTAGAGTCCTTTTCCAAAATGTTACGCATATATTCATATTTCGATTATATACAAGTAAAAAGTAAACTTAATCATATAAAAAATATACACCTATGTTTAGTTATTTCAATTATTATTATAGTTGATTAAAAAATTCTTAAATTTATTTATTGCAGCCTATTAATCAAGTTAATTAGTGTTTTTATACTTTTTTGTTTTTACTATTGTTTTGGTAAGATAACTGTAAACTTGCGAAGAGATTATCTTTATAATCCATTATTTTTCCTGCATCTAAATTAAGTTATGATATATTGCTTCGGTAAAAATATAAGTATATTTAAAAATGAAACAAGTAAACTTAATTTTATTTTACGATTGATATATTTAATCATTAAATTTCGGGTTGAGTAATGTGAAGTGTTATAATTATAATGAAACGAAATTAAAATTCCCTACTTCACTTATTATTAATAAGTGGTAATTCATAATGAACACTGAAAAAATTACTTACTATGTTTTTAACCACTATAATTTTATGGTTAAAAACATAATCAGTGTTCGTTGATATATTTATATTCACCTTCTATTATTACTGAAGTGTATAAATTTCGGTTATATAACAAGGAATAATCATTAATATAGAATGCCTTAAATTAACTTAAATTATTGATTTTTACATTATATTCCTCTTCATCAATTGAGGCTAAACTTAAACTGCAATTACTTTTCCCGATTACAAGTGATTAAATGCCATGTACCTATCAAAATCAAAGCCATTCCATAAAATTTCCGTTTAATTCTGGCAATAAATTTTGCTGTAGGTTCCCTTGTATTCAGAACGACGGATTTGATGGTGTGGATCCCCAAAACTTTAGGAACACATAAATCTTAGAGGATTTGATCGGCGGCTGATAGTAAGCGCCTTTTTAGTTGAAAAGTATATAACTGTGGATACATATAACATTATGTACTTAATTAACTGCATTATTATTATATAAATGGTTAAATAAGTTTGAAAAACTAAAATAATGAATAAATCTTTGATATTATTTAAAGTATTATTATTTTAATTGTTCCCCCGGGTGTCATGATATTTTTTTTGCAGGTCGCGTGTTTTCCACCGGATGGACATTTATCATGGTCCGCACGTGTTTCATGATGGTGATATTGAGCGTTTTTTTAACTGCATATTTATTTTGGGCCGCAGGAAATTGCATGGAAAATGCCCGATAAGATTGTCGCATTTATCAAATTTATTGTCACTGAGATTCCTGAGGATCGCCCGGCTACCGAATACCCATTGAAATTTGTATTCTAAAGCGAAAATGGGCGAAAATTGCGGCACGCAAAAGAAAGCCGTGCCAACCCTTTTAATAAATATGCATTGTGCTACGGTATGTGATTTATGGATGCTGGCGTGAGGGGATTTTCTAAATTGTCCTTTGTAATTAACGATGGCGACGATTGGCCGCACACTTAATGCTTGCAAAATGCTATTCAATTACCATTTACTGTAATACTAAGCAAGGTATATAAGAAAAATATCTCTTTTTTAGTAATATGATGAATGACAGAATTATTCAAGAATAGTATATTTGTATCCACATAACATAAATACTAATAAGTATTGCGAGAAAATAAAACTTTGGTTGACATCTAATGTTGAATATTACATACTCTATTGTAATGATATAAAACATTTTTTTTAATCTGCAGTTGGTTAAAAAGCAATCTACTATTTAATATTATAGTGTAAATGATATAGTAATTTTATTTTTAATATTCTAAATGCAATAAGAGTCCCCAGGTAAAGCGCACTTTATCAAGTCTTATGCGAAGCATAAGCATAACTTTCATCCCGGTCGAGTGTTTCGACGCCGTTCTCCCCCATCCATTTCTATATAATGGTATAATTTAAATCCACTCCCCAGCGAGGAGTCGTTTCTCGAAAATGTTTTTTTTTTTCTGCGCGAGTAATATTTTTCAAAGTTGATTTACATAACTTTGTACGAGGCAAAGGAATTCACGGAAGTTGCAGGGCAACGAGGTATGCATTTTAATTAATTGGTGCAGTTAAAGTTTTCATTATGCGGAAAGGAACTTGCTCAAAAACAATAATTAAATTGAATTTAAATAGTAATAACGAAATGTTAACTTGTAATTTGTTGTAAGAAATTGTGAAAATATACCAGCGTAATTATTTGGAAATTAATTACTTTTATCGCCAATCGGCACTAAATACATCTATTATTATCGCCATTTGCGGCACTAAACCGTCCCATTATTTTACTACTTTCAACAAGTAACATTATGGGACAATACTAACAAAATCTAAGGAGGTCGAATCCTGTCAGTTTAGTTGTCAAAAAAAAACATGAGTAGTGAAGAGTTTGAAATACCATGTACTCCACCAGAAATACGCGAAAGAGCGATAGAAACAACGCTCGAAATTCTTCCAAATAAGTCTAGACATATTTATAATCGTCAACACGATTTATTCACAAGTTGGTGTGACAGAAATAACATTAAAAAAATTAGCGAAAACGTTCTCTTGACATATTTTTCTGAAAAATCCAAGGAATATAAAGCAGCAACATTATGGTCATATTATTCTATGTTAAAAGCATCTCTTTCGGTAAAAAACGACGTTGATATAAGCCAATATAAGAAACTTACGGCGTTTTTAAAACAGACAAGAAGAAATAATACAGTTTCTATTGAATGCACCAAATGAAATATATTTAATGATGAAGGTAAGATAGTAATCAATTATCGAAGCATATTTGTTATTAATGTAGATATTATTTTAGATTTGTGTTATTTTTGGCGTTGCTGGAGCCTGCCGTAATAATGAATTAGTAAATCTTAAAGTTGATGATATAGAAGACAAGGATACTGTATTGATTGTGCATATAAGACACACGAAAACTAATAAACCAAGAGTATTTGTCGTAACATCAGAGTTCGAAGGACACGTTAAACCGATTGAGTTATATAAAAAATATGCCAAACTTCGTCCCGCACAGACCAAACATGATAGATTTTTTATTACATATAGAAAAAGTAAATGCACAGTGCAGCCTGTGGGTATCCACACTTTTGGAAACATACCATGTAAAATTGCGAACTATTTAAATTTGCCAAATCCGTCAGAATATACTGGTCATTGTTTTCGGAGGTCGTCTGCTACTTTTTTTGCTAATGCAGGGGGCAGCAAAGAAAATTTGAAACGTCATGGAGGGTGGAAGAGTGGATCCGTTGCTGAGTCCTATGTTGAGGAATCAATATTGAACAAAACGAAGATTGCAAAAACGATTTTGGGTGGTGATCAAATTGCGCACCGTTTTGATATCAATGACAACACTGCCACAACTTTACATCAAAATGAAAATATTCATTTTCTTATTAATAACACCGAATTGCATAAAGATGAAAATACCCTTTTAAATAATATTCCACAAAATTTTTCCGTTGATGGGTCAACATCAGGAATAAATTTAAATATTGCCACAGGATGCACCATCAATTTCAACATATACAACAAATAGAGTGGTTTAATATCTTGATTAATTCGTAGTGTTTGTTTAAATAATAATACATATTTTCTGTTTTTTTTTTAATTTAAATAAAAAATCCTATACTTTTTCATTTATTTTTAAGATTGGCGATAAAATTTTGTATGCACCACGTCAGTAAAATATCTTTATCGAACTCGTCTTTATTCACCTCGCTCGCTCCGCTCGCTCGTCTCATAACCTCAGACTCGTTCGATAAAGTCTTATTTTACTGACTTGGTACATAAATAATTATTATATCTTCAAAAGTTTTAAATTGAATTAATCAAATAATAGATAGATTTTAGTTTAAAATTAGTTTTCTATCTTATAAAGAAAAAACCAATATGAGTATACTATGCATAAATATAATAATAAGGTGGACGTAAATAAAAATATATATTTTCACTTAGTTAATATAAGGTGGATATACTTAAGGCATTAGCAACTAATAAAAAAATCCTATTGTCGCCATTAGTAAATATTATATATGTAATTAAAAACCCAAGTAATTTTTAGGTTAAATGCTTCTTTTGTAGACAATATTTTAAACATAGCGGTACTCTGACTATACTATAAAAATTCAGTATTTAAATCTATTATTATTTTCTCTTAACTCTCAGTAGAAATAATATTTGAATTTTTAAAAACAGACAAGTAAAATAATACTTGCATTTACAAACACATTACAAAATCTGTACTGATTTATAGAAATATGTCAGTTATCCATTTAACCAAATAACATATTTGTGGACATCATTTTAATGTTCATTTTAACAGAATTAAAAAAAATTAATGATATTGGGAGAAATAATACACTTGTTATGTTCCGAAATACCGAAACACGTATCATTTACCTGATAATAAACAAATGGAACATAACAAGTGTATTACTTCTCCCAATATGTTAATTTGGTTCCATCAAGAATATAGCAGAACAACTATTAAATTTATAAAAAATGAATAATAATAATAATAAAATTATTTAATGCAAGTACATAACATAATTTAAATCGAACACGTCATAATAATGATTTACAGAAACAAATCAAATCCTTAAATATAGCTAAATATAAAATTAAATTAAAACTGTAACAATGAATGACAAAAATACTTTTCTTTACTCTGCAATCTCATATCTAGCATTATTTTTTTAAAATTACAATATATGAAGTTTGCATTGATAATATTTTCACTAAAGTTAAATTAAATATAAACCTAAATATTCTAGATATTGGTGTTTCAGTTTATATGGACACATTTACAAAATTATAACAATAGAAACAAATATGTGAAAATACTGATTACATCTCCTCAATAATTTTCTCACTTATTTCTTGGTAAAACATTATAAAATAATTTATCTATTACTGATTACATCATTTTAAACGGTATTTCTCAAATATGAGATCCTCTTTGCATCTACTTGAGATAATAAAAAAAACTCTTGAAAGGGTAACTTTAGATATTAATAATCTGTCTGCCGAAACAAATGTTTAAACAGGCGATATTTATAAATTCCTTCTCCATTCAATATCGTTTGTTTCTTTTTACTCACTCCTCACACATTCCTTGCTATCTACAAGTATCCTTTCCACTCACACATACTACACATTTTCCACAACTACCTCACATTCAGCTTTTCGCCTCCCTCTATTTCCTCGCCCACAATTAACTTTTTTCTCTCTTATGAGCTGACTATTACTCAGTTATCTTGACGGCCTTCCAAGCTAATATTTTATTTTATCTATTGTATTATCTTTCGTAAATTTTCACTTTCTTCCCTTTCTCTTTCACCCAAGTTGCTACGTTTACTCTATTCTCTAACCATTCATTTACTACATTCTCCGATAACCCAACTTCTTCATACATTGTTTTTGCTCTATTCTCCACTTATATTCCTCCATACCACGTACGTTTTCTAAATCTCTTTCAATAGTCGCGTCTTCTTTATTCTCTACCATTCCATCAGCCACATCTTTCTTTCTCATACAGTCTAGCAAATTCTCCTTAGACACAGTTTCATATGGTCTTCTTGGGTCTGAGAATACTGCATGCATACATTGTTTCTCTATTTTTCTTGCCAGTCTAATGATTTGGCAACTTCTTTCCTCTTCTAAAACTTCCTAGGCTTCTGATAACAACCCACTATTTTGCTCTTCCTTTTTTAGCTACTTCTTCATGCCAATTTTGTACCCAATAGGAATATACAGGGTGTCCCGTTAATGTGGGGAAATGGCTGGACCATATATTCCTGGGGTCAAAATATGATGATTTAACACAACTTATCTATATCCAAAAATTTATGGTTATGCCGGAATTTGTCTTTAAAGTTTCAAAATTGTTTATTTCTTTTGTTTATAACAATTGAACGCTTTATTCGATTTGAATGAAATTTATTATTAATAACTACCATAATATAATACATCATTTAAATTATTAAGGTCATTAGTAATTGACCGGAAGTATAAAAAACAGTAGTACCACCACATAAAAACTAAAATATTTTTTTATTGGTGCATCCAATAAAAGCTAAAAAAATAATTTTTTAAAGACCAATTCATTTTAAAACTTTTTTGTATCTTAATAATATTTGATATCTTTTACGGTTTTGGCACAAAAAAATAAAATATGAATATAGTATGCAGATTTGCACTCATTAAGAAGTACTTATTCAATTGAATAAAAATTAAATAATATCGATTGATACAATAAATAAAAACAACATCTAACCCTTTTTAAACAATTTTCTTCGCAAAATCCTAATACAAGCAAGAAATCTGTTTGCTGCAAATGTGAATATTTATGAACTATAATAAAGTTAACAATAAATGATTTAAAGACACTCAGTAATTATTATTTTAAATAATTTACATTTTTTAAACAAAGACTGCCACGAAAAACATATATTTTCGATTTGATGGAAAACTAGATTTTGTTACTTGATAAAAATATATATTTTATTTTTTTGTGCGAAAACCGCACAAGATATCAAATTTTATTAAGAGACAAAAAAGTTTCAAAATTAAATTCTCTTTTAAGCAGTATTTTTTTTAGTTTTTATTTGGTGTACTAATAAAAAACTATTTTAGTTTTTAAGTGGTGGTACTACTGTTTTCTATATTTCCTGTTAATCACTAATATCCATAATAACTTAAATGATGTATTATACTAAGGTAGTTATTAATAATTAATTTCATTCAAATCGAATAAAGCGTTCAATTGTTGTAAACAAAAGAAATAAAAAATTTTGAATCTTTGAAGACAAATTCCGGCTTAACCGTAAAATTTTGGATATAGATAAGTTGTGTTAAATCATCATATTTTGACCCCAGGAATCTACGGTCCAGCCATTTCCCCGCATTAACGGGACACCCTGTATATATGAAATAATACTTATTGGGTACAAAATTAGCATTGGCACAGGGTAATTTTGTGACTCGGGGAATACAATTAACCACATATTCTAGAGCGAAAATGATATTGAATCAAAAAAAAGTTATTACAAAAGTCTTAAAATAAACAAGATACAGGCCATTAAAGTTAAGAAATTTTAACAATTTTTTCTAAATATTTACAATACCCTTCGTAGTAGAATGCTGAAATTTGGTACAGCCTAAACTAGGCAATTTATCACTTCGATCGGATTGTTATGCTGGGTGTTCCTAAAATTAGTTTGCTCAGAACTTTTTTGTTTGCTCATAAATCTACATGTATTCTTCTACAATTTAATAGACAAATTATTTTAGAAACTTTGATCTCTCTTTAAAAATATTGTGTTAGTCTCTGATTTCAGTCGTAACAAATAAAAAACGAAAAATCCTCTGAAAATCCTGAGTGGACCATGAAAATTGAAAAATTAATTGAACTGCCAAATTGCCTATATCGATAAAACAAAAGGTTTAATTTTTCGTTAGTTTTTAGATTTTTCCGAGAAAAAAAAATAATCAAAATTAAGATTTTACTTAGTGATAATGATAGTGACAGTGATAAAACTAGAAACACCCGTGTTAATGACAGTGACGTTAACAATAACAGTGATAAAGGTAAGTTTTTTAGACTGAGAAGATTTTCTTATAAAATTCTTTAGCTAGTTGATTTTTCTATTTGAACTTAATTACAAGACGATGAAAAAACTTTATTGATCAAATACATGTCTCTTTTTACAATGTTTTTTTTTATAATCGTTGATGATGTATTGAATTGAGGGTGGGATAGTGTCCTGCCACCCACCCTACATAAACATGGAATTTCAATCAAAAACACTGCATTTAATCTTTAAAAACATCAGCAGTAAAAGAGGTGAGTGTTTTGGAAACTAAAGTGTGTCAGGAATATAAATGCAAATATATTTTGGGTGAGTAAGTAACGTTGCTATCCATGTGCTACAGTTGTAGTGTTATTTTAAGTGGTTTATTTGGCCAGCATAATATTGAGAAGTATTATTGTATTCGTCTAATTACGGAGAATCTAATGTTATTCATCATTCTACCCACGGACATTTAATTCTCTTATAATTTGTATTTGTAAATTTAAACAACTTTTATGCGATTTAGTTTAGTTTTCGATTTATCGATTCCCTTTTTTGTTGGCCTTGTTCTCTCGGCAAAATTTACAGTTTTTCTTTTCCTTTCTTTCAAGCAGTATAATTTAATTCTTCATTTATTATTAGCGCATTATATTTTTATTTTATTGTAAAATTTTACCACTTTCCTTTGTATTATACTGTTTTCCTTCCGAGGCCTACCTGTGCTTGTGTTCTATTAGTCACCTTGATCCCCCCTAGATGCATTTTTTTTGGCCTTGTTAATTACTCCTCAATAATTTTTAATAATAATGTCGTCTCAACAATTGTTATGTGTTGGTAGCTGCGGGCTGTCCGTAAAGCAAGGTATTGAATGTAAAAAGTGCCGTAAAATAATGCATCCATCTTGTTTATAACTATAAACATTCTAGTGATACATCGTCAACTTCTTCAACCTCTCCGATTACTTTGGAATCCGTATTTATAATTGTCAGGGACTTGAAGAAAACTGTTTCTGAACTGCCTGAACAGACTCAAACCCAAGCAAATATAATAAATAATATCGAGACTGAAATGATTCTTTAAAAAATACAATTGACTCGCTAAATGAGAGGATTTGTAAACTAGAAACTCATAACCATACTCCTAACTCTAGTACTGACACTCTTAATGAAGTTATGAGAGAAATCGAGGAACGCAGTTCAGTTGAAAATAATTTAATAGTATTTAACATGCCTGAATGTACTAGCGCTAACTGATATAAGTCGGATTTAAAAATCTATATGTAATAAGTTTTCTCAATTTTCTCCCAGTAACAGACCGCGACCAATTAAGGTGATATTTTACAATGCAGATGACTGTAAGTTAATATTGCGCAATGGGAATGAATTTTTAAAACTCCCCAGCAACGCCGCACATTATGTGCGAGATTAATTAAAACTTTGAATCCAATATTACAAATAAATATATCAGAAAACTTCCAACTATCATATCTAGATCGAAAAACTATTTTTTTTCCCAAAAAACTCTTAGAAATTTAAATGTATACTACCAAAACCTTAGTGGTTTAAAAACTAAAAACATTATTATATAATAACATGAGTATTTGATCATATGATATTGTTGCATTTACTTAAACTTGGTTAGATTCCACTATTAAAGATTGCGAATTATTTCCACCTTGCACTTCATGTGACGATTATGCTACTGTTCTGGATTGTACTTGTTTAAATGTTGATGCCAACAATTTAGTTCAAATAGGTGATTTCAATATACCTGAATACAAAATTAGCTCAGCGAATCCTACCATTTCGACACCAACATTAACATCATTCACAAATTTCTTAGACTCATATGACTTGTCACAATACATTCATAACTAACATTCACTAACAGCATTAACAGAGTTCTTGATTTTGTTTTGCTACCAAAAAAATTGAGGTTGCAGTAACAAGAAATATGAACCTACTTATAAATGCTGATCCGTATCATCCACCAATTGAAATTGTCATTAACTCTATAACTGACAAAATGGCCAGTTTTTTAACTTCGGAAAACTGTTTTAAATATTTTCGAAAGGCTGATCTTCGTCTACTCTACCAGAACCTCTGCGAAATTAATTGGGATAATTTGTATAATTCCAATATAAGTGAAGAAGCATGATGAATGATAACTTCTATAAAGCAATGGATAGAAGAGTTACTAAATCAATACCGAAAAGACAAAATAGGCGATATGACTTAAAAATAAATGTCTAAAAGTCTACCGTCGTTTCAGATGTGAACATTCGAAGACAAGGCTCCGAGATGCTGAGTCTAATTTAAAAAGGCATATTAAATTGGCTTACAATAAGTATATTAAATCTTCCGAACAAAACATTGCTTCTGACCCTACTAAATTTTGGAGTTTCCTTATGAGAAGAAAATCCCGTGTGTCTTGATCAAGGTCCTCAGATTGCTCAAGTTTTTGCCGATTATTTTAATACTAATTACAGCAAGGTATCCAATAAATTGGAGGATGTACATTTGGATTGTATGGGGAACTTATTAATAAGCGAAGACATGGTACTCAAAGAATTACAAAGATCTAAGGCCAAATTCATTATGGGAGCGGATAATATACCTGAGTTTTTTTGTAAAGGATATCGCTGTCATTCTTGTTAAACCACTCACTCATATTTTTAATAATATATTGCGAATTGGTGTTTTTTCTTCGTGTTGGAAGATGGTAAAAGTCATTCCGGTTTTTAAGAAAAATGATAAATCTAACATTATCAACTACCGACCAATTTGTTTACTATGTAATTTTTCTAAGGTTTTCGATCGTATTTTAGCTACTTATAGCTATGCTTCAGTAAAACATAAAATATGAGCCAATCAACATGGGTTTGTACGTAAACGATCTACATTAACTAAACTAATGTGCATTACACAATTTATATCTTCTAACATGAATAAATGCTACTAAACTGACGTAATTTATGTTGATCTTTCTAAGGCTTTTGACCGAATGCCACATGATATGTTGATTAGAAAGCTTCAGTCATTTGAGCATCAAAGAGCTATGTTTCTAGTAGTGGGGTACCACAAGAGTCAAATCTGGGTCCTCTGTTGTTCATACTATTTACTAATATCATGCTAATTTACCCATTATAAAAATGATTCGCGCTTACCACCGAATTCAATATAGTGCTGATATTTATTCCGCACTTAGTGTGTTCAAGTCAAAAGTCTTAGAATGTATATTTTCTCTTGGATAGTAATTAATTAATTTAGTTATTATTATATAGTTTTGCATTTCTTGTGAACATTTCTTTTGTAAGACTTATGTAATGTCTGTTGAGAATGAATGCTTATTATTATTGTTATTATTATTATATTGTAGTGTGGATGGGTGGCCTCTAACCCACCCTCCAATCAGTAAAACATTCGCGTATAATTTATAGAATTTGTATTATTTAACAATAAGGCGTTCGCATTATTAAATAGAAGAATATTTTTTATAATAAATTTGAGGTTAGGATAGTGGCCAACCACCCACACTACATAAACATGAAATTTTAATAAAATACACAGCTGTTTTATCTTTGAAAACATCAGCAAAAAAACAAGCTTGTTTTTTGGAAACTGAAAATGTGGCAGGAATGTAAATGCAAATATATATATATATGTCTAACTCACCCTCCAATTAGTATAACTTAAGCCTAGCATTTATAAATTTTCTAACGGGTGTCCAACAATTATTGCAGTCCCGGGTGGCGTTGGAATAAAAAACGTAGGTCGATTCTTACATGTTGCAAATAAATGAACTGACATTTTTAATGCACATTTAGGTTATGTTTGACATGTTAATTATAAAACATAACCTAAATGTGCATTAAAAATGTCAGTTCATTTATTTGGCACATGAAAGAATAGACCCACGTTTTTGATTCCAACGCCACCCGGGACTGCAATAATTGTTGGACACCCGTTATTTAAAAATCTTAAGGCTGATAAATTATTTAATTAATTAATTTAATTTAAATGTGTAACACAAATTGTAGGGTAAGATAGTAGCCACCCACTTACCCTAAAAAATATATAGAAATTTAATCTAAACACTGATTTTTAATTTTTAAAATCATATGCAATAAAACTGGTGTGATTTTTTGGAAACTAAAGGTGTGGCAGGAATTTAAATGGGTGGGTGGGTGTTCATTAACAGACCTTGCAATTAGTAAAACATGCCCGTAGAATTTATAGAACTTTTATTAATTAACAATAAGACATTCACATTATTAAATACAAGAACATTTTTTTGTAAAAATTTTCTTTAGATAAAATCATTGTAAGAGTTTTTGGAATTGGAGGTTGATCCTATTATCATTGTTTTTGTTTTCTGTAGGTTAATGTTCATGTGTTCGTTTTTTGTGCACAGATTATATTGTAAATCCTTTTCTGTTTCTATGAAGCATATTTGTATTTTCCTTTTGGTTTTTATTGCCTTTATGCATATTTTTGTGCTTCCTTCGTACAAAATTTTACGTATGTTTTTTGTAATTCGTTTTTGTATGTATTTATTTTTTTAAGAAAGAATATCAAAGTCTAAATAAATAAATTGTAAATATATGATCTTGTGTACCTCTGTTTTTTCCTAAAATTACCTATTCCATATTTTCGCCATTATTTTTTTAGTCTTAGTAGTAAAATCCATGCATATAGTTTTCCTACTGTGCTTCTAATGGTTATACCTCTATAATTTTTGCAATCTTTGCTATCTCCTGCTTTATATATTGATATAATCATTCATATTAGCCAGCCTCAAGGTGTCTTTTTTCCTTTGTACTTCATTACGTCTAGTAATTCCTGAATTCCTTTTTCATCCAAATATTTAATCATATCTCCCGCTATCCCGTCATGTCCACATGTTTTTGCATTCCTTATGTGTTTAATAGCTCTTTTGTTATATAGTTTATGTTTATTTCACTTGATGTTTCCTTCTGTTCTTTCTCGTTCTTCAATCCTTGCAGCATCTCTTCGAAATGCTCTCTCCATCAATTTCTTATATCTTCTCCTTTGGTCAGTATGTTTCCTTTTTTTAATCTTTTATATTATTCTTTGGTTTGGTTTTAGATTTTCTCATTCGTTTTAGTGCTCCATAGAATAATTTTTGATTGTCTTTTTACATCTCGCTAGGTCGTGTCCCAGTTCTTCCCACATTTTGGTTTTAGTTTCCATTTCTATTTCAGCATGTATAAATTGTTTCTCTTTGTTCATTACATATGCTTTATATATTGCTTGTACTTTCTTCTTCTTTCCTCTTGTTTTTCTTCAATAAAAGTATCCACATCTTTCTGTATTTGACTCTCATTTACAGATATTTCAGTTATTACAATGTTGTTTCTTCTCGTTAGTTTTTCTTTCTTCTCGGTTCTTTCTTCTAATTGTATTAATCTGTAAACTATCTCCCATTTTTCCTGCTCCCATAAAATGTCTTTTTTCTCATTTCTTGTTTTAATTCTCGTATCTCGTATTTTATATCATTTGTATTCTTTGTCATTTTTATCATTAATTATTTTATATTAGTTTTTATCTACAACTTCTTTATCAGTGCATATATGTTTTCGCTTAAGCGTTTCTTAAATTCATCTTTGTTCTGGCAACAGTAATATTTTATTACTTTTGTTGAAAACTGTAATCCAGTCGCCTCCAAATCCGTTTGCCCGTTTTTTGTTTTTGTCCTCTTTCTTTCTATGTTCATCTATTCTGTTTTAGACTTTTTCTTTGCGCTTGTTATTGCAAGGACAATGTCCTTTACGGTTATACAATCCTCGAAAACCTCTTACCATATACCAGTTATATATTTCAACTTTATCACAGCTATATACAATCATTATTATTTTTAAATTAAGGTTTATTCACGTTTAAATACATTTGATCACTTTGTATTTGTTTCAGATTTTTTTATTTTTATTTTCTTCGTTTTTATTTTGTTTTTTTTTTGTATTTGTAAAAATTGTCTAACTATTGTTCATCAGCCTGTATGGTAAAACAATTGTTCCAGTGTTTTCAATAATAAATCTGTATAACCCAAAAACACACGTGGTTTTATTTACAAAGCTTATGATGGAGTTTTACCTGGTATTAGCCCGATTAATTACAAAAATTTTAATAATATCTTGTTTTAACAAGTGATCAATGAGAAACAGAACATGATATAGTTATATTATACTATATATTCATTTATTTTCAGGTATAAATTTAATCATGTTCTAGTACTTTTCGTTGTACGTTTGAGTAATAAAATTTATATGTTTTCCCCAGTTATGTGATGCTTTGCCGGTTTATATTTCGGGAGAAATGTTATGTAAATTCAGGAGCTAATTAAAAAGTGAAATATGTACTCGTAAAACAAACGTGTTTGTTGAATATTTAAAGCACCTTGTAGACCCGTGTGAATATTTATCATATTTATTGTGATATTATATTTCGGTTTACTCGTTGTTTAAATTAATGGCAATTTTACGTTCCATAGTGTACTTAATTAGTTAGTAATTAACGCTGTTGGTATTAATTTAAAGCAGAAATATTATATTCAGTTTTAAATTTAAATTTAATCAACTGCAATCAAGTTGGACGTTTACTCTTGTTTATTTGTTTTGTCACAGTGTAAAATTCATTGTAATTATTTTCAACAAACAAATCGATTCAACGTGATTGTAATTTATATATTATATAAATAACAGCTTCATTAGTATATTGAATAACGGAAAATTTCCATTTATAATCATGTATTATTATATTACGACGTTAATTATTTGAGATTTTGTTTATTAATTAAAAAGCTTTTTACTTTTTAAACGCCTTCCATATGTTTGTTTAAATTTATCATTAATAATACGGGTTTAGTTGGAGTGTAATTTTAAATCAGTCCTATTATTTTCGAAAATTAAATTGTATAAATACGTTTAGTATTAATAAAATAATTCAGAATTAATTAAATATATTTAATTCTAACAATTAGGAAAATGATCAAACTGTTAACGGTGGAGGCTTCTACTTCGTTATACATAATTCTTCACAAATAAAAAACTTTTTAACTTTGTTTGTATAACACGGACTTTATTTAGTGACTATAGTTTCGACAATTTTAGCTTGTCATTATCAAACTAGAAGTTTCTAGTTTGATAATGACAAGCTAAAATTGTCGAAACTATAGTCACTAAATAAAGTCCGTGTTATACAAACAAAGTTAAAAAGTTTTTTATTTGTGAATTAGGAAAATACCAAAGCAAATGTTTTCGTATTGTTTTAATTATTAGTTTATTTTCTACAAAGTAAAGAACGTAATATATCTTTACTATCTATTTCTAGTTAGCAAACAAAATGACCTATTTTAACGCATATTAGAATAATAAATAGAGTATTATTCTCCTAATATTCTCAAAAAATATTTCATTGTTTATTCCTGAATTGACTATTAATTAATCGAATATGAACATCTTATATGTAGATTAAACAAATTCTAAAATAGGAATTGAATAAATTTAAATGTGTTATCCTTAATATAACCAATGTTTAAATAGTCATAATAAAAAATATAGATTCTGAACACATTAACTTTTAAAAAGAATTGAGGAATGGTCGCGCTTGTAAACAAATCATTAAGTTTTTTATCAGCTTTATTCACCTAATTGAATTATTGTAACATTTTCCCTAAATAACCAAAATTACATTTTTGATAAGAAACAATGCACTGTATCTTTGAATTTGAATAACTTTAATATACTTTCATAGTCTGCTAAAATAAACTATTTATAATGTTCTACCGCTGTTCAAAATTGAAGCAACTTAAAAAACAATTACAAAAATTTATTAAACTGGTTTTCCGAAAATTTGTTTACTTAAAAATCCTGATAATTCGGTCTTAAAAACGTGCTAGGTACGACATACGACAAACATGCTTCATTCTCACGTCCTAGAAAAGAATCAATCAAATGCTATTAGGAAAAGTCCTATTGTTCTCCTTAAGTTACATTAGATTGGTGAGCTAAAGATTCTCCGAAAAATAAAATTCTTCATCGTGTTTTTTCAAGGAAAGCATTGCAAAACCGATATTTCTGGCATATGGATTAGACTAAGTCGTTAATTCTATCTATAATTTAGCATGGCCTGTTTTTCAACGTTCATATTTATAAATAAAAGACTTGATAAGGTTGTTGAATAACCATTAACCCATATTGTTCGATTTTAAGTCATAATGTTTGTTCACTTCTTCTCCAGGAGCTCAGCCGAACTTTAAATCATAAAGGAAACGTATTTCTCGTCCCATAACAATACTCGAGTCTGTCTGGCTCTTTCATTAGTTGGTATGAAAAAATACATGATAATGTTGGTCCCAGACTCTTTAATATCTGGAAACTAACTTCAAAAAATAACGATTTATGATGATATTACTTCATTTCTCGATTCATCTGATTGTAAATTTATTTATTTATTTATTTATTCAGTACTTTGGTCTTCTTTTATTAAAAGAATACACATAAAAACAAATTTATTACAAAAATCATACTTAAAATTTTGGACGAAAGAAGCACGAGTGGAGTTCACAATGACAAATTATGTTCTTCCACTGTAACCCTTTTTGTTCCATGATGTTTGGAAGGCAGCAATCCTTGTGCACATCTTTTATATGTAAAATTGTTATCAATTTATTGCTTATTTTAAAAAGATTCTACATTACACTTTGCAAAAAATAGATTCAAACTCTATCCTTCATCCGAATGTAGTTACAAGGAAACATTGAAATAACATATTCCACCTTCAATAAATACTTCCGCGATTTCTGATAGTATAAGGTGTATGATTCGACATGTTACTTTTTTTCTTTTTATAGCCTTACGTCCCTCATAGCGATTTTGCCTCCAAAACTATCCTCTTCCATCCCTTTCTATTCTCCGCAACTCTCTACCACTAATTGATCTTTAACCTTTTCAGGTCCCTCTCTACGTTATTTTTCCATGATAAACTGGATCGGCCTTCCATCACTTGCTTGGTTACTCGGCACTTCTTCATACGATGTACGTGCCCCAGACACCTTATTCGCATTGCCTTTCATATCTTACTATAGAGTCTTCGATTACAAGCTGTTCAAGTTCTTGGTGCATTCTTATTCTGTACCCATAATCTGTACATGATTTGTAAGACCTTCATGTCTCTTTTCAACAAGCTGTGTTTCAGATGTTGAAGTTCAAATATTGTTTTGTTGCCTGGCGGATTATGTTTCCGAAATATTTGTTTCCTCTTATGGCACACTGTAAATTTTCGCATTTTGATGTTACCATTGGTTTTATTTTGTCTTCATTTACTCGTAGTCTCGTTTTTCCGCTTCTTGCTCTAGGTTTTGGTAGTTTTCTTGTACCACTTGGTTGTTTCGTCCTATTACGCATATATCATCCGCGTATGGCATCAGCTGGGTCGACTTGTAAAGAAGGTTGCCACTAGTTTCTAATCTACTTTTTCTTATCGGATCGGGTAGAGTCTATCCCCTTGTCTTATTCCTGTTGTTAGCCGGAAGTTTCTTGAGATTATGCCTTCTATTCTTACATGACTGCTTGCATTTAATACTGCATTCGTATTAGTCTTAATAGCTCCGGTAAGATTCCAAAAATTTGTAGGGTGTACCATAGATGTTTCCTATCGATAGAGTCATGCGCTTGTTTAAAATCTACATAGAGTTGGTACACCGCTGAAATCTTTCTCGAATCGACAAGGAAAATACGGTATTTTGTTTTTATTTTCGATGTAGCTCCCTTGAAAATCAATAAACATTTTTGAACGGTGTTCCAGTCTCTTCAAACAGTCGGAAAAGTAGGATGTTTAGAGGTCTTTGCTTTTTTTGGAGCTGCTTAGCCCGGAAAAGTCCACTGCTTTGACTGTTCCTTAGTCTCTGTTGTATAGTGGTGGATCCAAGTCTCAACTACGGTTACGAAACGCATGAAGAAATCCCTTGGATTGCGTTGAATCCTGGCCAGATACTTTTCCGAAACGGTCACCCGTTTTTGTTTTTGCTTTTTCATTCCCAAAATGTCTGCTATCTCTTTCAGCTTCAATCGGCGAACGGCTAATACGACATCATAAATCTTGTCGACCATTTCATCGTTGGTAGCGGTTTTTAGGCGTCCAATGCATGGTTTGTCACTTGTGCTTGTGCGACCACGATTCAACTCGCTCACCCAGAAGCTGATGGTCGAAAATGATAAAGTAGATCCGTGATGAACCTCTAGCAAAATATTTCGAATTTCTGTGGCCTTTTTCCCAGCCATCCAGAAGTTGTGTTTTACCACTGCACAAAATTTGATTGTATCCATTCTTGTAAAACCGCCTGACTTGTACAAAACACACTCTTAAACAACAACTATTGACAGTAGACATCTGAAATTTTGACTATAAAAAGGGTTTCCCTTGCCGATCAATGAATCCACTTCAATCATCATGCGCCGTCTCCTGCAGATTCCAGAAATATTTTTCAGGGTGTCCACGCTGGCCTATCTGATCACGTTGGTTTAGATGTACATCTACAATTATCTACCGCAAAAAAAGACGCAGTAATTAATATTGCACGGCCTATTACACCAAATGGCAACCTAATCCTATACTATCTCTTGTCCAATACTGATTGGTCTTTCATAAAAAATAATTCTATAACCTTAGATGATAAATTTATTATATTCCTTGATATATTACACACCGCAATTACTCATGCTTTCCCATTAAAAACCTATCGTTCAACTACTCATAATTATATTAAATTTAGTGAACACCTACGCTCAATTAAGACCTCTCTCGAGTTAGCAGATGAAGCATATCAACACAATAAAAGCATTCAAAATAAATCCCTGCGAGACGAGATTAAAGAACGATATAAAAAAACAATTGAAAATGAAATACGTGAACATAATTGCAATAAAATTAAATCATCTAATAACAACCCAAAGATGATTTGGAATATAATAAATTCACATCGTACTAATAAGTCGGAAATTCGCTCAGATATTGCACCAGAAGTTAACGATTTCATAAACCATTTCTCGTCTATAGCTTCAAATAAATCAAATGTTCAATCTAGCGAAACCACTGTTAGTGACCTATTACTAATGGGAGGGTGTAGTACTGCAACTAGTTCATATTTTAAATTTAAAAAGATATCTACGGCAAATGTCAGAGATTCTATTATGAAATTAAAAAACAGCCAATGTAGGGATATATATGAATGTACAGCTGAAATCATTAAAACAATTAAAGAACCAATATTAGAAGCTCTAACAAATTTATTCAACCTAGCAATAGAGAAAGGGGCATTTCCACTAGGTCTTAAGAAAGCAATTGTTATACCAGTTCATAAAAAAGGTCCACGTACTGATGCAAATAATTTTAGACCAATCTCAATCTTACCTGTCATTTCTAAAACATTTGAAGATTTATTAAACAAGCAATTATTGAATTATATCCAAAGCTACAATATCTTATCAAAGAGTCAACATGGTTTTAGAAACAAGAAGTCTACAACAACTGCTTGTTTATATTTTATTGAACAATGTTTAAATGCTTTTAATGAAAATGAATTCATGCAAGCAACTTTCCTCGACTTACAAAAAGCTTTTGACAGCATGAGTCATGAGATTTTACTTCAAAAGCTGTATTTCCACAACTTTCATCACACAAGTTGCAAATTAATCATAACCTATTTGTCGAACAGATCACAAAAAATCAAATTAAATAACAAATTATCAGGTGAATATATTCTAAACAGAGGGGTGCCGCAAGGTTCTAAACTAGGACCGACACTATTTTTACTTTATATAAATGATATTTGTCATTTCTTAGGAGAAGAAAACATCTTACTATTTGCAGACGATACCACTTTGTTAAATCGAGGAAAATTGCTTTGTGATGTAAAAAATACCAACTATAATATTAACACAGAGGCAAAATGTTGGTTCACTACTAACGAACTATTACTAAATAATAATAAAACCGTTAATATGCTATTTAATCTAAAGAATATAAATGATGATTTCTCTTGTGATGTCAAATTTTTAGGATTTTATCTCGATAATAAGTTAACGTGGAAAAAACACACACATGAACTGGGGAAAAAAATTAATAAGTACATCTTTTTACTCAGACAACTATCCAAAGTGGTCTTATTTGATGCTCTAAAAGCTACATACTTTTCACTTATAGAATCTCATATTCGTTATGGAATTATTTTATGGGGTCATTCTTCTGGAGCAATACAAGTATTCGCTGCACAGAGAAGGGCTATTAGAATTATTTATAATCTGAATTATACTGATGATTGTAGGCCATATTTTATTAAAATGAATGTTTTGACGCTACCATGTATATTCATATTGGAATCCCTGATCTACATACATGAAAATCAGGATTTATATGAAACAAATTCTGATGTAAATAAATTTAAGACACGTAATGCCAATAAAATCCGGCCTTTATATAATAGACTTAAATCCACTCAAAATAGTACTCGTTTTCACGCCATTAAATTGTATAACGCTCTTCCTGTAAGTTATAAAAACCACTCTATAACAAATTTTAAATTAAATCTTAAATACTTGTTGATATCCCAAGCATTCTATTCCATAAATGAATATTTGGATTACTTTCGTTAATTGTATCTGTTTTTTTTTTGTTGACGTATGTACCTGTGGTCGTAAATAAAATTATTATTATTATTATTATTCCCAGCATTTTTTTAGTATTTATCGGATCCCAAATATTTACTATATTGTTAACCTATTTTGTCGAAACCCACTTTGATACTCTCCCAGTATTTCTTCCGCTTATGGTATCAGTCTGTTTAGGAAGAAAATTGAACATGATCTTGCATGCTGCTTGTATTTGGCACTTGGTATGGTCCCCTTGTGTCATCAATGCTCTTCCCACTCTTCATTATATTTTCCTTACTTTCCCCCATATGGACTGGTATTGGTTCATCCCCTCCGATTAAGTCCTGGCCACTTAGAAGGCTTCAATTAGTTCATACACAACTGACACTCCACCTATCGTAATGACATTGATTTTGATTCTTAGTTTGTTCACTTTTCTGAAGTGTATTAATTATCTTCACTTATCTCATCAGTTTGCTTCTCTCAAGTATGTTCTCTACATATTCGTTCGGCATTTTCTTACATTTTGGAAGCCCTCCCTCCTTGTCATGGTCCTTTGTTATAGATTTATTTCTCGCGTCCCCTTTCGTTTCTCACAAGCTGTGAAATCGATTTTTCTGGGAAATTTATTATGCTTTCTTGTATTTCCTCCCACTTTGTGTCGATGTCTATTGTGTCTGTTCTTCTATCCACTAAAATTGTATCGAATACGTCGTATTACCTTTAGATAAGGTTCCTCTCTCAGCTGTTCGACGTTAAACTTCCTAAATGATTTCTTTGATAGTTGTTGACGTTCTTCACCTTAATTTTGTTTTTACCAGATAATGATCGGACCATATATATGAGACTCTATAGCTTCGATGAGGCGTGCCGCGTCGATATTAGTATTTGATTTTTTACTCTTAATCTTTGTTTAAAAAAATTTTGTGAAAATAAATGCTACTTTTATTGATACAGAGACAGAAACAAATTACAAATAGTAAACTAAATTGAAAAAAGTCTTAAACAATCTTTAATTTCTTATCTTTCCAGAAGATATTTCTCTCTTAGATGAAAAACTTCGTTTAGTGGATTTTCTTCTGCATTACGGGGCCGTATTGTCCCTTTTTATTGACCAGCATTAATCAGACATCATTGAAACATTCCACCGACCTTGATACCTGCGTTCCATTTATATCATGTCTTAGTTGAACCTCTTACCTTGCTCCCTACTTACATCACCAAGATTTTTGGGTGCGACTTTAATGTTCATATAACCTACATTCTAATTCCATAAATGTCTGTGGCTTGTTTTACACAATTTGCTTGTAGTTAAGATCCTTGTTGTTTTCCAAAAAAATCTTCAATATCATTAACAAATGAAATCCATGCAGCTTTCTCAGTTTCGGTCAGGGTATTAACAAATTCTTGATCTTTTGTTAATCTCCTTATTTGAAGACCGACAAAAATTCCTTCCTTTAATTTTGCATCTGAAATGGCGGAAAATTTCCCACGAAGGTTTTGAAACAGTCTTCATCTTTATTTAACGCTTTAATGTATTTTTTTATTAATCTTAGTTTAATATGCAGTGGAGGTAACAAATTTATTTATGGATCAACAAGACATTGATGCAGAACATTTTTTGACCCTGGAGTGAAATTATCTTTTCTTATCCAGTCCTTTTCCTCCACTGTTGATGTCTACTTCGTCATGGGTACTTCGTATACCCTGACTGCTTTCCTAGTAGAAGTCCCACAATTTTCAAATCTCCATAAATTTTCCAACTTTGATCATTTTATTTGATTTTTTCTACTTTTCGAAGCGTTCTATCATTTGCACAGATGAAAAAATGAAAAACATTCACATTGTGCAAGAGAACAGCTTTGACGCTTCTTTTGGAAGAATTAATAAAAAGCCTTCAATAATCGAGATTGCATGTGCCCTCAAATGTGTTTGTCAGACTGGAAATATCAGTGCAATAAACTAGATAACGACTTTTTCAATCTGAATACTCAGACTTACGTTTTCTAAAATATGAGATTTTAAAGTCTTCTGGCAGTAAATTTTTACTTTGAAGTCTGTATGCGAAAATTACGGAAAGACTCTTTGGAACAGTTAAGTCTCTAACTAAGTCGTTAAGTTCGGTCTTGAGATTGCTTAGAAACGCTCGATATTTCACAGGCATCGCTAAAGTTGTTTTCATCAACTGCTTGTATCATCTTCTAAATTGGCTGGTTTTTCAGGTATTGGCACGTCTGGACCATGTGCCATTAGCCTAAATAAATAATAAGGTTAAAGAAAATGACACAAAATTAATTGAACAGAATTAGTTGAAAAAGATAAAGCTGTCAATGGTAAACTTGAGGAATTTTATGAAAAGTTTATCAAAGAAATATATAGTATTCAGGATGACCACAATGAAGATAAGAATCAATTGCAAATCAGTAATAGAAACTGCCATAAAAACTAATACACAACATAAATTTGATGTTAAACTAAACACTAAGATTTATAATTATTATAATTGTTGTAATGTTTTTAGTAATTTAAGAAGATATGAATATTTGAAGGAAAATATAACCCTTTAATGATTTAATGTGAGCATCTAATTGAAAGCGATTACATATTTTATTCAGCTGCCTGACGAGATTATATTAAGGAATAAAGGAGGGCCATCGAAACAGATTAAACTTTCTTTGAGGGTTATCTTAATTTATATAAGCAATGAATATCACTTTCAAACGGGTCCGTACGAAAACGAAATTTTCACAGACGCCTGCTTTAAATATAAGGGTTCTGTACAGATTAAAGAGATTGTTTTGGGGAGCCCATAATCAATGTTATCACATACATAGTTGACACGATTAATGTAAGAAAAGATTAAAGTTTTTTGCAAAATAAATAAGCACTAAATGTTGTGAAATATGTGTGAATTGTACGATGTGAAAATCTTATTGAATATTGTGAAAATTATTAAATAGGAACTGAGGGTAAACATTTCCAAACATAGGATTAAAATTCATGAATGTATACCTGAACTTGGAGAGCAGTATATAATAATATATTAATTGATAAGCCGGTTATACGTTGAAAATCCAGATTCACTTGTTTAATTGTTAAAGTAGAAATGACATTTAAATTTTCAAATCGCTTTTTATTGCTTTAAAGTGTAATGAAGCAATTGTTGCCCAATTAAAACAATACCTATATATTTTATATACTAAAATAATTAAAAATAAATATTTAAACATTATACTAATTTTGCTAATAGAGTAAAACGTATACAGAAATCTAAGATAGATAATAGTATTAGTGATGCAATTGAAACGTATCTAATAATCTGGATATGAAAAAGGAACTTAATTATATGTGTAGGTTATTGTACAAAGTATTTTATATAAATGCTAAATACTAGCTAATATAACATTTATAACGGTTGCTTAGAGCTCCTATCCAAATTTCAAGCAGCCTATAGATTTATCGATCCCATTTTAGAATGTTACGGCAACTCCACAAGCTGAGGAGCACCAAGTTATGTAATTGCAATTTGTTGCTTAACAGGTGAATGGAGAGAGGTGAAAGTGACAGAGATACTTCAGGCTCTAAAGGGTAGAGTAGTACGCCGTCATCATTAGGACTCCTCGAAACGCCAACGGAAAATTATAAAGCGGAGAATAGCAAAGAAAGGCAGTGGCAAATGTCGAATATAGAAGTTTGTTAAGATGAGATATTCCGAGAGAAGGCAAGGGTCTCATTAAACTGGCCAAACAATGAATGCTGAAGTTTTGCAAACTCGAAAATTACGCATAAATTTGCAGACAGAATCGATTGCAAATACAAAATAAATTAAACAATTAAAATACATCAGTATATATATAACGGGATGTAAATTTTAAGCTTCTTGATTGCTAGTAGCTATCACATGCGGAATACAAAAGGATGTAGACGTAAATGCTTCGAAAAAGCATTGAAAGTACCTCGTAAATAATAATGACAGGTGATTAGGGCGAGAGTATTACTAACAATGCTTAAATGTTTTTTTTCTTTATGAAGCCATCCCCTAGTATTCGTAGACTGATAATGCGAGATGTATGAAAGTTGTAATTGATTACGTGCTTATAACGGAAGCAACCATCCTTAAAATGTAACTTTTAATGAGTGACCTTAACCCTCTTTATTATAGAATAATAGTGTGCACTTATAGATTATCAATCGAAATGATACGCAACAATTTTTAATATTATCGGTTGAATGCCTTAATTGCATTAGTGGAATGCAATGATATATTAGTTCGTTTGAATATACAGAACGGCCTATAGTTTCGACAAAATACATTTCATTGACTTTAGCCTTCTTAGGTATAAAATTATAATACGCATCTACAAACATCAAAATTTATTTTTTTACAGGTACGTTCAAAATAAATATTGGATACATTTACCTGTATAATATGTATTGAATTGAAGTTATTATTAGCATTGTTAAGAAGAAATGTAGCTTACTAACTGCATCAGGTAAATATTTTCATATTTGTGGTCAAATTCAATCTATGAATAATTTAAAGAGAAGACCAATTCGATCTTTGCAAAACTCTTTGAAGGGTAAACAATTCAATTTAGGCAATAATGACAAAACGCACTTGCATCATTTCTTTCCTGAGAAAGGCCAGAAGTTCTTTAATACATAAATTAACTGTAAGATTGATAATGCCCTTGTAGAGGTTGAAACTATAGAATAAATTATCATCTGATAAATAATACCTTGCTATAAAGCCTTTGATTATTATAGGAAATAATTGAAATGATTTAAGACTCATCCCATAGATAAAATCTAGAAATATTAGGATAGTGATGGTATCTTAAAACTGCTAAAGAAATAATAAAATACTATGTGGTATTTCATTTTCAAATATAGGATGAAACAAAACACTATTTTCTATGTTTTTTACCACTGTATATTAATAATTTTTACAATATTAATAAATTATCTACGACTATAATTTCGACTCTTTCAAGTCATTATCCACTTGATACTTGAAACTATAGTCGTAGCTAATTTATTAATGTTCTAAAAAACATAGAAAATAGTGTTTTATTTCATCCTATATTTAAATAATAAAAAGATTCTCTTATATAGGAAAAGGGATTGCTCAAACACATTAGAGTGTTAAAAGAAAAAAAAAGTTAGACTAGGAGGTGTATATTTGAAGTGAAAGACAACATTTTTAATGTACCTTCTTGGTGGCATTTTTGGACAGACCTTGAAAAGACTATAAAAGAACTGCATGAAATAAGAAATAAACATAAAGTGGTAAAGGAAATGTATTGTTTATAATAATAACTTTTATTCACGTAAGCCACAAGATACAATATATGATACATCGTACCAATAAGATGTGAACGTCAAAGAGAAAAAAAAAAGAAATATACATATATAATCTTAGAATATATTATATATATGTATACAGACATGCACACACATGCATCCATACATACCCACACTGACACACAGAACCATTCTTATGTATATACATATATATTGTTACCGTCAATAATAGGTCAGAATGTAAAATTGTCAACTGGTTAGAAGTATATCTTTAATACATGTTTTAAATTGTGGAAAGTCAAGTTGCTTTATCTCTTTCGGTAAAGAATTGTACATTTTTTCCCATCAAATAAGAACGATTTGTTAAAAAGTGTTGTATGGTGTTTCTCTGGTTTTAATAAATTGCACTGTCGAGTTTGATAATTATGATTATGACTATGCGTTGTATAGCTGTGGATGTTTCGCTTAATGTAAAACATCGTTTTATAAAATAATTTTTTTTGTGCCTCAACAGACCGACCCCACGCCAAAATGTTATACGCCATAAGAGAGTAAGCGAGAGAGTAGTAGATAGCTATCAGTGCATCAGAGTCCATTTGTTGCTTCATTTGCAAAATAGCAAAGTATGCTTGGCTTAATTTTTTCAGTATGGTTTTTCCATAAGAGTTTCCGGTCTATAAAGACACCCAGGTATTTCACACAGTCACTTAGTGTATATTGCACATTATTTACTTCAATTTTAAAGACGTCAGGTAATTGTTTTCTTTTGCTAATATGCATACATACAGTTGCACTTGGACTTTAATTGCTCAGAAGTATTTGCTGTAACTACTACTGCCGTATCATCCGCAAACAATATAGTATTACATGCTATATATTCTGGTAAATCGTTGATGAAAAGTAAAAAAAATAGGGGTCCAAGAACTGACCCTTGAGGTACACCATACAACAATTTCTTATTTGAAGATTTTTTACCATTTATCTCAACAAAAAACTTCTATTTGTCCAGTAAGGCAGAAGCCAGTCTGACATATGACCAGTGAAACCATAGGTGTTGAGTTTCTCTGAAATAATTTGAGAACTTACACAGTCAAATGTTCTTGTTCAAAGAGCAAGATAATAACCAAGTAATAACATAGCTCATAAATGAACAAAGAGCAGATACTTTAGTATTCTCCACTGTGAGAGATTTAGGCAATTTTTGTTCGTTTTGCGACCTAAATTAGTATTAATAATATTCCAAGTTGTTCTAATAATATTTACCGAGTTTTTAATCAAGTTCGAGTAGAAATTCTTTTTCAGCTTTTAGTTCCTTTTTTTTGTTTATATGTTATCTCCAACTTTTTATCATCTGTTTGCTTTGTGAGCCAGAACAAGTTTCTTAAATATGCGCTTTTTCTTTTATTGCACTGGTTACCCACTGTTTGTTTTCGCTCCCAGAGACGAATTTTATTTGTTGAGGACAACATCGGTCCAAGAACATTTATATACTATCTAAGATATATTTAAATTTAAAATTGACATCACACTCCTGATAGTTAGTGTTCCAGTTTATGTCTTTTAAGCTATGACTCAAGACAGCTAAGTTAAATTCATTAATTTGCCTATGATTTATCTGAAATAATTCATGCTTTGCTTTAATATTAAAAGTTGCTATGAGGCATAAATAGTCGCCTATATTTGCTTGTACAACGTCAATGTTTACTAATTTCGAATCTAGATTTGTTGCAATGTAATCAATACATGATGATGGTGTAACGCCGTGTATGTTAGTAAATACTCTCGTAGGTTCATTATTTCTCGATTTAAGACCGTGTGAGGATAAGACATTATCAAAAAGCTTATAATTGCAATTATTTCTTCTTTAGTCAATATTTAAGTCACCACACATAATTACTACACATTTTCTTCCTTAAAAGAATTTTTCAACGAATGTGTTAAGGCAACCAGAAGAGGACCTATGTACACTCAGAATACTTCAAAATGTATTTCAATTGCATAGTTCCCGGCTATTGGTTTAAATGTATACTTATCTTTTAGATAAATTGCTACACCACCATGAATGTGCTGACTTCTAGAAAAGTAAGCTCCAACACAGAAACCTTCTATTGACGGAATGTTCAGATACACATAGAATATCTATATTTCCCTGCAACAAGAATAAATCTATTAGCGGTAATTTGTTTAATATCGATTGTACATTTAGTTGTGGTATTCTGATGCTATCTTCTGTTTCAACTATTTTCGAGGGTTTATATGCAGGCAAAATATAAAAGGGTTGATGACTCCTTCCGGCCACAGACTGGGTTCTTTGATGATAGCAACATCCGATTGCATTACAGATAGTTTGAACGACGAGTAGTCCTCTGGTCTTTTAGATACCACTTTTTTTACATATGGAATCCTTGATGTTGATTGATAAAATATGTTGATTAAGTTGTTCCACTGTTAGTGTTGGATCAAGCCCGGTGATGTAGAAGTGGGAGTAGATTTTCCTTCCTTTAATTACCAGTGATTTGGTAGATTCTCCTTTAATGGAGGTTCGTACTTTTGGGTTTCCTCTCTACTAATGTAAATTTATCCCTTTAATTTATTCTCTCAGTTGTTGTTACTTTTTACAGTCAGCTCTTCATTAATATTCGGCGATGACGGCAATCCTACAGACGTTAGTTGGCTTGTCCATTGAGAGTGCTAATTTTTCATTGTATGCAACCTTTTCAACAGATTTCTTTATATTAATCAGAACAACTCCGCTCGAATTATTATTTGGTGGAATTGTAGATTTCTTTATAATTTTACTATTTGTCGTTTGTTTCTCGGCTAAATTTGATTTGTTTACATTTTTTTTGCTTCTGTCGTCGTTAGAGGTTAATTTTAATATTGCTTCATTATTTGCTATCATAATCTCATTTTGAATAGAAACTTGCCTGTTTAGCGCGATTATATCCTCCTTAAGATCCTTTATTTCATTCCTCATGCCAATGACCAGTTGGAGACATATACGTTGAACTCCTTGTACGCTGAATTTGTTCGCGGTTTTAACACACTCTGGATGGTGGTCTTTGCAGCATATAGCACATGATGCCAATTCGCCCTGCGACGGGTTTGTTTGCTGACAGCTTACGCACTCTTTATCTTCAATTATTTCAACTATAATTCGTTTTAATTCACTATGGGAAAGCGACGATGAAGGAAAATATCTTTGAGCCAGAACAACGTTGGAAGCCATTTCAAAGGCATCGCAATTAAAGTTGATAGACAGAAACCCAAACAAGCACCTCGATGTTGCACTGGATTATACTAAAATAACTACTGCAAAGAATAAAGGACAATGGGCTAACTCTCGGACATGGAATGTAAGAACACTATATAGACCAGGAGCACTTCATGAACTAAGACAGGAAATCAAGAAAATCCATCGATGTACTGGCAGTACAGGAAATCAGATGGCCCAAAAAAGGCATTCAAGTCACACTAGACTCAACGTTCTTCTACAGCAGACATCCTACCAAATATGAAAATTGTATGAGCTTTTTAATTAAAAAAAATACGTCAAGATATAATTAACTTTTGGCCAATGGACAACTGAGTATGCATCATGCGAATGAATGTAAGAGTGGATAGCTTTTGTTTGAAATGTTCGTGTGTAAAGACAACTCCATCATCTATGAATTCTAAACTTTTAGGTTTAGCAGTGATGAATGAATGAATGACCTCCTCTTATTTTCTTCTTCAATTTGTTGATTTTCTCAGTGTTATTCTCCTACATGCTCTTTGATTATTTAAAAATCCTTAGTTGAATTTAAACTGGACATTCTAATTGGTATACTCCTGATTTTTTGTTGTTTTCGATTTTGTCTTTTGCATTAAATATGATATTTGTCAATTTTGAATAAGGTTTGAAGGCGATTTGATAATCTTGTTTTTTGAGAACACTAGCAATTTTGTCTGAACTGGGGCCATAGTATGGTAAAGTAAGGTACTTGTTAATTTTCGGTGTTTTTATATGGGGATATATGTGTGATATTGGTACTGTTTTTTGTTTATCATGGATTTTATTAAGGTAAGAGGGAAGCCGTTTGATTTTGCAATGGATGTAATTTTGTCTAGTTCGATGTTTCTTCGGGATTCGGATAAAGGGATTGTATATGCTCGATGTATCATTAAATGATAGGCTGCTAATTTGTGGGATATGGGATTATTCGCGTGATATGGGATTGTAGAGTTGACGTTTGTGGGTTATCGGTAAATGTCGAATTCGATTTTATTATTATTATGTATTAGCTTTAAATCAAGGAAATTTATTTTGTTATCTTTTTCTATTTCTAACGTAAATTTAATCTGGGGGTGAATGTTGTTAATTAAATTTTTGAATTGATCTAGTTGGCGTGATGTGCCGTTGAAGCAAGCAATCACGTCGTCTACGTATCGATACCAAAATGTGATATGTTTTTTAGCAAGTGAAGCTTGAAAAATTTTGTCTTCTATCCTGGACATGAATATATCTGCTAGCAGAGGGCTCAATGGTGATCCCATTGCTAGTCCTGTGGTTTGTTCAAAAAAATATTATTAACTTGCAAGTAATTTTGGTTCAGGCATAGTTCTAATGCATCAAAAAGTCGGATTTTATTACAGGGTTTATACTTGTTTTGTCTAAAATGTCTTTAATAATTATTAAACATTCTGGTGTTGGAATTTTTGAAAACATGCTACAAACGTCAAAGGATACTAATTTAGAGTTTTTTGGAGTAGTGACTGAACTTAAGTGGTTTGTGAGTTGTTGTGAATTTGTGATAGAATATTTCGCGGTGAAATTGGTGTGCTTTTTAAAAAGTAGGTTTAGTTTTTTGGCTAGGATTCTGTTAGGACTATTGACATATGATGTTACTGGTCTTATAGGGAGTTTAGGTTTATGTGTTTTTATATATTATATATCCGGATAGGGGGGGGGGGGGCTGTTGGATTTTTATTGACCACATTGTACTTTTCGAATTTTTAAAATAGTGACTGTGAATTTGATATGAATTGTTTAATTTGAGTTTGGTAGTTTTGTGTTGGGTCTTTTGGTAATAGTTTTAAACTTTCGGATTATATGAACTGATTGACTTTTTGTAAATAATCTTCTTTTTCAAGTATTACAGTAGAGTTTGATTTGTCGGCCTTGGTTGCAATTAGTGAATTATTGGAGATTTTTGATTTGATGGATTTTAATGTTTTAGTATCGGATGGTGATCTTTGAGGATGTTGCTTGATTATATTGAAAATTTGTGCTCTAGGAATTAGAGATTCTGTTATTTTTCTCAGGGCTATTTCGGATTCAACTATGATATTGGTTTTTTCGTTTTTGTTGTTAATGTGTGGGCAGTAACTAGGGTTTAAGGAAATTAGGGCCCTTTCATGATCATCGAAAGATACTTTGGATAGGTTAATGAAGTTAGAACTTAGATTTGTATTAAGAGTGGGCTGGGTATTTTGAGGTGTCGGGTGTTGATTTTTTCGGAATTTGGACAATTTTTGTTTTTGGATTAGGTATTTTTTATGGATGAGTTTACTAGTGTTTTCTCGAACAAGATCATCAAGGATATCAAATTCTACTGGGTGTAATTTAAATGAAAGTTCAGAGTGCAATACCTTTAAGTAATGTTGAATGGCGTTTCTTTTCCGGTGTTGGTTTCTAATTTCTTCTCGTATCCATAGGAATTTTGATTCTGCTGCGGGGGTTTTGGACTTTCTGAGTTGAGCCATATGTTCTGGGATGTAATTCGGTATTTCTTCATCAATTTCTGGTATAATTTGGTCTGTAGTGCCGTACAGGCTGATTTAAGAAACAGGATGGTAGTGACCGTTACTATGTGGTATTTCATTTTCAAATGTAGGATGAAATAAAACACTATTTTCTATGTTTTTACATACACATTATATTACATTACAAAATTACATCCATTGCAAAATCAAACGGCTTCCCTCTTACCCTAATAAAATCCATGATAAACAAAAAACAGTACCAATGCACCATATCACACATATATCTCCACATAAAAACACCGAAAATTAACAAGTACCTTACTTTAACATACTATGGCCCCAGTTCAGACAAAATTGTTAGTGTTCTCAAAAAACAAGATTATCAAATCGCCTTCAAACCTTATTCAAAATTGACAAATATCATATTTAATGCAAAAGACAAAATCGAAAACAACAAAAAATCAGGAGTATACCAATTAGAATGTCCAGAGTGCAATAGTTTATACGTAGGACAGACCGGAAGAAACTTCGAAACGAGATATAGAGAACCTTTTCGAGCATTCAGATTACATCACAACAATAGTTCCTTTTCAAACCACAGCCTAGACCAGAAACATAGTTTCCCGCCATTAGACAAGATGAAGATATTGCACACCTGTAATAAAGGCCCAAAACTCGACATCCTAGAAGCATTAGAAATTTCAAGAAAAGGAAAAGCCGTTAACGTTAATCTCTTAAATGAACAGACCAATTTATATAATTCCAGCTTATTCCAACTAGCATAATCCACTTAACGCAACGCGCCCCAAAAATCCCACTTAATGTACCGCCCTTGAATTTTGCCGTAAATTGCACCGCCCTAATTAACTACCTGTAACCTGCCTATTTATACCTCTGTATTTATAAAATCAATTCACTTGATAATGACTTGAAGGAGTCGAAACTATAGTCAAACATAAT
Source organism: Ontholestes murinus (assembly GCA_963969525.1). Lineage (NCBI taxonomy): Eukaryota > Metazoa > Arthropoda > Insecta > Coleoptera > Staphylinidae > Ontholestes > Ontholestes murinus. The sequence continues at coordinate 22,101,107 of OZ018390.1, read as the reverse complement.
TCATGAATGTAAAATCATGGTATATATATAGAAAATCGTGTTTTATTTCATCCTTCATTTGAAAATGAAATACCACATAGTAACGGTCACTACCATCCTGTTTCTCAGAAGATTTTAATATATATTTCAGTCCTATTGCAGACCAAATAATATCTAAAATGGATTCAACAAATAATGATCACATCTCTATTATGGTAAAAAAATATATACTTTGTAATAGTTTCTTTTCATTCGAAGAAGTTAGTCCGATATAGGTTAGAGAAGTTAATAACAACTTAAAAAAATCATACTCTCGAGACATTTATTCAATATCATTTAGTAAATGTAATTCTGATACTCACAAAATTAATAAATGCATGTCTACAATCCGGAATATTTCCTAGTTGCCTTAAAGTGGCATGTATAATTCCAATCTATAAAAAAGGTGAGAATTTAAATACTAACAATTACAGGCTGATATCGTTGCTGTCTATATTCTCAAAACCCTTGGAAAAAATATTTTCAATTAAATGATAAAATTTCTAGAGTCCAACAATATACTGCATAATTCGCAAAGGACGATCAATGAGTAATGCGGTCACAGCTTTTGTTAATGAAATTGTAGAGAGTTTCGAGTCAGGTTCATATGCAATGACGTCATTTTTCAACTTAACTAAAGCATTTGACTATAGATATCGAGACATTTTACTTAGGCAATTATATTATTATAATTTCAATCCACACAGTTGCCGCCTACTAAATTCATATTTGTGTACTTGCACTTAACTTGTCTTTGTTAACGGGAGGAAGTCCAATACTTTAAGAAATAACTATGGGGTCCCCCAAGGGTCAATATTTGGGCCACTATTGTTCCTCATTTACGTTAATGATCTTCCGGAACATGTCGATAATGGCAATATTCTTATGAACGCAGACGGTACTGCTTCCGTTAGCAAGTCAACTAGCTATAACGAGTCTCACCAGAGTAGAGGTCTAATAAATAACAATGTTTTGGAATGGTTTACTGTAAATAAGTTGTCTATAAACAATTCATCTACCATTCTCATTAAAGGAGTACATTTAGATACAGAACTAAATTAACAAACGCATTGCAATAACTTAAGTGATAAGCTTAATAAGACTACATTGTTACTAATAAATCTTAGCCATTCATTACCACAGACAACATTATTATCGGCATACTTTACTCATTTTCATTCCCATCTTATATAAGGGATTTTAAGTTAGGGACATTCTTCTGGTGCAACTCGTGTGTTTTCTATAATAATAATAATGTTTATTATTATTAATAGGTACTCAAGAGTCATACTGCAAAAAACATTTGCGATGAGTGTTACAAGTGCTTACAACAAATGAAAGTTCATAGTTGCCCAATAAATACTGTTAATATCATGAAATATTAACTTATAAAAAATCATTATTTAGAAAAAGTTTTTATCATTTCACAATTGCTCTACTGCTCACTAAGAAAGAAGTAATTGCTATTCGTGATGAAATTTAGTTAGTTTCTGTTGCTATTTCTATATTCAAAATGTAGTTATTGTTTTAAGATATATAAGTAGGCTAATTTATATAAATTGCTTATATTATGTATATCAGCGATTTATTTCAATTATTTTTTCAACCACTGACTTTTGGTGTTAATATATAAAATGATGACCTTTTGTAATATAATATAATAATTATTACTTTTACTACTTCTAAATCTCTGAAATCAACAACTTTACAGATATCTGAAATGTTTTAAAGTTACTATTTCTGTCTTCTGGTAGATTTTTTCTAATTATTTAACAAAGAAGGACATAGTGGTCATCTGTTCAAATTGTTCATTTTCTATCCTTTTAAAGTACTATACAGAACGTATCGTCGAGACAATTTTACAGTTATATGAGAATTGTGTACCCTTTCTGGAAATTGGTTGACAGTTAAAGTGGAAAGTTTTAAGTAGCGGGACCAAAATCCCTCGCCACCGTCCCTGCCCCTCCTTCGCACATCGACCGACCGTCCTAATGCATATTTATGTTTTGTAAATAAGGCTTCGGATGGAACTGAAGGGACGTGCCTTGTATCTAAGCGGGGAGTATTTTCCCCGAGCAGAGTCTTCATCTAATTGTGTACACAAGTTTTGCATAATTTGCAGTTCCTCATTGATTCCAGCATAAACAGGACCTTAAAGCGATAGGAAATTGTTTAGCTGGGCGTGGTTAATCGTATCGATAATTTATTGCCGGAACAGAAGTTACCAAATTGAACACTTACACTTCCAAATTGTTTAAACCATCAATTTGCAATATTAGTAAGTTAATCATTTAATCAAAAAAGTATTTTGGAATTTTAATGAGAATATTATCAATGAAAACAATTTTATTTATTAAGAAATACTTACCTAAACTGAAAAATTTAATATAACAAATAATAACATGATATATCTGAAATAATAGAGAATTTTTTTACCAATTTTTGGATATAAAAACAAAAACATTAGTACATAAGGTTCTATTTACATAGATTGTATACTCTGTATTTCTTATAGAACCTCAAAAATTTTTAAGATAGGTTTGTTAATATGAAATTACTTAACGATTTTATCAGTCAGAAGACGTAACATATTTCCGAGATTGAATTCTTCAGCTGCATGACAGATTGACTTATAGTTATAAAGTAAACAACGGTGAATTCTTTGATTGAACAAATTAATTTACTTTACTTTGATTTTTATGAGTTACGTGAAGAATAAACTTGATTAATTATTAAAGCACTAAAAACTTTTTTTCACAAATTTTATTTAAATTCCCAGATATTTTCGAACATTGCTAATGGCCACCTTAGGTCCGAAATATATATCTGTGAATTTAAATAAAATTTGTGAAGAAAGGTTTTTAGTGCTTTATTAATTAATTTAAAAACTGGATTATTCAATTGTATATCTAATACTTAAAATGAATGAACAATTACATACACTTAACATACATTTGCAACTGTTACCAGTTGTTGAAAAGTGAACAATTTTTCCGAAACTTTCGGATTGTAAATATGATACGCAAATTCTACGTTGTTTGTAATTCCGTTTCCAGAAATATTTCCAATAAACTTTTATCGCCCATCAAAATAAAATCGTCCGAAACGGCAAACTTAAAAATAAACCGTGATACTCTCGCGCACACGTTTTAATGGTCCGTGGAAGTCCGTAAAATTCGAAACGTACTTTGATGTTTTAAATTGGTTCAATTTCGAAATAACAGAAAAATATCAAAGCGCGTTAATCAACACAGAGGGCGTTGCCGGACTTTGTTCCCTAAAAGTGCCAATTTATTTTTACACACACAATTTCGTTCTTCATATTTAACATATAATATTCACGTTTGATGTTTCGAAATTAAGTTGCAACATAAAAAAAAAGAAATAGGATTAATAAATGAAATTCATAGCTAGGTAAAATTAGTTATAACAAATGTATGAGTTTACTACATTAAATAAATCGTATATAGTATTATTTAATGTAAATTAAACATTGATTTACAGGTGCAGTATTATGTAAATAATAATTAGAACTAATTCTTCTGAGCTTGTAAAAACTACGGTGTAGAAAGCTTAGAAAAATTACTTCTAATTATTATTTACTATTTAATAATTAAATCTACAATCTTTTTATAAAGTTAAATTGGTCAGTAATTCTTATAAACTATATTCAAATCATATCTAAGGGCACTACAAAGGAGTTTGTTTGGTTAATTTTTCTATACTTAATACAGTGAAAAATAAACTAGTTTTTCATTTTACTAATATGAATTAGAATCTTTTAATTTTTGATATATAGAAAAAACTCAGCGTTAATGCAATTGATATTTATTAGGTGGCCAAATTTTCTATTATTGCATTTTAAAACATGTTGCATTAATTGATCTTCTAATTAACATAACAATGTTTCAACACGGGTTAAGTGAGATGAAATTCAATTCATCGTGTAATATTGCATTAATTGTTCTAATTCATCTAATTATTATTATGTTTTTGTAAAAACATTTTCAACTTTTAAATATATATGTTTTAACGTGTTCATTTTCAATGCTAATTCTCTTCGTCGTCATTTGCATTTTTGATGAGTCTATTTTGTATAGCCTTCAACCGCTCGGCCATATATTTGGAAATGTAGAGCGAAAGGTCGGGGTCGCAACAACCCCCAATAACATACGTCGGGTGTGATTGATCAGTATTTAGTGAGTGTTTCAACCCTTCGTAGTTTCATTTATCGACTTGTATATTAAATATACTGCATTCTAGTAAACTAAATAAGTTCGTACTTTAACGTGTTAAGTATAATTTCATTTTTATTGAAAACGCTTATCACATATTGTTCCTATAACAAGCTTTTCTTCAGAGGAATAATTAAGTTAAAACTCCCTGCCAAAAATACTAGAAATAAATAATGTATACACGCAAATCATAAAAAATATAGGAATTATATGTCAGTATAATAAATTGTTAAACATTAAAGTAAAATTTTTATGTATGAAAAAAAAAACTGTATTAGTGTAATTGCTTCCAATCAACATCTACTCTATTGTGCATTTAAATAATTCATTTATTTTTTGGATTATTTTTATTAATAATAATTTATTCATAGCAATCTATAACATTATAATAATTATGTTAATTTTAAATGATTACTCATATTGTAAAAATGCAATATATAATTTAAACCAACTTTTACAATAAATTGAACTTGAATTAATTTAATTTTATTAAATATTAAAATATATAAATAAAAACCTACGAATTGAAATCATAGTTTATTATTAAAATGTTCTCAATAAACTTTTTTATTAAGTGAATAAAAATAATTCCAACACTACTATAAAGGGAGTAATGTGTTATTTATACGACAATAAAACACAGAAATTCTGTCCTCTCGTGGGAAAACCGAACGATTTTCTATAAAATACATACTTCTTTCCTAGTTTTAGAGACCTAAATGCTTATTGATTCGATATAATTAATCCATTCTATTCAACGAACTACCGATTTTTATTTGTGAATAATGACTTAATGATTCCCACAGGAGAATTGCCAAATATTTTCCATAGCAACTTACTAAACTAATAATAGATAATTTTATTACTTTTTAACACGGATATGCTATACATTTAATTAGAATATAACATAGATTTTAGCGTGCTTTTCGCTTTCAACGTAATTAAATGTAGTAAAATCATTTTAACTAATAATTTAAAAATACGAAAATATTTTGTAAATCTACAACAATAAGTTTTATTAAGCCTACAATGCAAATTAATGCAACAAACCAAACATTATCAAGGCTTCTTCTCCTGTTGTATCATTAAAGCATGCATTTTCCGAAATGACTTTTTGTATAGTAATTCCTTGTGCTGTTGTTTGCTGTACCCCAACTAATTTCTTTTCTGCTGAAGCAAAGGATTGGTTGAACCCATTTGCTATATCAGTTTTCTTTTTGTAATGAATCCTCCCGCCTATGTTAGAATTTCTGAGATGTTATTTTCTATAGTTGATGCTTGAAGCCATTACTTTGTGATACATTTTGAAAATTAGGACGATAAATAAAATTCACTTTGTTGTTATCACACACGGTTATTTTCTGATGTTTCTTTGCTTTTATCAAGAATTCTGTTAATTTCAAACCATATTTGCATTTTTTGCCTTCTTTACTTTATTTTTATGTTAATTAGTAATTATGGGGATTATTTTTATATCTTTCGTGGCATTTATTTCTTTCTTCAATATTAAGTATTATCTCCTTATTGATCCAAGTATTATCTGTTTTCCTCTTGTTACTTTCCTTATATATAATAGTGGTGGGTGATCGGTTAAGGAACTTAATCCGCGTCAAGACTATGTTCACTATCCCAATTATTAGTTAACCGATCACCGATTTACCATAGATTTTTTGGTGAAATCGTTTAATTCGTTCTGTAGACCCTAAAAATTATATTAATTTGTCTTAGTAAGTTTATTTAAATAGTAACTCTTGCATATTAATAAGCCCTTTTCAATTTTGGTAATGAGGCGTCAAAAACCATGTCCAATGTCGATTGCTTTTCTCTCTGTTTCAGGATTTTTCGGAAGTGATTAATAGCATTGTCGTTGTAAAAATCCTAACCCTAATGATATCACCTTGGTTTAAGTGTCATACTAAGACCATCGCTCTAACATACTCCCACTTCTTCAAAAGGTCTTTATTGGCAGATGTCGACATTAATCATTTTTCGTCTTCCTCTTTCTCTGTGTTTTTTTTGTGATATTCATTCAAGATTTCTTGGAGTTCTTCTGTCGTCAGTTTATTTTCATGTGCTATTATGAGCTCTTCTACGTCTTCCTCATTCACCTTCAATTCCAGATATCTAGTAGTTGTCAAAATTTTATCCATAATTTCAGGAACGTCTCCCTGATCACCTCCATCTCCTTAAACGAAGAATGGACACAGCTTTCGCTAAGCTGAAATCAACTGTCAACAAATAACTTCACGAATGTTACATTTTTCTTTCCAAAATGATCTTAAAGTCATTGTTGGGGAGAATTGGTATGTTTCAAAACACCTCCTGATCCTGAGGTCGTATTCGAAGGTAGAAACTGAACTATCAGCCAGGAAAAGTATTCTAGCAAATAATCATCTTCAAGGTCCTTTGTGTGTCCTAGTGTATTGTCCAAAAGCATCAGTACTTTCAATGGTAAGTCATTGATATCAAGGTAGTCCTTGTTGCTCGAGGCACAAACTTCAAACAGACATTCTTTAAAAAAATTCTGAGTTACCCATGCCCGCTGATTCAATCTCCACATTACTGGCAATATTCTCTTGATTATGGATTATTTTTAATGCTTTAGGATTCTCAGAATGGTAAACGGGAAGTGGTTTCATACCAGTAGCGTAAGCTCCCAAAAGTAACGTCAATCGGTCTTTCATTGGTTTATGCCCAGGAACACTTTTCTCATCTTACGTGATGTAGGTACGGTTATGTATGCGCTTCCAAAACAAACCAGTTTATTTTAATAAATTTTTGAAATTTGAGATAGCTTATTATTTTGCTGTACTAGCAGACTTACTATGCTTTAATACATGTTTAATTCCAGACATTTTTTTTTAAACTTTGCAAACCATCTAGTGTTAACATTGAATTCTAACTCCTCGGATGATAAACCTGGAGTTCTTTCAATTTTTCAAAAATTTGTCTAGCCTTTTCTTGAATGTAGCCACTACTACTTACATCTCTTTTCATTTGCCGGATATTTATCCAAACTAAAAACAACTTCTCCAATGTTCATTTCATGAATGGCACTTCTTAACTTCGCAGATGTGATTTTCGTTACTCCTTTAGCTGCTTGAGTTTTCTTAAGGATATCTTTCTTAGGTAAGATTGTGCATACGAGTACTGTAGACCTAGACCTGTTCAAGACATACTGTCACGCAACATCAGCCATCTTCTATCCATTCTCTACTTTGGCTATAATCTCTTGCTTGGTTATTATGGTGAGCACAGATCTTGATGCTCCACTCTTTTTGTGACCTATACTACATTGTCAAATTTTCAGTTTTTTATAAAGGATTCAGAATGCACATACGAAAATTTAGAAGAACAGAAACCAACTAGCGTACACAGTTGACAAAGACAAAGAAAAGCACTTGCTATGTTCCATATTTTTATATACAGTTTCCTGACACGTGTCCTGGTGGAACATAACAAGTGCTTCTTCTTTTTCAGTAATTTGAAATTTTTAATTTCCAAATTTATAGCAATTTGGTCGTGAGCTCTCCTTTTAGGAAAAACTCCTACAAGAAATCTTATTAGGATTAGCCACGATTTTCTTAGAGAATTTAGAAATTTAATGTAGTTTAAAATTGAGATTCCCAAAAATTTTGTCAAAATTTCTAGATTTTTTTTTATTTCTAGACTCCTAGAACGTTTACAATTTTTATTCCAGGTTTTCTTCCTCCAAATTGTAAGAATTTTTTTTGATAATTCAAAAATTTTACAGAATTGGCCTTGTAATTTAAAGAATTTTTTTGAAAGTTCTGGATTTTTTTACAAATTTTTCTTATAAAATTGTAGAATTTTTAGCGTTCCTCGCTTTATCTTATCTGGAGCTCCTACTGGATTATTCAAAGGTTCTAGAATTTTTCCAAACATTTTCTCGACAATTATAAAATCCTCTATCGCACAATACATCATCAGTAAAACATAAAAAAAATATTTGTATGAAATAAAATTAAATAATTAAAATGTATTTTTTTTGTGTTTGTTTGCATTTTACAACTTCTAACTAAAACCCTCGCTTATGTTTTACTGATTAGAGGGTGGGATAGAGAACTTTAATTGCTAATCGTTGATGATTTTGCTGCTAAAATCAGTCAAACACTTTTAGTAATAAAAAATTAAAAGAAAATCATAATTTAAGTTTAAATATAACCCATCAAGTATCAAATTTTTACTAATTAACTCACTCAAAAGATTACCTTTTGAATTCCTTTTTTATTCAAGTTTTGTAAGGAATTTCATTAGATACAGCGCGACGATAAGGAATTAAATTTTATGTGTATATGTAGGGTGGGTGGGTGGCCTCTATCCCACCCTCCAGTTAGTAAAACCTTATCAAAAATTATGATGAAAAATTTGTTTGAATTAATCTATAAGTTTTTGCAATAATGTTATGATTATTTACGTTTTACAACTTTTAATTAAAACTGTGGCTTATGTGTTACTGATTGGAGGGTGGGTTAGGGGCTTCCCACTCACCCTACAATAAATATTTAATAATTTAGACATTTTTGTTCGTTACCATGAATGAAATGTATATAACGAGTAATTGTAAAAAATGCAAAATTGGATAACAATAATATATAGAGGATATAATACAATGATTAAAATTCAAAAATAGTCACTATAAAAAATATTACAACGAAAAAAAAGCATTTGCTAATGGAAAAGACTTTATCATGATTTTAAATTCTTTCATGCACAATTTTCTCATGTCCTGTGGCAGAGAGTTATAAAAGAGTATTCCATAATAATTTATGCCTATTTGTGATCTATTAATTCTGATATTTAGTGGACAAATATTTTCGTTATGTCTAGTATTGTAGTCATGTATAACACTATGTTTTACATAACTACTTTCATTTCTTTTAATAGTCATGAAACCCTCTAATATCTATAAGCTTAGTAACTTTAATATTCCAAGTTCAACAAACTTTGGTTTACAATCATCCCAAAAACCATTTTCAGAAATAACTCTGACAGCACGTCTCTGTAAATTAAATAAGCGGTGCCTGATACTAGAATGGCCCCACACAATTAAGTAATTGGGACTGGAAAAATGAGAAGTAAGCTGTTCTAATCATAGTTACTGGAAGATTGTCGCTATGGTTTCTATGAAGGTATAAAGTTTTGTATAATTTCCTGGTTAACTTAACACCATGACCATCTCACAACAATAATAAATGGTGATGTGGCCATCATAGTACTTTCCCTATATTTTACACGAAAACTATAAGGTTTACGCAAAAAATCTATTCTTAATGATTTGTTCACCATTGAATTCTCTATAATTATTTGTAATGCAAGTTTCATGTAACTCTGACAGTTTATTAGCAATTGGCAATTAATATCAAAATTTTCAATTTTAATTTTTTTTCTCAAAAGTTAAGAATTTTATGGAAAATATGTTCGAATAAAACTTGTTCAGTTTTTTATTACCTTTAACTTTTGTTTGAACCATTTTTTAAAATTTTTTATATCTAGAAAAATAAAACGAAAAAACAAAAAAATGCCTCGAGTAAACATCCACTTCCGGTCTATGAATGTTTACCAAAAGCTTTTCAGCTCCAGTTTTTAACTATAAAACCTTAAGTTTGAAGTTTCATCTCAAACAGATTATTCGTTTTTGAGATACAGCGCCCACCGACAGACACACAGACAGACAGACAGACACACATCCAGACACAAAATTTTTTTTTCCAGAAATTTGTGTTTTGGGTTCAGAGTACCCCAAAATGGATATTTCCGCAAAAAAAAATTTTCAAAAAAAAATCACGAAAACAATACTCCCCCTATATATACTATATAGGGAAAGTAATGATCAATTACTATACTAGCATATACATTAGGTGACTTATTTAATGTAAATAATTTGGTGACAGTTTTTTCCACATTTAAGCTTAGTTTATTGTAAGCAAACCAATGTTTAGCTTTAATCATAGCTACATTATTTAAGATCTCGGCTTCATCATTTTTTTCTGGGACACAATCAACGTCAACATCAGCTTCTTCAATATAATTTTGAAAATCGTTAATGAATATTAAAAATAATAACGGACCCAATATGAAACCTTGCGGAACACTATGCATTATTGGTAAAGGATCAGAATATTAATTAATTGAGTTATTTGTTTTCTATTCTTCAAATAATTTGAAATTAATAGACAGCTATTTACATCGAAATTGTATAATTTTAACTTTTCTATTAATTTAAAACATAATATGTTTGAGCCATGAATATAAAATCAGTAGTTTATTATTGTGGGTTTATTTTTATTTATTGCAATTTTATAAGATCCCCGTTACTTTTAATTTATTATTTTTGCTAATAAATATTTTCCACACGAATTTATATCCTTTCTGTTCTGTCATCTTGTTTCATAAAATAACTTATTGGCATAGTTAGTTAGTTGTCCATTGAAATATATTACTCGATTTTCTCCTATTAGATTACATTCCAACACTTTGATTTCGTATTTTCAGTGATTTGATTACAATTATATTTTATGTACTGTCCTATTAATATGTTATGCTAATAAATAAAACAAAATTTTCGGTATTTTATTTCGTGACATTGATAATCAGTAATACGCAGTAGTACATTACATAGAAAACTGTGTTTTATTGATCCCCGATGATAAAATATTTCATGGCAGCTATTTCGATTTCCTATAATTCCATAATGAACTTAAATTACGAACTACAAAGAAAAATATAGTGTATTCTGATTTAATAAAACTAAATATAAAAATAAAGGTATCCTTTATTTTTTATACAAATACCTACTTCTATTAATTAATTAATACAAAATTGTTACCCCACGACTTAAGTGAGAAATTAATTCATCGTAAAATTATTTCTATGGCCATATTTTTACACTAATCGACATCAGGATGTTTGTATCTACACCCAAAAATAATAGTTTTTTGTGTTTTTACTTTCCCTATATACGAAGTATATATATTTTATTTATTTTATTTTATACACTTTACAAGCTCTATTAAAAAAAATATATCTACATCGAAATACACTTAAAATTTTGAAGCATAGAACTTGAAGGCGGAGTTCACGACTTCTCATGTTCTTCCACTCGACCCACTATAGTTGCAGTTGGTAATGATATTCACCAAGCAATTCTGGTTAGAAAAGCAATATTTTGGCTATTTCTTGCGTATTTAGGTCCCATTTTTCTAGACCTTATTTAATGATTTATGTCAATGTGACATTTATTTATGAAAGAAGTATTGTGATCGTGATTTTTTTTTGAAAATTTTTTTTTGCGGAAATATCTGTTTTGAGGTCCCCTGAGTCCATTACACTAATTTCTGGAAAAAAAAAATTGTGTCTGTGTGTGTGTCTGTCTGTCCGTCTGTCTGTCTGTCTGTCTGTCTGTCGGTGGGCGCTGTATCTCAAAAACGAATTATCGGTCTGAGATGAAACTTCAAACTTAAGGTTTTATCGTTAAAAACTGGAACTGAAAAGCTTTTGGTGAACATTCATAGACCGGAAGTAGATGTTTACTCGAGGCGTTTTTTTGTTTTTTTGTGATATTTTTCTAAATATGAAAAATTTTAAAAAATGATTTAAACAAAAGTTGAAGGGAATAAAAAACTGAACAAGTTTAATTCGAACATATTTTTCATAAAATTCTTAACTTCTGAGAAAAAAAAACAAAAATTGAAAATTTTGACATTTTTTGCCAATTGCTAATTAACTATTAGAGTTACGTGAAACTTTTATTACAAATAATTGTAGAGAATTCAAAAGTGAACAAATCATTAAAAATAGCCTTTTTGCGTAAATCTCATAGTTTTCGAGAAAAATATAGGGAAATATTAAATTAATACATAATTCTTAAAATATTGGTATTTTAAAAATATAAAGTAATACAGAATACCTATTTATTATATCTCCTAGACAGTTTCCTACACAACAACTCCCTTTAGATCAAACACCTCAATTCCTTTTCCAACTCATCGCCAGAGCAAGGCCTACCTCAAGGCTCACCTTTATCTCCCATTCTTTACAATCTCCTGGTGGACGATATCTATCATCCTAATACAAAATATTTTAATACATTCGCCTATCCTTTACGCCGATGATACCGCCCTAATTACCCCCGCCCCCACTATCTCCAAAGCCCTCAGCACTCTACAGGGCATGATAGACCACATAGAGACCTGGTTTGCAAAATGGCGCATTTCCATCAACCCTAACAAATTCCCAACTCCTTCTTCCCTTTCACAGACTTAAGGAACCGCTTCCCTCAATATCGATAAATGGTCAAAATATATATCCCTCCGTCACCTGCAAATAACTAGGAATAACACTCGACACTAAATTAACCTTCAAAAGCCACTCCTCTTTCCTTAAAGCAAAAGTCAAGCAAAGGGCATATTTCAGTGGCCTAACTTACAAAAAAACAAGTTATAAATATTCAAACCAGCACTCATATCTATAAAATGATCTGCCGTCCTTTGCTTGACTATTCAGCCATCCTCTTCGTCGGCCAAACAGGACGAGCATTCATTGATAGAATTAAAGAACATCGCGCCGCATATATCAACAATAAAAGGACATCCACATATGCCAACCATCTGCTGAACGAAGGACATTCTTTTAATGAAGAACACTAAGAAAGAAAAAGCAAGAAACTAGACTTACTAGAGAACTTAGAAATTAATAAAAGAAAAAACACAGGCCTACAGCTAAACGATCAAACAGACATAAATCGGTCACCATGACTAAACATCAATATCTTAAAAAATAATACCCCAACCCCCTTACCCCCACAGCAAACACTATATAAACCTGCCACAAACTTGTATTGTTACCATTTCTTCGCCTGAAGAAGCCACAGTGTGGCGTTTTCAAAAAAGCAATAATAAAGTGTTTTGAAAATTTAAGTGTTTTACTTCAACAACCAAACAAGTGAATATTAATTTTCAACATATAATAGCCTCATCAGTTAATATATTTACAAAGACAGTTAGCAATCATGACCTCTCAAGAATTGACAAGGACTTAATTAAAAAATAAAAATTAAAAAAAAAACAGGGGGAAAGACCTATGGTCGATAGCCGATTGTCAAATGTAATAAACTTAATATTTATAGGATTTTAAAAATATGAATTATGAAATGGACTTTCGGCATATTAAACTGTTAAGATAAATAATAATATATAAAAGCTTTGCAATTGTAGAGAATTTAAATAAAAATATTATTTATAAAATTTTCAATCATAATAATATCTTATAAACTGTAAAGAACCATCGTATTAATTAAGTGTTTTTATATTGCTATTAGCACTAGACATATTTAATTCTTAGATTTGAATCGTTGTGACTATTTATCAAATTTTCCCTGTTTACTTATTAAAAATATATTTATAATAATTTTTTTCTGCAAATTCTGGATAAATATGATATGAAGTAAATTACTGTTATTTAATATGATATAGACCTATTTTGCATTTATATATTAAATCATTTTCAATACCTGCTGTTCACAACATTGGCTCTAACTGAGTTTGAAATACTACTCAATTTATAAATATAAAGATGAATGATTTGGAGTACTTTAATTTTTATACAATTATACTAAGTGACCTAGAAATTTGAATACCCAGTATAAATCATTTTATTTTGATAAAATTTTATATTTTGGCTTATCTTGGTGAAAAAAAAAACGATTAAAAACTAAGCGGTATCAGATAAAGTTTAGTATATATAGGTTATATTTAAAGTAAGTAAACTTGAAGCAGCCTTCAAAAACGATATTTAGATAGTGACGTTTTAGCAAACGACAAAAAATACTTCTTGTTTAAATTACAATTATTCATTACCGTAAATCTACGTTTGTAGATTGTACTTATAAATTTTTCTATTTTATTAGAGATTTCAAAAATATTAAGGCAGTCTTTCAAACCCAGATTTAAAGAATTATAGAATACGTCTTTCAAAATTTGAATTAGAAAATTATAGAAACTTTCTAGAGAAACTTTGCAAGTCAAAATAAATACATTTACACATTCCTGTTCTTCAATTATATCTTTATTACTCTGACCTATAATTTTGTTATTTTTTTTTACTTGAAATAGCTTTTCAACACCAGACAATTCCCAAATTGTTATTTAACTAATAATTGGCTTATATACCAAAAATAGATGAATCTAGTAAGTTTTTAGAAAATGTAAGTTCTTGTAAATCAGCTTTTCAAAAACATAATTTAAAGAAGAAAATCGTTTAGAAATAAAAAATAGATAATTCTAGTAAGTTTCCAAAAAATTTAGTTTCCACTAAGTCCACATTTTAGAAATATAAAATAAAATCGTTTCAGGATCAAAAATAGACAATTTTAGTAAGCTTGCGGAATATCTAGGTTAAACCAAATTCTTTCCAGAAAATTCAGTATAGGTATGGATTATCACGTAGTAACGGTCGCAACCATTTTCTGTACTTAGGTTTATATTTGATATTAAAAATTGAAATTAAAAATAAGGTCTGGATACAAACGATATATATGTATCGTTTGTATCCAGACCTTATTTTTAATTATGTTCTTCAGGTAAGCTTTCGTTTTCTTTTTGCTAATTTTCATTTCTATATCTACTTTAATGAACACAGACTGAATTAGAATTACTTGGAACGGTTTTCTAATATTAGAAAATTTGCAACTAAATGTAAAATTAAATTACAATCGCCTGGAATAGACTTTTGAAATTGGATTTTAGAAAATTTTGCTTCTTCATAAAATTAGAGATTAAGAGATCGTTTCTCAACCATCAAGTCCATTGCAAACCAGTGGTATGAAAAGGATAGAAGACCGATTAGAATGCGAATAGTTTACCGCCGGATTTACACTTTTGGCTTTTTTTCATTTCGGTCACACTGAGTGCTTCCTTTAACCGCTGAGCATCGACGAAATCGTTTCGAGTGGTATAGAGAACGATTTATGTGGGACCAGGGATAGAATGATATAGTGTTTAGTAACGAATCTATATTCTGTTTAGGGATGCATGATGGCCAGGCCAGAGTCAGAAGGCGACGTGGTGAACGAAGAAATCCACAATTTTTGGTCAAAAGGCACGTTCGTCACACTATCGGGGCTATGGTATGGGCCATTGCTTATGGGTCTAGGTCATCTCTAATCTTCATTAGAGGCAACATGACTCCACAGTGTTACATCGAAAAAATTTTGAAACCTCATCTCCTACCCTTGATCTTCAGATTTTGACAAATCCAACTTTTCAGCAGGATAATACTCGCCCATACATTGCAAGAGCCACAATGCACTTATTTGAGCACGTTGAAATTAATTTGTTGCCCTGGCCACCGAGGTCACCGGATTTATCTCCAATTAAGCATGTGTGGGATATCATGGGCCGAATACTCCTTAATCACTTTGAAATGCGTTAGTAGTTGCTTAGAATAAGAAAACAGGAGAACATCAATCACCTAATTAGAAGCAAACCTAGGTGCCTTAGAGAGTATATAGACCCATTATTAATGGTTTTTTTCATAAAGTTCGTTGAATCGAAGAGAAATTTTGTTCATTTGTTTAATATGTTCTCCCTTAAAATTGTACAAAATATATGAAAATAAAATTATTGGTACTGGGTGTTCGGATTTCTATGTCACTTAATACATAAAGATGAATGATTTGGGGTACTTTTACTTTTATACAATTACTTCTATTAATTAATTAATACAAAATTGTTACACCACGAGTTAAGTGAGAAATTCATTCATCGTAAAATTATTTCTATGGTCATATTTTTCCATTAATCGACATCAGGATGTTTGTATCTACACCCAAAAATAATAGTTTTTTGTGTTTTTTTTTTCTATCTTAAACATTTCTGTCAATTTCGACAAGTATAATAAATTGATTTAATGCAATCCATGTACATCCAGACATGCTTTTCCTGACATACGTAAAAACATATTTACGTCTTAATAATGATTCGTTAATTTACTTACCTGAACCTGCTCACCGTTGAGATTTTCCTAGAAATTGATATTCAATTCAGTATTGGATTTAGATGTTTGGCGAACGTGAAACAATAATAAATACATAATACAATAAGCCTTATCATGCCGTACACATTGTTATGCATATGCTGCTGTAGTGTGCATGTAGGATTGTGTTTTATATTTGCACAATATGTATGCCAAAATATCTAGAATTACTCGTATTGAAATATTTTGTCAGAACATTTTCTTTCAGTAAAGGTATATCCAATAAAAGTATTATAAGTATTCAGGACAATTTTATAAATGTTCTTTAACTTCTCCAAAGAAGTATAGTTCTATGTAAAAACGCCTATTTAATAAAGATATTCATTCTTTAGTTACGTTTAATTAATAAACTTGAAAAAAAACACTTTTTTTAAAGCAAATATTTATGAAGAAAATGTTAGTGTTTATCTACTATACTATACTATAGTATATTGCAGATTCGAGATTTGTCTCAAAAATTACGCATGATATAAATACCAGACTTTTTATATAGCACACAATTAGTTTAAACGTTAATTTTTGTTTTTATTCATGAAAGAAAATATTATGTTAGTTAGAAGATTAATTAAACACTTGGTAAAATAATGAAACAAAACCAAGTTAATTACTCTTCTAACTAACATAAAAATGTTTCACCACGGGTTAAATGAGAATTTAATTCGTCCTTTTTTATAGGAAGATATAATTTTAATTTGTAATGTTTTTCGATGATCTTTTAACATCTTTCGGGTAATATCATGATGTCATCCTCAAAGAACTTCTGGCCTTTCTCAGCAAAAAAAATGAAGTATGTTCTGTTTGACACCATTGTCTGAATTGAATTGTTTAACATTCAAATAGTTTTGCAAAGATCAAACCAAATAGTAGTCTAACGGTGCAAGGTCTGGAGAGTATTGTGGATAGTCCATCAAATCACATCCAAACTCCAGCAATTTCTGGCGGGTCACTAAACTTGTGTTTGATCGCGCGTTATCATGGTGCAACACAACACCTTTATACGAATTCTGGCCGGTTTTCGTTGATGGCTTCATTCAATTTGTCCAGTTTAAGACAGCAAACAGCCGTATTGATGGTTTGGTACTGTGGTAGCAGCTCAAAATACACAACGCCTTTGTAACCCCACCAAATTGAGAGCATAAACTTCTTTTGAGGGATATTTGGTTTCGATGTGATTGTAGCTTAATCACTGATGATAATTTTCATGCCACCTTGTCTCATTTCTCATCGCCAGTGACAATACGTTTGATAAATGGATCATTTTTATTGCCTTTTAAGAGCTTGTAGTTAGTGTTTATGAGCTCTGTTAAATGAATTTCTTTGAGTTCATGTGGGACCCAAATATTGAGTTTACTAACATACGAAATTATTTTTCAATGGTTGTTTGAGAAATTTTTAATATTTCTGCGACCTCTTGAGTCATCTACCATCGGTTTGCTTCGATTAATGCCTTTGTTTTATCATCTTCGGCTTCAACTAGCCTTCCTGAACGTGTCGCATCTTTAACAATGAAATTACAGAAAGTAAATTTAGCAAACCAATTCTGGTGCTAGCGTTCTATTAATCAATCTTTACCACACACAGCTTATAAATTTTTATTGGATTGTCTTGCGTTTGTTTCTTTTCTGAAGAAAAACAGTAAAATATAGAGAAATTACTCGGTTTGCTTTTTCAACTTTCAATTAAAGTGACTCCATTCAAATGATATTTAGATTAGATGATTGGGCTGAAGAGAGTAAGTGTAAAATACAAGTGTAGACATCTATTGTTCGGAACCAAAATGACTAAAAACTCAGCCCAATACAATTTTATACAGATGAGATATATAGAAAACATTGAATGAGACACGATGAAAATGTTCTTGCACTTTATTCAAAATGTACCACAAAGTAAACACTTCCACAATTCTTGTTCTTATACACTGTGGAAAAAAAACTATGAATTAAATATTTTATTTTGGAGGCGTTTACTTTGTGGTACATCTTGAATATAATAAAGATGACTCTGTTTTGCCACTCTATTTAAAATTACACATGACTATACTTTTGACTAAGTGCTAATAATTATCAAACATAAACTTTCTGATTTACTATGAATTGATGTAATCAATCTTTTTCGTTAAGGTTTCTTTCAGATTGGTAGTGCTATCTTGTATTAATGTTAGTGCATTCGACATGATTTTCTTATTGTCATCTAATACACATTGAAAGTAGAATGTAATTTAAAGACGAATAAACTGATTTTGTCTCCCTTTGAATGTAGTTGGTTACTGAATACAATCACAGTATTGATTGAGCTTCACATAATCGGCAACCGGATTTCCCAGCTAATAGGCTGTGATATCACGATACATCCTTATTAAGGCCCAACAGCTCAACAGGTGATTTGTTAGTATATATTGACAATATATATTATGTATATATATGTCACCAATAAAGTTTATTATCCCTGGATGTGTAAAAGATTTCGTGGATATATAGGCTGCGATTATTTAATGCGTGTTTATTCACTTTCTTTACATAACCCATTAAAAAATAATTTAATGATTTGTATTTAAAATTGTATTTGTAAGATTGAAAGTGATAATATTGAATATAGTAATAGCTATTTAATCTATCATATTATGTACTAGTAAATATGATAAAAATGGTAATATTATATTTCTTAGAATTATATATTAATGAATTATGAATTAAAGTCGTGGAATATCGAAATATACAGAACATGTTAAGTATAATAAAATTATCCATGTGAAAGCGAGTGTATTTATTTAATGTTAGTATTATTGTATATCTATGATATTGTAAAATTGATGGGATAGAAAATAGAAATATTAACATATTATAGTTAACAGTGTCTGAAGGATGTACTCTAAATTTAGAGCGATAGAAATATACTAACTTCTATAAAATCACATAGAATTGTTATACGATTTTATTAAAATTTGTGGTATATCATCCCAAGCTTCTCAAATCTGTAGCTATAGATAGTGTAAGTTATATGGAGGATGTGGTAAATTATCCAGTCCCCTACAGATAGCATTCCATACCTGTTCAAAGGGTAATAAATTAGGAGACCGAACAGGCCATTGAAAGACCACAATATTAGCTTCTTCCAAAATACGTCTTGTAGCACTGCTTGAAAATGGAATTTTGCAATCCCTAAAGCTATGGCACAATGGGTACTAGCTCATTGGCAATATAACCAGCTATGTTTAGGTTGTCACTAATGTAGACGTTCTTCACCCATCCGTCTGAACCTCCTATGACCATCGTAGATCCATAAGCAATGTGGAGATTCGTCACTTAGCACAACTTGATGCCATTGTGTTGCTCCATTCTAGCCTAAGTGGATGGTAAAGTGGTGTAAAAGGAAGACATAGACAATATGAATGCAGCTAAAAGACATTATACGGCAATAAACAGATGATTAACATTATGTGTTCTACACATCTCAACCAATCATTTGCAATTGATCAACTTTTTGAAAATCACTTGTGGTCAAAAGTTTAAGCGACGGTACTCGCCATCTGTAGTCTTCTAAGGACGTCCAAATCTAGGGCGATGTTGTTAAACTCCTTCCTCGAACCATTTGGACCAACATCTAAATACCATATTTGTAATACCCAAATTACTTTTGTATCATTCAAAGTTTGTCGAGGTATTAGCCAGAGAAGAAGTTGTTTCAATAATTAATTTGTTTTGTAGTTTTAGTAAGACTCATTGTTGTAGATTTACGAAATGTTTTCGAATTTTAAATTATTAATTAAGAAATTTGATCATTTCTAAATTAAACAATAACAATATTTACTATTTTCAAAATTTGTAACATGAAGATCAAATAGCCTATATAATAAGGGATAAAAACTATAACAAATATCATTATTTTGTAGCTTAAATTAATATTTGGTATCAGTATTACATACATGGTTCTGATAAAGTATGGAACCAAGTAAATATCTTTCAAACAAAACAGATTATATCTTTGAAATTTTGCAGGTAAGTGCAATTGAGCAAAACGCATCTGATGTACATTTTTTGTTAATAATATACTTCCGGTTGAACCGGAAATACGCCATTTTTTTTTTAATTTAAATGGGACATCCTGTATATTTCTGCTGATTTTTAAAGAGGATGTTATTTCGAATTTGTACATACTGGGTTTACTGGGTTTAGTAAAACTCACTTTTTAATATTACTTAGTATATAAATAAGCAAAAAATGTCAAAATTATTAGTTTAAGAACTTTATGAAAAAAATGTGTTAATAAAACTTGTAAAATTTTTTATTATCTTCAACTTTTCTGTGAAAAGTTGTCTTATTATTCAAAATTTCTAAAATTCAAAATTTGTTTGAATAAATCTATTAAATTTTGCAACAATGTTATATTTAATTACTTTTTATAATTAAAACTCTCACTTATGTTTTACAGATTGGAGGGTGGGTTATAGGCCACCCACCCACCCTACATATACATATTAACTTTAATTACTGATCGTCTCCCGGTTTGCAATAACTTTAATTACAAATTTTGAATAAAAGAAAATTGACAAAGTAAAATTTTTATATAAATTAATAAAAATTATATACATTATTCATGGAAAAGCTTTAAATTAAGCTTAAATAAGATTAGCTATTATATTTAAGCTTAAAATTGGATTATGCTTAATTTTTAATCATCAACTATTAGTATTTAAAGTTATCATGTATATGTATGATGGGTAGGTGGCTTAAAGTCTAATAGAGGCCACCCACCCACCTAACATATACATTGGAATTTTAGTTTCTGATCGCCGTTAAGTTTCTAATAAAATAAAACCTAAAAATATTGATAAAATTACAATAAATCATCGTCACTGTCTTAATTTATGTTAAAATGTATATGTAGGGTGGGTAAGTAGCCACTATCCCACCCTTCAATCAGTAAAACATCGCTTCAAATTTATTTATTAAAGATTTAATAATCGAATAAAATCAAGGTAAAATTTAATCAATTATGTGTAAGAATTTTTAAAAGAACACTAAAAAAATATTTTAAAAATTGAAAGATGGAATAGAGTACACCCACCCACCCTGCATAAACATGGTAATTTCAGTTATTGATCGCTGTTAGGATTCCAATTAAATAAACGCAAATATATTGATAATATTAGATTTTATTCTAGCTTCTTTCATAAATTCAAATTGTATACAAAAATACAAACATTTCGGCTTTTTTTATAAAAAATCATCGTCAGTGTTTTAACTTATGTTAAAATATGTAGTATGTAGGGTGGGTGGGTGGCCACTATCCCATATTCCAATCAGTAAATCATCGCTTCAATTTTATTGATTAATAGTTTATTAACCGAATAAAATCAACGCAAAATTCAATAAATGATTTACTTGTTGTGTGTAAGAATTGTTAAACTAACCCTCAAGAATATTTTAAAAATTGAAACGTGGCATAGACGCCATTCACCCACTCTACATAAACAAGGTACTTTCAGTTATTGATCGCCGTTAAGTTTCAAATAAATCGCAACCAAAAAATATTGATGAAAATATAAGAAAACATCGTCACTTTTTTAATTTATGTTAAAAAGTATATGTAGGGTGGGAGGGTGGCCGCTATTCCACCTAGTAAAACCAGTAAAACATTGTTTCAATTTCTAATTAAATGTTTATTAACTAAATAAAATTTAATTTATGAATTACTTGTTATATGCAAACATTTTTAAAGAAAAGCTCGATAATATTTAAAAAAAATTAAAAGTGGAATAGAGGCTCCCCATCCAGCCTACATATACATGGCAATTTCAGTTACTGATCATCGTTAAGATAAGCTAAACATTTTTTTATTTTTTATTTATTTATTATATACGGGAAACCTCTTTTTATACAATATTGTTGTTGAAATTATAAGAAATCATAATCACTGTTTTACCTTATGTTAAAATATATATGTAGGGTGGGTGGGTGGTCACTATCCCACCATCAAATCAGTAAAACATCCCTACAATTTTACTGATAAAAAGTTTAATAACTGAATAAAATCAATGTAAAATTTAATGAATGAATGACTTGTTATGTGCAAGAATTTTTATAGGAACCTTTAAGAATATTTAAATAATTGAAAGGTGGAATAGAGAACACCCATCTACCCTACATATGCATGATACTTTCAGTTACTGATAGCCGTTAAGTTTCCAAAAAATCAAAACCTAAAAATATCGATGAAATTATAAGAAATTATCGTCACTGTTTTATTTATGTTAAAATGTACATGTAGGGTGGGTGGGTGGCCACTATCCCACTCTAATCAGTAAAACATGGCTTCAATTTTATTGATTAAATGTTTATTAACCTAATAAAATCAAAGTACAATTCAATCAATGATTGACTTGTTATGTGCAAGAATTTTTGAAGGAACCCTCGAAAATGTTTAAAAAGTTAAAAGGTGGTATGGAGGCCACCCACCCACCCTACATATACATTGGAATTTCAGTTACTGATTGCTGTAAAGTTTCCAGTTAAACAAAACGCAAATATATTGTGAAATTATAGGAAATCTATCCCACCCTTCAAGTAGTAAAACATAAGCAAGGCTTTTACTTAAAAATTGTAAAAGGTAAATAAAACTTAACTTTATTGCAAAATTTACTAGATTTATTCAAACAAATTTTTTAAATAAGTTTTTAAGGTGTTTTACGTTACCTATATGGTATATTGTATATAGTGAAAGTAAACATATGTAAAAACGAGAAATAACTCACTTTTGGTTGTAGAATAAATAAATTTATTTACTTTAGACTAATCAGAATAATAATTTAAACAAAATTAAATCAAATGTTTAAATTGCTTGCCGTTCACCTCCAGACAATATGTCAACCTATAAAAAAATTCTTAAGTTATTTCTTTAAAGACATCTCTACGTATTTGTTCACATTCACATTCATCAACAATTCTTTGTCTTAATTCTTGTAAGCGTGTTGGTCGTTTAACGTAAACACGTGATTTTAATAACCCCAAAGAAAAAAATCTAATAAGCTAAGATGCGGAGAACGAGCAGGCCACTCTACGAATCCTCTACGTCCAATCCATCGATTTGGAAAATTCACATCTAGAAAATCCCCTATCTATCATAGTGCGGATCTGCTTCATCTTGTTGAAATCAAACATTTTGTGGTAACTGCTTAATATGTTGAAGTGCAAGAATAATTTAGATATTCAGTAAATCTAAATAGTTGTCATCATTCAAGTTTTGGTCTACTATAAAAAAATAGGCTTATATATAATTTATGGATGCTGGGTATGTGTTTCATGAAACCAATGAGGATTCTCATTTGACCAATATCTTGAGGTATGGTGGTTAACTGTTCTATTTAAACAAAAATATGCCTCATCAGAAAACACTACATTAGATGTTCGTCAACAAAACTCCAGCCATCGGTCAAAATCATCATCTGACAATTCCTAAACCAATAGTATCTTATACAGATGATACTTTTTACTTTTCAATATCTTCCCTACAGAACGTCGACTTATACCATGGTTTAGAGCCAAAATTATGCAATTGCGATGTTTTGTCTAATAGTTTTGTTCGTTGCGGTTCGCAGTTTTTCAAGTTTCGGCAAATTTTTGACCATCAGTTGCATTAAAATGTTGAACGAGATATGGGATTTCTTTCAGGAAGCAAATTATTAAAAATATGAAACATTTTTGCATGAGTTTTAGCAAGATCAGCATAACCGATCATCGTTAATATTTCAATACAATCTGTTTCACATAAATGAACCATTCTTAATCGTATTTACAATTTATTTCTGTAAATTAAAATTTAACAGTTTGACAACAGTTACCTGCTAGATAGTACTCGTTTATTTGTAGGAAATACCACTGTCAGAAAGATCGTTGCTAAAGGCTGCCCACAGGGTGGAGTACTTTCACCACTCCTGTGGAACATAGTTGTTAACAGCCTACTGCGGCGACTTAACGACAATTGCTTCCACACCATAGGATATGTAGATGACATAACCATCATGCTAACAGGCAGATTTAAGATGGTGATATGCAGCTTGATGAAGCCCTCAAAATAATTGAACACTGGTGTAATGACCAGTCATAAACCTGTCAAAGACTGAAATGGTCATCTTCACAAGGAAAAGAAAACTAGGTAAGCTTCTTAACACCCGGTTGACATTAGCGTCGGAAGTCAAATACCTGGGAGTGATCCTTGACGACAATCTGACGTGGGAACCACATCTCAAAATGAAATGTATAAAAGCATGTGTCTCCCTCTGGCAATGCCGGAAGGCTGTGGGGTAGACATGAGGGCTATCTCCCAAGATAGCACTTTGGCTGTACACAGCGGTAATAAGAACAATGCTAATCTATGGAGCACTGGTCTGTTGGCCCAGAGCCAGACAGAAAACCTCAACAAAGCAGTTTACTTAGTTGCAAAGGATAGCATGCCTCAGCACGACCGGGGCAATGCGAACAACACCAACTGCAGAAATGGAAGCAATGCTCTGCCTTCCACCTCTCGACTTATACGTAGAGCAGATGGCCACGACGGTAGCACTGCGCCTAAACTCAGTTGGACTCTGGTCAAAGAAGGCAGGTCTGGTAGACACTGTCACCTCTTAGAAGAGGCTGTCACGAAGACACCTCTCCTTGGAAGGAAGACGGGCAATTTACCACCCTGCTACGTCTTCAATAGACCCTATAATGTATCGACAAAAAGAGGAACCGGGAGTTTAGAGGGTGGGGAAGCCCTCCGAATTTAAAACCAAAAGAGAGAAGCACACAACTTCTCTGCAAGCAGAGATCATTGGCATGGTGCATGGGGCAAAAGAAATCCTACACCGTGACATCCGTGATAGAAACATCCAAATCCTTACAGACAGTAGGGCAGCAATACTAGCAGTGAATGGTCACAAGATCACCTCAAGACTAGTAAAAAATGTCACAACACCCTGAAATAAGCAGCACAATCAAACACTATTGAGCTGCGCTGGGTCAAGGGACACAATAATGAAGAAGGCAACATCAAGGCAGACGAGTTGGTGCGGGCTGGATCGGTTCTCAGTGATACCACGGACGGGCCCCCGATCGCACCAACACCGAAATGCCTCACTAACATCCTCAAACAGAACACTCTTAAGACGCTAAAACAACGTTGGGACAACACCTCAGGCTGCAGGCGGATCAAGGAAGCAATTCGCTCACAGGTATCCTTACGGGTCACTGTCGGCTTAGGAAACACTTGTTTACTATGGATCTGATGGAAACCCCCATATGTAGAGCATGTGAAGAAGAGGACAAGATAGTAGAACATGTATTAACCACCTGCCTGGCTCTCGCCCACCTTAGAGAGTCCATGCTAGGAAAGCTCTGGCCGAACATGTGTGATAGAACAATGGAGGGTTGTCCTAGCCAGAGGGCACAACGGGCTTAGTGAGGCATAGGTGCTTCGGTCAATGATTTGATCACCCTTGGCAAACTCGATCCAGATCCAGATCCAGAATGTAATTATTTACGAGTAAACAAATCTCTCTGACGTTAAAATGTCTTTGATATGAAATAAAGTAGATAGTGAGCTGATAAAAGCAAAATAAAATTTAGACAATATTTTGATATAACAATTTAAATTAAAGCATCCTTTAAAATAACAAATACATATTTATTAACTTTAATTATATTCCCTAATTTAAATTTAAAATTAAGCTCTCAGTTAATTATTTAATTAAAGAAAAACCTCTTTTGCATTAAACCAGCACATAATCAACACATGCATATTTTAACCCTTGATTTATTTTATCAACAACTATGTGCTAATTCAATAATAGGGTTAGAACGGTTACAGTAAAAACAGTCCCCTCATGAAATGCAAATGGCAATTGCGCATCAATGCCCGACGTAATAACAATCTGCACCGACACAATCCAGACTGAATGTCCCAGTTGTCAGCGTGTGCAGAAAATAAATCCGAAATTGATAGCCCCAGGACTGGGTTAGGGGACGTAGTCCGAATCACAATCGATCGCATTCAAACATTACCAAACTAAACATGCACTCAAATTCCATCACTAACGAAAACAAATAGCTCGAAAATGCATGCACAAAAGAATCGTTATTACGAATGATGCAGTTTTAGGTTCTATTCCGGCATTATTTACCTTTCATTCGTGGTACAATTGCACTAGGAATGGTGAATTACGAATAACAAGAGTTACATAATAAATACTTGAAGGTAGAAAAATTATCGAGCATTAATCATTGAAAATTAGGAGAAGTAAAAATCTTGTTATGTTCCATTACTTTATTTTCAGATAACTGACACGTGTTTCGGTCCTTGTGGATCATTATCAAAGGTAAAACTCGTGAGAGTTATCTGAAAATAAAGTAATGGAACATAACAAGATTTTTACTTGATTAGAAATTAAAAAGACTTGGTTTGTTTCACAGAATAAAAAAGATTTTTACTTCTCCTAATTTGAAAATTTGGTTTCACCAGGAGAGTAGCAGAACAAGTATTGATTATATTAATCATTGATATGGTTAGAATGCTATAATTATAATTATTAATATCGATAATGTTATGCCATTAGTGTATTATTGTAATTTTTGGGCACGATTATGTTAACAACGATATAATCATAAGAATAGTTCTGACCATTACTAGGTCATATTAAACACTAAACTAAACACTTGCATTGTTTTTATTACTAATATATGTATATACACATATTACAAAAACAGGACTTAAATTTCGACGTTCGAATGTGATTATCAAATGAAGCAAATTAATGAATAGGTTATATTTATACCAATATATAAAAGATAGGGAGGTAATTATTGTGTAGGGTAAGTATAAAGGATTACACGTCATTAGCATTTTTAAAAAGTGGTGTGTAGATTAAATCTGTCTGCTCGTTAAGCAGATTATTGTGAGGATTATTATATGTTTTGAAAATTTCAGCAGATTCTATGTGATTGAGCATTTTACCTTAAATACAGTGATTTAAATTTTAACATTATAAATTTCGGAAAATCAATGTTTATACTCTAACACATGATTGTCGGAGAAATATATAAAAATTGTGAAACAACACCAAGAGTTTAATTACCCTTTAATTAATATAAAAATGTTTCACCACAGGTTACGTGAGAATTTAACTAATCGTGAAAATATGTTGATATCTATACAGATACTTCATAAACTATATCAGCTGTAACAAAACTTTTTTTAACTAAAATATACATCTATATTAACACAAAGTAAATCATATCAGTTAGGATAATATACATGCAGATATACATAGCAAAAATAAGTTTCGGTATATCTGATAATATTCTCAACTCTGTTACTAACTTTTGAGTGTGCAGGAAATAACTCGCTGTTTATATTATGGCAATAATTATGCGTGCGGCGTCCTTAACGATCACCATCAACCACGGAACCCTTTATAATTATGGGTAGGCCTTAAAGGTCCTAGTTTCTAGTGGAAAAGTTTCTACTAGAAATTCGAGTGTAATTAAACAAAGAGTCCATACTACAAGTTGGCGCGTTACAGTGTTGGTGATTGTTTCAATTAATTGTTATATTCAATAAAACCAGAATGGTATATTAGATTATTTATATTACAACGAGAAAAACAAACTTTGTTTGTAATTGGCTTAATATTATATAATTCGTTTACGTGAATTATCTATAAATAAATAGTCTTTCAAGTAGTATTTTTTTAGTTTTTATTGGATGCACCAATAAAAAATATATTGTAGTTTTTAAGTGGTGCTACTACTGTTTTCTCTACTTCCTGTCAATCACTAATGTCCATAATAACTTAAATGATGTATTATATTATGGTAGTTATTATTAATAAATTTCATTTAAAGCAAATAAAATGTCAAATGTTATGAACAAAAGAATACATTTTTTTTAACTTTGAAGACAAATTCCGACTTGACCCTAAACTTTTGGATATAGATATGTTGTATTAAATCATCATATTTTGGCCCTAGGAATCTATGGTCCAGCCATTTCCCCACATTAACGGGTCAGTAAAAAAATCAATATATTTCTGATATTTAAAAGAAATATACAATTATAAAAAGTCATTTTATATTTATAAAACAAACATGTTACATTAATAAAAATTAATCCAATAAAAGTAAACCAATGTTCATCAATATATACAAATGGTTAAACTATGTTAACTGGTGAGGATGTGAAAAAATTATAAAAGGTTTATGATTATGATTTAAGTAGTTATTATTAGGATTTACTTAATTTGTATAACTTTATTTTAAATTATCATAATGTCATAATCAAAATTAATGTAAAAAGTTTAAAAACACTTGGTTTGTTTCACTAAATTTTTTATATTCACTCGACTAAGTGTTTTTAATTAATTACCTATTATTTCACAATGTTTCACCACGAGGTAAATGAGAAAATAATTCATGAAATAGTGAAAAGTTTATTTATAGGTTATGTAATGATATCTTATCAGGTAAAAAGCGTATATAACCTCATTAGCTATAATTACATAACCTTTAAATGTCGATAATTACATTAGTCTTGATGAATCTGGATTCTGCACTGTAGAAATCGATGAAAAAGGTAACAAGTTAAAAAAGTTAGGGCTATTCCAAATGGCAAGCGCGGATTTCATATTCATATACGTCTGCGCTGTCAAGGCTGATTAACTCTGACAATGACTACATTACACGCGATTGGATTATTCCTAATTAAACAGACCATAATTTCCATGTCATGTCATGTATCGCTCTGGTTATTTTTATTGAGCTACTAAGGTTATAACGATCCCCCAAAAAAATATTCCTTTCTCATACCGTCATATTTCCTTACTCAACACAAATAATCCACTTCCAACTCCTCCTCAACTCCTCCAAACATTATATCCCAACCAAAATGACTTCCGTCCAGGTTGCTATGTCCATGACTTCAAGCTCCTATTCGGTAAACTCTGCTAAGAGTGGCCAAGTTCATGCTGCTATTTTATTTGATATGCAGGAAGCCTTAATTATCTAAATCCACCATATAAACATTTCAATTCCAAAAACCGCTCCCACTCAGCCTCCTTCTCTTCTGCAAATTCTTCTTATTTCACCTTCCTTTATGAAATCCTCAAAGAATCCGTACTACTACCCATCCTTCTCTCAAAATCCTCTATCATCCAAAAATACGCCCCTACAAGCCTTATATAAAAACCTGCAAAGTACGCTTTCAAAAATCCAAAAGCTCTTCACCCGAAACCTATCCAGCAACCCCTCTAAAACCCAATCTTCCACCACATTACCACTCATGAAAATTCCCCCTGTCCCTTAAAGTCTCACCCTCTTCTACTTCATGACCATGTATACTATCTTCCAATACCATCTCAATCCTTCGCTCTTCAATAACTCTATCAGCAAGAAAGTCTCCTTAAGTTCAACCCGACAATACCTCTAATATTCAACTCTGCACATACAAAGAATTCAAATGTAGGATGAAATAAAACATGATTTTCTGTAGGGTGTTCAGGAAGTGGGGACGAATATTTAAGTTCTATAGAAGATGCAAAATGTATTTAAACTGTATTTTCTAAATTCTATTCTATAAATATAGTTTATAAACACATTGAGTAACATCTCCCATTTATGTATGAAAAATTATATCCTCTATATGACCACGGAAGGCCGCGCAGCAACAAGCAATGCGTTCATTGAATTTCTTGATGACGCGTTCATAAACAATCGGTGGGATGCCGTTAATAACCCTTTAAATTGCATCCTTCAACCAGTGTATTGTTTTTGGATTGTTCGCGAACACTTTAGATTTTACAAATCCCCACAAAAAAAGTCACAAGGCATAAGATCGCAAGGTCTGGCAGGCCATTCCTGCTTGCCACGCAGAGAGATAATAACAGTCAGTACAGCAATCGTTTCATGGGATGTGTAGCATGTCACACCATCTTGTTGAAACGAAAAATCGTCATTTTCATCCACAGCTTCGAAAACCCAACCAGAAAGCATGTTTCTGTAACTTGAATACGTTGCTTAGTTGTCATCTGCTCCATGGCGAAAATAAACATCAAATTATAATCCTCAGCACATAAAAGCTATCAAATAACAAACATGAAACAAGCACGACTGCAAAACGTCATCTGAGAAAATGGCGCCTGAACACCCTATACATTTTTTACCACTGTAATATTAATGGTTTTACAAAATTACGACTATAGTTTTGACTCATTTAAGTCATTACCAAGTATAAATAAATAAATAAATTATGTTCGAATTTAGTTTCGATTCTTTGAAGTCATTATCAAGTGATAATGACTTGAAATAGTCAAAACTATAGTCGTAATGTTGTAAAACCATTAATATATAGTGGTAAAAACGCGTAGAAAACAGTGTTTTATTTCATCCTATATTTGAAAATGAAATACCACATAATAACGGTCAGCACCATCCTGTTTACAAAGAATTCATCGAAACTACTCTCGAATTCCCACATGTCTTCTTCACTTCCTCCTCCGCAGTCTAGACACACTTTAAAAAATAGTTTGCTAACATACAGCTACAACTTGAACAGACCCTGAAGGAGAATTGTTCGTCGAATCAAAAACTTTGCAACCCGTAAATTCGCTTTTAACCCCTTTAACAAATCCCTAATAGACTCAATTCTATACCCCACCTTACACCCTTGCAAGAAATTACTTCACATGCCTGCAGAAGCCATTCTAGAGACGACCTTGCTCCCATCTCTAACCTCCCTTCAGAAGCACCAAAATGAGCCTTTGTCTCCAAATACTTAGCTAACCCCATAAAAAAATTTATACACATGTCACACTACTCAACCATTCACTATCTCAGTAAAAACAAAAATGATAATAAAACGACGCACTCTACTCAACGAATAAATCTCTCTCAAAATGCCAGAAAAGAAAAGATACTCCTTTCCCTTACTTCGACTCTATCCCATGCTCCTCTAACCAATAACCACCACCACATTAACAACCACTCGTCTCGCTCAGGCCTACAATAGATAATAGCACAAAATTTGCAGAGGAACCACCGCAATCACTTCTGTTAAGGTTAATTTCCCTTGAATGATGATTTTAAAAAGAAAGATAATCAGCAAGGATTTAGGTTGAAACTTTTCAAAGATCAATGATAAGAAAGTACTTTTATTACTTGAAGGATATAGCAAATCAAAATGTTGAATGCAAATTCTTCTTATTTCACCCTCATTTATGAAATCCTCAAAGAATCCGTACTACTACCCGCCCTTCTTTTAAAATCTTCTATCATTTAAAATCACGGTTTTAAAAATCCAAAAGAATGTTAACCCCTTCACTAAATGGTCGCCACACCTGAAACCTATCCATCAACCCCTCTAAATCCCAATACCTCATCTTCCACCACATTACCATTCATAAAAATTCCCCTTGTCCCTCAAAGTCTCACTCTCTTCTCATTCATGACAATATATCCTACCTTCCAATGCAGATATAATAAAATAATATTATTGCAAGTTCGGTACACTACTCATCGCCTCCAACCTTAAGACTCTATAGTTAATCAACATGTCTTTCAAGATAGCCAATTTTTAATCTAAACTAGACTATGATTGATAGTCTGAATCAACATCGACGTCATCAAGTAATAGTAAAGGCGATGGTTCTAACTAACTTTTACCGAAGTGCAACAAACCATCAAAATGACGGAAAGAACGGCCATAATCCGTACCCGTAAATTAATGACCAACAGGCTATTATGCCGTAAACAAATGGTAGTGGATGTGATCCATCAAGGACAGGCGTCAGTTAAGAAAACAGATATTAGGGAGAAACTTGCTAAAATGTACAAGGTTGCTCCTGATGTAATATTAGTGTTTGGCTTCCACGGGAATTTTGGTGGTGGCAAGTCGACCGGTTTCGCCCTTATCTACGACACACTGGACTTCACCAAGAAGTTCGAGCCAAAGCCCGTCGATCGGAAAGAAACAGCAGAAGAGGAAACAGCGTAAAGAACGAAAGAACAGGATGAAGAAGGTGTGCGATACCAAGAAGAGCAAAGTGGATGCCGCAGCCAAGAAGTAATTGTCTTCAGTGGCTGAAACGAGTACTCTTTATGCATTATGTTTTTATATTATATATGTTTTAAGTTTATAATAATAATAATTAATGTTTTGCCAATGAATGATTACAGAAGTAAATAATATTTTGAACACGTCACAGCTTGATTTACAAAGAATAAATAAAAGAAAACGCTTACTAGCATACAAACAAAGTTGATCATTTTAAATTGTAACTGAAAAGATCGTTTAAATTATAATACAAGTTTTCAAATAAAAATTGTTTAAGTTTATTTTTGAACACATATATATTTAGAGATAATTTAATGTTCCTTGGCAGCTTATTATATAATGATGGCCCAAGTACATCGGGCGCGTTTTTAGATGGGCCCCAGAAGCATACGCCATATAATAAATTATCCAGACATTGTGCACAATAAAATACCTACTAGGCGTTAGCATTTTTACACCACCCTTTTTACATAAATTAATATTTTGTTAATATATAAGTAATATAATAACTAGATCAATAGATTGCCTCTGTAATCTCAGATTGTAAAGCCTCCCGACACGGTGGCATTCCTAACAAGACGCTCTGGAAGTTCGCTCTTGGCAATCCCGCAACCGTCACTTTGGCCATGATCACGTGGCTAAATGAAGGAATGTTCCCGAAGCGGTTTAAGAGGGCTTGCCTGGTCCTGCTACCGAAGGATGGTAAACTCCTAACGACTGCCGAAGGCTACAGGCCACTGTACCTATTGAACGTAGAAGGCAAGCCTTTTGAAAGGGTCATCAGAGACAGGCTAGTCAAGTTGGTGAAAGAGTCGTGAGGATTATCTAGTCGCCAATTTGGCTTCCAAAAGGGGAAGTCGATCGTTGACGCCCTGAAGGAGCTCCTCATGCTCGCCAAAGAAGCCAACACGGGCCCGCTAAAAGGGAGACGGCACTGCTTGGCAATTACCTTGGATGTCAGGAACGCTTTTAACTCAATCTTTTGGTCCACCATCATAGGGCATTGGCGATGAGAAGGGCCCCGGAGTACCTATTGACCATTATCGCCGACCACTTGCACGAGCGTTTGATCCACTTAGTAGGAAACAACGGCCAGATCTTCGGCACGCCGTTGTGAAGATAAAGGGAGGGTCTCACAGGGCTCCGTCCTCGGCCCTACACTGTGTAACCTGGCCTACGATGACGTTTTGGAACTAGAGATGCCACGCGGGATAGATGTCATAGGCTTCGCAAATTTTTTTATTTAACCTATAACCTATCATGCATAGTATCAAAAATAATTAATTTAGCCACATTTTGCAATTTTAACAAAACGTAGACGTGAGGTAAAAATTGAATATCGAATCTATTATAAAACTTAGAAGGCCTTGACTCTGCAATGTTCCTAATCATGAAGTGTACTAACAAAGGTCGAACGGCCAAAGCCAAACTTTTTTGGGTTATAAAAGAAATCGCAACGCGAACCTACAAAATTTCAATCATGTGTAACTTGATTTATTTAAATGAAACTACCAACCCTTTTTAATGTATCAAATGCAGAATGTAATTACCTTTCTGGCGATATAAAGTTGTCGACATTTATCTTTAACAAAAAAAAAATGAAATATTCTAATAATAGAGTATTCTTCGAATAGTTGATGAATTTAGTCCTAATTTAATTTCTTTAATGTATAAATAATAACTGTAATAAAAACAAACAAATTTTACCTTTCTTTTGAGTGTAGATGCCTCGAGTGAGTAATAAATCTACAAACTAGTTTACGATGAAATTACAAAAGAATTTGAATCGCAAAATTTAATTCATAACCCAAGAAAAATAAATAGAGATGATTAAAAAATAATTAATTCATTATTTAGAGAATAGCACAGAAGAAGACATGAGAAGGTAGCGCACCGATTCCATTTTATATTATAACGACTATTTAAGAATAATTGTAGAATATTTTACTAAACATATATTATTCACGTGAGCTTAAACTTCATGACAATAAGCAACATGTAACAAAAAGAGTAAAGGCATCGCGCTACTTTTATCTTCATAAAATATTACCTTTAATGGACCAAGAAAGCTGAATGAAAGAAGAAAATAGACAAAGACTTGAAAAAAAAATATGTTGACGGTGCAAAGGCCAGTATTCCTTTAAAGCTTTAAAGAGGCAGGTAGTCTTTGAGATGTCATACTAATTGAAATCGGACGAAGGACGCTGGAACAACTTTAAGGAAGCTGAAAAAACCATTGTTAAACAAATATGAATAGAAATACATCCTTTATCTCAAGTAAGATTACCTTTTATGTATTGTGTTTTCATAATACACTTATACATAATTTATCTATATGTATGTATTAATATAAGCCTGTTTTATCCAATTATATTAATAAAACACGAATGTTATCATTTTTTCACCGCAATTATTTTGAATTAGTAAAAAAATCGCAGATTAATGCTTAAAAGTTTGATTGTTATGATTATTAGAAATTAATGCTGAAAAAAAAAACTGATTATTATAAACAAATTTGTTGATAAAACCAATGTCACACACAGAAAAATGTATTCAAACTAAAGTAGCACAAATATTATGGAGACTTATATGTTTTATGAGGGAACCAACCTTTCCAAATTTGAAAAGGCATTTTAAATTTTCAAATAGAAAAAAATGCCTCCGATGTCAGCCAAAATTTGACTTATTTTAAATGATTACTATGTAATTGAAACTAGACTTTTCTTTCTGTATTCAATAAATATTTTTTATGAGAAACTGGAAGTGATGTTTCATTGCAGATTTTAAATATTATTACCAACGAAGATTAGGAAAAAAAATATTTCAAAATAATGTCATATATTTATTATTTATTATTATAAGATTTGATATATTAAGTTGTACTTTTATATATTTTATATTCTATTTTTTTAAACTTGTAGCCTTACATCATTAATAATTAAAAATGTGTATAAATAACTTACCATTAATTAAATTCTCACTTAACCCATGGTGAAACATTTTTTGTGTGTGTTTAATTAACTTTCTAAAAAATAACTTATTTAAATCAACCCTAAATAATACTATTTGTATTTATATTGCTTACTTCATATTATAATGACGTTTAATTCATCATTTAAGTATATTTGCACTATGTAATATCTAAACATCAATACAAGCAAATAAAATTATCACACAGTAAATACCATATTGAATATATAACGATAGATGGCGTTGTTATGTTATGCGTGTAATTTCTATACAGCGGCTTTTGAAAGCAAACGTACCGAATACATTAGCTCAAATGGAAAAACAAATTAGATGGAGCACGTCATAACCGATTAGATACATAATAAACGACGCCGTTGGAAACGGTTACTGAATAGTAAGGGAGGTTTTAAAGCAAAAAACGAAAACAAACAATGAAAGCCACCGAAAATGATGATAAATACCCAAGGGCCTTTATGTCCACCTTTTTTGGGAGTATGGAAAGGGCGACTAAATGAAAATACGAAAATATCAGAACAACTTTTTATATCTCTATAGAAATAATTATTCCCATTCACGGATATTTTGGATTAGATGCATTCCTTTTTTTCGTTTTTAATCTATAAATGGACAGCATCTAGAAACATATACAAACATGCTGTTAAAGATATGAGATCTTGAAAGTAATATTCCACCGCAACAACTCTGTGCCCAAAAGGTCGAATGCTTTTACCTTAAATAAATTGATAGGAAATAATGTAAATACGAATATTTCGCAAAAGATTTTGATGTATTGCACAAGTATATTATTGTGTGTGTGTAATATAAGTAATAAAATATAATAAATAATATAAGTAAAAGTATGTTTTAGTCCCAATTTTAATTACAGAGGGAAAATAAATAGTAAGTATTATGGATATCGGTAGATAAATAGAATGTAAGATTCGAATTGCTTGCATATATTCACTATCGCAAATGTTAGGTTTTAGCTGAAATTAAGCTTTGTCGCACAAAAAAGGTTCCTAAAGAAATATCCATAAGGTCAATTCACAAATACTAACGCTTTAGTAAGGATCCATTTGAAGACATTCTTGTACTAGTTGGTAATTGAGATGCATCTATTTCCATGCAATAAATCTTAAATAGCCAATGCTATAATGTCTTCTATTAAACTCTTCTTAATTTTAAATTAGTTGTCATCGAAATAATTTTTTATTCAATACAAATGTCCAAACAACCGAAATGTCCAATTTTCCATGACTGTACAACACGGGCTGAATTTAACCGATGGTGTGGGTTATGTTTTGAGGGCCACGACTCAAGAAAACCCCACAAGAAAAAGTCCAACGGGACCAAATCACGATCCCGGTGGTAAGTTCACATCACCTCCACCTGTGATGGCCATGCTCTCAAATAACTGAATGTCCAATGCGGCATGTGCTGTGTGGCATGTAGCGCCGTCTTGTTGAAAATCACATGTCGTTAGTCTCCACATCATCCAGTTCAAGTTAAAAGGAGTTGGTAATCAACTTGTAGCGCTCGCCGTTGATGGTGATGGCCTAACCAACTTAGTTCTCAAAGAAATATGGACCAATGACGCCGCTAGCTCAAAATCCTCACCAAACACTGACTTTTTCGGGACACATTAGCCTCTCTTGGATCTTATGTGGATTGGTATCATCCCAAATTCGACAATTTCGTTTGTTAACGTACCCATTTATTCATCGCTGAAGAAGGCCCTTTCATCGAACACACGTCATTGTCTATGTAGAAACAAGTAACGACGCAAAATACGCCAAGTTGTGCAAGATCGACTGACTAATTTCTCTACCATACTGCGAATAATCCTCTCAGTAGGACCCTTGTGACGAGCATAAAATGTTTGATAAAAAATATATCATTTGCACGAGTTGTTGAATGCTATTTACATCCACGATAATTTAGCAAAATAAACTGCTAAACACTAAACTTTCAAAGTTCAGACGTCCCTATTGGAACACTCTATATTCAGCACTTGCTTATTGTCGAACAGACAATTGAAGAACGTATGACAACTCGAAACATCATCTCTAGAGTTCGCGTTAAAAGAGCTCTTTTCGTATTGTTAGACAATATTTAACCTATGTAGCAGGCAATTCGTTCCTAAAGTGCTCTCCTAACAATAAACGAGCGAACAACCACGCGGTCATAAAATTCTAATAAAATACAGTCCACTTTTATCATTTCATTTTTATACTACTGGAAGAATAAAATGTCGTCTTGCTGCTGGTTTTGATAGACCGCCACGTTTCAATGTTGACTGTTTCGTTCTTGATTCCCTTATCATATACACCTCGAAACAAATTGAATTTAATTCGAATAACTGGCGACAACTTCAGGGTTTAAAACTAGCAGATTCTGTTTTCTTTGTTCCCCAGGGAGTTGATATGCTGTTAGGAACTCAGTGATACTAGAAGGTTCTCAAGGGAGGAATTAAATGTGGCCCTCCAGGCACACCTGATGCAGTGGAAACCATTTGGGGATAGATAGGCTTTGATGGGTTGAGTGATCCAATCGAGATTACCAATATCAGACTTTAAAACCTTATGTATCCAGACACGTTCATTGAAAGAGATGATCGTGGAAAATTGGAATAAAATACAATCACCTTTTGTCGTTTAAAAGACAAATCGATCGCTTGTGACCTAACAGTTCCTATGACACCTACTAATTAACCTAAAAATTTACCAAAGTAACCAATATTTGTTAAGATACAAACACCATTAATGAAACATATTTAACATGGGGTATTAATGTAATTATAAATAGCGACAATTAATAAAAATAGTAGAAATTTTGAATTATGTTTTCCTGTCAGTAGCAACTATGGACTGGTTTTAATCTATTTAGGTCTGATTTTTAACTGCACTTTGTTAATCGTTAACACATTAAACTACACTATTGATAAAAATATGAAAAAAGTGTATCTATGTGTGAACCTTAAGGTAAGTCTGAAGTTAGGTTATCAGGGAGGACATGTAGATATCTAAACCTACCGCTACTTTCTACAGATTATATAATACGGAAGCAGTTTACCTAAATTACAACTAGTGTATCAAATATAAGGTGTAGTAAAAAGTAATCTATTATTTTGCATGAAATTAAAGGCTTTAATTACGATAGTTAGAATGATCCTATTTAGGCAAAAAAGTACATAATAAGTGGAATGGCATAAACTTAAAGTTGTCAATTTTAACTAAGCTAAATCCTGTATTAGAAGACATAAACTCATGTTAAGTATAGAATGTGGGGTTAGGCGAGAGTTACTCCCTTCAAATTAAAAAAAAGTAAATTTGTTGGACGCTTTGATTTGATATATTTCTGAAATTAAAATGAGCAGAAGTCATTAAAAATAGCTTAATCAAGCGAGTCTAAATATTCTTACAAGTATTGGTAAACAGCTTTAATCCACTTATAGTAGGCAAATGCAAACATCGAAAAGAAATACAGTTTAAGCGTTGATTTCATTCGAATACGTCTCGTGATTGACCATTTGGTATCTGTCAAATTTAGAGAGACTGGGTGACGTTTGGTGGTTTGACGTGGTTATTCTGTTAGTGAATTCCTTTATCATGAATCGGTATATGAACGCTGATATGACTGAGATGCATTTCATTTAATGACTTGCTAACGACAATTCATTACAAGCTAGGGGTTGTATAGTCGAGCCGCGAGATCTTACTGTGACTCACCGCTCTATATTATCCATCTTGAATTAATTCCGCCCCGCCCATCCTAGGATGTTGATAGAAAGAGATAGATATTAATTGCTATACGGTTCTTAGTACGAAAGTGGATAAGTAACAGTCAACTATTGACGGCTGGACTATACATTAAACCATTTCCTGGCCGTAATATTCCTGATAGAAAAACCTTTGAAAGACCTATTTAAAAAGGCATATTGAAACGAAGTGGAGGACCAGGAAGGCCAACGACGGTAAGAATGGTACAAGAAAAATTGCATTGATTTGTTATACATCACATATTAGGGACTTTCAAATGAAAAGATACGAAACGGCAACATATAAAATAGGAATATGCCGCATTGCGATAACATAGTAAGAGATCCAAGAACATGAATGGTGAGGCCAGCGTGGTTGTACACATGCGCGGGAGAGGAACATGGAGGTTGCAGTGCATGTGAGGACATCATGGCGTTCACATTGCAAAATTTAACGATTAAAGAGCAGCGACGTGTTATCAGATTTCTGACTGCGAAAGGAATTTAACCAACCGATATTGATCGTCTGATATTGGTCTCTGAATAGTCGGTGAGAATGTGGAGTACCCGTTTGTTTTCATGAAGGCCGTGAGTGTTTGAATGACGACCCGAGACCAGGCCAGACAAACAAGGTTAACACGCCCGAACTCAACGACAAGGTGAACGACCTTGTAAGGAGTGATCGACGTGTCACATTACGCAGGTTTGCAGTGACGGTGGCCAGCGTTATAATAGTGTGGACAACTGTGCATGGCAGGTTGTGTTGCCGAAATGTGAGTACGTACTGGGTTCCGAAAAAGCTCAGCGAACCGCAAAAGGAACTGCGTATGGGGCTATCACTGCAACACCTATTCCGGTATCATGAAGACCTTGCGACAGCATGCAATGGAAGCATGCGCTGTCACCTCCCCCTAAGAAATTCAAAGCTGTGCCATCTATTTCGACGTCCAATACTCATCGAATTCTTTAAGCACAGAAAAACCATTAACAGTGACTTGTACAGTGCGACACGCAGCCTAGCCTGCTTAGGTTGCTCACTCCCTCCGTGAGCAACCTAGGCTGCACGATAAAGCGTGTCCACCCATCTCCAGGGTCACAAAAATTCTACAGGACACGTTCACGTGGGAGCTGGTTGAGTATCCGACCATCAGTTTGGAACGCTGAAAAAATATCTCAAAGGGAAGCGCTTCAACTCGGACAACGAACACATTCGAGGACTGGCTCGTGTTACAGCCACATAAATTCTGGGAACAGAGAATCCTTCGGCTCATGAAACAGTGGAATAGTTGTGCTTAGGCTTCTAGTGAGTACTTTTTATTAAAGTCTTATTTATACCCACAGGGTCGTTTCGTATATTTTCATTTGAACGTTCCTTATACAATGCATTCAAGCACTTCTTTCTGCTAATTTTCTTGCACGTATAGCATTCTGTCAATGGCTACTACTGATGCTAATTTGTATTACCCATGAAACGAATTTTTCAATATAACCATGTATGGACTAAAATAAATCCACACGAGATAGTTGAAGATCGTTTGCAGCATCAGTACTCGTTTTGGTGGATGACTAGCCATGACTGGTTCAATAGCCGAACCATTATTGCTACCAGGAAGACTTACTGACGAAGCCTATCGCAACTTTTTAAAAGCAACACTACCTCCGTTTCTGTAAGTTGTACTATTGGCAACAATATATGCGAGATGGTGCATCAGAGCATTTTTGCGTGGTTTCTCGTGAGTTTTTAACAGTAATATATAAGGACCTATAACTTATATAACATATAGGGACCACTGGATTAGTCACTCATGGTCTGCTCGATGCCCGGACTTAAAACCCCTAAATAATTTTTTATGGGGTCATCTAAAGT
Source organism: Ontholestes murinus (assembly GCA_963969525.1). NCBI lineage: Eukaryota > Metazoa > Arthropoda > Insecta > Coleoptera > Staphylinidae > Ontholestes > Ontholestes murinus. The sequence goes on along the minus strand of OZ018390.1, from coordinate 22,060,129 downwards.
CATTAGTGTACACCATTTTAGTGGAAAAGAAAAGACTTGCAAATAAGATAGCGTAACACAAAAAGCAAAAATACTATTTTTTTAAAGAGTGGCAGTCAATTGTGAAAATATTAAGGACAAAAAAATCCTTTTGTCGTATGTTTAATAAACACCATATATAGTTTGATAGTAGATTTTTTTAAATTTATAAAGCACGTTTTTAATAGAGCATATTTTTAAAGCACTGTTAAACTACTTAAGTAAGCGATAATTCTTTCATCCTCGATAGCTGGAATAAGTATTTCAATTAAGCCATAAAGGATATTACAAAAATCTGTGAGTTTACATTTATCAGATATGAAATTTAAGTCAAAAAAGTATTTCATTAAAACAATGATTTGTGTTGAGAAGTTAATTATTCGAATATTTTGATTCTATGTATTCTAGATTTTGCTTATGAATATATTCATTGTGATTTTATTCTAAATGGTATAATCAAATTTATAGTTGTGTTCTAACATGTTTTTATTCCTTAAATTGCATCTTATAGTAGTGCGTGCTTGGAATATTTCTAGTATTTGTATATATTTTAATTTATTGGCCTGTTATTAACAGTCAAAGACCATTTTTTTCTAGCTACGAGGGGTGTTTTTGGTCCCAACATATTTCGTGAAAGGATAACCGTTAAAACATCTGCAAAAGATAACATTTTTTCAGTTACGAGCATCGGCAAAATTCTTAGAAAATCATCCCTTTCGCCAAGCGAAGGAAGGGATGCGAAACTCATGCCTACGAAATAAAACTGACTAATACAAACGCCCTCCCTACTTATTGATTTAATTTTCAGAGATTTCGAAAAGTTAAAAGTAGTCTTGTAATAAACTTGAAACTGTAAACATTACTAAAGTTCGATCCGTAAACTATAACTTTAACAACAATTTGAAGATAACTGTATATAAAATTGTATATAAATTGTACCTTTATGGTGAATAGAAGTATATGTGCTACGAATTATATTATTTCACATTTATTTATTCACCTGCATCGTAAGTCAGATTTCGAAACCAGTGTAATAAGAAATTGTCACAAAGATATTCTCTAAAAAAATCTGATTTCAAGAATTAGGATCTTAGGCTGGTGTCCTAATCAAATTTTTAAGTATTGGATAGGAAGTTAATAACTAATTCTAATGTAAGATGATGCACCTTATCTGGTACTAGAATACTTAATAAAGACATTATATGATATTTATAAACTGAGGAGGTGGCAATATATATTATATTATATTTCAAATAAAGGGTTGTCAGTGAAGGAATTGTTAATTATTAAACAATTTTTTGCTATATTAAGCAATAAATATAGTGCCTCTTAAACTAGATATATATATACAGCTAGAAATGGCAATAGTAAAATAGGCAACCGATAATATTCAAATTAGTCTGATAAAAACATTAAAAGTAAACAAATGAATACTGTAATTGGAGTGGACAGAGTAGAGTTAAATAATAGACCCATGTACAAAGGACACAACCAAGTACAACTTAATATGAAAAAAAACAATCAGAACAGATCGAAGAATTTAATAAACCTATAAATATTGAATAAGTATCGATCAACCACGTAAGCAATGAGAAATGGGAAACTACTAAAAGCCAAAAAATAAGAACGTACTATTATTGGTACAACAGAAAGAGTTTTAATAAGAGACATTGCTTGGTATAAGTATCTACATGTGTACATGTTGGATCCAAACCTCACCAAAGAAGAACTAGTTAAATACCTCCACTCCTGCAGTTTTAAAGACGTGAGATGCGAAATATGAAGACATCCAAAAGAAGGATTGTGGCGACTTACTATGTTTTACCCACTTAACCCACTTTTAGTGAGTAAAACATAGTAAGTGCGTTAGTTAAGTGTACATCCAAAAGAATTTTCATGGTTTGAGATAGGCGTTCCATCAAGTCGATTTGTTGAGCTGAGAAGTCCAAATATTTGACCCGAAGATGCTTAAATAAATATTACAGGCCAACAAATGTTTTGAAAGCTGATTTTGATCCGACATCTAATTTTGTATATTTTTGATCAGCTGAATTCAAATCCAAGTGTCATTTTGCCCTACCACGTAAGGTTTTTTATTAATGTTGAAATAAAATTAATAAAAACTTGGTCAAAATAGACGCTACTTTTATTGATACAGAGACAGAAACAAATTACAAATAGTAAACTAAATTGAAAAAAGTCTTAAACAATCTTTAATTTCTTTTCTTTCTAGAAGATATTTACCTCTTGGATGAAAAACTTTGTTTAGTGGATTTTCACCATCATTGAAACATTCCATCGACCTTGATACCTGCATTCCATTTTTTTCATGTCTTGGTGGAACCTCTCACCTTGCTTCTCACTCACATCACCAAGATTTTCGGGTAGGTAATCAAGATGCGAGTGTAAAAAGTGAACTTTTATGCTCATATTATATCCCAATTACATAATTTTCTGTAGCATGTTTTTCACAATTTCCTTGTAGTTTGAATCGTGGTTGTTTCCCAAAAAACCTTTTTTTAAACAGTCTTCATCTTTATTTAAAGCTTTAACGTAGTGTTTCATTAACCCAAGTTTAATATGCAGTTGAAGTAACAAGATTTTCATGGATCAACAAGACTTTCGTACCGAACATTTTTTTTTTGATCCGGGAGTTAAATTATCTCTTCGTATCCAGTCATTTTTCTTCAAATGTTGATGTTTACTTACATTGACCCACTCGTACAATAAACATGGGTGCTTCGTATACCCTGACTGTTGTCCTAGTAGAAGATCTACAAGTTTCAAATCTCCACAAAATTTCCAACTGTGATCATTGTATTTAATCGGTTCCGATGAAAAAACATTCCCATTGGGCAAGAGAATAGCTTTATGGCTTCTTTTGGAAAAATCAATAAAAATCCTCTAATCATTGGAATTGTATGTGCCCCAAGTTTGTTTATTAGACTGGAAATGTCAGTGTAATAAACTAGGCAACCACTTTCTTTAAAATAGCCTGAATACTCAGACTCGCGTTTCCTAAAATAAGAGTTTTAACGTCTTCTACCAGTAAATTTTTACTAGAAGTCTGGATACCAAAATTTCGGAAAGATCCTTAACTTAACTAAGTCGTTAAGTTCGGTCTTGGAAAATAACTGCGGTTGCTTTCATCAACTTCAGGTTCAGAACTGCTTGTAAAATCTTCTAAATTTGTTGGTTTCTTAGGTATTTGCACGTCTGGACCATGTGGCACTGGCCTAATTGCAGACTTAAAGTTCAGATAAATTTTGTTTTTTTAATTTTTTTTGTATTTTATCCAGGTACATGCAATGCAAAAACACTCAAAATAATTAATTATAATTATTACTTTTATTTCATAAATTCATTTATATTTTGTTTTAATTTTTAATTAACTAAAATGCAATAATTTAGAAATTATCAAACACGGGATGCAATTTTATTGGATTAGGCCACATCCAATAAACGTGCAACGTATATTAAAAGCAATAAAATGTGTGCAAATATAGATAGCGCATCATAATATATCGTGCATTGTCGGCGCGGGTTTTAATGAAACTAGTGCATTTTCATTGTAATTTTGCCCTGATGTTTATTCAAGATTTATGTAATTTTATCTGAATATTAGTGATAATGGCTTTTGAAATAGTAATACCGGAATTAAATTCCAATCGTGATATTGGCCATTATTTTAATTAAAATTTTCAATTGATTTTTTATTAAATTAAATATAAATCAGCATAAATTATACATTATTATTTTTTAACAAAAATTGAATACATATTACAGTTGCAATTCATTTTCTGTGTTTATAAGTATTTACATTTATGATAATTGGTTTATTTTATTGTTAAGGTATATAGATTTTAAATTAGAAGTTTTTCAACGCGATTGGTTTAAAGGTTTTATATTTTTTTTTAATACGGCAGCCAGAATTGAATTATACCCGACGTAATGTGGAGAAGGGCGTACAGTGTGAAATTGTGGAAAATTATTTTTTAGGTTGGTTAGAAAGTAAATCGAATTAGTTGCGTGGAGGAAAATGAACCGTGACGGAGGGCGGTTTTCCCGGGAATATTTTCTGGCCCGTGTTTGTATATAATTTCCTCCCCGAAATTTGTTGGCTTTAGCCAAATAATTTTAACCCTCGAGTTTAATAGCGCCGTTATTTTATTATAGCTTAAAATTTGTACATTGCTCCAGAACTTTTCTTTATTTTGCTTAAATATTCTGTAACCAAAAGTAATACAACATTAAATGATATAAAATATTAATCCATTGCATTTTTATTTTATATTATTTAATGTTGTACTACTTTCAGTTGTAAAATGAATGGTCATGATTCATGATGCAAAGGCAATGTGGATAAAAGCGTGCACGTCATAAAGCATTTACAGCCACTAAACATTGCATAAGCGTACCTAATAGAAAAAATCGATTTCAAATAGAACTTCCGCATTAATGTCTTTATGAAGTCGTAACACAATGTTATGTTCGTTTATAGGTTTTCACGGAATAATGGCTCTAATTTTAGTATTTCATTTTATTGTTTTATAAGATAAAATTATAATAACTAAAAATAGTAGTATATATGATGTGAGCATATTGGAAACCATTACACAATCCGTGTATAAATAAAATATGGTTACGAAATGTGAAAACCATATGGAAGTGATGATAGTAGTAACATGCCCACAAAATTCTGAATTGACAATAATTTACAGTGTTTAATAAAAATAAAATATATACTAGTGTTTTAATAATGAGGACAATCTTTACTTAAACAAAAATAAAAAAATAGATACTAGTTTTATTACACTTAAAATAAATTAAATTCTTATGGTGTCTTAATAATGTTCTATATATTTTGTACAAACAGAAACGCAGTATTATTATTTTTGAAGTTACTATAGCACAATTAAAAATTACAATTATTTACTCTATAGTGCAGTCGTGATGCATATCATGCAGTTATAATTATTTGTATATTGAAAATATTATGTATATTTCATTTAATCCTATATGACCATCACATTTCCATATTAAGGATTTATAGTTATTTAAAAGAAACTACAAATGTAAAATGTTAGTCCTTGTAAAACTGAACAAGATATAATCCCACAGATAAAAAGTATACGATTTCGCGAGCTAAACGAGACAAATATTTTTCATTGTGTCAGTCGCATTTCACTTACGGAGGAATTCTGGCACTGAGCCATTAGACGATAACGCAAATATTATTCGGCTTCCATTTTAGAGCGGTAAAGGTAATTTCTGATCTGGGTCATCAGGAAAATTGAAGCTCTTAATTTTTCAGCCTCGACATCTACCATTTATCCATGCCATCTAGAAAAGCCCAAAATCTTGAATTTGAAAAAGTAGAATCTATTAAATTTAATCGGAAATATATGCATCAAATAAATTTTATCTTAATTGTAACACATTAATTATTAAATTTTATTTTATGTTTAAAGGTGAATAAATTTATATGTGCTGTTTGTAACAACTGCATCAGAGCCTATAGTTAATTGACACGTATGATTGGCATGTATGTATACATGCAAGTAAACTAGACACGTGCATTAGGTGTTGACAGTGGATGTACTGATTGCATACCCCATAATCAAATCACTTTTAAATAACATGTTGATTCAGTAATTATCTAATTATTATGTATAAATAATTATTATATAAAGAAAATAATAGTGGTATAAAACGTCGAAATTATTTTCATTTTCCCCCTTTTAATTATTATATATATTAAAATAAGAACATAGTGACCAAAATAGTTCGATAATTAAACAAAAAGTAGCAACCTCCACAACATTCGAATCACCAGTTAAGCGGCAAATGTAAGTACTGCTACTGCTTCAATTTTTCTTCCAACGTTAAAAGCCATAATTGAAAGAGAAAATTATTAACCAGAGTTGATTTTTATCGTGGATGAAACAGAACTTTTTTGGAAGAGATTGCCAAAGCATATTTTTATCGAGCTCCGGGTTTTAAAGCTGCAAAAGATCATTTCATCCTTTTTCTGGGTGGCGATTTAAAATTAAAACCTCTACTTGTATATCATTCCAAAACCCCAAGAGTCATGAAAGGAGTCCTAAAATCTAGTCTACCCATCATTAGGGAATTCAATAAGTAATTTTGGATCACAAGAGGCATTTTTCAAAATTGGTTTTCCACACATTTTTGTCCATATGTTATGGGTGTCGCTTAACAAAAATTAACTAAGAAGTGCATGAATGGAGTGTGGAAGAAGATATGACCGGAGTTATCCCAGAATTATCAACGAGAAGAGCCTATTTTCGGTCAAATTGTGAATCTGGTCGAAACATCAGGATTAGGAGATGTAGATAAGCAAGATGATGAGGAGCTACGGCAAGTTTCTGGTGAAGGACTTATCAACGGCAACGTTTAGGAACTGACAGACCAAGGAATTGAAGAAGGCGAAAACGGTAGTTCTGAATAACCAATAGAAATTACTACAGATTTATTTAAAAAGTTTAGAAGCGATAATCCAAATAGTAGATCAAATTGTAGCGATTGAAACAACTTTTGACAGGAGCGCAAAAGCAAGAAGAAGAGTTTTTTGCGATCACCTGCTACTGATATTTGCTTAATAAAAGAAAAGGAATGACTCTAGATAATTTCTTCACCAAAAAATCAATATCAGAAGAGCCAGGACCTTCATCACAAATATAAACTTTATTATTTGTGCAATTGTTTGTGTTATATAAAAGATTATATAGAATGCAAATTATTAGTACATATTTTAAAATTAAAGTAAAATTTCTTTATTTTGGTCGAATATTCCCTTTTTCCTATTTACTATACGTTAAAATGACCTTATATAAAGCTGTTTCGTTTAGCGCTCCTATCTTCAAGAGTTTTGCTGAAAATTGGTAACGATTGGCTGGGGGCATTGTCATGGTCGAGTTTGAGCTTGTCTTTGATATCACCCATATGCGCGCCACCTTCCGCGGCAATCTCTTGAGCATATGCAGGTGGAAGGCTAAGTTCACAGTTTCTCTCTGCGGTACAAACTTAAAATGGATGATTCCTCGGATGTCAAAAAGACAAAACGAGTATTGTTTTGATTCGAGACTTTCTCATTCGCGCTATTTTGGGAAAGGGGCTAATTTACCTTTTCGATTCTGAGTCGTGCTTGAACATCCAGGATTCGTCTCCGGTTATAAAAACTTAAGAAAGTCCAGCTCATTTTGAATCAAATCCAACAATTATTTACATATCGAAACTAGAAGTTCTTGCTGGTCTTCCGTTAACGCTTTCGTTACAAGCTTCGCTCAAACCCTGCGAATTTGCAGATCCTCGGTTAGTATCCCTTGTAACCACAAATGTAGACATATTTAGGGTGTAAGTGATTTACTTACACTTGCAAATCTTCGGGCACTCAATTCACATTTTCGTCGATTCTGGCAGTTGTTGGGCGTCCAGAACGAGATTCGTTGGCTATCTCCTCCCGGCCCTTCTTAAACGCAGTATGTACTCGAGAAGCATCTGGAATGTTTCAGTTGCATTCTTTCCAAACCGCAAACAAAACTTGATTGCATGTGGCCGTTTAAACGCGTAATCCATAGCCCATGCTCAAACTGATGACCGGTTGCATTGGAAGGGCAGAACCTTTACTACATTTCATGATCCGTTTAACCTCGCTGCGATGGGTAGTCGCGTTACAATAAAACCATGTGCAATACTTTAATCAATTAATGAGGATTAAACTGAAAGAGCTATATATACTGCAAGAAACAACAATGCTGCAGGCCCAGATGAATGGAAATATTTAAACTTGTGAAATGCGAAAACGCAATCAGCAATACTCAGTTTGGCTTCAGAGAAGGACTTAAAAACTGGTACCACTCGCACTCTTTTCCAACATTCCGAAAATGTACCACAGTCAAGGATAAGGTCGTAAATCCGAGCAATAGGTGAAGCTAAGTCTTCAGCAAGATCGTGGAGAATAAATGCAGATATTAAATCAGTTCCCATAGGAATCGGTTTCAATTTCTTCATATCAAGATTCCTTCCGAAATTGTATAGTTGCCCAAGCGTTCCAAATGAATCGAGTTACTTGGAAGAATTAACTGGCCAGATTTATAAGATGGGGAGAAATGCTCTGCAAAAGCTTCAACGGTGGCCGATGGATTCGAATAAGGTTTATCTTTATAAATAACTTCGCCAGAAATTTTAGATGTTTTCCATTTCTTGTTAATATACGTCCAGAAATTCTTAGGATTTTTTCAGATTTAAAAATATAGGCATTGTTCACATTCATAGAATCTGGTTTTAATGATTTTTGCAAGTTGCGAATTTGTTAATATATGATGGATTACTTTTTAGACGCACACGATATCTTCGTTTTAATTGGTTCAACTTGATTATATTGCAATTAAACCAAGCTGGATAACTATTCTTGTTAGTTTTATACCTGGAAACATGCTTATCTAGTATGCAATTAAGTGTTTTAGGAAAAATTAAAGCAATTTGATTAACATCCTTATTATGTTGAAATAGAGATGGCCAGTCGTAATTCTTAATGTCCATGTAAATTTTGTAGAGGTTTGCTTTCTTAAAATTGTACTGATTAGAGACATCTCTCTGAAAATTGGTAGAGGGACGCTCGACTGTAAAACTACAAGTAAGTGCAGGATGATGCATGTCTTCAGGTACAGAAGGATTATCACACTTCTCAATTTAAATTTGACGAAGTACCTACGAGATCCAAAAGCCTTATAATTATTCTGGGTTGTATTTTTTTAATATATTCCTGTGTATTTTGTTAAGAAAGAAGCTAAAGCATAATAAATAAATTAATTAAATAAACAACCCAGAATAATTTATACAATTTAGTATCGTATGCGTGAGCGTCGGTAAATTGCCATTTAGATTACAGTTAGCACAATCTGCGATATTAAAGTCACCAAGAATTAATGTATTTTCCATGGATAGTTTTGCCTCAACGCACTCGAAAATTGTTACATAAGTATCGATATTTGTATTTGGCGGAATATAGCAGCATAAGATGTTAAAGCTGCTACTGAGTAGAGATATTTTAGCAGCTTCTGCATTAATAATTATATTAAGAAGTACATGTAGATCTATTTGTTTAAATTGATTTATGTTTTCCGAGGCTAAAAGAGCCCCTCCACCGAGTAAGATTCTAGAAAATGTTCAGTGTTTAAGATGTCTTCCTTCAACCAGGTTTCAGTTAAAGCAATAATGCTATAACAGTTCACTTCCATATAAACATAAAAATCATGTTTCTTGAATCACTTTCTCATTTATAGTGATAAATTGTATATCATACTTGTATATCATTCCAAAACCCCAAGAATCATGAAAGGAGTCCTAAAATCTAGTCTACTGTGAAACATTTTGAACTATTACTGATGAAGGTTTAAATTAATCTACACATGGTTTGTTTCACAATTGTGATTGATAATAAAAATCATGCAATTTTGAGTTTAATCCACGCACTTTTTGGTATAATACAGTAAATTCTTAAAATAAAAAGCATGGCAAAGTATGTTGGGAATTATTTAGTTTTCCCGCATTCGGGGTTATCAATTTTAGGCATACAATTAGTATATTGGAGTTTTATATTGATTTCACCGTTGGCCAGCCTTTTCTTTAAGTTCGTAATAACTTTATTAAATTGAGACCTCTATACTGGGGTTAGATCAGATTTAATTTTCCACTGAGAGTTTATAATATATTTGTGTTTAAATACTTTTATTGTATCGTCCTTTGAATGCAAAAATACATGCAGTTATGACAATACGAATTTCTTACATTCGATGTGCTACCAATTTTTTTGAGCTCAATATTTAGAAGCTCTGTATCCTCTTTTCTTTGTGCAGACTTGTGTGATGTACTAGTTTCAGAAATATTATATATTGTTATATTAGATTAGATTAGATGCATCGAAAGTCTATACAAAAACCAAACAGCCCAAGTAAAAATTGAAAACGAAACTACGAATGTTATAAAGATCTGTAGAGGAATGAGTCAAGGTTGTGTCCTATTGTCCCTCCTATTTAACCTATACTCTGAAAATATATTCCTGGAATATACGATATGAAGATGCCACAGTACTCTGATAGCGGAAATATAGAAGATCTCCAAGAACTGGTCAACAAAGTGGGGAATGAGTCTCTTTTAAAATTTTATCAACACTGAATTCGATTTCAATCTTATAATACGGCTCATTAAATGCTATGTATGAGCACCCTCCTCTACGGAATGGAAGGCTGAACGCTTAAAGCAAAATTAATGAATAAAATAGAAGCATTTGAAATGTGGCTTTACCGTAGAGTACTGAAGATCTCCTGGACAGCACGAGTTACAAACGTAGAAGTTCTACGACGAGTAGGTAGGGATCGCGAACATTTGACTACAATAAAAAGAAGAGAAGTTGAATACCTGGGACATATCATGCGTAATCATAAATATTATATCCTTCAAATAATAATGTTGAAGGAAAACGAGGAATAAGAAGAAAGAATATGTCGTGGCTCATAAGACATTGGAGTGGACTGAATACTGAATAGATAGACTGGTTCAGATACTCAGAAACCATGTAGAAGGGGATAAATACCTCAAAACAAAAATTACTTTCATAATAAACCCTGTATAATCACAATTAAAAGAGTTAATAAGGCATAATTAGAAAATAATTCAAATATTGGAGCAGGGCCAAAATAAATGCAATATTTCAATTTCATTTAAGAAAAATCTATATTCAAATTCAATTATTAAGAAACGGAAGTTCATAGGTTTTAAATTACTAAATTTTGACAATGAATAAAAGGTTTGATTTAAATTTTAAATGAAAATTCTAGTTTTATCTGTGTGTAGAATAAAATAACACCCATTTTTAAATTTCAATATTTTAAATAGCAATGTATAACCGTAATATAAAACAAAAAATTAATTGATTACAAATATTATATTAGATTTCGGGAAGTTAGAAGATGAGAATTTTCAATTTTGATATTCTTATCAAATAAGTGTACCAGCATTTCTGCAGATTCTATTTATGACTACCAGCTAATAAAACTACTCAAAGCAAAATGGGATTTCTGATTCATTTACTGAGCTATAGATTATACATTATACCTAAACTTTATACATAGCTATACATTTTTATAAATGATTATTCGATCACCAATCACTATATAGAAACTTCTCTATTTTATAAAATTGAATTAACAACAATGTTGAAAGTTTTCAATCTGATGACATAAACGTTAACTGTAAACATGTTTCTGCAAATTTAAATAATAGAATTCTTGGGCGTTTTAAAAGTATGGGGAAATATTGTTGAAGAAGGTTATACCTTTGGACAACACAATTATTGATGCCAAAAATTAAATTCAATTAATACTTATACGCTTGATAAGAATTATGGTCATTCTAGAGGAATATGTACAAAATTTTCTCTAAAGTGCCGTTATTTAAATATATTATAATTAGGAAACAAAAGTTGGTGACAATTTTGTAATTCTAATTAAATTGTTTTTGCTATATTTTATGTAAAAGGTGTTATACCTTAAACAAATATATTATTATTAATAACAATAATAATAATTATTATTATTATTGACGGATATGTACGTAGTTTGGAAACTATAGATTTTTGTTTTCTCGTTAAGCAGATTAAAATGGGGATAATTGCTTCTTTTTTAAATTTCCGAAGCTTTGAGGAAATTGAGGTTTGTACGTTCTGTACATTGATAAATTTTACATCAATGTAAAACATTGTGAATTTCTGGGAATCGTTAGGAATGGTCAAAAACCCTGCTGGATTTTTACTTTTCCTATATAGAATATAGGCGAATCTCTAACTTGGAATAAATTGAGTAAATCATAGAAAGATTATTTTTTGAAAATATGCTCGGTTAGTCGATTAGTATTTTAATGGTGCTCTTTTTGATGTAATAAAATTTTATACAGCGTGCCCCAAATATGAAATATGACATCATCGACTATAATGGCAAACCTATTTTTTTTCACTACTCTTAAAGAGTTTATCAAGTTTCACATGTGTGCCAAATTTTTATTTCCTGTGATTTACAAGATATTTAACAAACATCCAATTTGAAGAATAAATAAATCGAAGTCAACTTAGTTCAATTTTTATGCATTTTAAAAGTGGAATGATAAAAGGTGCTGGTTTATCATTTTTTGTCGAACTAACGTTTATCATTTTGACGTTTAATTATAAAAACAACTAAGAAATGTAGCATCGAATTCGATGCGTATTTGAGCGAGGAGAGTATTTGAAATTTAACTTTCTATAGCTAATCTTATCTAATTTAGATTTAAAATCTGCCCACCCATCATGCATCAAATTATTACTAATTTACTCACTCAAAAATTTTACCGTTTTAATTTCTTTTTTATTCAAAATTTTTGTAATTAATTTTATTGGAAACCGCGAGATGTTAAAGAATTAAAGTTAATATGTATATGTAGGGTGGATGGGTAGCCTCTATTCCACCCTCCAATCAGTAAAACATCATCAAAAATTATTTGAAAATTTTGTTTGAACAAATCTATTGAAATTTGCAATAATGTTATGTTTATTAACGTTTTACAAGTTTTTTATTAAAACCTTCGCTTATTTTTAACTGATTGGAGGGTGGTTTAGAGATCACTCACCCACCCTACACATACATGATAACTTTAATTACTAATTGTTTATGATGATGATGCTCGAAATAAATAAATAACAATGATTTTTTTCTAGTGATGATTCCGTGCTGTTTTGAAGACCCCGAAACGCCAAAAGAAATTTTAAATTTAAGGGACAAATGGTAAACATGGCACTTTTTCCCGCGCAGGTCCAATCAAGAAAATTGTTTTTTGTCCCTCGGTAACATAATGTGAACTGATAAAGGAACATTTATCCAAATCAGGCAATTTTCATTTATAATAGAGTAATTAAATATTGGATTAATGAAGCTGTTACTTGGTGAAATTCCATTTTATACGTGTTTACCGAGGAGTTTTAGTTTTTGAGAATTTACACAGTTTAATGTCGATGCTCTGCGACAATTGTTTCGCCACACAGTGAAATCATATGCATAGACATTAAACTGTGTAAATTCTCAAAACGAAAGAGATTTATTTATCATCAATTGAACAATTAAAACCCATATATGAAGACTCATCATATGCGTCATTTATAATTAAAATTCCACTAGCCTGTGAAAAAACAGTTATTTATGAAAACTTCTGGACAAAAGATGTTTTCATACATAGATTATTTTTCAAGCGTAGACCTAACATGAATTCAAATGTTCAAGATCCTCAACCAACAAAATCGAAGCTTTAAATAATAGTCAAGACAGATGCTTCCTATCAATACTACACCAGATTATACAATGCATTACGACATCAACTAGAAATAACTAGAAGCACTGATAGAAAAAATAAAATTTTGTATGTATCAGAACATTGGCTCGCGCATAAACAACTAAAATTAATGAATATTTCGAATTTCAAGTTGGCTGCAAGTTTCTGCCGAAATATAAAGAAGCACAGAGGAGTAGCCCTGTTTATTGGAGACACAATTACATTTCCTCCATATGATGTACGTTTACATAGTGAAAAAGTTTATTATTATGTTCAAATATTCATTTTTTTCAATAACTCTTTGAAGTACTTGCAAACCTATTAAATTAAAACAAAAGATTTTTCATTATTGGAGATTCTAAAAATGATTTTCTACAATCAAGCGACTTATTAAAAAATTATTTTAAATGTAGATTAAATTCATTTAATATAACACATTAGATAAAAGAACCTACTTCTAAGACAACTTAATTGTGCACTGATAATATTATTAAATATATGCTCGAAAGTTACAACTACAGTTTTGCAAACTACAATATCAGACCATACAGCACAACTTCTTAATTACAAAGGAAAGCTTAATAGCAATAGAACTATTTAAAATACTAGAGCATTCGCACATAAAAATAGCTTGAAATTCATGGAAAATATCATTGATCCTTTGAAAATATTTCAAATCCAAATATGATTCATTTATCAGCACCTTCTTAAAACATTTTCACTTAAACTTTCCTAACAAAGTTCACAAAGTTCACGTTAAAACCAAAAAGTCGCTTAAACACTTTATTATAAAAAATAACCCACACCAAAATTTAGTCTCAATCGAAATAAAATAAATAAGTTTTAAGCGTGATCTGCAACGTACCATAAATAAAATGTATGTCAGTGTTTTATAACCAATAATGTTAATTGGAGAGAAAGCATGGTAACCGTATATATTATATTATTTTCAAATATACACTTTTTGAATCACTAGCACTTGTTTATTTGTATATTGATATGCTATTCCAAGAAAGTTCATTACAATTTTTTTAAATCGTAGGCACAATTTAGGTTATGAGAATCCTGGATAGAGTTCACTCTTTTTCAAAATCATCCGCTGCCTTTCTTCTAGTGATCGGATATGCCATTAGGTTTTCTACAATACCAGTATTTTTTATTGTCTTATAATAAGTTTCATATTAGAAAGAATCATTCTCTATATTACGTCAACATGACAGCTTTATAGAAACATATTATTACTATTATTATTTTAAGTTAATAATTTAATCGTCACGGATATACAATCCTGGAGTTTTATGAGCATACTTCTAAGTATTTATTTATTATTTATTTTAAAAGATAAATCCGATAAACTGAGGAACTCGTGCGTATATTTGTTAAAATGTGAGGATTATCCTATGGTATACGTTGGATAAACTGGACGAAGTTTTCCAGACCGTATTCAAGAACATAAAAAATGCTTTCAATTTCAGAAAACTGCCTCAACTTATGCCAATCATTTAATCGAATACCATCATAACTTTAATGATAATTTTGAAATTTTTGAAGTTTTTTGTAAGTTTGCCGAAACTTAAATTTGTTAGAAGAATTAGAAATGAATTAATATAATAATGAAGCGATTGTGTAGCGAAACATGTTGCTTATTTAATAACTAAGGAAGTCTAAAGTTATAACTTTGGAAAATCATTTTAAAATATTAAGTAAATCGAGACTACAAATGGTGATGTGGCCTACATGGTACATGACGCGATTTGGTTTTTGAGTAAAATATAGGGAACTCAAAAACCAAATCGCGTCATGAAGAAATTTGTAATAACTATCGACCTGATCCAACAAGCGAACGGACTTTTCACCAACTGAAAAAACCTAATAATATATACCCACTAACTTCCTTTTTTAAACCAATTTAATTCAAATTATTTAATACAAACTGTACTTTATTTAAATAAAGTAAAACTCACTTTATGATATCACACTGTTTATTTAAAAAAAGACTCGTGTTTCGATCAACAGCTAATCATTTTCAAACTAAATAAAGATGTTGGACGAAACTCGAGTCACTTTTTTAAATAAATAGTGCGATATCAACAAAGCGAGTTTTGCATTATTTAAATATTCATTTTGTATCATGAAGTAAACGCCTCAACCATTAATGAACACACATTAATAATAATAAGTACATTAAATATAGCAAAAATCTTATAATAATCAAGTATAAATTCTGTAAAAACACTTGTGTATATTTAAGAGATTTGAGGGTGTGAAAGTATCTACCCACCCACCCTACATTATTATTTTTAAACTTCAATCCCTCTCAACTGTTTGGTTTTAAGAAGCATGTAGCATTATTACGATTAAAGTTATTGGCAGCCAAGAATATTGCAGCGATGTTTAATAAATATGTATGGTGGGTGGGTGGCCACACCCTCAAATATCTAAAATATACACAGAATTTATACTCCAACCTTATATAATATAATATACAAAAGTGTTTCAATGAATGCAGTTTTTATTTAAAAAATAATTCAAATAATATTTATTACACTACACAAGTTACTAAGTTTCTAGAATCATTAAAATTTCTATAATCTTTGGACTTGTATAATTTTTAAAACTTAATCATTTTAAGAATCATCGGAATTATTTGAAACTGTATAGTTTTTCTCTAAAATATTCCTAAGAACGTTCAGATTTTTAATATTTAGAATTCGTAAAATTACTGTAATCTAAAAAATATTTAAATTTTATACAAATTTAAGACATTAAAATTAGTAGAATCTTTTTAATTTTCAGAATTTTTGTTATAAAATTTAGAATTATTAAAATCTGCATGATCTTTCGAATCTTTGGAATACTTACATTCCATTAAATAATCAAAGTATCTTTAAATTTTTAGAATTGTTTTAATTCCTTAGAATCTACAGTAGTTGTGGAATTATTCTTAGAATTTCTTTACTTTTTGAAATTGTTGAATTTTCAGAATCCTTTTTTTTAAACTAAATATTATATTTAAATAATTATATCTTAACTGTTAACGGTGGAGGCTTCTACTTCGTTATACATTATTCTTCACAAATAAAAAACTTTTTAACTTGGTTTGTATAAGACTGACTTTATTTAGTGACTATAGTTTCGACAATTTCAACTTGTCATTATCAAACTAGAAGTCTTCTAGTTTGATAATGACAAGTTGAAATTGTCGAAACTATAGTCACTAAATAAAGTCAGTGTTATACAAACCAAGTTAAAAAGTTTTTTATTTGTAATTATATCTTAAACCAACAAATCTGTTTCCTTGAAATACTTTTCATTTATGGAGGAGCAGATATGTCCTAAACAGGAGAATATGTTTCCTTGAAGTGTTCATCATTTATAGTGGTGTAGATATGTCCTTCTGAAGACAATTACTCGATAGCAAGGTTGACGTCCCTGTATTATCTTGGAAGGAAATTGAAATTTACGAAATCCCTTGACAATCCATTGTCACTTTTGCTACTCTGTAGGATCGAGTAAACCTTTTGTTGGATTAGCGTAAAGTTGTTAACATTGACACTGGAGTTGTTGTAAATGAAACTCATTGAATTTGCTAAATCGGCACTTGGATTGTTTTGTACAATGTTTACTGAAGAGTTTGATTCTTTACTCATTTTTTCAATGGCATATTGAACATGTATAACCTCCAAAAGATGTGTTGTAATTTCATTCATATCTTCAATTTTCATCATCTTTAAAATTATTTAATTAAAATGGGTTTTACCCCCATCAGTGGTCCTCAGGGAACCATAAATTCAACAGTAGTGACTTTCTTTAACAGATGGTAGATTTACGTAATTATTCAAGTAAAAGCCTCCACAATCCAATACATGTTAATAGCTTATTCATT
Source organism: Ontholestes murinus (assembly GCA_963969525.1). NCBI lineage: Eukaryota > Metazoa > Arthropoda > Insecta > Coleoptera > Staphylinidae > Ontholestes > Ontholestes murinus. The sequence goes on along the minus strand of OZ018390.1, from coordinate 22,042,845 downwards.
AAGTGTATTTGAAATTTAATCACATATCTATATTTATAACTCATCGTTACGACTTTTTAGATTGAAATATTTAATCTTTAGAACTTTTACTATATTTAGAATTTTTTATATGTTAAGAAATTTTGGAATATTTAGAATATTCAAACATTTTCAAATTTTTAGAATTTTTAAAACTTTACGATCGCTAGAATTATTAGAAACTTTATAATCTTTAAATTCTATAGAATTTCTGAAATTATTACATTAAAAAAATTATAGAATCTTGAGAATTATTAAAAAATAATAAAATACAAATTGAATTAAATGAATTGTTGAATTTTTAGAATGGTTGGAATCTTTATAACACTCATGATTCTTTCAGTTAAAATATTAAATCTTAGATTTAGATTTTTATTTAGTAAATGAAAATACTGGGATTTTGTTTGCTAAAAGTTTAGACTTTAAATTCTATGGGAGATAAATATTTGATTTTCTATTGAATCGTTAGAATTTTCAAACTCATTAAATTCTAAACATTTTTTTTTTAGAATTTTTATCGTTTTAAATATCTTTTAGAATAATTAGAATCTTTAGAGCTTGGAAAATCTTTTATTTGTAAAATCTTCGGAATCCTGAATTTATTGTTATTTTTTCTTCTTTGGAATCTGCATTTTTTAATTATCTTTAATACTTGCAGAAATTGTTAGAATAATTAAAATCTTTTTGGTTTGATTTTTGTGAGTTACGTTACGTTACAAGATAAACTTGATTAATTAAAATAAGTACTAAAAACATTTCTTCACACTTTTATTTAGATTCACAGATATATATTTCGGACACAAAGTGACCATTATCAATGAAGTTTAATGTTTTCCATATCATAAACGCATCTAATTTTAATACAAAATCATATCAACCTTATTATCAATGTTTTAATACTGGTATTATTACTTTGTGTCCGAAATATATATCTGTGAATCTAAATAAAATTGTGAAGAAAGGTTTTTAGTACTTATTTTAATAAGTAAAACTATATTGAATTGTTAGAACCTTTTAAAATTTTAGAATTTATATTATTATTTACACTAGAATCTTTAAAATCTTTATATTCTTTGGAATATTTAGTAGCTTAAGAATAATATAATGGATATAATATATAGATTATGAATATTCTTTAGAATATTCAGACTCTTAAGATTTTACAGAAATCTTAGAAATTCTATTTTTTTTTTAATTTAAAGAATCTTTATAATTATTAAAATAATAATATTAATAATATTTGTGCAATCATTATAATATTCAGACACTATACAATTTCAAGAATTTTTAGAATCTTGAAAGTTTTTAGAATTTAAAAAATCATTATAGTGTTTTATATCTTTTGACTCTAAATTCTATTGAATAGTTAGAAACTTGTACTTCTTCACAATACTTTTTTTTAGAAATTGTAAAATAATTAGTATCCTATTCGTTATTTTTTAACTTAAGAATTTGTTACTTTTCTTAGAATTGGTGTTTGGTTCGAGTTTCAATGTATATGTATATGTAGGATAGGTGTGTGGCCTCACATTCTACCCTTCAATTCTTAAATATAAAACAAGTTTTGATTTAATTTTAAAAGCATTAAACAATCAAATTAATTACTAAGTATTTTATTTATTTTGTGTAAGAAAATTTTAAGAAAATTGTTTGTTAACGATAAGAAATTAGAGGTTGGAATAGTGGACAACCACCCACCCACCTTATATATATATATTTAGTTACAAACAATCACTATTTTATGTTTAGTTATCTCCTAAAATCAATAATAATTCTAGTGTTGATGTTTAAGAATTAAAACGTAGTATTTAGCTTGAGTTTCATTGAATATGTTGCGTGGGTGGGTATTAACAAGAGTTTATTATTATAAATAGTCAGAAACAAGCAAAGTTCTATAACTAAATTTTTCATTTTATTCAATTCCTTAGTGTATATGTATTGTTAACTATTCCACACTCAAATTCCTTAACCAGACAAATCCTTACTTTCCCTATATATTCTATATATTCTATATATTCTATATATTCTATATATTCTATATATTCTATATATTCTATATATTCTATATATTCTATATATTCTATATATTCTATATATTCTATATATTCTATATATTCTATATATTCTATATATTCTATATATTCTATATATTCTATATATTCTATGTAGGGATAGTAATAAATATAATACAAAAGGTGCACAAGCCTAATTAAACAATACTTCCAATTAGTACAATAAGATAATATAATGAATATTTAAGTAAATATGTTAGTTTTTCATCATTATGAAATACATTTTGTCAAACTGTTAACAGAGACTGTTGTTTAGTTTCTAGGAATTTCATAAATAATGATGAACAACTGATATATTAAGCTTAAAACAATATAATTTAGTATTCTGTAATATTCTATATATTTGATATTAATATTTTTCAATTACATCTGCGGGTTTTCTTACGAATTAAAAGATTATTTCCATGTTTGTTTTTGGATTTCGTGAAGAGTATATCAATATAAATAATACTGTTGAATCTTTTCTTAGATATATATTTCGTGTACTAGGTGCTCCTTATCAATAACAATAGTTGTTATTGATAATGAGCTCCTAGAACTCGAAATATATATCTAAGCATAGAAAATAAAGTGTGAAAAAGGGATGAAACATTAAGTGATTAAATTTTCAACATTTGCATAAACAACGAATATTTATTACGGAAATACATGATTCAGCATTTATTTGGTATAATTATTCTATGCTAATACTCAAAATAACACATTTAGCAAATTTAACTTTTGTGAAATTCACGTTGCCAAGCTATTAAGAGATACTATTGTTTATTTCTTAATAATATATTTTACTACACTATAATATTTTATATAATTTTAATTAAAAATTTATAAACCAATACAACAAAACGAAAGAAATACATAACTAAAAATTTTAATTCCTAATAAATATGTATATTGTATAAAATAATAATAATAATGACACGTCAAAAAATATCTCTTTTTAGGGCAAAAGAGGCCATATTTGGCAATATATTTGATAAATCTTCATCAATAGAGTCTGTCATCAGGAGAATAGAGAGCGAGAATGGACGAACACATATTTTGTGAATACAAGCCTTTCCAAATGCAATCCAAATTTCTGTGAAAAATTATTATGTAAGAATATTAGAATCTTTTTGTTAGCATATTGAATAAAATAAATAATACTTAATAGCTAATACCTAAAGGTTTTTACTAGTGAAATACAACTAAAAAGAAACGAATAATACACTTTTTCAATCACTAATTATTTTCTAATGGTACTACTGATTTAAACTTATAACTATAATAACTATAATTAAAACACGTTTTGGTATTAATAAACTTATAAATATATAATATCCTATTATTATTAGGTGTATAGCTTATGCGTATTGTTTTTTTTTTATGAACATTATTGCGTTTTCAATATAATTATAAAATTTCTAAAGCTTAAATATTTTTTTTATGTTCTATATAACAAATAATTACTGTTATTAAATAAAATGTCTAATTTAAATAGAACTATTTAAGATAATAAAAAGCGATATGTTTAAACCAAAAGGTAATAATAACCTGTTATTGATATATGCAATATGGCGATGATACTGAGGCCTAATGATATGATTATAGATTCCGCTTATTCCGAACGTTAAATGAAAAGTTGCCATTGTTAATAATTTATGTATCGATGGATTTATAGTTACATAACGTTTCATAATGAAATTATCGAATATATACCATCTTCATGTTTTATGATTTCCTAATATATTTTTTATAAATATATATAGGATAAATATTTATTACCTAACGCATTGTATTTATAAGTACTTTAACATTATTATCATAGATGCTGTAAACTGTAAAGTAAGATAATTATGGACATAATTTTCCGTTACGTAATGTATTTATTATGTTTATGAATTTATTTATGTTGATAAAATTAGGTGGATGTATGGAAGGTCGTTTTAAAATTAGAATGTTTTTCAATTGGAACGCAGAGATTGCACCAAAGGGCGGTGTGTGTTGTGTTATTTTGTTATTCAGATAATAGAATTATTATTGCTGTTACGGTGTGAAATTGTGGGGAATTAAATTTTTAACTGGGTTAGAAGGTGAATTCAATTAGCCTCGTGAGAGGAAAATGAGCCGAAAACGGAGGGCGCTTTCCCGGGAAAGCGTTCGACGCAATGTGGGTGGGTGTATATGTATGTGATCTGGTTTTCTTTGTTGTAACATATAAATGTTTTTTTTTGAATTATTTGGATACTGAGTTGACTTACAAGTCGAATGATTGTGCGGATTCATCCGAGGCCACTGTAATTTACACCATGCACACGAGAATTAGGGGTGCGTGTTGCGGGGCGCGTGTCGTGCGGACGCGGATGCGGAGGGACGGTCGCCTCACGAATCGTGAAAACGGCGTCGTCTCCACATATGTGCAATATAAAACGGGACACGTCGCCGACGGCCGCGCCGTTTCCTGCAGGAGACTGAGAGGACTGAGGACTGGCGGCTCTGCTCGTCGCTCTCCTCCTCCAGCACGGTGGTGCCGGTGGCCTCCGGAATATGGGCTCTGCTCGGCGAGAGGCGCGCGCTGCCCCAGGACACGACTACACACGGAATTATTGATCCTCCAGCTGTGTCTCATACACACACAACACACCGAAAACATACGATCATTATAATACGTGCTTTTCACGCCAAACGATCTTTTCCAATTTTTAATATAACGCAAAGAAACCTAGTATAAACAACAATGACGATTGCGTATTGGTTGAGAAAATCATAATCAATAACATTTCAATCGAATTAGAAAAATTCTAAACATAAATAATTTAAGCCTAACGTTAAGCAACTAACCACACAACCTTTCATTTATATATGACATAGGGTTGATTCAGTAAATGTAAGTATAACTTTTGAAGCAAACTTATTTCAACTCTAATGTAACATACATTCAATTAGCATATGGCAATCATACATTATTTTAGAAGACAAATAGTAATGTCAATAAAGACAAACTAAGGAATCTTCTGAGAAACTCAAATATCACATTGCGGCTTCTCATATTCAACAAAAGCAGTCGCTATTTGTAGGACAATTTAAATTTAGTAAAAGATATTACCAATTTCAAACTTCTCATAACTTCAAGTAATGATTTGCAAAACATACAAATACTCACTAAAGTCATAACAATGTCATTAAAATGGATCATTAATATTATTTATATTAGCGATTAGTAGACTTATAACGATATTGATAATAGTCTAATAACACATTTTAATCTTCTTTTATTGTTATAAAACATGATTCATAAGAGAAAACACATTTTCGTATAAGCCGTAGACAAACATAAAAATTTTCTGGTTCAATTTCTAACGCCGGTAGAAGAAGAAAATAGTATTACCACACCTAAGCTTGCTGACATAAGATAATTGCTATTAGTAACTCTAATATTAAATTCATAGGCTATAATTCTCAGAAATTTAATCTGAACCTTCTCCAATGCATCAAATAAACAAAATTGGCCACATTGTTGCACAATATTCTAAAATCGGGAAACTAGTGTACGAGGGTGAGTCAAATATAAACCGTAATTTAGTTTGAAAAAAGTATGTGTGTATTATTGTAAAAAAATAATATGTTTTATTTGTCTACATAATCTCCGCTTTTACATACACAGCTTTTCCAGCGATGCCATCATCGAAGAATGTAGTCGGTCGTGCCTTCAGCCAATTGCTCAAAAACGATTCCACATCTTGGTCACTTTGAAAACGGCGTCCTACCAATTTGTCATATAAAAATCACACGGGGACATGTCGAGGTTATAGGACGGATGTTCGATATTAGAACATCCACCCTATAACGAAAATCATAAAGGAAATCTACAACAAAAAACAGTTGCAAGAAGTTTTCCCGCAGACAGGCGGGTGTTGGCTTTTTGAGGTGGAGCTTCTCCAGGATATTTCCGCTTCATGCTTGCTATTTTTAGATTCTAGAGTGTAATGATGCACACATGTCTCGTTGCAAGTGACAATATGACCAAAGTGATCATTACTTCCTGCTTGGTATCACGCCAAAAACATTCCAAAGATAGCAAAATGGTTGGCTTTATGATAAAGATTTAGCAAACAAAAACTTCTTAATTATTTTGTTAGAAACTCTTTCCAGCTTTTAGTTCAGTTGAAAGTTATACAATTACATTAGTTTATATTAGAAACTATTTTATTTTCCCCAAACACCAATCATAGAGCTAGTGTAAATCCCTCTGAATAATTTCTGCATTTGTTGCAGAACATACAATCACTATGTTTTATAATATGGGGAAGGTCATTAAACAGAATTGGATCAACAAGGGATCCCGGAGGCACACCGACAGTAACTTCAGTTGCTCTACCTATAAGAAAGGAAATTCAATCCAATTTACTCTGAAGAAATTACTTCACAAGAAAATGTGAAATGTCGAAAAAGCCACATCAATGAGTTCATTGGCCATGTAGAATAACTAAAAGATTTGGAAATAGATATCAACGAGGACCTACTAAGCATTATGTTATTATACAGCCTACCAGAAAGCTACGAAAATTTTCGTGAAGCAATCAAATCATGAGATAAACTGCCGGCCCTTGATGATTTAAAAATAAACATTATAAAAGAGAGTAAGGCACGAACAGTACAATAAAAATAACCAGAAATGTGAAAATTTAATGAAGCTAGGCCACAAAATATCAGATTGCTGGTCGGAAATGACTTTATATTGCAAAGAAAAACAAACATGTCTATCTGCAGAAACTAACAAAACTGACAAGTGGTCTATAGACAGCGTTTGTACTTCACACATGTGCAATGAGAGAAGTTTATTCCTATCTATAGAGTCAAGAAGCCTACGAAAGAAATAAACGTGCAAATAATGTTGTAATTTTTAATGCAATGGAAACGAACAATGAAGCAGACAATTTAAAATTAATTGATTCAATATTAAAGGACATCGGATGTAATATAGCACCAAAAAAAGTATTTCGCCTAGGCAAGTTCGTTGGAATAAAACCAAGGCCTATTAAAATTGTTCTTGATAGCAGTAATGACGCGAAAACAGTTCTACGTAATTCCAGAAAACTAGCAACTAATAATAAATTCCAAAGGATATTTATTAAAAATGATCGAACGTCCAGACAATTAGAACACGATCAGAAAATACGGTCAGAGTTCAAGCGAAGGAAAGATGCAGGGGAAACAAATTTAAGAATTAAATATAACCAAGGCACACCGTCCATCATTTCGGAAAACTGATAAACTCCCAACGTGATTTAAATAAATTTGGTATTGATATTTTATATCAAAATGTACGTGGAATGTCAACAAAAACCAATGATGTATATAATAATGTTGCAATGAACAATTTTGATGTATATATGTTGACTGAAACTTGGTTAAGGGATGGCGTGTATAATTCTGAAATATTTTCAGATGACTACTTAGTTTTTAGGCAGGATCGTGTTAATCGTAGAGGCGGTGGAGTTCTCATTGCTGTAAATCAAAAATATTCGTGTACTAGATATAATTTAGTCTTACCAGTAAACTTAGAAATTGAAATAGTTTGCGTTATTATTACAGTTATAGGGAAATCTTTATGTTTAGTATGTTTGTATATACCACCCTCGCAAAACCTAGATGTTTATCAACAACTTTTGGAGATTATAGATAATTGTATTACATCTTATGATAATGTCTTAATCAGTGGCGATTTCAATGTACCTTCAATTTATCAGTTCCTAGCAAATAATACTAACGTGACCCAAATTGCCACTGAATTAAAACATTTTTTGAGCGCTAATAACTTGATACAACAAAATAATTTATTAAATGTAAATATGCGTCTACTGGATCTAGTTCTTACGTCGCCTGATATCAGCTGTAATATTGATAATCTTACACATTTAGTAGAAGAAGACCCCCATCATCCAGCGTTAAATATCTCCATCGAATTATTAACGGATACGGAACCATATTTTAATGAAAATATTGTGAATCGTAAATTTGACTTTCGTAAAGCAAATTTTGTGTCTTTGTACAATCAGTTTAATGTGTGTGGTTGGGATCACATTACAAGTCTTACAGACGTTAATCTAGCATGTAATGCATTCTATGATACTCTCTATAGTATTATAAATGTTTGTGTACCTTTCCGTCGTTAATAGAAATAGACATTTTCCTGTTTGGTTCAGTTCTAATGTTCGACGATTAATAAAAATAAAATATCGCTACCGCAAACTCTATACTAAAACAAAATTAAACTTCTATAAAATGAGAATTTTGCAATTAAGAATTGAAATCCGAAGAATGCTAGAATTAGATCACAAGCAATTTATTTCAAATGCAGAAATGAATATTATAAGTAACCCAAAGAATGTTTGGTCATATGTCAATGATAAAAATGGTGATGTGGCCATCATAGTACTTTCCCTATATTTTACTCAAAAACTATAAGGATTTCGCAAAAAGCTATTCATAATAATTTGTTCATTTAAATTCTCTACAATTATTTGTCATACAAATTTCAAATAACCATTAGGAAAAATGTCAAAATTTTCAATTTTTATATTTTTTTAAGAATTTTACGAAAAATATATTTCAATAAAACTTGTTCTGTTCTTCATTCCCTTTAACTTTTGTTTGATAAGTTTTGTAAAAAAAAAAATAACAAAAAAGACCTTGAGTAAACATCCACTTTCGGTTTATGAATGTTTACTAAAAACTTGTCAGTTCCAGTTTTGAACGATGAAACCTTAAGTCTAAAGTTTCATTTCTATAGGATCTTGCGTTTTCTTTTGTAATTTAAAATGAGGGTTAGTCCGGCCATTTATGATATGTTTTAGTATTAAATCAGATTTCGAGCTTTGTAAACAATAAATTTTCTATACATAGAATTTTCTTAACTTATTAAATCACCTAAAAGTTTAATTTAGCGGCTTCTGGACGTAAATACCTTTTTATCAATGTGTTAGCCTGAATTTTCGAAACATTTAATTTTCTAGATATTGTTTTTTCTAAATATAAAATTTTCAATGTAACGAATCTTCTAAACATTGAATTTAGAAGTTTCTGTGTTTTAATATATTACATTAAATGTATCAAACATCATATTTAGAAATTTTTGTATGTACATTTATTATATATCGTATTTTCTATATATATTAAATTTTTAAACATCCAATTTAGTTTTTTTTGGGTAAATATTTTTATCAATGTTATAAACTAATTTTCTAAACTGAGAATTTTCTAAACTAAATGTTAAATTTTCGAATCAATACATCTAATTTTTTGAGTATTGAATTGTCTAAATAAAGTACATAAAATTTCCTACACATAAACATTTATAAGTATTTAATTTTCTAAGCAGATAATTCTCTATCCATTGAATTTTCTGAACAATTTCTTTTATTTATTGAATTTTCTAAACAGAAAATTGTCCGTACATCGAATTTACTAAACATAGATGTTTATGAAATGTTTTTTATACAATTAATTTTTGATACATTCAATCTTCTATATGCCAAATTTTCTAAACATACATTTTTTTAGTATTGAATTTTCTAGACAGAGAATTCTTTTTACGTTTTTTTTATAAATATAAACTTTGTATTGAATTTTGTAAACATTGAATTTTCTATACATCGAAAGCATTCATATTTTTAGTATTAAAGTTTCTATACATCGAATTTTCTAAACACAAAGTTTTATGAATATTGAATTTTCTCTACATCGAATTTTCTAAATATAAGGGTTTTTTATAAGACCAGAAAATTCTCTTTACAACAATTTTTTTAAATGTTTTAAACATAAATATAGTAATATGTATAGAAAATTCTATTTAGAATATTCAACTGAATAGAATTTTCTATACATCGAATTTTCTAAAACTCAGGGTTTTTAAATAATGAATTTTCTTAACAAAAAATTATAGAGTTAGAGTTTGTTTATTTCCAAGCAGAATATTTATATTCATGGGTTAGTCATAAGTAATAATTATAAAATATAAAATTTTCTGAATACTTAATTTTCCAAACATAAAATTTTCTGCACAGCGAAATTTATAAATATATCACTGAAAATAAAACTTAAAGTGGTATAAAAAAGTAAAAGTGTTTTCTTTATTCCTTATAAATATTTTTGAGTATTGATTTTTCTAAACGAAAAATTTTCTAAACAAAGAATTTTCTATACATCGAATTTTCTAAATAAAGAGTTTTCTTTTCATCGATTGGTGTAAACGAAGATTTTTCTGTACATCGAATTTTTTTATAAATAATATTTTATACATCAAAATTTCTAAGCAAATATTTTCATAAGCATTGAATTGAGGTTTACGACCAACAGCTATTCCTAATAATTTGTTCACTTTCGAATTCTCTACAATTATTTGTAATATAAATTTCATATAACTCCTGTAGTTGAGCAATAGGAAAAAAATGTCAACATTTTTACTTTTTAAATTTTTTCTCGCACGTTAAGAACTTTTTGCAAAATGTTCAAATAAAACTTATTCAGTTTCTCTTTTCCTGTAACTTCTGTTTCAAATGTTTAGTAAAAATTTTCATACTTAAAAAATTTTTTGGAAAAAAACCAAAAAAATGCCTCAAGCAAATGGTGATGTGGCAAAAATGCTATTCTTGATCATTTGTTAACTTGTAAATTCTCTACAATTATATGTTATATAAATTTCATGTAACTTCAATAATTTATTAGCAATTGGCAAAAAATATCAAAATTTTCATGTTTGATATTATTTTCTCGAAAGTTTTCATGAAAAATATGTTTTAATAAAACTTGTTCAGTTTTTCGTTCCCCTTAACTTTTGTTTAAAAAGTTTTGAAATATTTTTCATATTCCAAAAAATATCAGAAAAAAAAACAAAAAAGGGTCTCGAGTAAACATCCACTTCCGGTTTTTGAATGTTTACTAAAAGCTTTTTAGTTCCAGTTTTTAATGAGATATTTTTTGAGATACAGCGCCCACAGACATTTTCATGCACGAAAACAATACTTCCCCTATATATACTATATAGGGAAAGTAACTATATATACTATATAGGGAAAGTAAAAAGGGCCAGTCTAGATTACCTGGAATAATACAGTTAGATAATAAAAGATACTAAACTCCTCTTGAAATAGTAAATGGCCTGGCTAGTTATTTTAACTCTGTATATAGGAGTCATATAGTTAACTTGCCAATCTTCGATCCAAAAGTAATAAATATTAATATGTTCATATTACAAGCCATAACTGAAAATGATATTTTAACTGCTGTAAAAAAATGAAGAAAACAAAATCCCAGCATTCTTGGTCAGTGACTGTATATCCTGTTTTCTCACACCATTACGTCATATTTTTAACTTATCTCTGTCAAGCGCAACATTCCCTGATCTGTGGAAAGTAGCAAGCATTACACCTGTTCTCAAATCGGGCAACAAAAATGATATAAAAAATTATAGGCCTATATGCATTATAAATAATTTTGCAAAAATATTTGAATCTATATTATTTACAAAGATTTACGCCCACGTTCAAAATACGATAACAACAAGACAACACGGATTCATGAAAAAACGCTCCACCATATCGAATCTATTGTACTTTACGGAGTATATATCAAGCAAGTTGGATGATAGAAAGCAAGTAGATGTGATCTATACGGATTTCCAAAAGGCTTTCGACTCTATGAATCAACGTTTATTAGTACATAAGTTAAGTAATTTTGGACTTGGATTTAATACTGTACAATTAATTAATTCATACCTAACAAATAAGCGTCAATATGTTGAACACAAAGGTCACTCTTCTAATATTATTTGTCCATCTAGTGGGGTGCCGCAAGGATCAAATCTCGGACCTCTTTTATTCCTTCTCTTCATTAATGATATTGTAGATACTATAGAATCTAATATACTTATATATGCTGATGATGTTAAGCTATTTAAGACTGTAATAACTGAGACCGATTGCATAGTACTTCAGCGTGATCTCGATCGTATAAATACTTGGTGCATAACTAACAGTATTTCACTTAACATCAAAAAATGCAAATGCATAACTTTTGGCAGACGATCTAATCCTATCCTTCACAATTACAATATCAATAATACATCTCTAGAACGGTATGAAGTAATTAAAGATCTTGGAGTAATATTTGACAATAAGCTAAATTTTATACCCCATATTTCACATATCTGCAATAGTAGTCTTCAAATGTTAGGTTTTATTAAAAGAACTTGTCGGGATTTTAATAATATTAATGTAATTAAATTACTTTACTTTGCCTACGTTCGTTCAAAGCTAGGTACAGAAGAGATTTGTTCGATTTTTATATTATAAAAGTGTTTATGTTTATCCTGATCACACCATTAGTTATCACGATCTTGTGTCTTTTTTTGATATTCCTACGCTAGCAACACGACGTGATATTTCGAAAATGGTTTATTTATGTAACATGTTTAATTTTCAAATTGATTGTCCAACATTACTATCTCTTATAAATATCTACACCCCACGTATAACTTCTAGAAATGCGGCTCTGTTCCGTTACAATAAAAGTAACACACAATCATATTTAAACTCACCACTTAATTCGATGATGCGCCTGTACAATTCGATACATCATTCAATTGATTTATTTGATTGCACTTTATCCTCATTTGTAACTGCTCTTAGTCATCTCTGTTAATTGATTAAATAATGTATCTTATGTAATCTAATTATAATTTTGTTTTAAGTTAATTTTTTTTTCTAAATTATCGTTTTTTGCGCTAACATTTATATTTAGTTATTCTTAATTATATCATATTTTTATTTATGTTTTTTAGCGATAGTGTTTATATATAAATTTTCCCTGTAATAAGATGTAAAGATCTGTTGGGAAATACATATATTATTATTATTATTATTATTATTATTATTAATTGACGAAATTCTAAAACTCGCCTCGGATAAAACTGAGAAAATTGAAGGGAAAAGAGTCTCTCAAATAAAAATTTGAGGAAAAAGTCATTATCCTACAAAATAGACCATACATTATCAGTAAATTTGTTATCTGTGGCTCGAGCAACTGAAAAAGGTTATGGCGTAATCTTCAAGAAGGAAACTGCAACAATAAAGAATTCAAGAAATTATGCTATCAAAAGAGATATACTATACTATGTGGATGTGGACACAAACGAAAAAGAACAGGTACGCAACGTTTTACCTATAGATACTGAAAAAGACATTTGGCATAGAAAAATGGGACATCTGAATGAGAAAGATTTAAAACAAGCTCTCCAAAATGAAACTATGAAATGGTTATATTTTAAACCTGCGAAACATGTTTAAAAGGAAAAATGAAAAACTTACCTTTTCCGAAAGAAAGACGAATAAAAACAAAAGCTCGAGAAAGCCTTTACACCGTAAACTCAGACGTATGTAGCCCCATTCCAGAGGAAAGTGATGCTGGCTACAACACTTTGTTACTTTCACAGATGAATAAAGCCGTTATGACCATGTGTATTACATTGAAAATAAAAATGAAGTTTTACAGAAATTCAAAGAATACAAGAAGGAGACAGAAACATTTATTAACCTCAAAATAAAAATACTGCAAACAGACAACGGAAAAGAGTATTACAACAGAGAATTTGGCGATTATCTAATAGAAAATGGCATATCTAGTCGTCTGTCCGCCCCATATACACCACAGCAAAACGGGGTAACCAAAAGAAAAAATGAAACCTTATTATAAAAAGCCCGTTGTGTGATGCTAGAAGCAAATATATCCTTCTGGGCAGAGGCTATTCATACTGCAAATTATATTACCAATAGAGTGCCGTCAAAAGCAACAAACGGGAAAACCCCTTTTGAGATGTGGGTTGGATACACACCCTCAGTAAGACATTTTCAATGCTTTGGTACAAACGTTTTTGTACTAAATAAAATAAACAAGAAATAGTTTTCACCAAGACCAACAGAAGAAATTTTTGTTGGGTATTCAGAAAATACCAAAGGCTACATGATTGGTGTAGCAAGTCAAAATAAAATAGTCATTAGTACCGTTGTGAAATTTTTGAAAAGAAAGTTCTTTGACCAAAGAGAAAAAGAAGAAAATAAAGATACTCACCCATTCATTTCACTGACTCACTGATGAAAATGAAGAACTTCCTGAAAATGAAGGACCATCTGAAAGAGAACACGAAGAACGAGAAAGTGACCATTACAAAGAATGCGACCAATCTGATGACGAAGACATCTTAACACGGCCTGAAAAAGAAGCAGAAAATAAATCTGGACATACCTCAAAAAGAAAAGAGACCTGAAAAATTAAAGAAATTGGCTTTTTCTTGAACAGAATATTCCTATTTAGAAGATGACTTAAAAGAAAGTATTATATCCATAGATACAAATAATCCTGATGAAGAAAATGTAAACGATGACATTTGGCACACTGCAATTAAAGCTGAAATAAAAGCACATATCAAAAATGAAACTTGGCAAATATTTAAAAAGGACCGAGATATGAATATCATAGACTACAAAATGGTACTAAAAAGAAAAATAGGATTAGACAACATTGAAATAAAAAATGGTGATGTGGCCATCATAATGCTTTCCCTGTATTTTTCTCGACAACTATGAGGCTTACGCAAAAAAAAGGTATTCGTAATAATTTGCTCAATTTTGAATTCTAAATTATTACGTATGGGTGGGTGGCCTCTAACCCACCCCCCAATCAGTAAAACATAAGCAAGCGTTCTAATTAAAAGTCGTAAAACGTTAACAAACACAACATTTTTGCAAATTAGCTATATTCAAACAAATTTCTCAAATAATTTTTGATGATGTTTATCTAACTGGAGGGTGAGATAGAGGCCACCCACCCACCCTACATATACATATAAACCCTAATTCCTTAGCACCTCGTTGTATCCAATGAAATTAATTACAAATCGTTTGTGAATATTTCTAGATGATTTACATTAATAAGATACTTGTGGACTAGAAATTAATCACTGCGCAAGCAGTATTTTGAGGATGGTATATCATCAATGCGATTGTAAAAATAATATTCATTATTTCGTTAGGAGGATTGTATAGGTAGGTATGGAATTATGTGGCTATCCAATTTTGGAAAAAAAGAAAGAAAGAAAATTTGATGCCAAGAAATATTAAACTAGAGGTAAAAGTTAACCAATTATTATGTAAATCATGTTCAACAAAACACTGCTTGCGCAGTTGTGGATGTATTGACTTAAATTATCTACAAAATACTGCTTGCGCAGTGATGTATGCCTGCATGTAAGATGTACTGCGCGAGCAGTATTTTCTAGATGATCTACAGCAATAAGATACTTATGATATAGAAATTAATCACAGCGCAAGCAGTATATTGTGGATGGTTTATCATCAATGGGATTGTAAAAATAATATTCTAAACCCTATTCAGTTGGGAGGATTTTATAGTATTTATGTGGATGTCCAATTTGGAAACAAAATACTGGAAAATTTGATGAAATGAGGTATTAAATAAGAAAAATAAGTTTTTAACAATACATACAACATCATCGAAATCTGTATAAGAAACTGTAGTATGTACAAAAGAGGGTTGTTGGAAGATTCGCTAGTTACTTGCTGATTTGAAACTATCTTTTAAAATTCTCGAGAAGATAAAATAAGTTAACCACTAATAATTATTTAAATCATGTAAATCAACAAAATACTGATTGTGTAGTCCTGGATTATTATGTATATGTAGGGTGGGTGGGTGGCGTCTAACCCACCCTTTAATCAGTAAAATATAAGCGAGGGTTTCAATTAAATGTTGTACAACGTAAAAAACACAACATTATTGCACAACTGGATAGGAATTAGGAATAATACACTTGTTTTGTTTCATATATGTACTTTCAGTTTCCTGATACGTGTTTCGGCGATTGCTCGCCATTCTCAAAGGAGTATAAAAATTAATCTGTATATGTATATGTATAAAAAAACAATGCTGAAGAAGAAGAAGTGTTCAAACCATATATACTTTAATACTCAGTGCCTCAAACTTAACCTATGCCCGAAATACATGAAGATATCGTGCTCCAACAAATCCAACGAAGCCAATAGAACAGTCAAGAAAGCAATAAAGTTCTGGTTAGAACTCGAAAACAGAAAATGGCCGAAACACGTGTCATGAAACTGAAAGTAAATATATGAAACAAAACAAGTGTATTATTCCTAATTCCTATCCAGTGAGTTATATGCTTCATCAAGAGTGTAGCAAAGAAAGTTTCAATCATATTATTGCACAATTTGATAGATTAATTCAAACAAATTTTTCAAATAATTTTTGATCATGTTTTTTGGCACACCCGCCCTACATATACATATAAATATTAATACCTTATCTTATCGTTGTATCCAATGAAATTAATTACAAATCTTTTTGAATAAAAATAAAATTAAAATGGAAAATTTTTTGAGTTAGTAACTTAGGAAAAATATAATGCATAATGGATGGGTAGACTTTAAATCTAAGTTAGATAAGATCTGTTGTAGAAAGTTAATTATATTTAAAATTAAATTTTGATTTTGTTTCATTTTTTATTACATAAAGGGTTTGATGGTTTCTAGCAGCAAAATCATCCACCATTAGCAATTAAAGTTATCATGTATATGTAGGGTGGGTGGGTGGCCTCTATCCCATCCTCTAATCAGTAAAACATAAGCGAGGGTTTTAGATAAAAGTTGCAAAATATAAATAAACACAAAATAATTGCAATTTTTGGAGATTTGATTATACAAATTTTTCAATTAATTTTTGATGATGTTTTACTGATTAGAGGGTGGGATAGAGGCCACCCACCCACCCTACATATACATATAAATTTCAATTACTGATCGTCTCGCGGATTGGAGTAAAATTGTGATTGGAGAACTTTTTGAATTAAAAAGAAATTCAAAAGGTAGAGTTTTTGATTGAGGTAATTAATAAAATTTTAATGCATGATTGGTGGGCAGACTTCTAAATCTAAAATAGATAGGACTAAAATGTAAAGAAATATAAAAACGTTGTTATAGCCATCATAATATTTTCCTTACATTTTCTCCAAAATTAAGAGTTTTAGGCAAAAGGCCATTTTTAATAATTTGCTCAATTTTGGAGTCCTTACAATTTCTTTATGAAAAACATGTTTTTACAAAACTTGCTCAGTTTCTCATTCCCTTTAATTTTTGTTGGAAGAGTTATGTAATATTTTTAAATTTAGAAAAATATCGAGATAAATCCAAAAAACGCCTCGAGTAAACAGCCACTTCCGGTTTAGGAATGTTTACCAAAAGCTTTTCAGTTCTAATTTTTAATGACAAAATCTTAAGTTTAAAGTTTCATCACAAACGAATTATTCGTTTTTGAGATAGAGCGCCCACAGGCATTTTCATGCACGAAAACAATACTTCCCCTATATATCTATATAGAGAAAGTAAAAAAGGCAAGTTTTAACCAAAAAGCTGGAGTTGATTCTAATGAA
The DNA here is from genome assembly GCA_963969525.1 of Ontholestes murinus. Taxonomy (NCBI): domain Eukaryota; kingdom Metazoa; phylum Arthropoda; class Insecta; order Coleoptera; family Staphylinidae; genus Ontholestes; species Ontholestes murinus. The sequence continues at coordinate 22,025,259 of OZ018390.1, read as the reverse complement.
ACATTTGCACCAGTAGCAAAATTAAGTTCTATCAGATCTCCAAAGCAAATCAAAGCAGCAAAGTTCTCAATTTTAAACCGGACAGCACATTAACAAAAACGTAAGAGAAAAGATTGAAGCTGGTACAAATGGACGTGATAACAGAATATTTAAACGGAAAACTGGACACAACAATCCTAATGAAGGTGCCAACTTGTTTGGAAAAATATGTAACCGAAATTATGGTAGAAGAAAGTCCCGAAGACAATCTAATCATCTTCAATGAGGCAAAAGCAATGTTGGAGGATTTGAGAAAACGTAAAGGACGTCTGGGTAAAGATTGCAAATGAGAGGTAATAGACGGAGCGGTGTCAATATATCGAGCAACAAGCAGTGGAAAGGTGAACAGTGCAAGACAACACAAAAACGTTGAACAGTTTAACAGTGCAAATGGAAACATCAACATTGAAGAACTTAAATTTTGAAAACTTTTCACCAGAGTTCCTGGATGTAATAATGGGATTATTACATCCAGCGTTTGAAGTTGAGTTAACATTACATGGTAACATCACAGACAACGAAAAAAGAAACATCCTTCTAACAAAGGTAGGGTCTGATTCATTTAAACTATTGGTTGACAATTTTAAACCGGACAGCATATTGACAAAAACGTATGACGAAATAAAAGCAGTTTTAAGTGGATATTTTCGAAAAACATCGTACGTTCTTGCGTATTTTACGGACGTTAGCACGCAAATGTGATTTCAAAACAACTTTAAATGAACGTTTACGAGACCAGGTAGTGATCGGATTAAACAATAATTCGTGGCAACAAGAAATAATTCGTCAACATCAAACAAACGGTGCTACACTAGCAGAAGTTGAGGCAACAGCGCTTTAACTGGAACAAGCAGAAGTGCAATCAAAGCGACTAACACTGTTAATCCTGAATCGCGTACAAAAAATGAACAAAAACTATCAACAAAAGTTTACACAGAAAAGCATTTCCCAAAATCGTACAAAATGTATGTTTTGCGGCAATGAATGACATTCAAACAAAGAAGATTGTCCTGCGAATGGAAAGAAGTGCAACGCGCGAGGACGATTAAATCATTTTGCAAATGTATGTAACAAAACAAAAACATTGAACAAGGACAGTTTCAATCAAATAACACAAAGTATGTGCATGAAAATAATATAGAAAAGAACGATACGGATTCATCAACAAACACAATAAGCATTAGGTGTATAGATACTCCGAAAAATTTACTACTTTCAGTTAAATTAAATGGACAGAATAACGACATGCTGTACGATCCAGGTACAGCATATTCAGTGATTGGCAGAAGACTATTGACACAAATTGGTTCACCAAAATTGAAACCTACACGTAACTTGATTGCATACACAAATCTTGAAATAAAAACCCTTGGTATAACTGAAGTTAACATTGAAGCTTTTAACAAAAATCAAGTTCTAAAGGTGTATGTAGTTGATGGGAACGATTTTCCATTGTTTGGTTTAGATTGGTGTCTAAAATTTAAATTGCCAATGCCAACAGGAGCAAAAATATGTCATACTAAGGAAATACGGTAAAAACGGAACAAGTAGACAATGCAGAGATCCAACAAATTCTCAAAAATCATTAAGAACTGTTTAATGAAACGTGAGAAATTTAATCACAGTCCTCATTTCACAATCCTTTATTTTCTTAAACATTATAAGCACTCCCATAAACAGCACAGTCAATACCAACGATAAGTAATTTTGCGCAGATACAGCTGAAATACAACTGAACATGTTACCACATATCTAGCGGTTACTCTTTTCGTCAGCGCTTCGCATTGTGCAAACGTTTATTACTTTCCTAATATTCCTCGTACATACTCTGTTATGGAAAAACTTACATTTTAAAAACATACAGGAAAAAGAAATCATTAATGAAGGTGGAGAATAAATGCCTGTGTTCATAAAAGTAAAGTAGTACATGCACGTATCTGAAGTATGTACTTGTAACATTTCCATAAGCACGGTACATAATGGATACAGCTGAACATGGTAAGTGATTCAATAAACAACTTACGATCTGGTGAGGTGTGAATTATAATTATAACATTTCACCTCGCAATGTAACAATTATCCTCCACGAGTGCGTTATACCGTTATTAGAACTAAGACGGAGTAATTAATGAAGGTGGTATGTTGCGGAGGGTGCATTAATATTATATATAGATTGTTCATGAACTAGGCGCTTTAAAAATCTAAATTCGCAACTTTAAATAATTTCATTCATATGTTTTCGCTAAATACTTAGTAAACTTCTGCATGATTACTTATTATTTATCAAATATATACGAAAAAAGTTAAAGGTTAAGCAAATATTTCAGATTTCCATACAAAGTAAAATGAAATGTTATTTTCTAAACATTATGTGTATTATTTTAGTTGACAGGCTTAATTTGTTTCGCATTTTTTTAAATGAAAATAATTTAGACGCGTAATATGTGAAATCCCTTTATGTACCTTTTACCGTAATCTTGTTATCTTCAAAAGTATTTTACACAATCCGTTTTATACTTATTTACTTCATGAATATACGTTTAATTAAAATTATTTATTATAAAAATGCGTATTTTTGATATTTAATTTTTAAAATTACCTTCTTTACTCCTTTTAAGTTTATAATACCGGGTGACCCATTTTAATAAATCCACTGGAATATCTCGACACCTACAAAAAAATAATTCAAATAAAAGTTTGATGGTTTCGAAAGGGCCATCTGATCCTATACAAATTTTTTTACCCCCACCCTCCAGGGGGCGGGGCAGGGGGTCAACTTTTATATCTTAAATGGAAACTCTTATTTTTATTGCAGTTTCGGATTCAACATAAAAAAATATGAAGATTTCATTTGAACTTTTTTTCGAATTCGTGATAGATGGCGCTACAATCGCAAAAATAACATTATTCAAGTCAAAAAATGATAAAATGACGATATAATCGTCACTTTTAATTGTTCGCCATTGAAATGGAGTGCGTCATCTTATCGTGTAGGGTCAATGCACCAGTAATGGCCGGTTAAGATCATGTATCAGTAAATGACCACTCATTTAAAATGTATTGTCTATCCTTGTCACTCTAATGCGATGGCCATTCGCTGGTACATCTACCCTATTTCGAACATCATTTAGCCTTGAAAAAGACCGATATTCTAGCAACAATTTTGACAAAAGAATGCTAAGCCGCGCACCGTTGACTTCCTGGAAAATGAAGACAACACGTTTGAAACATTGTCGCGGGAATGAAAATTAACCGTCTCACTAAAATCAAATCAACCAATTTTTATTTGTTTATTATTTACAGATGTCGGGGACATTTAATCAATGAGATGCTCGAACGTCGCACCGTTCTCCCTCTGACAAAGCTGAATTCGGCGTTCAAAATTCCTAACTGTTTGCAAAAGCGTGTTGCGCGGAATATTGTTGCACGCTGTTTGGATCCTTCGAATCATGTCAGCCTTGGTGGTTGGCCGTTCTCGATACACCGAACCTTTCAAGAATCCCCACAAGTAGAAGTCAGGCGCTGTCAGATCTGGCGACCTTGCTGGCCATCTAACTGGACCCTTCTCCCTATCCACTTGCCAGGATACGTTTCGTTCAAATGAGTCCTCACGATGTTTGCAAAATGTGGAGGTGCGCCATCTTGCTGAAACCACATTCTGATCCTTGTCTCTATGTCCACATTTTCGAGTAAACCGGGTAGGACCTCTTGAAGCAGATGTAAATAATTCGGTCTATTTACGGTACCCTCAAAAAAATATGGACCGCACTATACATTCACAGACCAGCGGTGTTGATGATCCACTTGCTGCATCCACCGAGGGTTGTCCGGCGACCAATAGTGACTGTTGTGTCGATTCAACAACCCGTCACTCCGGAATGTAGCCTCGTTGGAAAATATCACGAACTTGAAGAAGTTTTAGTCATTTTGCAATTGCTGTATTGCCCACTGACAAAACAATCGCCGTTGTTTATGGTCACTCAATGCCTGATTCAAGGATACGTAGTACGGGTGATACTTTGTGTTTTTCAAATACCTTCTCGCAGTCTCTCTCGGGATGCCACTTTGGTTCTGGATCTCGCGAACTGATATGTGAGGGTTCAAATAAACCATCGCCAGAACGGTGATAACGCGCGGATTCATACGATGATCCTCGATGGTGTTTCGCCTTCATTGACATCGAATAATTCCTCTTCTACATCTCAATTCAATCCGGCGAATCACTGAAAGATTCGGATGGCGTTGTCGTCGAGGAAATCGTCGTCGATATAACGCTGCAGCTCTTCGATAAGAACCCCGACATTCTCCTAAGACAAGGAGAATATCCACCTTTTCATTCGGTGAATAATCGGCCATTTCGGTTGATTGTCAGATAATGCAATTATCACGTCACGAGCTAAAACTAATTGCAACTAAACAACATTGCTTGTTTTGATTTTCGTCAGAATGTTTGTTATGATTTTCGTCAAACGGTTTGTTTTTATTCCCGCCACAATGTTTTGAACGTTTTGTTTTCATTTTCCAGGAAGTAAACGGGGCGCGGTTTAGCATCTTTTTGTCAACAATTTTGCTAGAATAACCAGCCATTCACTGGTGCATTGACCCTACGCGATAAGATGACCCACTCAATTTCAATGGCGAACAATTAAAACTGACGATTTTATCGTTTTTTAACTTGATTAATGTTATTTTTGCGATTGCAGCGCCATCTATCACGAATTCGAAAAAAGTTCAAATGAAATCTTAATATTTTTTATGTAGAATCCGAAACTGCAATACAAAATAAGGGTTCCCATTTAAGATATAAAAGTTGACCCCCTGCCTTGCCCCCTGGGGGGTGGGGGTGAAAAAATTTGTATAGGATCAGATGGCCCTTTCGAAACCATCAAACTTTTATTTGGTATTTTTTTGTAGGACGCATATGTGTCGAGATATTCCAGTGGATTTATTAAAATGGGTCACCCGGTATAATATAATATTAATTATCCTTTATTACACAAAACTAGTGATGTCACCATCATACCACTTTATTTCTTTCTTTAAAATTATTGCTATATAAATTTAAAATATTTTTTTTGTGTCCCAAAATAAAGTTTATATTTCTTTAACTTTCTGCGTGAACGCAACGAATCTAAGGGATGCGGTGGTATATCAATCGGTAGTCTGGCTTTTGAGAATTTAGTCGCCATGGAGCGTTTCTCGGAAGTTGACCGTGTGTTGCGCGAAGGAGAGTTTTACAAACAAAATTGATTCAGCCACTGATGTACATAAAAATGAGGCGCCAAACATACCTCTCATTCGAACATAGGTGAAGAAGGTAGAAGATACCGGTACAACATTGAAAAAATCAAAAATGGGCTGACCAATATCATCAAAAACGACAGAGAACGTGAAGTATTAACCAGTCTGTTCGTGACGATCCGAACTTAACAATTCGGAAGCAAGTGCCTTGATCGTCACTACACCTTATTATCCTAAAGTTGCACGCCTATAAAATTCAATTGGTACAAGAATTAAAGCCCCAGTGTCAAAGTGAAATTTTCTCTGGCAAATTAATCTCCAGAAGATGTGACATAAATCGGCCTTCACGCAAACCTGATTTAATCCCGGACTTTTCTTATGGGATTATCTCAAATCTGAAGTTTACACCAAGCTATCTAGAACATTTGAAAGAAAATACCCACCACGAAATTGACACCCAACACAGAGACTCCCTGCCGAGTTATCAAAAGAAATTTTAGGATGCTAATAAATGATTGCTGTGACTCCGCAGGTTTATATTTAAACGATATTATTTTCAAGAAATAAATTACGAAATTATGTATTTTAATAAATAATAAACTCGTTTTCCATAGATGGCTTCTTTTTTTTTTAATTGGTCGACTAAATATAAACTTTCCTTTGGGACACCCTGTTATATCTCGAGAAAAAAAAAATCGGTGAACTGCATATCATCTGATTAACGTGAACGTTTGAAGTATTATTTGAAAACCACATTTAGTTTTGAAGATCTAAACCTTCCAGATTATAAATTACAATGTATAGATGGGGTCTATAACGCTAATTCAGAACTGTTACAGTACAAAACTATTGAATATCAACAACAACAAAGAGACCTCAGATGAATTTTCTTGCCAACTGACTGTTAACGTTCAGTGAATGATGTACGAATGCTTGATTGTACTGGATAATTTATTTATATCTACAACCAGTAATTATTTAACTTACTGCTTTATATCATTTTACACCAATTAATTTAATTATGTTGTAATTAAAATTTGTTTTAATGAGATAAAAAATTAAAAGTAACAAATCCAAGATTGAAATGTTATTCTTCCCTTTTGATATGATAGACAACTCTTACATCAAATTATATTTAAAGTATCACTGATTACTATTAATTTTAGGCTTATTACTAAAAAACACTCCTACAGGAAAACCACTAACTTTCAAACTATCATCTTATCAAACTAAGATATCGTTGAAATTAATACGATAATAAGCAAGGTCGATTCACCTGATGTGTTGCAAAGTGATTCTGACAAAAATATTTCAAGGAGAACATGTGATTTGCGTTAGAACGAGCTCGTTTGAATATCACCCCTCCTTTTCTACTATTTTTTGTGTATATAAAACTTGTTCCCTTCAGTTTTTAAAATTGGCCTACTTATTTTCAATTTCTGTATTACCTTCACCACAACTGCCATACCAATGCCTCCTTTGTGTCCGCTTCCAATCTGCAGATCAGCCATGCCAACAGCCACCTACCTTTGCTGCCACGGGTTATAACTCTTCATCTTTCTCATCGAAAACATTCAAATGCTTTACCTAGCCACAATGTATTCTCTTTAAAATACCTTAAACATACCACGAAAGCTGCCACTCCTAGCGCCTACAGTAAACTTCCCATCTGGCACAATATTAGAAGGTACCGTAGCTATTTGTCTATACTCTACTTAAGCTATTTCCTGACCTTGCTCCAAAATCGCTAGCTGTTTGGACAACCAAAAAAAATCTATAACAGCCAAATGAAAATTTCATATACTGACAACAGTCTATTACACGTACAAAATTCGGCCATTTATAGTAGCTTCTGCAAACCTGTGCGGCTGAAACAAGAAAAAGCCATTCGTATTCAAAATCTACTGACCACCAACAATATAAATATTCTAGCTGTCCAAGAAACATTCCTGTCACCGTAGTGGTCCTTTCACATCCCCGGATATATTAATTTACTGCCACGATAATCCTGTCCGTAGAAGCGTTGCTATGCTCTGAAGTTTCCATCTCCTGCTGGCAGCATAACCATTTTCCCATATATATCCTATTTTATAGTCCATTCCCTTCAATCTACCTGCGCCAGCTTGCAGACGAACCTCGAGCAGTCATCCTTGGAGACCAGAACGCTAGTCATATCTCTTTAGATTCACCTACAACCAATGAATGTGGAACTCTTAACTGTGCCGCACTTCCAACGACAGTCCGCAGTCAAACGACATTCACTATTGAAAACGTCATCAATTTTTCGTTTATTCCACCATCCTTTCTCGGCCAATCTATCTCCAGAGACCACATTGCCTTTGTTACTTCCTTTTCACTAAGAAAGCTCATCATTCCACTACCAGCTTTTAAAATCGTCAATGATTATAAAAATGAAAACTGGATTGTCTTCGCCTCCACGCTAGTCGCTTCACTTCTTCCGGCCATTTTTCACACCATTCATGATATCAACAACAATGCCGCCACAACACTGCCTATATAAATTAACTCCCTTATGAACACCTATCTCAATCAAACGCATCACTATTCACCGTCCTCCCCCCGTCGATCCCTCAAATAATTCGTGAAATACGCAAACTTTTCAAGCAATGGAAGATTATCAGAACCCCATCGATTGAAACGAATGGAAGTGCGAAATTTTGGCAAAAATTTTAATCCGTATCATTTCTGCACTATAAATGCCTACATCTCCCTCCCGAAGTTATATCCTTCATTTCCAATCTCTTTTGGGCTTGTCTTCTACTTTCCGCTAACATTGAAACGATAATCATAATCATGATAAAAAAAGACCAATTTCTCTCCTCAACGTCATCGACAGTTTTCGAAAGAATTATATTAACTCTCAGTGTTTAGTCCACATCATAATTCCAGACCATCAGTATGACTCCGCGCTAGAAGTAATTCTAACCCAGCCATTCACTTACGATTCGAAGCACTAACCAAAGCAACGTCTGCTAATTCGTACTGCTTGACTTCCAGACCGCCTTAGACACCGTATGGCATAATGAGCTTATCTCCAAGATGTCCTGCCTCCAATTCCCAGCATGGTTAATACAACACAACAATCGCCGAGTTCCTTTCTCGAAGAAAATGCTATCTTCTGTGGCGGCCGATGTATGTACTGAGACCAAATCTTTTAAATATCTACGTAGGAGACGTCCCCATTCATAAAAAATACAAACGGACGATGACCACCATCCAGCAATAGGGCGAAGATACTGTTTTCTGTTCCCACCGCAGCATCTCCCAAAGTGGCTAGCTATACAGCAACCTGTATGCTAACCCCCTGTCTGTTTGGCTTTCACTCTGGCGGCTGAAAATCACAATAATACGCAACCAAACTGCGCTACCCAGCGGCATGGCACCAGGCTCAGGAGGCATTCCCAGCGAGGCGGTGAAGCAGTGAAGCACTTGATTCTGGAGTACCCTAATAGGTTCACGTAGTGCTTCCCTCGGAGCAGGGGACATACAGGCCTATTTGCCTCCTCTACGCAGAAGAAAAAGTACTCGAGAAGCTGCTGGTAAATTGTCTAATCGACCTTTAATACTTTACCCTGACCTTCAATTCTAGAAGGCCTGGCTAGGCGTAAGGTCCCCGAACAACTTCTGGGGATACTGGCGAACTACCTTTTGGAGAGGGTTCTTATCGGCAGCGCTCCGAGTGGAGGAGAGGAGAAGAACGATCTTTCCGGCGATAGTGTTCCTGGGGCCACTCTTGTGAAACATCGCATACGATGACGTTCTTTGGCTGGAGTTACCGCAACAGTCCCAGCTTATCGGTTTCGCGGATGAACTGCTCCTCATTACTAGAAAGCACGACTTGATGCCCTCAAGGCAACAGCCGAGGAAGCTACCATGAAAGTGATCACCTGGCTAAATAGCGCGGGGCACACAAGACGGGGGCGGTCTGGCTGTACACCAGAAGAACTGGACGAAGAAGATCCTACTCTTAGGTCACGAGGTACCGATCTCCCAGATCAGCATTATGGTTTACTCAAACAGATATTTCAGCTTTCAAGTCATTAGGGCAGCCGAAGGCGCTGCAAGATCTGGCAGGGTTGTGGCCAGGCTTATGGCGAACTGGTAATCCAGATGGAAAGTGGCGGTAAAGGGTGAGTGGACCAGGCGATGCCAGGTACCAGACATTAGACCGTGGGTGCGGCGCGAACATGGCCAACTTGACCACTTCTTGGCCCAGCTTCTCTCGGGCAACGGTTGTTTCGGGTCGTATCTAGCTAAGATCGGTAAGGAACCATGCCCTAAGTGCGACCACTGCGGCGCGTACGTGGACTCTCCCAAACAAACCCTTGTGGAGTGCAGTACGTAGTCAGTTCACAGGGAGGCGCTGGTGGTAGCACTCCTCGCCCCAGTTAGCGTTGACACAGTGGTGGGCTTAATGCTGGAGAGTGAGGATAAGTGGGCGGCGATGGAGTCGTTCGCCAACGCGGTGCTTCGCCATAAGGACACCTTTACAAGGGAGCGACGACAAAAGATTGACGACAACCGTAGTGGACAGCAGGTGTGAAATGCGCGAGCGAGCCACTGGTACCCGGTAGCAAAGTGAGAGTAGGTTTAGTTAATTGGTAGGACCTATTCAGAAGGAATAGGAGGAGTCCCGCACATCTCTGTTAGAAGAGACGTGCGTAAAACATTCCTCCTCTCAAAAAAAAAAACACACTGCTTCCGTAAACGCTTCCGTAAATGTGAACTACCGTTGGTAAACAAGCCGAAACAGCAGATAGCGTCACATATCTTGGGTTTCACCTCCAAGATACGCTAAACCACTTGGCGTCAATCGAGCAAATAACGGGTGTCCAACAATTATTGCAGTCCCGGGTGGCGTTGGAATCAAAAACGTAGGTCAATTCTTTCATGTTAATTGTCAAACATAACCTAAATGTGCATTAAAAATGTCAGTTTATTTATTTGCAACATGTAAGAATCGACCTACGTTTTTTATTCCAACGCCACCCGGGACTGCAATAATTGTTGGACACCCGTTATATGAGACGTGCAGATGTCAAATCTAGTTCATAGGTGCACTGACATCCAGCATATACGGATGACATGTATCCACATTAATTCACACTTATAAAACTTTTATCCGTCCCATTGCAGAATACCAAACTCGCATTCTGATTCTGATTGCCTCCATGCAACGCAGAGTTATCCGCCAATACTTGGTCAGCGACCAACCCATCCTTAATCGCATTACAGCCAGCGGCCAAAGGATTGCTCCTCGGGCCTTATATCTAAAACAATGACACCACAAAAATCCTATGTGAAGTTCCACCCTTCCTAGGAAGAAGATCAATGCCCTGGCCTTAAGTCTCATCTAAGCTGTTGATACTGCCAGAGTCTTAGATGAAACCCCGATTGTCCTTCGCTAAACTATCGCTCCTTCTTTCTTCTATTCTATGCGCTCTAATTATTACCTCTTATCTGCTCCCTATCTCACTCTCTATCTTCCACCAGTTCTTTCATTCTTGCCTACTACGATCTGTAAATACTAAACACTCCGTGAATAGCAATTAATCATACACTACTAACACTATGCACTCAGGAAATCAGGAACTTTATCAAATGATAAATAATACTTAGTTTGTTAATATCACACACGGAATTTATTTCGTACGTTTGATAATGGCCCAAAATGGCTAGAATATAGTCTAAATGGCAAAAAATTCACATTGGTTAAATTTCCGTCATCTAAAGTTAAGAGGCACCTACAGAAAAGGAAAGTTATTAGGTCTGAGTGGAAGGACACTTAGTTGTGAAATGTGAACTCCGCCTGCAAGTCCTGTGAGTAAAATTGTTGTGATTTTTTTATATATAGTTTATAGTTTTATAACGGGTGTCCAACAATTATTGCACTCCCGGATGGCGTTGGAATAAAAAACGTATGTCGATTCTTACCTGTGCCAAATAAATGAGCTGACATTTTAATTGCCAAACATAACTTAAATGTGCATTAAAAATGTCAGTTCATTTATTTGTAACATGTAAGAACCGACCTACGTTTTTTATTCCAACGCCACCCGGGACTGCAATAATTGTTGGACACCCGTTATGTATAATAACAGGATATTGTAAAGTTTTGAATAAATAGATAAAATAGAAGTTGCTAATTCAAGATGTATCAAGATATGGCTTCAAGCATCCAACATATTATAGACAAATATTTTTGTCTTTTTTTCTTTCTTTTGATACATTATAATCAATGTAAATAAGGATTAGCCATAGCTGTATAGGTATTTGCCTACACCAGCGCTCTTAATATAATTACCTGAATCAACAAATCACATTTTGACTTGACTTCATGACGACATTATGCTGACCGAAACAAAATAAGTATTTTTATATTAACAACAACTCCTTGGAGCCAACTAATTGGAGTTAGTTTGATGTTTAACTCGAAGAAGACATGGTTTGACAAACTTTGGGAGAGTTTCTGTCAATTATGAATGTTTGGTTTTCTTTTTAAATTAATATTACAATTCAATTAAAACAAAATAAATTGGTAATTTGTTTTATATAACAAATTTAAGCAAATATTTTTCAAAAATTGATTTTTAAACATTTAACTGATTCTAAACTGTTTTTTTTTGTCATAACATTTATCTATATATATTTAATATTATAAAAATTTTCAAGTATTTTCGAAACGTTCGAAAGGTTTTTTTTATTTTGTCAACTTAATTATTTTTCTCTTTTTCAATTAATGTAGCAACATAGCTATTCAATTAATTATTGTTTTATTTGTTGTTTGTAATTTTTAAATTATTAGTTAATTTTCTGCAATTATTAATCAAATCAAATTCATAATTTCCCTCTCTTCAAACCTCAATCAATCTGTACTCAATTTTTAACTAGGGATTAAATATGCAGAAATGATTTCATCTTTAACCATTTATTTATTTAATGTAATCTTAGGAAAGCATTTTTAAAATCTAGGGTATTTATATGTTTAAACTCATCTAGGGCAATTTAAGTATGTAATTTAAATTTCAAATAAACTAGTTTAAGAGTCCAACTATACGAGGCGCTAGCTTCGAAAATGAAATAAAATGTACAATCTCCGCATGATGTATCTATGGTTGCCCCTAACCGTCAAACATTTGCGTGTTTTCGTCAAGCCGCTGTTTACATTTCTTCAGTGTTAAATTTACTTAAAAGATATGGCGGATTACATGTGGAGTTACAGGGAAGTGATACCAGATCAATCTGTGCCACCCACATGGAAAGAAATAAGTTTAAACACGGGTATTTACTTAGATATTAAACGTTCGTTCGTGTTTTTTTGAGGTTATGGTTTTAGGCGGCACGCAGAGCACCCTCCAAGACATTAAAATATCCGAAAGGGCGAACGGATATTGCTACAGGGATGCGACCAGACACTACACACGAAATAGATTCATTTATTGGTGAGGAAGGAATATTATTGCATACCAAACTTTATCGAAACCAGAACGTACAAAATGTTTATTTTTATTTGTTGCCTCTTTTATTTTATTTCATTACTCATAAAATGTATTTACTTTAATAGTTGCAAGCAGGCTATAAATCTTTATTTTATATATGAATTGAAAAGTACTGTATTATTAAGCTAAATTTATTTTCAGGCGAATTAACAACAACATCCTGGAATTAGTTGAACAAAGTTTGGATGTTAATTTATCAGGAAACAGGATTAAATATAAATTTATTGACACACCAATATTAGACGGAATTACCATACATGAAACGTATGCCAGTGTTATAATTTTAGTTCCCACAGTTTGTAGTGTACATCGATTGATATTTCCACATCCAGATCAATTACATAAACAGGTAAATATTTTTAATAGTATAATGAACAAAATAAAATTCCTTACTTCACTTATTATTTTATTAATACCATTATTAACCATTGACAATGAGTACATAGTATATACTCGAAATGTACATCTGGTATTAATAAAATAATAAGTGAAGTAAGGAATTTTATTTCGTTCATCCTAATATAGAACACTTCACATTACTCAATCTAAAATTTAGTGATTTCTAATAGTACCTATATATTTTAACTCACAATATTTTATTTACATTTAGTAAATTGTTGGTAATTAGACTCCGGCAGTTCGCTTGAAAATAATTCACCAAGAATTAACATATAATATAAAAACAATTGGTAGAGTGCCTGCTCAAGGGCCAAGCAGTTGTGGGTTTGAATCCCAACCAGGCGGTGGATTTTTCTAAAGGAAGCGTTCATTGCCTGGATACATGGATGTGCGTGTTCATCTTTATTTCAGATATATATATATGGAAAATTAATAAATTTGATGTGTCTGAATAGCCAAGTTGCTAATGACAATTTCCTTCATTCACTACCTCAATCCGCAATTCTATCCAACATCAATCCTTAAAAAAGAAACAAAAACACAAAATTATATTTATTTGGTGAATAAATCTAGCAATTCCAAAGTTGAGTATTTAAAAATGGTTTCTAATTTATATAATTTCAGGATGATTTGTTGGATTCACATCCAGATTTATCACTCCCATCAATTTTCTCAGACAGGGGTTCTTCACAGAATAGGGATACCTCTTTCTATGTGTACATTGGTCCTTCTACATCAAGTAAGAATATAAATATAATACAGAAAAATTTATGAAATTTCAAGTTCAAAAATCACTGGCGAAGTATTCTCAATAAAAATTATTTGTGTATTTAAAGTTAACATTTTTATTATTAATGATATAATGATAATTAAGTAACTTCTCCATTACAATTAACAAGTGTTTTGTGTTATTACGAATTATTTTTAATTTATATTAACTCTTAAGTATGCTAAAATAATATCATAAAAAAATTATTTTTAATTAAGAATGAATGCTTTATTTTGCAACCTGAAATAATATCAATGTTTTGAAATTTTATTAAACACTTTTTTTAGATTCCCAGTTACCGCATCTAGCAGCGTCTTGGTTAACTTTAAATGAAGAGGCAATATTTTTACTATCATATCCTTCAGGAGAACTACTTCTGGTAAGGCAAGAGAGCAATGGGGAAGGACAGTCAATAGAATTGGTATATGATAGTTTAATGCCAAAATTTCTAACAGGAATGTTTAGGTAAGTTATATTTAAATCTCAGTTTTAAGAGCAATTTAAGCAAATGATTTTTTTATTTTATAATTTTATTATCTTTCTGTAATCGTGTGCAATTAATTCACATAAACACTAATTATTGTACTATTTGTATTTTCTCTTTATAGAATTGTATTTTTGTAGTCTTTAAATAACAGACAAAACATACAGTAAACAATGGTTAAATGTTATATTGATGATAATAAAAGTTCTATATTTGTTAATCTTAACTCTTGCATTACTAGGAACGAATATATCCGTATATATATGGGTCTTGCGACCAAAGAATGTAGATTTTCGATTGATGTTTTTACATCAACAGTTAAAAGGCGAAAAACATAAACATGTGTCTTGGAAGCGCGTATATTACTGCAACCGCATGAATATGTTGCTATATTTTTTTAGTAAACAAACTTGTACAAACCTGAAAACGTGACCCACCAGTTATAGGGAGCGTATATGTACGTTTCTAAGATATCATCAACCAAAATTTTGATACCGAAAAACATATGCGTACGTCCTTAAACTCGATTTTAATACAAAGAACTTATGGGTACCAAAATCATTAAGAACATGACTGGAATCTTAAAAATAGCTCGCAACGATAGGGTTAACCTTAAAATCAAATCTTTCTTGTTTGGGTGTATCCATATATTATATGGTATGTTAATTTTTAGATCAAAGTCGAGTGATGCCAATACAATAGTTAGTATGCTCTTACACACAATTGGACTGGAAACATACGCTATCACATTATGTCGTGATGGTCAGCTCAGAGTATGGTCATGTTCCCGTGCTCAATGTATAACAGTCAGTGATATTCTCTCAGATTTTGTAAATAAAAAAGAGTTAGTGCAAGGAGGTGAGTACAATTATGTCTAATCAATACTATTTATTATAAATTGCTTAGAAATTCATAAATTATTATAATCCTAAAGGATTGTCCCGAAAAATGAATCATTTTCTGTTTGAAATGTAGAATTAAATTTAACACCAATTAATAACTAAAAAAAAAAAACAGTAGCAATTGAGAAAGTGAAACAAAAACAGTTAAATAAATGAAATTGATAAAATAAAAGGGAAAAAGTTGAACATCAATAAAGATGATCGAAATTTAGGAAACAATTGAATATTATTAAATTACAGTTGAAACAAACAAATGAAATAGTCAATATTAAGTGAAAACAAATAAAAAAACTGTGTAATAAATTTGAAAATTAGTTTTCAACTGTTATCATTGAAATTAACTTTCTAATTTTTTTTATTAAATTTCAATTATATCAAATTTAATAAAACTGATCTTGTTTTTTGAAAATGTTTCCAACTGTTTGTTTTTTGATATTAATTTTATAATTTTTTATAAAGTTTAATTGTTTTCATTTGAGCAAAGTTTTTAGAAAATTTATATTACTATTAAACTATATATTAATGGTACAACACATGATTAAATTATGATGAAATTATTTAAGCAAAACTTATCAATAAAAGAAATTTTGTATTTTATTAAATGATTATTATTTAAAATTGTAGATCAAAATCACATGCTAAAAAAAGTCGTCGGAGCTGATGAAACAGATTTCATTTTTGGAGTGTACTTTTGTTTTGTTAAAAAGTCCCATTTTGAAATTCTAAAACCTGTTATAAATGGAGCACAGTTTGCTATTACGAAGATATACAGTGTGTGTTCGTCGCCTATTGTAAGTCTGTTAAATTTTAATCTTTTTTTTGAATGTAATACCTTCTTTTTATAATGTAGGGTGATCTGATTGATTTTTCATTAACTACAAATCGGATTTGGGCTGCTTTCTGGGAGGTGAACGGTGAATGGAATGTGTACAGTGCGGTAATCAGAGACCGGTATCCATGCGACGAAAGGGAAAATAATTGGGTGCCGGTTATACTTGAATCTGTGCCCAGTCCAGAAGAATTGCCTATTGATGATACCATGGACCCACGGCAACAGTACCTACAGTATATTTTCCATCCTGGCCGATTTCCCTTACGAATTATAAGTAAAGCTTTAAGTGTTAGTATAAATTTATAATTTTTTAATCAGTTCAATTATGTTTATTAAAATATTCATTTGTATTGTTCATTATAAGCTGTACTAAATGTGTAATTAATGATTGTAAATTTTGTGTAAAATTTATTTCATTTTGGTGTAGATTTATAAAAGGTCACAAGTCATCAGTGAAATAAATTTGTCAGCTCCAATTTTAAAGCAACGTGTATGTTTGGCCATTGAAAATGAGATTCAGTCTGAATTACAAGAGAGTGAGGTTGATGATAATAACTATTTAAAAGCAGCTTATTGGTAAGTAACTAGTTGTTTATACATTTATATTTTGTACTTTTGATTGATTTAAAATACAATTTCTAAAATTTTTAAAAACAAGTTAATTTTTTCTTCCCAAATATTATTAAATTGCCATGTTAATAACATCTACATTTATGCGGTAAATAACTTGTAAAAATAAATTAATTGAATCAATTTTTGAATTAAACTCTTATTTTAAAAATTTAACTTGTAAATTTTTTAGGTGTTGGGCACGATTTTACTCGTGCTGTGTACAATATCATGTGGCTGGATTAAGACCACTAGGCATATTCTTACTTCCATCAGTGTCAGGTGCAGTGGTCCTGAAAAAATCATCATATTCCTTTTTAAGGCCATTAGATGTCCTCGAGCACTTGATGCTTAGTACTGATTACTTGTCTTCCGAATCATTATATGGTCATCCACAACTCTCTAATAGTAAGTAATGTGAGAGTTCTAGTCATAATTGTTTCCCTAACCTTTTTTTTTTTTTCTAGCACAAAAAGAATGTAATGATCTGATTGTGCTGGCTAATATATTGGTGTATATAGAGGAGCAGACAAATGAGGCAGCAAAAATGGCTTTTGAAAGGGAGGTGTCTAAATCTGTTCTCCTAAATTTCGATATATCTAATTTGCTTCCAGAAGATAATAATGATCAGGTAAATATATAAGTATCTTTAGGTATATACAATAAATATTTATTGTGCCATATACACCCACCACCTGTATTTCATATGGTTATACATAAAAAAAAAATTAATGGTGTATTTTTGTTTTTGTCAGACAATATTTAATTTATTCATTTAATTAAATCTGTATGGTTATAATTTATTTTATTGTATAATCCAAATTATTGTATTAATTTTTTTCATTACACATTTTTTTAAAAGGTAATTCAATTTCACATAAGGAATACAATTGTATTGGTATTTTTATTCTTGCTTTATTAATAGCTTATAATTCAGATGATTGAGATGGAAATATTTGCCTCATGTATCCAGGGATGTTTGCTGACCATTGGTTTTATACATTGTATTAAGAACCCTCTGTTGAATTTTAAAAAGCCTGATAAGAGTTTTTTTAATCTTATTTAGTTTGTGGAAACAATAGAACAGAACTTAATCAATTGCTCTGACCGGTATGCTGCAGTCCATAAACTCTTGGAATTACTTAGGATGGATCAACCACTTCCTGAAATCGATGAATTTCCCAAGGAATTGAAGACTTCCGTGATGCATCTTTTTAGTTCCAAGCTAGGAGTGTCTGTTGTAAACCAGTGTTTTGTTCAACAAATCAGTATTAAGTAAGTTATGAATAATAATTTTAAAATAATAAATTTGTCATCAAACAACAATGAGTTTTAACTAAGTGTACAAAATAAATCACTTTTTAATTTAAAACAAATACTTCTCTGGCTAATAGCATGTTGGATATTGAATTATTCAAAGCAATTTGTTTTGTAGTCACATTGATAATGATTCATATGTATGAATTTCTATGTATTATAAAATTAAACATTTTTTACAGATTAGCAATTTGCCGTAATCTCTTAATACTACAACATATCTGCTTGAATGAAGACAAGGATGACCGATCATTTGAAGCTGTGAGGACAGTTTGTTTGCCGGAGATTTTAGTTCTAATTCAAAGTTATTATGCTTTGTTCTGGTTAACACAACTCACATCTAGTTCAGTATTGCCTTTGTAAGTAATAATTTTTTCAATTATTTGATATTAAGTATGGCTATTGAATTAATGGTAATTTTTGGTAACTTATAATAATAATAGGTTGCCAAATAAATTGTTTTGATATTCCACTTATGAAAATAAACTATAATACATTTACTTTCTTAAATCTATCAAATTATTCACCTCTGCAATGATTTTGTATTAAATTAACAGTATTAAATATCATAAAATTGTTAATAAGTATTTATTATTTAATAAAATTATGTGAATAGGATATAAAACTTTATTTTATTATTTTTATATTTTCACAGAATTAATTGATTTTTTATTTCTGTTTTAGAGAATCACAAAATCAAAGGTTATCATCTTTAAAGCTAACACCAGTATTCAACCTAAAACCCAATGCACAACAAATTTATTCCTTGATTGAACTGTACGCAGGATCAACTGGTGGCTTTGAAGCGCATAAGGCCTTATTAAAATATGATTTTACTGAAGATTCATTGTCTCACTGGCATACTGCATTACTACCATATTTAACACAATTAACCCTGATTATGTATCCTTTTTATTAGTAAGTAAGTGAATGCTTATTTTCTTTTATTATTTGTAATTGTATAATATTCCTTAATGTAAATATTTAGATGGCCTATTAATGGAAATGCATCTTTTACTGAATGGTTATTATCAAGTGGACAGCATTATCACTTGCAACAATATACCACTCTTTTATCTCCCTGGTGTGACTGGAATAATTTAACACGTGAGTTTACACTGAGTAATCTTGTTTAAATATAGTCCTAGTTATTGAATTGTATTTTTTAAGTAACTATTTGGATATGTTATAAAAGTAAATAAAGTAGTAACATTGCGTTCGATCATAATCAATACATGAAATATTTCTGATTGTCCGTACTAGCCGATTCATGTTTATTATCATTACAATTTATTTAATTAATGCGTAAATTGATTCTTTTAATATTTATGTTATTCTCTGTTTCAGGATTATTTTTATTAGCTGTTTCATTTTTAAATAGCGGTGAATTCCTGAAAGCATATGATATTTTTGTTAAAGCTGCTAAAGGCATATATTTAGAGAAATTTATCATTGATCGTATTGGAAGTGTTGAAAAGTCCAAAGCCATAGTTTTATATTTTCTAAAGGTAAGGAAAAACACATTCAAATTATAGGTAGTTCCATAATAACAATACTTTTGAACATAACGTTTTTAAGTTTTTCTTGTCACTCCTATGAACTAAATTATTTGTATATTTCTTTTGAAATTTGAATAAATAAACAATTAAATCAAGCATTGCACTTGATCATCATATTACTCAACTATCTAATCACTTAATAACTTATGAAAAGTAGTTGTTTATCCAACTGATTTTTTTTTGTGGCCTTTGTAATAGTTCTAGATTTATAAAAAGTTTTCTTATATTTTTAAAAATTAATTCTACAACTGCTTAAAAGATATTTTATTAAATTAGTTTTTGTTGCAACACTAGATATTTCTAGTAGTTTTGTTTCCATATCTTAAAAAAGGGTTAATCAAATGATTTAGTTTCACAAAATTCTTAACAATTTGATTTATCTTGATTAGAAATTAAAAACACTTGGTTTGTTTCACAGAATATTTATTATTTTGGAGAAAAATAATAAATATTCTGTGAAACAAACCAAGTGTTTTTAATTTCGAATCAAGATTTTTCAAATATGTTTCACCACGGGTTAAGTGAGTAATTAATTAAATTTGATTTATTATTATTTTGTAGGTGATACAATTGTTTGAATTGCATGGTGCTCGAGATTACGCCATTTTGACTGCTGATACTGCTCTAGCAGGTGTGACTGCTGATGATGAACCATTAAGAGTGAGTTTTTTTAAGGAAGGGAGAAAGAATATATTTTAGTATTTTTTATTTTATAAAAAAAAAATTGTATTTGTTTTAGTTTAAATTTCTTATGAATCACATTAAAATATTTTTTTAGATGACGTTGTACTCAATAAAATTCAAACATCATTTAGCACTCAAACACTACAATGACGCTTTCCTGGCACTTTGTACGAATCCCGATGATGAAAGGAAAAGAGATAATTTACGGGATTTGGTTAAGACGCTATTAGATGCTAAACGCCTGGATGTTTTAATGTCGTTTGATTATACAGGAATGGACCAACTTTTCTTCAGCATCTTATTTACTAGAGCAAGGGCTGCAGATGCAGTCCAAAATATCTATTACGATTTTCTTTATGCCTATTCTATTAAAAAAGAATTCTACAGATTATCAGGGTCAGTAATGTACGAACAAGCGTACCGCTTAAAAAATAATGACACAATGGAAGGTTTGGAAAAACAAGTGAAATGCTATTTAATAGCGGTGAATTCTCTATACTTAAGTGATGCAAAGTTTAGATGGGTGCTGAGACCAGCAGATCCTAATACTATAAATCAAGAATATATATTACCAGTCAGGGCTGATTCTAATGAAGAACCTGAAGTAATACGGTATAAAAAAGAAGTTGATATTATATGTATTGAAGATATTGAAAAGGAGCTAATATATGCCAAAGCTCGTCTAAAGTTGGCACGACTGGATCCTAAAACTGTTTCGAGTAGTTTGACCACTCCTAATGAATTGGTGGTATTTTTGGCTTCATCTGGTATATTTAAGATGGCTTTTACTCTATGCCAGGCTTTTAACTTATCTTATGAAGTAGTTTTTGAATTCCTTGCCCAGCAGTGTGTTATATTAACCGGACATGAAAATAATAATGCTTGGGATTGGTTAACTGAAAATGATTTAAATGGTAAGTGTTCTATTTATAATCGATACTTGTTCTGCTACTCTCTTGATGGAACCAAATTTTCAAATTAGGAGAAGTAAAACTTTTGTTATGTTCCATTACTTTACTTTCAGATAACTGACACGTGTTTCTTTCCTTGCGGATCATTATCAAAGTTAAAACTTTGGTTTTAGTTAGTTGTTATCTGAAAATAAAGTAGCGTTCTATTTATTTATTACTATAAATTATTAAAAGTAAATATAATTTTGTTCAACAAAAATTGAAGCAGTGAATTATTAATATATTTTTATATACAGATATGATGTTTATACCGAAATCACCTTCATCAGTCGCATGGACATTACTTCAAACCTACTTGAATGAATATGAAGAAGAACATCTGACAGTGTACCACAAAGTAATTGCCCGGAAAATTTTATTAATGGGAGCTTATATACCACATTGGCTTTTAGCTTCTTATAAAGTGAGTTTTATAAACACTAAAGTAATTTATAATATACCAAAACATATGCAATTAATAAAATCCTTATGTTGAAAATTTTTATTAACATTAATTTTTTTTTTAATTTGTACATTAGGAAAAGAATCCTGCAGAACTTTTACGTCTATACTACTTCAACGGGTACCTTAAAGAGGCTTACGAAATAGCAATGGAATGTTTAAATGCTGCTTTGGGATACGGGCCAGAATATTATGGTTTCAAGGAAAGCTTGAGTCCCACATGCCAGCCGTTATGCCTACCTGTGAATACCATTGATGCCCTTATATATGAATTTAAGTTACAAAATGAAAAGGATCCAATGAAACCCCTAGAACAGGTAATCATTTAATAATTTTATAGTATTAAATTTTAAATTAATATGAAAATAAGACTTTTTAAAGAACCACTTTGTTATTTATCTATTACAAACTTAAGAATATTAAAACTTAATTACTAGTAGTTCATGTGTAACCTTCCCAAATGCATGAAAATATAGTACATGTTTATGTTTTAGAAGTAAAATTATTAAAATTGTGTGTGCACTAAACACTGGAAAAATTTGACAAGCTCTTTCTATTAAATTCTCAAATATATGTAGTATTTTCAGTATTAGCACTCATTTGTCTAGTGTACCTATATTTTTATATATCTGCAAAAAATTTTACTTTTTATATTCATTGTAATATGTATTTAAATTGGAATACATCAAGTGATTTATATGATTTAATTAATTAATAACATTTTAAATTAACTAAATCTAAATTTCTTTCTTTCATTGTTCCTTATTATTTTGAAACTTTATGAATATTAAGTAGAAAAACTAAATATTTGAATAATTATGAAATTTTTAATTGCTGATTTATTTTTACTAGGAATATAATTCACTGAAGCAGTTATTCCTAAAGTATTTGGATACAGCAACTAGAATTTCTTATGAGGTGTGCAGGGAGAAAATGACAGGCAAGTTTTAAAATTCATGTTATATTTTGTACTATTAATAAAAAAAAGTTTTTGTAATGTATTTGACTTTTTGTGAACACCTAAAACTACTTTTTACAATGTATTTGGCTTTTTACACAATTTCATTCGAATTTCAATTGGTTTTCTTGTATACTACTGAGCGTAAGGTACATTCCAATTACGATTAAGCATCCGGCTACTGTGCCAGCTACCAGGCCTGGATTTTGGCGGAATAATACTAAGAGGAAGACAGTTATGGCCAGCATAACAACTGCAAGAATTGGCACCACAGGTGAGTGATCCCATGACTGTGAACCGCCACCTGTAAATAAAACATTGTCGTAGAATAATAAAAACGTTTTTAAAACCATAGTGTTAGTATTTTAATAAAAAATAAAAATTTTGTTTAATATGTTAAAATATTGTGTAGTTCGAGATGTAATGTTGTGTGAATATTTTGGGCACAGTTGCATAATTTTTTTATCTTAGTGTTTTAAAAACTATCTTTTAAAGTTATGCAAAATTTACTTATGTGTTTATCACAAAAACACTTGTAGTGATGGGAAAAATCTATTCTTGATAAGGATTATATTACACATAAAAATCTTATTATATCCATCCATTTTATGGCATATTTAGAACCTACCTAGTATGTCGTATTATTTCATAACATTTGGAAACTTACAGATTGGTAGAAATTAATCATTTCAGGGGAAAAGTCATTCCACTGTTCATAATTGTAGCAAATATATTTTAGAAGCTTCGTTGCAAATGTGAAGACTTTTAGGTGCAAAAATAATTCTTTGGGACTTCATAGGGTTTGTACATATTTTTGGGATTTCTGTTTTTCATATCTTCATATCATTTGCTTTTTCGTCTTTCTTCATCATCTAACCAATTTCTAACCATCACAAGTTCATAAAAATATTGAGATTCGTGTCTAAAGATGTCTTTATTCTATTACACATTTTATTGCATTGTAAACAAAGTTCAGTTGATCCTCTTTTGTTTTCTTATTGGTAAACTGCATTTCACGGGTGGCGGTTACCTAACGACTTTTCCTAGACCTTTTAATATGATTGCATTTTTCCATTTGTTTTAACACGATTTACATACATTTTTTAAAGTATGCTTTAGGTTTCTTATTATCTTTTGAATTTGTAATAATTTTAGTTTTTTTTTTTTACATTTCATAAACAAACTTAATATATGTTTTTAATATTAAATACACTGCTAGATTTTCAAATTTGGTTTATTTTAAAAAAACTATTGATTATTTCATGTTGTATATCATTGGGCATATTCAGAAGTTTTCATAAAATATTGTGATATTAACAAAATGTATAATCAATATATTATTTAAATAAATGTTTGCGTTTTTATTTTGTTTTTAATGTAAACATTCTTAAATGCATTCCTTCTTATCTCTATTCAATTATAAAGTTCGAATCGCTTGATATTTATAAAGTGTAGAAGCGTTTTTTGTTATATTTTAGGTAAATGTTAAATAAATAATTAACCTTGCAATATTTTCCTCCTTTTGAGTAACAGAAAAATAGTTGACGTATTTACCTGAATTGTCAAATATATTTCTAATATTAGGATCACTGGGATGCCAATTCCAATACACTTGACTGGTGTAGATCTTTTTGCCGTTCTTGTTCAGCCATTCGGAATGATTATCGTTCTCGAACATTTTATGTACACTGTAAACACCACACGGCCAGTTAAAACCAACAAGGCACATTTATTGTTACAAGTCGCCGTTCATGGAGTTCGACTGCCTTGAATCACAGTGATGCAGAAAACCGATTCAACATTATCTGTGTTTATGTTTACACCAATCCCCTCGATTATTCGTATTGAGGAGATTGTAAACAGATTCGTGCGCCGTCTCGAACGTATATGAGGGGATAAACAATGATATTGTTCTTCAATTGTGTTCGTTTTTTGGACAGATTTGGCCAATTTTTTGGTGTCGTGGCGCTCGCATGTTTGCCTAAAGTCTGCGCTTAAAGGTCATCGTCTTATGATTAAATTGCGAATGGATGGTTTATTGAATAATTGATAACATTATTCTTGATTATTTTCGTGATTTTTTGCCAGTGTAAAATTTTAATTACTTTATTCGTTATCTTAAATGAATTTGCCTACTTTACCATTTTAAATATGTGCTTATTGCTATTAAAAATGGTAATCAATCAAGAAAGAATTTTTATGTTTGAGCTCTTATTATAATTATATAATATTTTTTAAAATCTTAAATAATTATTTCATTATCACTTTATACTATATACTATACAAATAATTGAAGAAGAAATCATTTAATAGGAAATGAACACAAATAATTTTGCCAGAAATCTGAAAGGCTTTCTCTTAGAGGATGTTATGCCTCTATAAGCTTTTCTTCACTATTTTGATATAATTAAATAACTTAAATCGTGAAAAACATGTTTAATAACTTCAATTGTGATTTATAATATGTCTATATTTTGGAAGAAACCGTAAACTTTTGGATACAGATATTAATTAAATATCATTATACGAGGAATAGTGGTACTAGTTTCCTACTATTCCCGTTTGCATTGTGCGGAGCGCTGGGGAATATAATAGCCGCCGGATGTGTGCTAACATTGCCATCTGTTTAAAACTCAACGATATTTTTTAGCAGGAAAGAAATATCACGTGTCTCAATAAACGCAAGCTGCGATACAAATGTTAAGCAGCAATACCCAATTAAGTTGTGTGTGCGGCTTGGAAATAATGAAACCGAAACATTCCATATGCTTAAAAAGGCATTTAAGGATGACTTCATTTTGCCAAAGAACCCTGTTTTGGACGCCCAACAACGACTTTTTTTAAATTTAAAATGGACGATGAGTTTGAACTGCAGGGAGAAACAGTCAACTCATCCTTTTGGTCAGGCTCCACCATGACAAAGGTGTCATCCTTAGCAATTTCCTGGCCCGAAGCAACACCCCGGTGGTCCCTCAGCCCCTTTACAGTTCCAACTTGGCTCCTGCGACTTTTTTTTGTTTCCCCAACTGAAGAGGGAATTGTTAAGCTTGTTACTTTGAAGGATCGCCCCCGTCACTCTAAAGCACCATTAATTGTTAATGGCTAAATAGTAATTCCATCTCTTTATAATCACGCGTTAGTATGTAAACATTAATTCTCCGAAATTCAAAATCTAAATATTTTAAACAAATGTTCAAAAGGTACAAAGCTTAATATCCTGGAATCCGCAGAAATTTTCAAACGTAGTAATAATCCCCTCATTAACCCGTTAAACGGGCAAACCGATTACGTATACACACCGCTTTTCAAAATTGTGTAATCTCTTTAATCCTTTGCACCTGTTCACCGTAAATCGTTTTGCTCCCCTCACTTAATTTTCAAATTCTATTTAAATGTAATTTGTTCACTTGATAATGACCGTCAAAAGTTGAAGTCGCGTATATTGTAATATATTTATATATTATAATAAATTATAGTGGTTAAAAACATAATAAGTGTTTTATTCAGTGACCATTAATTGTATCCCAATGGGAATGGTACCGGTATATTTAAACATAAATTTGGAGTGTGCTTTATTTTTTATAACACACAAGGTTTTATTGGTTTGTAAGCAGCAAAATCAGCAACAATTAGTATTTAAAATTATCATGTATATGCAGGGTGGGTGGGTGGCCTCTATTCCACCCTCCAATCAGTAAAACATAAGCGAGGGTTTTAATTTAAAGTTGTAAAATATATATAAACACAAAATAATTGAGATTTAATTATACATTTTTTCAAATTGAGCAAATTATTTATAATAATTTGCTCCATTTTGGATTCTTCAAAATTACTTATTATATAAATTTCATGTAATTCCTATGGTTTATTAGCAGGAGTCAAAAAATATCTCGCAAGTTAAGAACTTTATGAAATAAATGTTGTTATAAAACTTAAAAAAATATTTTCATTTACCCTTTTTTGGGCAAACTGTTATGGTTATTGCTACAGATTTTCCCTTTATACTGGAAATAATGAAATGAATGAAAACTGAAAAATGAGAGCTACTGAACATTGGGCAATCGAGTAGCTCATGATATTTTGTCAATTCTCTCGAATCCTAAATCTCATGAAGTCTTTTTGACCACTGATTTACAAGTTATGACCTGCTTAGGTATATATGTTACTGGTACTATCAGGGACAACCGCACAGGTAATTGTTCAATTAAGTCATCAAAAGAATTAGAAAAATTAGAGCGAGGTACTTTTGTTTTAGGTGGAGAATAACACTTGTTTTGTTGCCTGACACCTGTTTCGGTCTTCGTAGACCATTAGCAAAGTTAAAACTAATTACAAATGAAAAATGTACAACCATATATGTACTAGTAAAGCAGGTAATTAATTGACGGACAACCCCGCGATTAAAATGCTGTTGGCCTGGATTAGCTCATGTTTGTTGTTAAGGACGTTAATCCCCTTTTGATCTTTAATCCCTCCAGCAGGTTAAGCTTTTTTCCCTTTTTGCAAAATTTAATTGCCGACATCTCTCCCACGTGGTGTCCCGCGTTAATGCAGTGTTCGGATAATCCTGTTGTTTTTCGTCTCTAATTGATTTTTGATGTTCTTTATAACGGACCTCAAAATTTCTGCCTGTTTGACCTATGTAGATTCCCTTGCAATTAAAACATTCTATCTTATACACGCCTGATCGCTTTTGTTTTTTCTTCATCTCGATTTTGTTGTTCACTAGTCTTCTTGCTAAATTGGATCTATTGACGACAATTGTCTGTATACTGTGCGATTTTAGCTGTTGTTTGATTTTTGTGCTGTTATTTAAAAAAATGGAATAGCTGCATATATATTTTCTTCTTTGTCCGGTTTTGTGCTGTACATTCATGTTGTTGTCATATTTCGCTTCTTCTTATTAATTAGTTTCGTGACTGTACTCCTCTTGTAACAATTTTTGTTGGCAATCTTATATATTATGTTGAGCTATCTTCATTGTATTTCTTTTTATCCATTGGTGTTGTAATTAGCCGGTGTATGTACGAGTTAAGTGGTGACTGTTTAATTTGTACTGATTGAAAGGAATCACTTAGAATTATAGTGTCTGTAGGTTTTCTATAGATTGAATACTGAAGTTTATTTTGAATTACTTCTACCGTTAAATCCAGGAAATTTATTTTTCCGTTTTCTGCCTTTTCCATGGTGAATTGGATTTGCTTGTTGATTTTATTCAATTCTGACAAGAAATAATATTATTGCCGGTGTGATTCTTCTATGAATGCTTCTACTTTATCTACGTATTGCATTTTCTTCTGTATTGTAGTTGTGTTTCCTTTATCGGCTTTGGATATAATGAGGTCATCATCATAGCACTTTTTTTATTATTTGTTTAATAATTTTCTCATCTGCATTATCTTTCCTTATGATGTTCATTAAGGGTACTTTGTCCAGGTTGCTTGTTTTACCGACTCTGTTTAATGCTAATTCCGTGTCTATTGCCAATTCTTCAAATTCTTCATTCAATTTAGATGGCAGAGGGGAATATTTTAGTCATTCTCTAGTAGATTTACTTCCTCCTGATTGAAGATTGTATCCGACAGGTTTATCATACCTGGGTAGAATTTATGAGTTGATTTCACTTGTATGTCATGTTTCGTTGTTGTGATATTTTTCAGGTTTTTAAGTTTTTCCTTTGCGTAGTGTAATGTTTATGTGCCTGTTGGGTTATTCCATGTGGATAACTTTAAAGTGGTCGTCTAGGAAGAATCGTCTTGAATACCATTTTCTGTTTTCCAATTTTAACCAGTAAGATGTTGCTTTTTCTACTGATCTTTTGGCTTCCATTGATTTGTTGTTGCACTTAATTTTCATGTATTTTGGGATTAAACTTAACGTTAAACACTCTGAGTTAAAGAATATATGGTTTGTACACTTTCTCATCCTTAACTTAGTCTTTCTATATAATGTAGCTAATTTCACTCCACTTGTGTTTTTAATAAAGTTAATGCTTGTTGCGTTACACTCTTTATGGAAACAGATATTACCATTAGGTGGAGAATAACATTTGTTTTGTTCCATAATGTTTTTATTTTCAGTTGCCTGGTACGTGTTTCGGTCTTCGTAGACCATTATCAAAGTTAAAACTAATTACAAATGAAAATTGTTCAACGATATATAGTGAAGTGGGCAATTAATTGACGGACAGGTACTTTTGATTACCGTTTTGGCGATCAAAATAAAATATTGATCGTTAAATAGCATGATACCAAATGCGTAGCACTAGGAACAAATTATACCTCTTACATCTGTGAATAGGTGGAACAAACAACAAAAAAGCGTTGTTTGATTCCACAACCTAATATTATCTCCAATTATAATAAACATATGGGCGGCATAGATCATCACGACTGGCTCTTAGCATAGTATTGTAATTCGAGGTAAAAAAGTGGTATTGATGTCTTTTCACCCGAACTATTGATATGGCAATTCTAAATGGTAGTGTTATATGCAACATGGTTACTATTAGGTGGAGAATAACACTTGTTTTGTTCCATATTGTTTTTATTTTCAGTTGCCTGACACGTGTTTCGGTCTTCGCAGACCATTATCAAAGTTAAAGTTTGATAATGGTCTGCGAAGACCGAAACACGTGTCAGGCAACTGAAAATAAAAACAATATGGAACAAAACAAGTGTTATTCTCCACCTAATAGTAATATCTGTTTCCATCAAGAGTGTAGCGCAACAAGCATTAACTTTATTAAAAGCAACATGGTTAATGGAAATAATACTGTATCAATCAAAGTGTTTCGTTTGCTTTCCCATGGAACCCGAGTAAGACAGGGGAGACCGTTGAGTGTACAATCTCTACGTAAACATGTATTAAATGACGTCAGATTTGAGAACAAAGGGCATCTTCCTGGAAAACGCAGTCAGCAGAGAAGATTCCAGTACCACACTTGTACCAGCAAACCCAGAACATTTTGTATAAAATGTGATACAACAATATGCATGCGTAAGTGTTTCCAAAAATTTCATATTTTGTATTAATAAATTAAAGAAAAATAATAAAAAATGTACTTTTTTTCAATTATAAGCCCAGTGTCCTCAATCGGGGACAGCCTTTTTTTTCATAAACTAGCAACTTTTTATCAAAAAAATTGAATGTATTTAAAAATCTAACTAAATTATATATTTAATTAAGAAACATTAGCAAACAATGGGTTAATGATAAAACCTTAAGTTTACAGTTTCATCTCAAACGGATCATTCGTTTAAGCCAAAGCTTAAACAGCGCCCAAGACATTCTCATGCACGAAAACAATACTTTCCCTACATATTATATTCAGGGAAAGAAAGAATAATTTATTATCATTAATCCGTTAAAGTAAAAAGAAACTAATAACATTCAAAATATTGTCACTTAATTTTTCCACACGGTCTTACTTGTCTAAAGAAAATGTATTGGACAATATTGCACATTAAGAATGATAAATTATAGAGTGCATTTGTGGAATGATTCCAACATCTGTCGGACCACAGTGGGCACCACGAAGAGGTGAAGGTCGCTCAATAAAATGCCTCATAGCCAAATCACTAGACTGCTTGGCTAAATGTCTCACAAACCATTGAGCTCGAAAGCTTGGAAAGATGAAGAAGCTGATTTCTTCGCGATATGACAATGTCACCAGCAACAACACGGGATGGACAAAGGTGAGTGGGTCTATAAGAGCCCGCAACCAAGAGACGGACAACCTAGTGGATCCATGCGGATATGCAGTAGATTAAGAGTTACTCACATTATCAGCCCACGACAGTGGTGAAGTTAGAAATTTGTTGAACAATAAATACTATTAGCAGTGTATTGGTGGTGGTAGTCCTATTCTAGAATATACCCTTAGTTCTCTAAATCTAAATATTTTGGATTTTTTGCATGTGGATTTATCAAGAACAGAGTTTGTCAAGCTCAGAAACTATTTGTTTTGTATTTATTTATTTATCCAATATTCTTACACAATTCTTTTTTTAAATAAAACATAATTCTATAAGTATTCACAAGAATATTGAACGCACACGGAAAGGCTTGATCTTCCACTCTTGCCCAATTTAAGTCCGTTGAGAATATTACCACTGAAGGTCTGCTTAATGATTTTAATCATTGGAGAGTTAGAACAAAAAATCGAAAATCGATTCAGCAAATTACCCCTCAAATGTTACATAACGTACAAAATTCCATTCCACTAAGGGCTGTTTCATGTATTGAAGAAAATTGAGGTCACTTTGAACATTTACCAAAGTATTAATGATTGCCTTGCTATAATTGATTTCATTGCCTGCTTTATTAGAGTAGCCTAATAAAAGAAGTTGCTTGATATTTTTAGTTATAAAATACAAGGTTGTCAAGTTTAAATTTCTTAAATTGTTATGCTGAGAAATAACCGTGAGTCTACATTTTTTTTGCAAATGGATTTTTATTTGAGGAAAAACGCCACATGAAGCCTGTATGCGAATTTTTGTACACTAGCTTTACAAAATGTTCAAAAGTAAATTATAAACGAGGCTGATAAGTTTATGTACTCGGATAATAACGGTTTACATATTGGGGATGTTCAAATCTCCCTAAAAAGGATGAAAGACCTATGGTCGACAGCCACGAAGAAGAAGACGAAAAATAAAAAAATGTATGTTATTGTTATAATTATATACTAACTTTAATGAAGACGTTATTCTCTCTCTCCCTAAAATTTTAATTCAGTCCCTTATTACCTGCGTGTAAAGTTTTAAAATGAAATAGTTTTTATTTATTTGTTAGCCTAATGCGTTAGCGTTTTCACACTTTTGTTAATAGAATTACTTGGAATTTACGCATCCGGAAAAGAAAGAACAATCCCGGATATAACAAGTCGCAAGGGTATAATATTTAAAATATCATCCGGGATTTCAATCTATTGAATAAATCGACGGTATTCCTTTTTGAGTAATGATGATCGGAATGGTTGGCGATTTCTTGGGCATCACCACCGCAAAATGCGCCGCTTAAATTACCGCGAATAGCGGATAAACCTCGTGAGGATGATGAAGAGTATCAGACGAATCTCATAAAATTAAATGGTGACATCCTTAAGAGGCGTGTTTTAAATCACCAATACTTAGGTATTGAAAGTATCGATGGAAAATGTGGTCATTATTTCGTTCAAAGAAACATTTTTACGTTAGTTGTATTATCCATGACTAAATATATTTATAGAAAATTTGGGTTAATTGAAGTTACAATTTATTTCAAATTATCTGATTTTATAAATATTAATTACATACAAAAAATAAAATATAGGTGTATTGGTTTAATATAAAAATCGGTATGGCCTTTAATTATGGTTGCCCGTTGAATAACGATAGTAAGTGAATCGTATGCAGTTCTAGTGTGATCAAAATTATTCTACAATTTTATGAAAATAAAACCAATATACTATTGGTACAAGTATATATAAGCATTAATATTATTCATGGTTTTATCGAAACATATTGTAAACAATGAATGTACACATGGCCTTACCCAATTGATAAGCTATTTTTATTTATGTAATATTAAAAAATAATCTTAATGCAATAAAATATATAAATTTCATAATTAATTCGATGAATTAAACTTGATATTTCCAAAAATTCATAAATAAGCTTGATTGGAATTATTTCCAGAAATATTCCCACTTTATTAATATTTATCACTAAAAAACAATTTGAGTTGAAAAATCTAACCGTATTATGTTGATGCAAGAATTGCATGAATTTCATATAGATTTTTGGTATATTATTTAAGAGTAAACAGACAATTTCACAGAACGATTTTCTATAAAGGTTTTTCACTTTTGTAGACGCACGGTATTCATTTATTATAAGGTATGGTTGCGGTAGCTTCGATTTCTCATATCTTTGAGTAGTATTAGTGTTTAGCTATCGACCACGTGATCCTTTCGCCGTATTATTTGTGTATTTATATGTGTGTAAATGATCTTGTTACTTTAGATAAATATTATTTTTAAAGCTATAATTAATTATAAACACTATATGTTAAGAAAAATACATATATAAATTCAAAATACTCGAACATTAAGAATATGACATTTTCCTAGCAGCAAAATTTTTAAGGTTACCCTATAAAAATAAATCAGAAGTCTGCGGTTTAGGTTGGTCATCTAAAATTTCTCGAAAAACTGTAAGATTGTGATATAATTTGTGTGCATAATACAGATGTGGTTCTTTAATGTATGCTTTCTGATGTATAAAATTAATAAAACAAATAATTTTATGATTTATGGAAATGAACAAATATGTAAAGAATCTTAATTATGCGCGAAACCGCTTTTTTTTTGGTTTTACAAATACAGCAAGGTCATTTTCATTAAGCATTTAACGAGACCTGCTTTAAGTCAATGGATACTACTAGCGGTATCGTAAATCCATTTATTGCATCATACATTTATTTTTAGTTATTGATATATGTATTAAATTATTTCTGGAAACTAGAACATTCCGAATTATTTGATTCCAATGAATTTATTATCATATTGCCAGTGATTTGTCATGAATATATTAAGTCTTACAGTTATTAATTACTATTTACTCAAAGCTATCCTGATATAATTTCTTTATATGTACGATCTTTATTTACATATATTTTTAGTTAGTAGTGTACATTACCATCTATAAACGGACTGTCGTCATATTGCTCTTTCTGCCCCCATTTCTTTATTCAAATTATATTTATCGCGTGATAAATATAATTTTAATGCCTTGAATTATTATCATATGAGTGTAGCATATATTTATTTACTCAAAAGCCTTAATTTATTAATTTACTTGTATATTTAATCTTATTAATTGCCTCGAAAGAATGATCAAGTTATTAATTATTTCCAGTAATAAGCAAGATGCATATGGTGTTGATAGCAATTCAAAAATATATTAAAGCGAATATAGTTCCTATTGATAAATATTGTTTGTACTATTCTAAAAAACTGTTAATTCCACGATCTATTCTATTTGTTTGTCTACATTTGATAACACAATTGATTTTATATATTAAATACGGCTTCCAAGAAATTGATCACCAAGGAAGAGCCCGCTCATGATATATTTATTTAATTTTTCTCGTGCACGCTAAACATACTTATGCTGCCGAACGAAAATATCTTGTCATTATCTTAGATAGAACAACTTGTAATAATGTGTGAAGTTTTAATAATAATGTAATAATAGTATCCCTTAGGTTGTAGTCTTTAATTAAACTTAAATTTGAGAAATTAAAATATATTCTACGGAACTTTAAAGTACAATCAAGAAAGTTACTTCTGGCAAAAGGTATATAAATTTCAAATTAATTATCTGCAAACTTTTAATTGCATCGATGGTTTTGACCAGGACATAAATATATATAAGGTGTGTTCAAATGAAAAGGTTCGAAACGCTATTGTGAGTATAAATGAAGTCTTTATTAAAAGTATACAGCATAGGCCTAAACACAATAATTCCATTGATTAAGGACCCAAAGAATTGCATCTTCCCAAAACTCTTCTGGCCGTGACGAGACCAAGTCTCACACAGTATTCATGAGTTCGTCGTCCGGGTTGAAGCGCTGCCCTTTCAGATGTTTTTTCCTCTTGATCGACCTGTGTAGTCTTCGGAGTGTCCCATAGTATACATCGGAGTTAATAGTTTTTCTGAGCTCGAGGAATTCAACAAGTAGTGGACCTTGGATACCAAAACTGACTGCTGACGCCACTTATTTGAACCTTTTAGGGATAGGTGACATATGTAAGAACCATTAACTCCGATGTATACTGTGGGACACTCCGAAGACTATGCAGGTCCATCAAGAAGAAAAAACATCTGAAAGGGCAGCGCTTTAACTCGGACCACGTAGGGAAATCAATGGAATTGTTGTTAGCCTACGCTGTATACTTTTAATAGACTTCATTTATATTCACAATAGGGTTTCGTACCTTTTCATTTGAACACCCCTAATATATAATAAATATTTGTAACATAATCTATTTTTCTATTAGTTTTCACAATATTGCATTTTACTTGTGAATTTGTGCTCAAGTTATTCTTCTATAATTGTTGCCGAGAGTGAAAACTTTGGCATTTTTTTTGAACTTCATTCAGTTTGTTTTCAGGCTTAAGTCCTTAGCCTTTAGTCTTCATTCTTCAGTTCTTAATTTTTAGTCTTTATTCTATACTCGTGAGTTCTTAGCCTTTAGTGTTTACGTTTTGTTTTTAGGTTTTGAAACTTTAGACTTCTTTCTTAATTTTAAAATTTCCAGATTTGAATTTTTACTCTTCAATCTTTTACACTTGATCTTCAATCTTCATACTTGAGTGTTGAGTTATTCCTTTTTTCTTTTTTTCTTCATGAATATATTTTTTTCATTTCAATTTAAAAGTAAAAAGTTAGAAATAAAATAGTTAATTTTACTTTAGTCTTTAGTTTTGAGTCCTTAATTTTCCGTGTTTAACTTTTGAGTTTGTATTCTTGAGTTTAGTCTCAAAACTTTAGTTTTGGTATATTAAATCTTTAGTCTCACTCAAATTTTTAGTCTTAAATCTTGATTTTTGAGTGTTGACGTTTTGCTCTTTAATTTTGAATCTTTACTCTTCTTTCTTAAATTTTAAATTTCCAGATTTAAACTTTTTCTCTACAATCTTTAATCGTTTTCTTTAATTCTGACACTTAAGTGTGGAATTTATTCTCTTTTATTTGTTTCCTTCATGAATCTTTACTATTTTTTTAAATGCCATTTAACCCGCGTATGAATCTATCCAGGATCTCGAGGTAAAGAACGAGTGGTAGAACCGTCCATATACGAGGGATGTTCAGTAATTAGGTCACAAAAGGATCACAAAAGGTATTATAAAAAAGTAATAATATAAAAACCAGTTTTATGTTTCGGCGAAGCCTCCACCAACAATTAAACACTTATCCCATCGCTTTATTAATGTCCCAATACCTTCTGCATAAAATTCTTTGGGCTGCCGCCTGAACCACATGCGGCCCTCTTGGTAAATATCGTGATCACCCTTGAAATGTTTACCGCCAAGATGCCTTTTGAGTGGACCAAACAGATTATAGTTGCTTGGGGCTAGGTTGGGACGGTAGGCCGGATGTTCTTATCAAGAAGAATTCTTCAGTTCTCGCTCAAGTAAATCGGGCCGCATACGGCGTAGGAATATCGTGATGCAGCAATATTCCTCCCGTTAGTAGGCCTGGGCGATTTCTTCAAATTGCATTCCAAAGCAACAACAAAACCCCACAGTACAATTCAGCATTAACGTTCTCATCTCTATTCTGGGCTAGGATCACTCCTTGATAATCCCACAACACAGTAAGCATAATCTAACCAGCTGAGGGCACAACACAAAATTATATTCATTGCATTGAATCACGCTTTGTTTCAGGTTGGTATTGATGCACCTATGATTAATCACCAGTAATAATCCTGTTAAGCTTGCCCTCCCCTTTATCGGCGTACTGAGAGATGTGTTGCAAGGATAAGCCCATCCGATTACTTTTGTGTTCCTCAGTCAGTTGTCTAGGTACCCACCGTGTACAAACTTTCCGGAAATTCAAACGATTGTGCAAAATTTCATAGACCAAATTACTAGAACACCCTGTTGCAATTGTTATGCTTCTTATTTCTATCCGCCTGTCAATTCGAACCATCTCGTCCACCCTTCGAATTGTTGCATCTGTCGCAAGCTGAACGTGGCG
Source organism: Ontholestes murinus (assembly GCA_963969525.1). Classification (NCBI taxonomy): domain Eukaryota; kingdom Metazoa; phylum Arthropoda; class Insecta; order Coleoptera; family Staphylinidae; genus Ontholestes; species Ontholestes murinus. The sequence goes on along the minus strand of OZ018390.1, from coordinate 21,988,782 downwards.
GCCAGTTCGATGTTCGTCGACAGTTTTTGAGCGCCCTTGTGAGAATTTCTCGACCCAGTTGTACACTGCTTTACGATGATAAACATTGTTTACCGTAAAGAGGAGACAATTCCTTATGGATATGATTCCTTTTGCTTAGAACAAACGCACAACAGCACGGTGCTCTTCCACAGTACACTCTTTGAGCACGGTCGCCATTTTAACACTGCCTACACATGCGCACGGCAACTGTAATTACTGAATTTCCCTCGTATTATACATATTTTGTATTATATTTATGATTTTCTTTTGAATAAACTGTTTATATAATTTAGTACAAAAAGGATCAAAATAGTTATTTTTTAGACTTTTAGTCTTTAGTTTTGAGTCTTCAATCTTCAATATTAAATTCTTAAGATTTTATTCTTGAGTTTAGTTTCGAAATTATAGTTTTAAAATATCAATATTTAGTCTTTAAACTCAAGTTTTTAGTCTAAAATATTAAATCTCGATTTTACCGGCATGTCGAATATATCCGGCGTTAGTCTGCAGAGGACGATCAAATGAATGTCGGATATATGCGGGTTCGGTTCCGCGAGTTTTCATGTGGATGACGGATGTATCCGTCGTTCGGAGCGAAAGGGTTAGGCACTGTAGCATGCTGCATTTAAGTCTAAGCTCAACATTCTCTCCCTTTCATCGTTCTCTCTACTATCCATGCCAGAGTAAATATCTGGTCTCTTGTTCCCTTCGTCTTACTTAACCCCTTGAGTTTCTGATAACAAACCACTATTTACAACATCCTTTCCTGTTGCTTTTGCACTACTTTTATAGAAATCTTATATCATATACACATTACTATTATTCCTCTGTAGTTGTCCACATCAGCAACATATCCTCCTTTGCGTACCGGACACATGAACCTCTCCCTCCATGATGCCGGTATTTTAGTGTACCCTCTCCAAATCTGATTTAGCAGCTCCTTAAATTTCTCGTCCTTCCTTCTCGTTCCAATCTCCTTCAACATATCAGCTTTTAGTCTGGCTATGTCTGCTGTTTTTCTTGTTTTGCTCCACCAAATGCTTTTTTAACCTATTCCTCCGTGAAATCTTTAATAAATGCTGTTTTAGAATAATAATATTATTAAAAGAGTTCAAATAGAAGTAATCATACACTTTGGATACGCTGAGACCTGTTATTTTAATTTTGGGGCGCAGTCTCTATCATTTTCTACTTGCAAATAAAGAACATTCTAGAACCTCTTTGTCTCCCAGTAATTTTCTGACAAACTATTAGACCAAACCTCCACCAACCTTCTATTAACTGGCAACAATTTTGCCATTACTCTCCGTATGATCCTTTTAGAATACATCACATACAGCATCGAATCAAGTCTTTATAAAATCGTTAATAATAACTCGGAAGCTGTTTGCCAAGAAACGGCTTGAGTACAGATCCGATTTTTGTGCCCAGATTAAATCAAAAACGAACCTTATAATAGAAAAATATCATATGCGATTTGTTACTGCTTTATCTCAATTTGTGTACGATTTTTATACTATTATTTATATTTTATATAAATAAAGCAAATTTAATGTTTATAACTACTCACCTCTTTTGCTCTGATCCTTTCTGAGCTTCACTATATTAAAAAACCTTGTTAAAACGCCTAGATTTCGTGCACCCCGTCGATTTCATCAATTAAGTGATTTTCAAACAGGTCTAGAAATTATACCCTCAACTGTAAAGCCAGTATGGAGAAGATGGTCTGAAGAAAATGACTATTAGCGACAGAGACGTTCTGGTAGGCCTAGGATTATACAGAGTGGTCAAGAACGGTACCTAAGACTGCTTGCGAAATATAATCGTCACTTACAGTACGATCCTATTCAACCAAATCCGTCCTCCCACCCTCCAGTAGTTCAACGTCGCTGAAAGGCCTACGCACGCTTACTAAACTAGACACTTTGCAGCAAGTTCGAGATACCTTTGTTGCAGCAACAAGACGTGTGATTCCTAAGCAAACAGTTAATCGAGAAGTTCTTGCCTTGGGCCTTTATGCGTTATGCTTGGAATAGTGTCAAGCCAGATTCAACTGGGATGTATCATAGAGTGGAACTTCATTTGCTTTAGTGATAAGTCCAGATTCTGCTTAGGGGTCCATGGTGGACGTAGACGTGTCCGTCGATTTCGCGGTGAAAGGAAAAATGTAGTGCTTTAGACCGCCACACAACCAATACCCCGGCATCATGGTATGGGGTGCTGTATGTCTTGGAAGTAGGTCCCCTCCGGTGTTTATTAGGAGTAGTCTAACATCCCAACGGTACATCTTTAAAGTTCTACAACCTATTGAAATACCATACATTGAAACTATCTCAAACTCCATTTTTCAGCAATACAACGCCAGGCCACATACGGCCTGTCAAACCCTGGACTTTTTAAAAAATTCTGGTGTAGAGCTTTTAGATTGGTCTGCAAGATTCTCTGATTTATCGCCAATAGAACATCTATGGTATAGCATTTGAACAACATTTCAGCGATTGCTACAGCCACCAAGGACTTTGGATCAATTGCGCATCAGTGTTCAACAGGCCTGTGAGGTCTATGCTTCACCGAGTTAGACAGTGCTACAACAACCGCGGCGGGCCAACAAATTATTGAATTTTTGTCATTATTTTTTGTTCAACCTGTACCAAATTGTAATCGTTTGTTCTGACACGAAACCTGAATATAAATTTAATACAAAAACATTTAAAACATATTTATTTCTGGGTGTTGCATTACTTTTGAGATCTAGTGTAATGAGGAGTCCACAGGTATGCGGAATAATTTTATTTACTATCACTACAAAGACGAAAAGTCATATCATTGTTTATAAGTTAAAAAAATCACAACTCTTTCGTGAAATGAATCCAAGTAGCTTGTGACAGTCTTTTACAACATTAATGTATATGTATTCTCTATTTCACCTTAGTAAGTTTGGTTTTCATAAAAAGTTCGTTTGGTCTTTACATTTTTTTCGTTATGATTCGAAAATTATATCGGCTAATGGTGACCGCGATTCGCTATGCAACTTTCGGCTCTTTTTAGGGCATTTTTCATGACATCCTTGAACACATCGTGCTGAATTTCTTGACGGATATTGCCTTTAAGATGTTGAATCCCCATAAGAAAAAGTCTGCTGCTGTTAACTCCGGAGATCTGGCTGGCCATGCTAAATCGCCACCTCGCGAAATTAGTCTTCGTGGAAAAACGTCATTCAGTAATTGAATTGTTGAACGAGGTGTGTGTGCTGTGGCCCCATCTTGCTGAAACCACATGTCCTCTAGTCCTTCAGACACAAGAAAATTTCGAATCATGTCTTGATACCGTTCAGTTCTGTTTATTGACCTGGCCACTGAGAAGAAAATGGGCCTCATCGCTCATTATCAATTTAGACGAAAAACCTTCAATTTCACCAGACAGCCTTAGGATTTCATTACTCTACTCAACTCGTTGATCATGATTAATTTTTGGGCTAATTGAATTTTGTACGGGAACATTTTCAAATCAGTTTTCAAAATTCGCCTTAAACTTCGTGCAGAAATGTGAAACTGGGAACCACGTTTCCGAATTGATGTTTCTGGAGACTCTGCAACACTATCGCGCACCAGAGCCACATTTTCAGCGTTGCGAGACGTCCGTTGTCTTCCAGGCCTGTCTACTGTCGTATCGTGTTGTCGAAAATTCGCATGTAAACGATAAATTGTCGTTTTGTGAGGCACTGAACGATTAGGATATTTTTGACGCAATTTCCGCTGAGTGGCAATAGCGGAACGATTATTTTCAATAAATATTGTCACTATTTCTGCTCGTTCTTGGGGCGTACATTTATCCATAATAAAATTTGGACGTCTACACAACACAGTGGTTAAAGCGAAACTGAGCTAAACGTCACAGAACCAAGATGGCGCGCAATCAAAATGGTAGCGGGACTTTTGCCCCACCTGTTATATAGTTAAAGTAAAAATGCTGAAATTTGATCGGCACGGGCACACATTTTTGGTTTAAGGGCTTTTAAATAGCTCAGAACAATATCATTAGTAACAAAAGAGTTTTCTAAGACAATGTTCATTAATAACAAAACATACGGCTACAATTAAAATTGTTGTCGGCAATACTATGAATATAAGTTTTTGAAAATGCTTGCTGAATTCCTCAATGTCTCTTGAAGTTCTAAAATAAATGTCAAGTAACACGAGTCCCGGTATTTTGGACTTCTTCTTCTTGTTATTGATGAATGACCAAAATTATTTGGGGTTTATTGGACAGGTTTTTCGTTGTATGAAACTTTATAGTAAATATTAATAAATAAGAATACCATTAAAAATTGAATAACTAATTGTCAGCTGCGAATGTATCTGTCAATCTCTCTGGAAGAAAATTATAAAAATCAAAATCATGTATTCACCTCACCACAGCAAAACTAAAATATCAATAAACAAAATTAGATGTCAAATCGAAATCAAGTTTCAAAAAGTCATGAGAAAATAATCACCTATTATGTAATCTTCTTTAAATGTCCTAAATTTTATGTTTTAACTTAAATACATTAACCAACCAAAAAATTTCGACCCATTGATAGCTTTTTCGGATCACCTATGCAGAAATAAGTAAATTTTTAGGTCAAAAAATTGGTCCTTTAGTTCGTTGTAGAAAATTAAATAATAAATTTAAAAATACGAAAACATTTCGTGAATCTACAACAATGAGTCTTACTAAGACTACAAAACAAATTAATTTGAAACAACTACTTCTCTAGCTAATACTTCGACAGACATTGAATAATACAAATTAATTTGCGTGTTACAAATAGTACAACTATCAAAGCAACACTAGTTTGAACGTATTTCTTTCTGTAAAATGAACTGAAAATGATTTAATGTACGTTAAATAATTTGTGAGTGACTATATTATGATAAATTTGGAACAACAAATTAATTTAAGTTGATGTAATTAAAATAAATTAGTAAAAGCAATTAAATAATTCAATCCTCAATTTATAACCATCTGCAGACACGTGTTTCGATCTCTCGATCTCTTCAGTACAGCTTTATTATAAAATTGATTTCAAATATAAATAAAAACGTTTACTAAAATAAAAATATAGTAGTATAAAAGTATTAGCTAGAGAAGTAGTTGTTCCAAATTAATTTGTTTTGTAGTCTTAGTAAGACTCATTGTTGTAGATTCACGAAATGTTTTCGTATTTTTAAATTTATTACAGATATTTTAATTAGCTTTGACGTAAAATCCCTTTTTATCCAAGTTTACATTAATGAAACACTTGAACTTTTAAAATCTATATACAAAATCCTACTGCTATCATAAACCATATCAAACACTATTTATCTTGAACCATTCTATGCAACGTATGTACGAACGTAAGTAGATAGCATAAATATAATTCCCTCTCATCAGTTATCGCCATTTTTTTATGGAAAATTTTGAAATCAAAGCAATAGAATAATCCCCCTTTTCTTTCTCTCTGGTTACTTAAGATTAATGATGATTAATAACAGCGCTATAAACGCAAAAACGAGTCATTTAGAATTTCCTAAATATGTTTTAATACATTGTAACTTACAAACGTATCCCACAAATTTAACGATATTTATATGATCAGATGCATATAACAAAACGTTAAGAGCCACTATTAAAATAATTGTTTTAAGGTTTTTAAACTGAACTAAAAATAACCATCTAATTAAGTATTAGTTGCACGAGACTATATTGAAACGCAATTATGTGTCCATAATAAGCATAAAATAATTTCAAGGACATTTTGTGCCATGCCCAAAAATCTAAACCGCAAACCAAAACCCTGAGTTTTATCATGCAACGTCGATCATTACTATTATTTATATTTACATATTGATATCAATTGAAGTTAACATGCTAGTTAATACTAAGTAAATAAAGTATTTTATAAATGTCCTCTTTCTTGATATAATTTAATTGTTATAGAAGACAGAATCAGTTTACCTTCAAAATATGTATTAAATAAATGCCTTATTTTATCTTTGGTCTTCTTTTTTGAATAATACATATAAACAAATTAATAAAAAAAACATACATAAAATTATTACAGTAAACAAGTTTATCAACTGTACCAAAGTCTTGTTTAATATATTTCTTTTTGAATCAAATTGGGAAATAATTTAATGTGAAGAAAAACTTATCTGAAATTAATTTTTATTTCATTTTCCTTCCTAAAATAAATTTACTGATTAACAAATTGTAACAAGAAATTTCGAATATTGATCAATACATACAATAATAAAATTACGAATCTAATAATGGCAGCATCAAATGTTTATGTAATAAATTTCCATTTTAATGTGTGATTTCCTTATTATGAAACTGTTGTTAAATTTTTCGTGGAAATTTAAACCAGAGCACTTTCAAAATAAAACGAGATAATTTCTCTTCGTATTTAATACCGATTGATCGTGAAAGTGGCATAACTGTGCCGGTCACTGACACCACATTGACATTGCGATTGCTTGCAATGAATTGTAAATTGAGGACACACGATGCATCCTTTTGGAAATTCCGTGTATAAATCCAAGGCGAGAGGAAAGGATGATATTGAATTAGCATTATTACGATTGTATTCAGTAAATGATGAAATGGATCATCAACATTATTTAAATTATACTCGTCCAAGTTTGTTTTCGGAATTAATTATTGTCCTCGTCTTTTTGGAATATTGTATGGTGTAGCCCAATTGGCAATGGTCTACTTCTACACAATGGTTGTGTTTAACGTTGTATAACTGATAATCTATGGTCCAGTGATTATGCGGACAATGGCATCCGAATTTATTGTAATGTATTTGTTTAAGTATGAAACAATGAAACCTAAAATTTTTGTGCCATAATTAAATTTAACATGGACAATATATTTTATAATAGGTTCATTAAAATCTTTTCTAATATATTAATTTCCTCATCAATTATAATAAACATATGCAATCGTTTTGTGCTAATGATTTATGTCCAAGCTACAAAGTTTAAGTAGTCAACTGAAGTTCATTAAAACATTAAATTCAAATCAAATATTATTTTGCCGACAATTACTTTTCATGTGTAATCTGAAATATTAAATGCAATTATATAGTTCAAAATGAATATAACAATTTATTTACTTTGATGACAAAATATATCACAAAGTCAAAGCCTCCACAATTACTTACGCAATTATAAAGATTTTATCAATCTTCTGTAGGGATCGGATTAGCAAATAATATATATATATATATATCTTTATTTGTTAACTCAGAGTAATATAAATACAAAAGAAACATCAGATATAACAATGTAATATATACAATACATATAAATGAATAAATAAAATAACCTACAAGATAATAATTTTTAAAAAAATCCAACAGTATTTTTAAAAATTAAATAAATAGTCTACTGTATATTAATAATATTAATACCATTTTTTCTAAATTCTAAAAGTCCCAAATTCTAAACAAAAATCCTTAATTCAGGGTGGTTCTATGAACCCACAAGAGTTTAAGTAACTAAAATTAACCATTTAAAAATACGAACTTCACTCCTAAATACTCAAAAATTCCCTTTAATTATATTATATATTTTATTGAACTAAAATCTCTTACTACACCCAAGTACCAAAAATTAGTTTTTCTTGACTTTTGAAGCATATTTTTCTAATATTCTTATACATGAATACCTTCAAATGACACAAGCTCCTAAAAACAAGTTCAACAGTAACCCTGTTGTAGAATTTCAGCAAAGTAACGGTTAGCAATGGGATTTTTAATTTAAAATATCATACACACTCAATATAGAAACTAATAAAAAAAGTACGTACGTACAAGTTTCTTTAACTTTCTAAATATCATTAGATTTTCTAACCAGTAATTTCTACTAAGATATGTGTATAAGTTTTATTTTTTTAATTTCCTATTTAAAATTATTATAGTTTTTGAGTATTTAAGTTGTCAATAGGTGATTATAATTTAGGTTATCGATTTTTGAAAATATATTTATTAATAATGGTTGCGGTTTGAATAAATCTGACCTGTGTGGAGGATTTAACGGAAAATCAAGGTATGGTCTAAAAATAACCTTAATTTGCGGTACTTTTATTGGTAATATTCATGGAATTTTTGCCTTTCGTCTCCGATTTACGGGCACATCGGCACGTCCGATTCTTTAACACATTTTCAACGAAAGAAATTTATAGTAATTACTGTAATTTTTATTAGTCACAGATATATATGACATTCTCTGGCATTTACTTGCCAATTAGAAATTGCAGCAATACATTAATATTTCACTTTAAAATATTAATAAATAAATAATTTATTAGATATCATAATGGACAACATTATTAACAAAGTTAAATTTATAACCAATCAATTAATAATAAAAAGATAAACCATCCAATAATTGGTTATAGTTATGTCTTGCCTTGGGGACAAAATTTACTTTCTTGCATTACGAAGAATTGTAACTTAACAGCTTTTGACTTTTATCCTAAAAATGTTTTCAATTTCAAAGATCGTATCCATTATTAACTAATTAGCTACATTCTTTAACTTAAAAAAGGTTGCTATTTTATTTAGAAATTAGCAAATTAATTACTACAAAAAGATTTTCTTCTTAATTTTTATGAAGGTTATTTAAAGAATGTATCTGATGTTGTTAATAAGTTTATAAATATGTATATTTAGCTTAAAAATATCTCTGTTATTACTAATTCTCAAAGGGATAAGTATTTGAGCTCTTTAAAACTTTGATGATGTCCTGTTTTACAAAACATTTTAGCCAATGTTTTAATGGTTCAAATCGACTAATTATTTAGAACATTTCACATGTATTAAAATTGATTGAGGTTTAAAGGATTTCACTTCCTTTCCCTTTTGGGCCAGTTTCAATCCTAGCTACGAGTGAGGCAAAACCTAATTATAATGAGAAGAAACTACAAACATCTCCTAGTGAATATCTATGCGGTCAGACTCACATTAAATGAGTTGGAACTCTACAGTTTGTAATAAACCAAGCTCCAAGAGGCTCTAATTATTCAGGCAGTCAACCCTCCAACCGATCAGGTAATTAAGCCTAAAAACCTATCAATTCAGAATCCAGATCATAACAGTATTAAAAAAAACTTGCTACTATTCGGAACTTTATCAGATGATAAATAAGACTCCACTTTGCTAATTTATTTAGAGGCTATAGCTTCAACCTTTACAAGGCCATTGTCAAACTTACAGTCTGTGTTGAAGCTAAGCATCCAACAAGGGCGGGGAAGGACCCAACCAAACCAAATGGCTACAGATCCATCTGCCCACTTGACTTTGAGGGCAAGTTACTGGAAACGATGCTCGAAAAGAGGCTCCACCAATGGCTCAACACCGTAGGGGGAACATCCGACAGACAGTTCGGCTTCGTACGGGGTCGCTCTACAGTGGACGACATTAGGGAGGTGCGGAGGCTAGCTAACTCGTCATAGAGGAAGCAGGGGACTCCAAAGAGGTAGACGTCACCAGAGAAGTACCACAAGGCTTCATTTTGCGCCCGTTTCTTTGGAATCTCGTTTACGACGGCCTAATGAATTTAAGCTACCAAAAGGCGCCGACATTATTGGCTTCGCTGACGACGTTCTGCTCTTGAAACAGGACAGACACATAGATTCGGTACGGCAAATCGCGTCCGCCGCGACACGTGCCGTTAATAAATGGATGGCGGAGAACGGTGTAAATATCGCCAGGCTACTCGCGAAAATCGGGCGTTCTTTTGCGGCTAGACGAAGGCTATTTATGAGCGCAGCCCAGGCCAAGCTGTTGTATGGCTCCGCGGCGTGGGACAAGTGTCTAACGTCACGGCAAAATGCTAATAGGCTGAGAACAGCAATACGGCCGGGAAACATCAAAATCGCAAGAGCATACAGAACTATTTCGTCAGATGCCGCGGAGGTCTTGGCCTCTGCCCACCCGTGGACCTGACCCTGAGGCAGAGAGCGGAGATGTACCATATGCAGAAGCGGGGTATTCATAAACGTGTGGCTCCTCAAAAAACATGATATGACCTACAAGTGGCAGTCAAGTTGGAACGAGGCTCTCTCGGGATCCTGGACAAGATGACTAATACCAAACATTGAGGCATGGATATACAGGCAGCATGGGGAGCTAGCTTGCCACCTTACCCAGCTCCTCATGGGAGACGGTGCTATCGGTGCATTTCTGAACACGAATGGGAAGCAAATGCTTTATGCGGTACAGGACGATGCGGAACACACGTTGATGATTTGCCCGACCTGGGACATACAGAGGGCGAGTTAAAATGGATGGCAGTCATTAACTTCGCCACGGATGTGCTCGCCTTCAAGATGGGAATTAGATCGAAGGGATAAGTAATGCAACCAGTTCCACCAGTATCACGCTTCACGTGGATCACTTTTGCCCCCTAGCGTCCAATACGCCCCAAAAGAAATCCAACAAATTGCCACTATTAGATTTAGGTCCAGACCGAAAAGTGCAGCTATTAGTTAAAACAACTAGTCTTCGCACATTAAATTATATATGTAATAGCTATTGTCACATTGCTGAAATTACAATTAATACAATGAAATAACGCTAGATAGACACGTATTTCGCTATATCATAGGTCAGTAAAACATCAGATTTATCCGGTCAATATTCAAAATCGATCTTCAGCTTGAAATAGGTCTCGGTTTAAAATTGTTGCTTCTTAAAGATCAAGATTAAAAGGTACTGTTTCCAAAAGATCTAAAATCGTTGTTTCAAATAGATCGAGATTCAAGAGTGCTGCTTCCAACCGATCTAGATCTAAAAGTGTTGCTTCCAGAAGATTCAAGTATAAGAATTCTGTCTTCTACAAGTCAACGTTTAAAAGTACTCTTTCTCGCAGGTCAAAGCCCAAATGCCTTTTTAAAGTTAAGGTTAAAAGTATTGTTACGAATATGTTACGGTCTAAAAGTTTAGTGTTAAAAGCATTGAATATCATTAATATTTATTATTTACGAGTTCTGCTTCTAAGAGGTCTAAATCTAAATCATGACAATTCCAACAGGTGAAATTGATCATTTTCCAGGTCCAGGCGCAAAGTGTCTAATAAGGTTCTATCATGGTCAAAAAGCAACTAGCCCAGTTCTAGAACAACAAGTGCTCCCTCAAATAGGAGTGAAAGCAGGCCGAAGTAAGGGCTTAGACGCTCTGTCTATGACCAGTTTAACAGCCCCAATCTAGAAAAAAATGTCTGTTCATTAAAGAGTGTTCATGGTCGGAAGGGGAAGCACGACGAATTATATGATATAAAACGCAAGAACAGAAGATCATCGAATCTTATTAGAATCAATGTTGACGAGAGTGAAAGTGAGAGTGAAAGTTGCTGATTTATTCGGAAATGCTAATTGTATGAGTAACAAGGGATGACAAGAAAAGGGCCAGGAGCAATAAAGATCGTCATCTGTATTTTTCATTGGCAGTTAGATGATAATAGGAGAAGGTTAGATGATAAGAATAATGAGGCGAAGAAAGTCAGAGATGCTAAAATGAAAATTAATAAGAACCTATTGCAGAAGCAAGATATTTTAAGATTAATTGTGATCTGGGTAGGAAAATACACTTAGTAAAACGTCTAAATTTTTCGTCAGTGGATACTCGTCTATTCGATCAGGAAACGTTTGAAGATGAAATTGGTAAATAAGAAACATTGGATAAGCCAATTTATTCAGAGATATGGATGGTATCAGTATAGAAGATAAAAAGGATAAAGTCGCGATCGATAAGAGGATGGAAGGGATGACAAGATCTAAAAGTTTAGTTCACGGTTTAAAGGTGGTGCATCTGATAGGTCAAAATCTAATAGTATTGTATGTAATAGATCTCGATCTAAGATACTGCATCTAATAGGTCTAGATATAACCGTTCAACTGAAATGGATCAGGGTCCTGGTCCAGGAACAAGGGATAGTTCGGGTCGGTATCAAGTTCAAAGAACATAGGGTCCAGTTCTAAATCAAAAAATGCCTTTTCAAATAGGAATAAAAGCTTTTATTGTTAATAAAGTGATAAAAACCTCAATTTCTAGATTGTCAAATGATCCAGACAATTGCAACGAGGGGGTCAGGAGGTTAGTTGTAATTTTAAAACAAGCTACTGGATATTTATTTATATTTATATTTCACTTTACAAAATCTTGTTTATACTATATATAAAAATTATACATTAATAATTACAAAAAATTAGGTTACAGGACTTGCGGGCGGAGTTCACGATGTCTTCTTCCACTCTGGCCCCTTCTTCTGCTTCAGATGACGGAATTCTCTGTCAGCGAAGTATTTTTGCTGTACTAGCAACATTTTGGCCATTGCTGGCGTATTTATGTCCATTTTATATGAAGCTACTTTTATGACATTTGATTGTCATTTGTATAATTTGGAGTTGCTGATGCTATTAGTAATGAAGAGGAGAATAATAAGGCCGCGAGCGATAAAGATTGTGACAGTGATGACGATAGGCGGACTGATGATAATAGGAGAAGGTTTAATGATAAGGATAATTAGGCGAAGATGGTCAGAGATTATGCTAAATGAATAAGAAACTATTCTAGAGACACGATTTCTAAAGATTAATTCTTTCTTAAATAGGAGTGGAAGCTTTTATTGTCAGTTTATAAAAGTGCGCTATTTGATAAACCGACGTTAATTTCTAGATTGTCAAATCATCCAGATGAGGGTGACCATGAGAGTCAGGAAGTTGGTTGTAATTTTGAAACAAGCTGCAGAATAATTTGGAAATGCTAGTGGTATTAGTAATGAAGAGGAGAAGAATAAGGCCGGGAGCGATACATATTGTGACAGTGATCATGATAGGCAAATCGATGATAACAGAAGAAGGTTGAATGATAAGGATAATTAGGCAAAAATAAAGGAAAATGAACAAGAATCTATTCCAGAGACAAGTTTTTTAAAGATTCATTATGATTTGGGTAGAAAAATACACTTTGAAGCGCTGTTCAATTTTTGCTCAGTGGAGATCCTTTAGATTCGATCAAAAAACTGATAAAGATGACATTTATGAAGCCAATTTATTCGGAGATTCGGATGATATCAATAGTGAAGAGGAAAATGATAGATTCGAGAGCGATTAAAATGGTGATGGCGATGACAGGCGGTTCTATTTTTATAGGAGATGGTTGGCTGATAAGGATAATAAGGCGACGAAGTTCAAAGATGATGGTCATAACAAAAAAATGAACAAGAATTAATTAAGGAGATAAGATTTCTAAAGATTAATTGTGATCTTAATAGGAAAATATACTTTGTACATTTTTTGGTCAGTGGAGACTCGCCCATTCTATCAGAAAACTTATGAAGATAAAATTGATAAAGATAAAACATTGGATTATGATTGAATTAATTTTTAAGGTAAAATTAATATGCATTGTAGAGAGACTGTAAACAATGTATTGAGTTAAGGAGTCAAATGCAAGAATGGCTAGGCGGTGTGATAGATCTATGAGATTACATTTAAGTGGTGAAATAAATTATTTTCATTTGGTTATCAGGCAAGAATCAGCTTTGCAAGGTCAGGTTATACTCCACTGACAGTTTCATTTACAGGCAGTTGACCTCTTTATTGACAAACCGCTTACAGAAAATGGTTGGTATTAAATTCTGTCAGAGGTCTGTATTTGTCTGGATCAAGACAGAAAAGCTTTAGTCAAGAAGGCAGAAATTAAGAAATGTGATAGAGGTTAATCAAATCAAGGGGGTAATGTTTACAGGAAACCAGATGGATGTGATGAGTAAGGAGTAATTTCTTTTAATGTTATTAAAAATAAGTATGCCACAAAAATAAAGAATAAGTACAAATTCGGTAGATCAGGTAAAGGCGACAGAAACATGATGATGATAGCAATGAATTGTGATCTTGGTAGGAAGATAATTTAATAAAGCTTCAAATTTTTTTCGTCAATCATCGATTTAGTCAGGAAACTTATAAAAATGAAATTGTTGAAGAAGTAACATTGCATAGGGATTAGATGATTGGATTAATATTTAATAATGCTTCGGTGATATGATGGTTTAGGGGTGATCATAACTATTTGTTCGTCCAACAAGAATTAGGTTTACAAGATATATTTCTGTTCCGGATAAAGCTTAACTTGATGCCACATTTCACTAAGAGATAATCCTTTAATCGCCAGACCACTCAGAAAGAGAAATTTATTGGTATAAGAAAACTACTCAAAAAAGAAAAATAGTATTACAGACAGATTGTAAGGTTGAGTAAACCTAGAAAACGTATGTGGAAGATGTTGATTATATAGAGGGGTAAATATTTGCGGTACGGTTTTGGAAGTAATAGGGAAAAGTTGTCAAAATCGTACTACTTAAGCAAATCTGTATAAAACACGAAACCGGAAATGTTATTTATAAAAGTAACTGTTTCAAATGATAGTATGATGCTTATTTAATCATTTTATCATTTATCAAGTGAATAAAAGAGGTTTATTATTCATGTAAATTACACTTTTTGAAAGCATTGCAAAAGTACGATTTAGGAAACTGGTATCCCAAATCGTACTTCATAGTTCCCTAAATCGTACCTTTATAATTGTCCTGTCCTATCATATATCATAAAATATTATGCCTTTAGTATTCTCTACTAAGTATCATGCTTCTATAAAAATGGTTTGAATATACTCTTTATGATATAATTATGGAGTTTTCTATATAAAAAAAAACTTTCTACATTAGCCTACAAAAACATTTTACATTTAGAACATTTAGGGCACAAATATATCTTATCTTCGTTTATCACCCCTGTATAAGCCTCATGTACCCAGATTTCGCATACTATGCACTGTATCATATTTTCCAATCTAATAGTTTCACAGAGAATGCAAAACCAATCATCCTCATTGACATTTACAACAATATCTGTCGAAGAACTTGTTGATGCATTATTCACAATCACCTTCTTATCTCCTTTTGTGTTTTTCACTTTAATCCTTCCTTTGGAGACTGCTTTCTTTTTCTCACGCAGAGTGTTTATGTAGGTTTCAGTTGTAAGCACATTTGCTTTTTAAGCACCTCTTTTTCTTTTTGTAACTTGGTATGGTATTGGTACTTTCAGAGAAGAATTATTTAGGATTTTACATACTTAATGTTTGTAGTTTATTTTCGAGTACAGAATCTTCGTTATTTTCGGGCAAAATTTTTCCTCCTGGTGTTTGGAATTCAGTTGGAATACCGTTACTTTGTTCTGGAGTATGTGGTTCATTCAACAAATCGCTAGCCACAAAATCGGCTTCGCTTAATACGAAGCGGTTGACTGGCCAACAACCACTGGCTTCAAATGATTTGGCTGCATTAGAAACCGAGGCAGCTTTATAGTAAGCTGTAGTTATTAAGGCTACAACATCGTATTGTGTAATACATTGGCCAGCATGGTTTGTCATCCATTGGTCCAAAGCTTGATTATAAAAAGTTTGCATTGGCTCAAAAACTCCAATGTCCAATGGTTGGAGCCTGTGTGTTGTATGCTCTGATAATTGCAATAAAATAATACCATTAGCTTGTGCTAATTCCAGAGCTTGTAAACTTTTGGTGTGGGATGTGTGCCCGTCAAGTAGCAAAATAACCTTTTTTCTGGTGTTGCTTTCACATTATAAATCAAATGTTGGAGCCACTTATTAAAAAGTTCATTTGTTATATATCCCCGATCAGCAACTTCTATTAAACTTCCAGGAGGAGTTCCTTTACCTAATGCTGAATGTAATCGTTTTCTTTTAAAAATAAACATTGGTGGAATGAAAAAGCCTGATGGATTCGCGCAACACACAATTGTAGTGTTGGCCCCTCTTTCTCTGCTAACCACTCCAATTCTTTTTTTTCCTTTTTCTGCAATTATTTTTGCACATTTTTTTTTGAACTGTAGAGAATTCCGACTCATTCATATTGAATATTCTGGAAGCATCAATCCCATTAGATCTCACAATAGTTTCCAAAGAGCCGAAAAAAGGTTTACAGGTTCTCTACTGAAACCCTTAGTCCGGTTTATAGAAGTACTCTCAGGTTGCCGTACTGAAAGATTGGGATGTCTCTTTAAGAAAGAATAGAACCACTTTTTCCCGGCAAGCTGCATTGAGCGGTTAAATTTATGTTGTAATTTATTTTTTCCGCTATTTGATAAGCCAAACTCCTGATGTCTGTAATGCTGAGATCAAAAAATGATGATTCCAGTCGTATAATATGTTCAACCAGTTGATCTTCCACATCTTCAGGTAATGTTGTAAAAGTTCCATTTCTATTTCTTGACGATAACGATCTTTTTAATGTACCCTCAAGATGTCTTTTGAAAATGGGTTTTGGTATGTTGAACCGCCTACAACACTTATTAAATGCATATTTCTTAGAACGATATGCCTTAATTGCATTGTTCATGTTCTCTTCAGTCCACTGACAATAAATTCTTTTCGGCATGATTTCTAATAGCGTAAAAAATATTGAAAATATTTTGAAGTTGCAGTGTCTGCATAAGATATAAAATTCCAGCCAGTTGCTTAAATCGTACTAGTACGATTTTAGAAACCGCACTGAGGTACGATTTGGGAAATTGTATAATATTTATTAAATTGACGGTTATTGTAAGAAGAAGTTATCTACCTATAATTTAAAGTAGTAGTAAAATTGTAATATTGATACACAAGCTTTTACTAAACATATATATTGAAACAAATGTGTTATTTTCATACGCATAATGCTTAGCAAAAGTTGACAAAATATTACATCAAGCTTACCTGATTTTTAAACTCAGCTTTTATTCGCACATGTAAATTATTTCTTAAGTAATGAACACGTTACACTTACTATCAAAATATATCGCTAGATGGCACTTTGTATTTATAGTTAAAGAAAACTGATGAGATGATGAGATGTAGTAGGCGGAATAAACACACCTCCATACAAAGTAAAGATATATATATATATATATATATATATATATATATATATATATATATATATATATATATATATATATATATATATATATAAGTTACCTGCCGCCCACAACAGGAGTCCCTTTCATCATTATAAAAGACATGCTTATGTTAACATTAATACATTATAAATAGACCCCGTTTCATTAGTGTTAGTCAGTCTAGCCCAGAATTAATTGTAGTTAAGTACGTACTGTACCGCATAGTAGAATAAAAACCTTTTTAAAAACACAAGTTGTACCATCGAACCTATATTTGGCGCAGTCGGTAGGATACCCGAAGAAGTACTTCCGAACGAATATCGGTCAACGTAACTTCGTCTATATTAATAGTTTATCGGGTATCGAAAAACTCATCTTCCGTCTACCAGCACCGAAGAGTTCTCCAAAAATCGAGAATCATCGCTCTGAGGGCTACCAGTACGAGAAGATCATCTTCAAGACAGCATCGCACCTAGGAAGTCTCCAAACATCGAGAGTATCGCTCCGAGGGCATCCCTGTCGCAAAGACAACAGCAGATCCACAAACTCAAAGGAGGTGATGGACAGTCTGGTGATTTGGTGAGTGCACTTGTTTCTTAGAGGTATCTTTATGCTTCCGTTAAATTCGGGCTCTGACTCAATTCAAACCCCTCATCCTAGTTCACGTTCGCGATCCCCCCGCGCACGAGTAAATAACGTAACTCAAGTAAATAATAATAATATTATAAATCCAGCAAACATGGCTTTAAAAAGCGAATACCTTAACATGATTCCGGACTTCCACGGAGAAGCCGAACTCCTTTCGCGATTCCTTGAAATCAGTGAAAAAATAGTTAATCGATTCTATAATGCAGCCGATCCGGCCGATTTCCAAAATGACTATATTATGTCCACAATAATTTCTAAGATAAAGGGTGACGCAGCGCGAAATATCTCGTCTAACGTAATAACAAATTGGAACGACCTTAAAACAGCCTTATTAAACGCGTACGGTGATAAACGCGATCATTACAGTTTAAATTTCGAAATTTGCAATTTAAAGCAAACCATCAATGAATCGCCTTTTGACTTTTACAATAGGTTACAGCGATTATTAAACCTCCAAATTTCATATGTAACCACACACATATTTGGTTTAAACGAACGTCTCCATTTAATAAACTTTTTTAGAAATAACGCATTAAAAGTATTATTAAGAGGTCTAAAAGATCCAATTGGTTCATATCTACGTGTTAAAAATCCGATTGATTTAAACGCAGCTTTAAATATGTTGACGAACGATTTTCAAGTAGAATTACTCTCACAAAAAATGGGCACTGTAAAATTAAACCCGCAACAAATACAAAAACCGCGACCTGTTTTTCAACCAGCTACTTATAAAGCAAATAACAATGTTTTCCAACCGTTTAGAAATGCACCTAAACAGGGGCCGCCTAGTAATCAAAATTATGTTCAAAATAAACGTACGAAATTTAATAGTAACAATAATAACAATGGATATAACCAAAATCGGTATAATCACGGAAACAATAATTTCCAAAATCCAAGGCCTGAATTTCCCAGACCGACGCCGATGTCCGTATCGACATGCCACACGTTTAA
Source organism: Ontholestes murinus (assembly GCA_963969525.1). Lineage (NCBI taxonomy): Eukaryota > Metazoa > Arthropoda > Insecta > Coleoptera > Staphylinidae > Ontholestes > Ontholestes murinus. The sequence goes on along the minus strand of OZ018390.1, from coordinate 21,970,170 downwards.
CCGCGAACGGTTCCCAAATAATCAAACGAGAAATAACAATGAATCATTTAACATTGAAACAGAACAAGACAATTTTTTAGGCGATACCGCCTCGGAACCTCTTCAGTAGAGACGATGGGCCTAATTAATAATAACAGTTCCTTACCCCATATTATCGATAACAAACGCAATTTAAAAATAATGATCGACACTGGAAGTTCCAGGTCATTTGTAAACCCTAATGTAGCATACAAATTATTTAATAAAAATATTAAAACAGATCCCTTCGATGTAACCAGCGCACATGGTACATCCCATGGAGATCACAGCACAGAAATATCTTTTACAAATTTGTTTAAATCAAATTTTGCTAATAAATTAAAATTCTTTCTTTTTGATTTCCATTCGTCCTTTGATGTCCTACTCGGACTGGACAATTTAACTAGATTAAAATCCTGTGTTGATTTTGAACGGCACTTATTAGTTGCCCCTAATTGTGAAATTCCGATTAAATACGGAAATAATAATAATTCTGTTTTCCAAGGCATCAAGCGTACATTGGTCCCTGCACGGACTCAGCAAATTATTGAAGTAGACATTAAAAATGTTAAAAATGGTAATGTAATTATCCCGCACATGAAACTTGAACACGTGGAGGTTCAGGAATGTGCTACTGCAGTAAAAGATTATAAAGCGCTATGTTGCGTTGTAAATAAATCTGACCAAGACCGAGATGTCTTTCAAAAAAAACCCATTGTCGTTAGCGAACTCAATGAATATGAGATCATTAACCCCAGAAAAATAAATAATAACCATAATAATTACAATTCATTAAATATGAATAAAATAAAATTTGATCACTCCAAAATTCGGTCAATGCACATGAACGATGAGGAGAAAAAAGTAATTCATTCTCTTATTTCCGAATATGCGGATATATTTCATATTGACAATAATAAATTAAGTTTCACCAACAAAATAAAGCATAGCATTAAAACCACCGATGAAATTCCGGTTCACGCGAAAACATACCGCTACCCGGAAGTACACAAAATCGAGGTAGATCGTCAAGTAAACGAAATGCTTGACCAAAATATAATTAGACCGTCGTACAGTCCGTGGTCATCCCCTATCTGGGTTGTGCCGAAAAAATTGGACGCGTCTGGCAAACGTAAATGGCGCGTTGTCGTCGATTATAGGGCATTAAACGACAAAACCATAGGCGACCGTTATCCATTACCCAATATAACTGATCTACTCGATAAATTAGGTCGATGTCAATATTTTTCGACGCTTGATTTAGCGTCCGGGTTCCATCAAATAGAAATAGAGGAAAATGATATACCCAAAACGGCATTTAACACCCAAAACGGCCATTACGAATTCTTGCGGATGCCGTTTGGCTTAAAAAACGCCCCTGCTACCTTTCAGCGCGTTATGGATAACATCCTACGCGGAATTCAAAACGAAAAATGCCTCGTCTATATGGACGACATAATAATATTCAGCACTAGCCTGCAGGAGCACATCGAGAGCCTAAAAGAAGTGTTTCAAAGACTTAGAGAATCAAATTTGAAATTACAATTAGATAAATCGGAGTTTCTTAGAAAAGAGGTAGCTTATTTAGGCCATATCGTGACACCTTCGGGAGTAAAACCAAACCCCGAAAAAATTCGCGCAATTCAGAGCTTTCCTATTCCAAAAACAACAAAACAAATCAAGGGTTTCCTTGGACTCCTTGGTTACTATCGTAAATTTATTAAAAATTTCGCAGGTATTACTAAACCTTTAACAAAATGCTTGAAAAAAGACGCAATTATTAATATCCACGACCCCGAATATCAAAGTTGTTTCAATATGTGTAAGAATTTATTAACTAATGAACCGCTTTTGCAATACCCCGATTTCTCTAAACCCTTCGTTTTGACTACAGATGCCAGTAATTACGCGATTGGCGCTGTATTATCTCAAGGCAAGATAGGCTCCGATCTCCCCATTGCTTTCGCGAGTCGTACTTTAAATGACTCTGAGACTAAATATTCAATAATTGAAAAGGAACTCCTTGCAATTGTTTGGGCTGTCAAATATTACAGACCCTACCTTTTCGGCCGCAAATTTGAAATAGTAACTGATCATAAACCCTTGCAGTGGCTCATGTCCGTAAAAGAGCCTAACTCGAAATTAGTCCGGTGGAGACTTAAACTCTCCGAGTACGATTATACGATAGTATATAAGAAAGGTATACTTAATAAAAACGCGGATGCTCTTTCCCGAATTCAATTAAACATACATAATGTCAACAGTGAGAACGACGAAAATAATGATTTTTACATTGAAAATTTTGACGAATCTCTCATAGATAATGATAAAACGTCTTTAATTGTCGAACCCCCACAATCTGAATATCAAATTGATAAAAATAATGATGATGGTGCAACCATACATTCAAGTAGAGAAAACCCTGTATTTAACATACCCATAGCCGACAAAGCTGTCAACTTAGGTAATAATCAGATAATAATTAATGAGGTTAATCATTCACCCTCCAAACCAAAAAATATCAGTTTATTTAATAACAAAAAAATGCGTATAGAAGTACAATTTTCAAAATCAAATTTAAAAAATGATATAATCAATTTCGTCAAAGAATATATTGTCCCAAACATTACGTATTATCTATATTTCAAGGATAATATTTACGAATCATTTTGTAACGTTTTGCAGACATATTTTAAAAACTCCCAAGTTCAATTTATTAAATGTACACAATTTTTAACAGATGTACAAACAGAAAATGAGATCATAGAAATAATAAAAAACTACCACGAAGGGAAAACCAACCATCGCGGTATAGACGAAACTGAAGCCCACTTAAAACGCGTGTACTATTGGCCTGAAATGCGGAAATCTATACAAAAATTTATCAATGATTGTGATATTTGTCTGTCGAGCAAATATGACAGGAAACCCCTAAAACTTAAATTTAATGTAACTCCAACGGCAAACAAACCGTTCGAAATAATTCACATAGATAGCATCACGTTGGAGAAAGTGAAATTTTTAACTATAATAGATTCCTTCTCTAAGTACACACAAATGTATAGACTAAACTCTTATCAGGCGATCGAAGTGGCAAATAAACTAATTAAATTCTTTTCGCATCACGGGATACCAAACCAAATTATCGCCGACAATCACTTAGAATTTAAAAACAGCATAATTAGAGAATTAGTAGAATTGCACAAAATTGATTTACATTTCATTATTAGTCAACATCCCGAGTCCAACGGCGTCGTCGAACGAATACATTCGACCATAATTGAACATATTAGATTGTTAAATCGTCAAGATACATTTAAAAAGGAACCAATTCAATCAAAAGTCTTATACTCTATCCTTGCTTACAATAATTCAATACACTCAGCGACCAAATTGAAACCTTCGGAAATTATATCGGGACATATTGAAAATGAATCTCCTTTGAATATTAATCTCGAAAAACGATTAATAAATAATTACATAACAAACCACAAAGATAAGGTAAAATTACTATACGCAGAAATTAACGATAGGCTCCAAACTAATAAAGAAAAAATTATTAATAAAAGAAATAAAAATCGTGAAGAAATTCCAAATGTACCTAGCATGGTATTTGTAAAAAATAAACAAAAGCAGAGTAAAACGAAAGAAAAATATAAAAAGGAGGAAATTAAATCCGTTACCGCAGATCGTAAAACTGCCAAAATAAATACTACTCACTATAATACAGTTGACAAAATTCATTTATCTAACATAAAAAGACCTAGAGTTGAATTTAAAAAGAAAGACGCACAAAATAATCTAAATAATGAAAACGAATTAACGTTTGAAAATTATCAAATATACGCAAATAATAATAACGACGCAAATTATAATAACATAACCGAAATCGAAGATAATCTTTTCTTTGCACCTAATAACTTCTCCTTGGCCCATTGCGTCAGCCGCGATCTCAAGATGAACTCGGGCATTGCCCAAGATTTTAAATTAAGGTTTGGTCGAGTACGCGAATTATCCAAACAAGACCCAAAACTCTATTCGGTATGTTATCTAAAAGAGGATGACAGATATATTTTGTATCTAGTCACAAAAGAAAGATTCTTTCACAAACCAACATATAAATGCTTACTTCAAACCCTCGTAAATTTAAAAGAATTTTGTAAAACGAATAATATAAAATATTTAGCCATGCCAAAATTAGCATGTGGTCTCGACAAATTAGATTATTCCAAAATAAAACCAATGATAAATTATATCTTTAACGATTTAGATATTGAAATTAAAATTTATCTCGGTGATCCTAATAGCGATCATTCACTTGCAGGTCTCTCGTCGTCACAACGACATTAAGCTTTGAAATAAGAAACATTACACAAAATGTAGGAATTCTACCAATCCAACTAGGACCCGCAAAATTACAAAAAACGATGCACACTTTCGTTCATTATTACGAGCTTAGTCCCATTTATGAAGAATTTGATAAGCTGGATAACCAATATGGATTCTTAACACATATGATAAATAACATTTCCAAATTTAAACGAGATTTTGAAAACTATGACAAAATTGTAAATTATACCAGGAATGACATTATTTCCAAAATAAATAATATCAAATCACATGTCACTCCTAAAAGAATTAAAAGAGGATTGATCGATGGGCTTGGTACAATTGTAAAAACAATTACCGGCAATATGGATGCCGCCGACAGCAAAAGAATTGATAATATTCTGAATCATTTATATTCTAATCAAAATAAATTAAAAAACCAATTAAATAACGGTTACAGTTTAAATACTCAAACTATACATAAATTCAATAAAACGCTCCGAGATATTGAGCATAACCAAAACACCCTTAGATCTAGAATTATGCAATTATACGCAATCATGCGAGATGACACCGATCATCAACATGTTTTATTTTCTAAAGATTTATATAATCAATTAATCATCCTATTCGGAACAATTTCAAAAATATTGGATCATATTCTAAACTCTTTAGTATTTTGCAAACTTAGAGTACTACATCCTGACATAATTAGTCGGAATGATTTATTTTCGGAACTATCAAAAATATCAACGCATTATAATACGAAATTACCTTTCGAACTCAAGATCGAAAACATTTTGGATTTCGAATCCGTCATAAAGGTCAATTGTAGAATCGATGAAACAAAAATTAGTTATTTCTTATCAATACCAATTAATTACGAATCCGAATATGACCTATACTACCTGTATCCAATCCCAAGCAAGTTTGAGTCAGATTATATAACCATAATCCCGAATGTCAAATATATTCTAAAAACAAAAGCCCAAAATACTATAATGCCTCTAAGTGACATTTGTATATCTGGTACCAAACAATACCAATGTTCCGAAGATCTTATGCTGAATTTCCCAGTTACCTGTGAAAAAGAAATATTCGATGGGAAATATGATAATTGTCGATACACAAAATTAAAAATTACCGGGAATCATCTGGAAAAGATCCCAATACTAAATCAATATCTCGCTGTCTTTCAAACGCCAGAGAAGATAGAAGTAAGCTGTCGTGAAGCAACAGAAACGAAGAACATCGCCGGAGTCTTCTTGGTCAAGGGTGACCAATGCGCCATCAGCTTCAGAGGAAGAAGATTACCCCCCATAGACGTTTCACATGGAAGTCCCACAGTGATCAGTGCATCAGAACTTAACGTGAAAATAAACAATATTAGTGACTTCCAAATTAAACTAAAAAGACTGACACTCGAGGACGTCCCAGCGTTTCAACAAGCACCAGTTTTAGATGATATAAACATTCCTATTAAACCTAGTGCCTGGACAGTGTTTTTGTACATTATTTTAATACTTAGTGCTGGTTACGTCTTATACAAGTGGTTTCAATCCAGAAGAAACCTAAGGGAGGATGGATCCAAGAGGGTTTCCTTCGCGCTTCCAGGAGTTGCACGAATCTAGGGGTGGAGGAGTTACCTGCCGCCCACAACAGGAGTCCCTTTCATCATTATAAAAGACATTCATTGTTCCCACATCCATGTGTGTGCTAATTACGCAGTTAGATATAGAAATGCTTATGTTAACATTAATACATTATAAATAGACCCCGTTTCATTATTGTTAGTCAGTCTAGCCCAGAATTAATTGTAGTTAAGTACGTACTGTACCGCATAGTAGAATAAAAACCTTTTTAAAAACACAAGTTGTACCATCGAACCTATATTTTATATATATATATATATATATATATATATAAGACCTGTGTACGACCAGTTATGATATATGTTGTGGAAAGTCGAAAACTCCACAACAAAGAGAATCATCCATACAGCTGAGGGATACACTTTGAGAGGCCATAAAAGAAACGAAGCCATCTGAGTACTTTGCGACGTCCCAGATATTGTAAGATGGTTCAGAAACGGACGTCGCCAATAGAGGGCTCATGTTGAGCGGATGTATGACAGCAGATTGCCGAAGATTACAAGAGATGGTCTCCTAAGATCTAACAGACCTTCTGGATACCTACCATACGATGGTTTGAAAGCTGGAGCTCATCATCCCAGCTGCGATTATAGCAGAGAGAGTACAAGGCAAACTCCTTAAAAAAAGAAGAAGAAGAGAAGAAGAAGTTACTTATTTATCAGGTGAAGAATATTCAGAGTAAAGTTAAACAAGCCGAAATCACCGTAAGATTCAGAGTTTAGTGAAGGTAGCAATTAATAATTATTTTATTATATAGTGACTATTGGTGACTATTTTTAACATTAATATGAACAGCATAATAGATACCGCAAGAGACACCTTCTCTTGTGACTTTAATCAACTTTATACCACCCACTCAGTGTTTTAGAGCTCCGGGATGAGAATGTCAAGGCCCATACTTTCAAAAAGATATAATATATAATAATAGACATTAGTAGATTACTTTAAGTAGCACACCATTTCTAAACTTATGTTGTCTATGTCATCTATTTAACTACAGTATCTTTTAAAGAAACTTCGCAAATCTTTTTGAATAAAGGATAGAGTGTATCGAAAAAAAGATACTTAGTGTTAATGATTTTTTTAGCTTTTTAGTAGCTATATTGAGTAGTTATAAGGAAACTCACAATTACATAAGGTATAATTGATTGTAATCCATCAGGTTTCGCATATTTGGTGACTTTATGTTTGATCAGCTTAGCTAGAACATATAAAATGAAAATATCAGAAGATTTGTTGAATGTGATCACAAAAATATTTTCAATGTTTTATAAGAACAAGTTTTACAACATAATTCTGCTAGAAATCTAGAGAAAATATTTATATTTATGCACCTATGTAATATTAGTTAAATAGATTTAAATATTTATCAATTGCTACGGAATTATAAAACATGTACGATCAATTTTAACAATTACATCACTGTTATTTATGACTGTTATCAGTTGATATGCGTGAAATTTCACCTCAAGCATAAATTTCAATGCTTTAAATTAAAATTTCACACATACGCCTCCAAAACTTTAAGGTGTAAAATCCAAAAGTTTATTAGCATGTTAATTTATTGTATGCAATATAAAGGTATGAATGTGATGTACTGTATAAAGATCAAAACCGTCATAATAAATAAAAATCAAGATAATACCATTAAGGTGGAGAGTTCAAACTCCAAATTAACACTCCATTTCTCTGTCATCAACTGCATTACGTCGATAAGGTCCAACTAGATGGAAACCGGTCCATGATAAAAAAAATACATTAATAAAAATAAATTTAATTTCCTATTGAATCAATAGATTATTTTTATATTCTCAAACTTTATACAAATTGTATAAAATATAGAAATTAACCGAAACTATAGGTAAATAGTTGATGTTCACTACTTATTACATATTTTAAAATATAATTTTATGTATGAATTCGTTCTATTTAATATTATATTTATTTCAAGAAGTATATCTACTAAACATTATAGAGTGAATTAATCGAGTCTCGAGTGTTCATAATGAATCATACCGGAGTACTTGAAGATACGCTCAGCCCTGTGTTTCATTCCGGAATTTCCAGACGTAATTTATGCTCGTGGAGATGAATCAAAATACAAACCGAACACAATTTGAGTCACACATCATTTAATTTTGTCACGTCTTATCAAACATGAATAATGTTTTGTAGTTGGTGTATTTCCACAAAATCAACTATTAACGTCGTTTTTTTAATCACTTGATTATTATACGGGTTTGTTATTGAAATTTAATATTTAATCTATCACTAATTTAATAGAACAATAGATCTGTTAGGTCAGTGTTCACACATACCTCATAAGTACCCCATTTAAACTATATCACTAATTGAGCATTTGATATTATTTTAGATCACTTTGTTTATTTTCTGTGTGAATTAGTTATTTTTAAATTTCTTAGCATAAATTATTTAAGGGTCTCTGCTCGTGAAGAGTTTGAACCAAAATTCTAAAATTAACTTTTATTATTTAAAAATGTTTTTTTTAATTTTATGCACTGGGAGTGGGTCTTTGCTATTCAAACCTCTTTTTTCAGGAATTTTCATTATAAATTTGAAAACTTTTAAGAAACAATATAAATCTCTCAAAATTCTAAAAATATTTCACCATGGGTTAAGTGAGAAGTTCATCAACCATACACATTTTGACATCTTAATAAGATTGGTTTAGAATAACCTCAAGTTTACATAATAAATAGTTTTGAAGGACTGTATTTTCGTAGCTACATCACCATTGTTTGTTAATTTATCACTGAATGCTTACCAAGTAAAACACGCATAATATAATTAGACACTTAAGAGTCACTTATTTAAAGTGGAAAAGAATTGTTACGAAAATTTTTATTTGTATTAATTTAAAGAGTTTATTTAACCTCTAATTAATATAAAAATGTTTCATCACGGGTTAGTGAGAATTTAATACATCGTAATTATTTGAAAATACATGCTAACTCATTTTATTTACTTTATTTATTACTTTGTTTGTATTTTTAACTTACAAGAATAAAAATCATATAAATATAAGAAGCATAAAACGATAACAATAACCATCATAAAACTTACTAACTTGACAGTAATGTTTAAACACAACCGCTAAGAAAAACAAATTAAATCTAATCGATCTAAGCTGCACGCTTTATAAGACTGCATAATTCAATCCAGCGATAAAAAAAACTCTTGACAGGAAAATAATACATATTAAACATCAACCGCAAGACCATGTAGAAAGACAATTGGTCGTGTTATGTAAACATGAAGCGTTGATAATTTTATTACTAGGAAATTATTAACAATAGGTTTTTTAACCACAGTAAGTGGTTAGAGACAGATAATCTTTTCGAAATAATTCTATATTGAGTATTAAACTTACAAATCAAGGAATTAAAGCAATATTAAATAAGCAAATAAAACTTTCACAAATCTGCTAAGATATTACCATAAAGGTGCCATCTATTATCTTAGCTCTGCACTAGATTCCTCTTTGGGTGGATAACCACCGACAAATCATAGGAATCATCCTCTGTCTTATTAGGTATTTTAGGTAACCAAGCATTGTTAATAGACAATAATATCATTCAATTACACATAATTAAGATTATGAACGAATACACATTGTTTTCCACTTTAAACAAGTGACTCTTAATTAGCTAATTATATAATATGCGTGTTTAGCGATGACATAGAGTTGAACCTTGAAATAATTGTACATTTATTATGATGTAATTATTCCAATAATTTAGGAATGTGAAATGAACTTTGACATGTTCTATCTATATTATTTTTTTAAATACGCGTTTTATGCAATAAATTAAGCGAAGTTTTTATCAGAATTAATAATAAATAAACGCAACTCATAAAATAAAACTTTGTCTTATATCCTATATAATATCCACTATTGGATAAAAATCTAGTGACTGAAAAGATGATCAAATAGTATACTTATATACAAGTCTGAATTTAACATGGTCATGTTAAATTAATCATTTTTACTGGTATAAGGGAAATTAATGACATCGAAATTGTTTTTATTTTAATTTTATTATGACTATAACATGTAACCAACTAAATAACAGTTATTAATTTATTTACAAATAGTGAACAATTTGTAAGTAAATATATAACATCATGTCCCCTTCATTTATTACAATTTCAAGTTAATGAATTAATTTCTTTCTAATTTATTTTTTCTTGAGAGGTTATAAGGTTAATGCGTTTGAGTACATGTCACCCCCCGAGATGGAATGAGGGACGTGTTTGTGATTCATGATAGGGAAGTGTGCCCTATTAATACCCACTAAACCCTGGCTATGTGTGCAATATTCTCTTTTTTCGGACAGAACCGCCATATGGCATTACCTCACCCCGTTTTCTCTTTATTTAGTCGAGGTTCTTTCAGTTATAATATTCTTTATCTAAAGCTGAATCAGTTTGCACTATTTCTCAGATTGTATCATTAAATTTATTATATTGTAGTCTTTGTCTTCGTTCATATAGTCTTCTCTTCGCCCTGTCTTCCCCCCAGCGATAGCATTTGAAGAAGGCATGCTCTGAGGTATCCTCTCATCCGCAGTTTATGCTGTTGTTTTGGTCTGCTAAATGGAATAACTTCAGGTATGCACCAAAAGCCATATTCACTGAGAAATTTGCAGAGATGGTAATCAATTTCTCCATTTTTTCCTTCGATCTACTTTACAAGATTGTTTGTGTTTTCCGTTTATTTTCCCATTTCTCGATTAAGGTTTATCGCTACTCTTCTTTGTTACCGTCATCTTTCTTTTCATATGCCAATCGTCTTTTTAGTGTCTGCAGTTCTATTAGGGTTAGTTGAGTCCCAGTTATTACTTGTAGTGCTTCATTTGAGATTGTGCTCTTTGTTTGCTCTACCCTTAACAGCACACGCCTTTGTACCTACTCTATTTTTTCCTGGATGTTTCTATCTTTTGGGACACCTTCCATATCTTGACTCCATAGAGCATCCATTGATATAATAGGTAATCGGTAAAGCTGAACCGATGTTCACACATGCATTATACATCCTACGAACATTTGATCTATTGTAAGAGATATATGGACAGCTGTCACCTCATTCACTCTCTTCATTTATTCTGTTCTAATTATTGCTCTGAATGAAATGTTAACGAACAAGATTAAGTATTATATTGCTTGAATGTGTCACCAAGATTAGTATCTTTCTAGTATGGATCCCTGGGCCCTTCAGATTGGGCATAATAGTCAGATATGTTATTAATGTGTGCTTTCATACTTGTTTTTCTAATGGAGTCCTTTGTTTTGATTATTTGGTCTCTATCCTTTAACTGTGCTTCTATAGAATTCTATAGAATAATATCCGCAATATAGGATCACTGCTTCTGTTTTTTTTTTTTTTTTTGGGGTGAGATTGATAGTCCAAGCTCCTCAATCTTAAGAATTACTTTATTTACTGCGTCTTCTGCATTTTCAACTAATGAGGTTTTGCCTTTAGATGTGACGATTATTGTTGTATCCTATGCACATCCGACTAGTTCAAAACTTTTTGATAGTATCATGTCCAAGTCATTTTCGTAGAGTATGTTCCAAAGAATGCCACACAGGACTGAGCCCTGGAGTACTTCGTTTTGTAATGGTATGGTTCGTTTAGTGTCGTCGATCACTTCTCTGTTTGTTAGGTAATTGTCTATATTTTTCTCCAGATATGGTTCGATATTTTTGTTTCTAAAACATCTATGATTTTATCCCATTTTGCCGATTTAGAGGCATTTTTAATGTCTATCGTAATAAGCAAGTTTGTATGCTTAGTCCGTGTTTTTCTTCGCTACCCTTGCGTCTATTGTACTGTTTTCTTGGAAGAACTTGTATTCATTATTATAAAGGCCCTATTTTTTTGCAAGGTTAATTTTCAGTATTCTGACTATGAGGTGTTCAAATATATATGTTCCAATCATCGTCTTTGCCTGGCTTCTCAATCAATATTAGTTGCGCTTTTTTACATTTCCTTAGAATACTGCCATGTTCAAGTAGAATTCATCATTTTCAGGTGTTATTGTGGGCAGTCTTGTAATCCTATTGTTATGATTTCCGATGAAACCATATCAGATAAATGGGCTGCTGTGTCTCTTATCTTTATGCTTTGTTGATGCATTTGTTTTAGTTCACTTATAGTGGGATGGGGCGGGTTGTTAAATGGTTCTTCTTTGGTATGTACGGTTTGTACGGTTGGAAACAAATCAGCAGCGATTGTAAGCTTTTCCTCATCTAGCTTTTCGAAGTCGAATAGTCTATATCATGTTGTCTCAGCAAGTTTCTTTATCTTTTAAGATTTCCCTTTTTAATCTTTTTTTTTAAATCTATAACCCACCTCTAGAATTTCTAGTTGCTGCTGTCCCGTTCCTCTAGAGGCTGTAGCTTTGATCAAACATCGTCTGACAGCATGCCCTTCTTTCTTGGCTTCACCGATTATCGTCCTCCACCAATATACCGTATTTTGAGTTCTATGTCCACTGGGATTGTATTACTTACGGCTGGCTGTTATTGCCCTTATGATTCTGACCAAGCATTGTTTGGCAGCCCTTCTTTACTGCCTACGCCGATCTCCGACCTCCACTAATATACTGTAGTTTGAGTACTATGTCCTCTGGGTTTAAACGTTGTATTTATGACTGCTGTGGGACTGTTATCTGCTCCGTTTTGTTTACGCCAATAATCCATTTAGGTGCTTTTCCGCTTTGCTTAGTATCTGTGTCTGTATCTGTGTTAAATCAGTGAAATATATATTTTGGTTCACGCTTACATTTTCGTCATCGGTGACTGTCTCGTTATATGGTTGGGTTTCCATCTTCGCCGTTCTCATCGTGAGATCTATATATTATTTGCCCTGTAGTTCAACAAAAGTTGGTCATAATTGTGTATTATGGTGGGTTATGTTGGGTCATCTATTCCCTCAGTATTTTGCCTCTTCGTTATTGCATCCTCATAATATTAAAGTCGTCCGCTATAATGACTTTTTTCTTTATTGCCTTCATGCAGTTGTAGCATACTACGAGGGTGGCTTGAAGTGTTTCTGGAATCGGCAAGAGATGGCGTACGATGGCTGAAGTGGATTAATTGGTCAGCAAGAGCAATCCTTTTTACAGTAACTGTCAAAATTTCAGACGTCTACTATCAATAGTTGTTGTTTAAGAGTGTGTTTTGTACAAGTCAGGCGGTTTCGCAAAAAACGGATAAAATCGAATTACGTGCAGTGATAAAACACTTCTGGATGGCTGCAAAATCGGAAATTCGAAATATTTTGCAAGAGGTTCATGGCGGATCTACTCCATAATTTTCGACCATCAGCTTCTAGGTCAGCCGCATAAGTGACGAACCACGCAGTGGACGCCCAAAAATCGTTACCAAGGATGAAATGGTCGACAAGGTTCATGATGTCGTGTTAGTTGATCGTCGATTGAAGCTGAAAGAGTTAGCAGAGACAACAGGCATTACAGAAGAACGCGTTGGCCATATTTTACACATTCAAAAAGTCCCTATTTTATACCCTTAAATATTGATTCTTTTTACAATATTTAAACAAATATAACTTATTATAAACCTAGTTTTAACCTTTATCTTTCGGCATGCAAAATGTATTTTCTTAATTGTTATCCATTATTTCACAATTTTCTATGGCCTCATATGCCAAATGCACGTAACGTGACCGTTTCGGAGGAGTGTCTGGCCAGGATTCAAGGCAATCCAAGGGATTTCTTTATGCGTTTCGTAACCGTAGATGAGATTTGGATTCACCACTACATACCAGAGACCAAGGACTTTTCCGGGCGAAGCGGCTCCAAAGAAAGCATTGGCTGGAAAGGTAATGGCGATCATTTTTTAGGATTCCGAAGTTGTGATCCTCATCGACTATCTGCAGAAGGCAAGGACGATCATGGGAAATACTACAGCGATTTATTGGCCCGATTCAATGTAGTATTGAAGGAGAAACGCCCTCGTTTGCAGCGAAAAAAAAAATGCTTTTTCAACACGATAATGCCTCAGCTTATGCATCCGGTATCGTCGTGTCCAAATTGTATGAGTTGCGCTACGAATTAGTCTCGCATCTTCCATATTCCCCCAGCGAGTTTTTCTTATTCCCAAACATGAAAAAATCGCTGCGAGCAAAGAGATTTGCCTCAAGTGAGGTGGCCATCGCCGCTACAGATGGTTATTTTGCAGACCACAAAACATCCTTCTTTTCCGACGGCTTGAAGAGACTGGAGCACCGTTTAAAAAGTATATTCATCTTAAAGGAGACAAAAAAAAACACTCCAATACCGTACTTTTCTTGTTGATTCCGGAAACAGTTCAGGGCGCCTTCGTATAATAAAAAATTCGTCCAGTTTAGCCGTTAGAAGGTTGTTTTTGCTGCTGCATAATTTAGCTTTATTACCATAAACTCGTATGCCAATATCCCTATTCTTATTTGTTGTCTAATTCCATTTCTTAGTGTTTTTTTTTTGGTTTCGTTCGGGCTATAATGGCCAAATCTATGTACATTATTCTAGCGTTTTGGTTTAAGAGATCCATCGCCTCTTTACAGCGACCAAGATTGCTCTGGTGTTTTAGTGATTGCTTCTTCTCATGAGCCATTGAGCCATTGTTTCTTTCCTAGTTATGGCGTCTTACTTTCCACAGTTGTCTTATAAACTTCGCTCATTTAAGTTTCAAATATGTATCCTTTTGGTCACAGGTGGGATGAAAAGCCTCGTCGCTCATTCCTTCCGTATGTGTCCCGTTTAGCCCTAATTATAGGACGCTTTAGCTCAATTTGGTCTTTCGCAGTGTTTAGATTGGTGGTCGTATTTCTAGTTTGTAGTATCGTCATATCGCGATTCTACATTCTATATAATACTTGAACAGTCCAACTCTTATATGATCTAGATTCAAGATCTAGTCTACGGTTTCCTTTGACACAGTTAGCGTTGACGCGTTGGTGTTCCTTTGATTAAGTCTTTATTTTGACGTCGGTCTCGTTTAACGATCCTATAATGTCTTCAACAGCTTTGGATTTTTTTTCTCTGGTAAACATAGCAACATACAGTTAATGTAGGAACTCGCTTACCGCATTGTTTTTTTTGTCTGTAACTATCGGTTGTTGCCCTTCTTTGACGCTTCTCATTCTTCTTTTGGCTTGCGCAGCTTCCATATTCTGTATACCTTCCTTCGCTGCTTGTAGGGTTGCTTCATATTCTTTCTCTTTCTTGTCTACTATTAGGGAGTAAGTATTTATTTTTTTCCTTCCTTGGGAGCCTTTTCGCCTCTGCCATTCGTATAAATTATTACCTTTTGCTCCCCCACCATCTTTCAAAGTATGCTTATTCCCATACTATCAAGATGATGCATCCCTATCCATTCATAACCAGTTGTTTCTTGCCTGAGCTTTCTTAACTGGTCAAATAAATATTATTCTCTTTCGATAGTCGTAATTACTAGCCTAATTCTGTTTTTCTGCTTCGCCAACGGATTCAGCAATTTCTGTATATCGTTCTTTATATAGTGTTTGGATGGATAAAAACTTGAATTCGTTGTCTCCCGCTTCTATTAGGACTACTTTAACTGTCGAGTATTAGTCTCTAAAGAATTTCCTATTTTAACCAAGGAGTTTGTATAGATTTTCTCATTCCATTCTTAATTTCTAATAATTTCCATTCCTCCCATTTGTCAATTAGGTTTAGTTATCTAGCCTTTCTTTGTGTTGTTTGGTCTTCAGTTCGTACTTATTTTCCATCTTACCCTAGTGTTCTAGTTCAGTAATACAGCTCTTTGGCCTCTATCCTCGTTTTCATTTTATTAAATTATCATTGTCTTATCTTCTTCACTGTATGTAAATTCTTTCTTTAGGATTTCAAGCAAAAATTGAAGAACTAAATAAACTAACAGCACAAACACAGCTGTTAGTTTCTTTAGTTCTTCAATTTTTGCTACGTTTTTGCTTAGGTTCCCTTGGTCTCTCTTCTTTTTATTATCTTCCCTTACTCCTCTATAGTAGTCAGAGAGTGCCATCCTTTTTTCTCTTCAGCTGTCCTTCGTCATTACTTCCGTCTGCTGTACATGTTCTTTGTGAGGTTTCTATTTCCTTTTTCTGATTTAGTGGTATACCTTTAAGAAAAGCCAACATCTCTGCTTTAGCAATTTTATCTCTGCTCCAGGAGTATGCTCTTATCCTTGGAGAGGCTCGCGCATGGCGGTCCTCTTCATTTCTTTGTCCAGTAATCATAGAAACTAAAACACTTTACCACTAAAAATTATGTAATATATGTATAACTAATAATGTCATTATTATTATCGACAAAGAACATTTTTTATTGTAAAAAATAAAACTTGATATAGGTTTACAATTGAGTTTATTTTTTCAAAAGTAATGTATTTCAATAAAGAGGGAATAACGCATTTGTTTATCGTAACAAAATTCTGCATTGCTGAATATCAATACATGACGGTATAGGAATTAATTTATTATTGATAGGAATATGAGGGCACAGAGGGTATTTAATAATTCATTGAGATACTTATATTACTAAATGCATATATGTGCTAATAATAATGAAATAGTGCAAATAATTCAACGTCCCATCTTTTTATATTTTAGTTGCTTTTTATAATACAGGCCATCAAATTGTGCATATTTCGTTAATTTGAATTATTTTATTTAAATACGTTTTATTTGCGACCAGTATAAATCTTATATATATAATATATTTTTTTTATAACTATAAATATATAATTATGAAAGGTAAATGTTTACAAAGTAGTGGATAAGAAAATGTTAAAAGATCTATATATTTAGCAATCAATATGTTAATACAGAATATCAGATTTTAATTTAGAAGAGTTAAGTAGACAAACGACCATGAAGTAAAAGGTTAAATAAATAAAATAAAAAACAGGCTTCCGCAAATATTTCCTCTGTGGCTAAACCAGCTTTCACTCACTTTCATTATCACGGTCAAGCAATAAACCAATAAGTATTTAAGAAATTTGTTTTAAATATAAACGTTAAACAAATTACACTAATTTATTAACCTTTTATTTAAGACAGAGGTTTAATCATTTAAACTTTCTAATTTAGCTTATTACAACTATACATTAATGAACTGATTATTTATATACGCAATATTGACAATTTAAATACAAAAATATTCTATTTTTAAAAGAATGGCTTGTATAAAAGTATAGACAGAAATATGTAAATATTAGTGTAAGATGAATATGTATGGTAAAAAAGAGCTAAATTATCTATTAAATCTTAGAAAAATATATACGGTTAAATATGCGTAAACCATAATAATTATGAGTAAACAAGCCAACTGTATTATTTGTTATAATTTATTTAATTCTACTTTATATTTGAATTATGTTGCTCCAAGGAGAAAGTTTAAATTTTATATTTGTATTATAAATTAATCTTTCTTATTGAAACTAATTGAAATATTTACTGTTATTTTACTACAATATGCAAATTACATATAAGGCTATAATCAAGTAAAAACAAATTAACGAAGAATGCTATTTAAAAAAGGGATCATTTATAATTACAGGTATAATGTATAATTAAATTCGGAGACGACGATAAATTCTATATGAAAAAAAAATATAATATACTTTTCCTCTGCCATTATTATTTAATCTATTGGCATTTATATTAATTATGTCACTACTTCAGTGTCTAGGTTATTGACCCTAGAACCTTTTGCCTACACCTTAATTTAACATAATTGTTTTTGATAGAATTTCAGGAATTTGAGAGAATAATCGTGGGCGGTACTACGCGGTAATCTATAATTAAACTATAGAAAAAAACAAACTATGTCTCAACCACAAACCGCAATAGATTAAGAACTATTAAAAGCAGTTTATGGTATAAAATGAACTACGCATTCATATTGTATTAAATAACCACAGCGCGTGTTCTTCTTTAAATAATGTAATGCGAAGACAAATTTCAATAATAGTGTATTAAAACAAGTTATGTAAATAAAGCAACGAGATATGTAAATAAGAGTGGATTAAATATTACATTTAAATTAATAATGCACGGATGTTTAAAGAGTTTTGTTTTATTATGTAGACACTACTACAATTGTGGTTAATTCAGGCAGATGAGTAATGCGTAATAATTACTTAACTGATTGATGATATCATGAGACTGGGTATTAGAAAAAATTATGGAAAAATCAAAATGGAAATAGATAAGATTGTTTTTTTGTGTAATGACTATTACAATATTTTAAATATTAAGTTGACTACTTATCAATAACCGTCAGTTTAACAATAAATGTGATGAAGATAGATGGAAGTTTAAATAGCCATTAAAAGATGTTAAAATTCTAAATATGGTCATCCGTTAAAGGGCTATTATGAAAAATATGAAAAACAATTGAAGATCGATTCTGTTTAGTAAGATAAACTAAACTTACTCGACGAGTACAACATGTTGGTGAAACTATTTTTAAATTCTGACCATTTTTAAAAGAGCTACGACGAAAACATTGAAAAAAAACAATTGATCTATGGTGAAAGAAATTTCAAAATCAGGCATCCGTTTAAGAGTTATCTTCTAAAATATAGAAAACAATTGAAGTTCGAATTTTGTGTAATAAGCTAAATTAATCCTATTTGATAAGTAAAACATATTGAAATTATTTTCAAATTCCGACCGCCATTGTCATAGTCACTGTCACAGACATTTTTTTTACAATTGTAAATCATTTTCGTGAATATTAAAAACAATATTTTTGTGTATGCGGTTTCTTGGTTATTTATTGATATTTTTTGATAACATGATCTTTTTTTAAAATTTTCTATACATCAAATATTTGTTGATTAATTGAAAAAAAATCGATTTTCATTTGATATTTAGTTTAGATTAAATATTCAGATTTTTAAAATTCCTTTAAAATAATATTTTTTACATAAAATGTGTGTTTTTAGTATATAAATTTTCATTTGGTTTTTTAGTTGTTTATCGATAATTTTTGATCTGTTAATAAGATTTTAACCATTCTTTCCGAACAATATTCTACACATTACATACATTTTGATGACCTAAAAAATTGTTTTTTCTATTTAAATTGTTAATTACACACATTTTAATTTCACTTGTTTTAATTTTTTAATTTTCCATAATAATTTTTTGATTTAACTATCAAATTTTGAAAATGATTTTCAATTGTATTCTTTTTAAATTCTTATCCACAAATTTTGAACTGAGAACCAGATTTCGAACAATTTTTTAAATCAACGTTTCACTCGTCAAACATCTACAAATCAATTGTTTTACAGTTTTCTTTAATCGATAACTAATATATATTTATAATATAAAAAAAAAACAAAATTTGATTTTTAATTGTTTTTCAACTTGAATTTAGAATTAAGAAATTCTTTCAAAATAATATTCTCCCTCACAAATATCCGTTAATGAGTTGAAAGAATAAATTTCTATTATCATGTGTTTTTTATTTAGATTTTCATCAATAAATTTTTTGATGATCTAATTTTGAAATTTCCTTTATAATAATTTTCTACTCGTCGAGGTTATATTAAGCTGAAAAAGCAAATTTCGATTTTCAATTGTTTTTTTATGATAATTTTGGTTCTAATGATTAAAATTTAAAAATTCATTCAGAATATTATTCTACTTTACAAATGTCTACTGATGAGATGAAAAAACAAATTTCGATTTTCAATAGTTTTTCAATTTTTTATCGTCTATTTTTTATTTGATGATCGAATAATTAAAATTCTTCCAGAAGAAGACTACTCATTTAGTACGTATTTAAAAGCTGTAAAACTTGTTTTCGATTTTCAATTGTTGTTAAGTTTTTGGTTTATAACTTTTGTTTTAATGATCAAATTTTGAAAATTCTTCCTGGATAATTTTCTACTTATTAAATATCATTTGATTAGCCGAAAAAAACAAATTTCTATTTCAATTGTTTTATTTTTAATGATAATTTTTAATCTGATTGTAAATTTTTTAAAATTATTTCAGAATAACATTCTAACATACTCATGAAATATTTGACTTAATTTGTTTCAAATATTTGATTATAAGCTGTTGAAACAAAACTCGCTTTAATTGTTTTAATTTTTTATTGATAATAAATATTGATGATAATTTTTATTATGATAATGATAAAATTTTGAAAAAACAATATTTTACGTAATACATATATGTATTAATGATCTAAATAAGATAAATTTCGTTTTTTATTATTGATTTTCAATTGTTGTCTAGTTTAAATTCTCATCAACAAATTTTAAACTGAAAACCACATTTCGAACATTTTTTAAATCAACATTTCACTCGCCAAACATCCATTCATCAATTGTTTTACTGTTTTACAGTTTTTTCTAATCGATAACCAATATATACTTATAATATGAAAAAACAAAATTAGATGTTCAATTGTTTTTCAACTTGAATTCAGAATTTAGAAATTCTTTCAAAATAATATTCTACTTCATAAATATCTGTTAATGAGCTGAAGGAATAAATTATCAATTGTTTGTTTATTTAGATTTTGATCAATAAATTTTCTAATGATCAGATTAGAAATTTCCTTTAGAATAATTTTCTACTCATCAAGTATATATTAATCTGAAAAAGCAAATTTCGATTTTCCATTGTTTTTTGTTGATAATTTTGGTTCTAATGATTGCAATTTAAAAATTCTTTCAGAATAATATTCTGCTTTACAAATGTCTACTGATAAGATGAAAAAACAATTTTCAATTTTTTATCGTCTATTTTGGATTTAATGATCGAATAATAAAAATTCTCCCAGAAGAATATACTACTCATTAAGCACGTGCTTAAAAGCTATAAAAAAAATTTTGATTTTCAATTGTTTTTAAGTTTTTTGTTGACAACTTTTGTTCTAATGATCCAATTCTAAAAATTCTTTCTGGATAATATTCTACTCATCAAATACCTAGTAATTAGCCAAAAAAACATATTTCAATTTCACTTGTTTAACTTTTGTTAATTTTTAACAATAATTTTTAATCTGATTTTAATATTTTTAAACATTCTAACACACTCATGAAATATTTTATTTAATTTGTTTACAACTGTTAAAACAAATCTCGCTTCCATTGTTTTCTTGTTTTAATTTTTATTGACAATTTTTGTTTGAATGATAAAATTTTGAAAAAACAATATTTTACACAATGCAAATATCAATTGATGAGCTAAAAAAGTCAATTTCAATTTTCAAATATTGTTTTTTTTTTAAATTTTTTATTAATAATTTTTAAACGATAAACAGAAATTCCTTCAGGATAATGTTCATACTATCAAATATGTGTTTACAAGCTGTAAAAACAAATTTTTAATTTTCAATTGTTTTTTTTTAAATTTTATTGTTGATTTTAAAAATTCTTTAAGAATAATATTTTACTTTAAAAATTTAATAAATCATTATTGATGAGAAAACACTTCTTTTGATTTTCAATTATTGATACGATTTTAAAAATTCTTTAAGAAGAATATACTACTTCAAAAATTTTGTGTTATTGATGAGTTGAAAATTTGATTTTCAATTTTTTATTCTAAATTTTTGATCTGATGATCGATATTGAAAAATTCTTCCAGAAAAATGTTTTTTTTCTATTCATCAAAAACGTGTTTTCAAGCTGTTAAAACAAATTTCGATTTTTAATTGTTTTTTAGATTTTTAAAATAATGTTAAGTTACTGTAGGTTGTGTTACGGTCAAGCTAGAAGAGATTTATAATGATTAAAATTGAATTAATGAAGAAGCTATCAAGGATATTATAATTGTAAATATCTTATCTATTAAAATACCTCTCTTTGAGAATATACAAATAGTACATAAAATCGCTCACATAAAGACCTAAAAATGATGTTGATTAATGAGTTACGTGAAGCTAATGCAATATAAAATAACTTATAATCACTTTCTCCGCAAAAATAAAAATAAACTGGAGAAAGTCATTACAAGTTATTTTATATCTAAATATGAGTTTATTATGATGGTTAAACATGTTCTTTGAACGAAAAATTGTACTTTTATTAGTTTCTATTCAACTTTCTTCAGAATACTGTTATATTGTCTGTTTTAGTGAAATAGTAACGTGTATGAGAAGAAAAGAAAACCTTTAAAACAAGAATCTACCGATCAACAATGTCAAGAAATTAGGTATATGAATGAACATATGTAGGGAAGTACAAGATTTTTTTAATGTTTCATTCAACTTTTAAAAAAGCTATAGATTTTAATAATGAGTGAAGAATAGTCACTACCAAATAAACCCTGAAGACTATAGTAGGGTAATTAGGAAACCATCAAAGCCAATAAAGTGGAAGGATTAGTCTTTAAGATTGATAATTATTAAGAACAATTATTTAATTTCATTTTTTTTATTTGTTTAACAAAATTCTTATGTATATAAGCATCCAAGATAAAAATAAAATTGTAAAATGGATATTCTACATTCTACCATTATGACCTATTAGAAAAACCAGTACGAGCCGAATTGTAGATACCCTATAGCTATATCACAGACAGTGAACTCAATACTTATGACATTTGTAATGCGACCTCGAATAATGTTTTTAGAAATATTAAATTTAATCTTATCATTTATGAAACATCGCCTACTAAGAATAAACAAAAATAGTTCATTTGAGGCTTATGTGGATTATCACAAAGAATGCGTAATTTAATAAGTTACAAAAAATATTACTTAGTATTTGTGAAATAATCAATTTATAAAACGCCCTTAAAAGAAAAATATAGTATATTAATCATACGTTTTTTTTTGTAAATTTGTTAGTTTATATTATTACTTTTCTTTGTTTTCTAGTAAGCAAACCTTATGTATACCGTATATGAGAAGAACAAGATTTAAAATATAAAGTACCATGAGAAAAATATATAATAGTACTTATTGAGTAGTTAATGATGTAATAATTACACCCTGATGATTTTGCACATTGTTTAGGTATCGTATTCATTTTTTTACAGGCGTAATTTTAGAAATTCATCAAACATTACAACATAACTTTTGAAACTTAACGTGATTATTTTTTCAAAGTTATTTATCATTACCTAATTTATTCGCAATGCTAACCTATTAGTTACTTAGAAACACTTTTGCTCTATTTCCTTTCAAATATTATAAGCCCAAAAATGTTAATTCTTATTCAGAGCCGATCTAAATAAAAATTAACTTCTTCGTCTTCTTATGTTCGAAGGCTCTAATTATTGAAGATAAAGGTATTTGTTATAATATTTTCTAGACTTTGAGAAGATGTTCCAAAAGTACAATGTTTATTTAAAGAAAAAATATAAAAATATAAATTAATGGCTTTTGATTATGATCAATTATTTATAAACTTATGATACTAACTAGATTTTTTTTAAATAAAGTGCGTTCAATATACACACTTATATTATTATCAACAAAGTAAATCTATACACAAAATCTAAAGAAGATAATGAATTAACTTCTAATGACACTAATATCAAGATTAGGACTTCCGCAAACACACTACCTTCAATCCAACATTATTCCAGTTAAAATCAAGTGGAAGCAATGAAAAAAGCCAAGTAATATAAAACATTATGCCACATACAATGGCTGTACTATCAATTAACTTTGAAATGCAACTCCTGAAAGTAGCGTGTATACGAAGTGAAACAATATCTAATTACGCAAGAAAAAAAAAATATAATTTCGTTTCATCAATAGTGCAGTGAAGAAAGTATATACCGTACAAAAATTAAGTATTTATCCAATTATTAAACATTAACGCATAAATGAATAAATACAATTGTAACAATTGTACGATAATTTTAAATATATACGTATTATTATAGTTAAAATAATTTAAAAATTAATCAATTGCATATCATTGCAGCATAAAATTACCCATGAGTAGCTAGTCGTATTGTATTAGTGATCAAAAATTTTACGAAAAATTCGTAGAATTATTACCAATAATTTACACCTCCAATGACGTTAAAAATTAAGTGCAATTTAATGCTTTAGTGAAGTTATTTCTTAGAAGAAACATCTCATTCCTAAAGTAAATTCCGCAAACAATGACGTCTGCTATCAATTTAAATCATTGTAATTATTTTTTTGTAGGGTCGCTATTTCTTTACTTTACCAAATGATTGTAATTTTCATTTTTCATAATAATAAGAGTTAAGTACACGCCGGTGGTGGCGCATTCGGTTGCGACCGAATTAGTGTTAGCGAGAGTGCAGCAACGTTAGTTCGGGTCAGCAGTTAGATGGGTGACCGGTACCATTCACCATTGGGATACAATTAATGGTGCTTTAGAGTGACGGGGGCGATCCTTTAAAGTAACAAACTCATTTACACACACACAAATACAGAAATAACACATGGTGGAAGGACCACGTGGTCGATAGTCTAACACTACTACTACTACTACTAAGAGTATATTTTATATTTATATAAATATAATATTTTGATTTTGGCATGTTTTTCTCTAATGCGGTGATTGCTTTGTATACTATAGATGTATGTACTTCTAAATCAGTATCATCTGCTTATAGGAAAGCACTTCGTGGCGGAACGATTGTTGTCAGGTTTGCAAAAATAAATCTGTGCATCTCAAAAATAAACGTGTTTTGATTAAAAAAAAAACATTACAGAGTTCAGTATCAGCCTGATCAATCAAAAATTTATTGTTCTAATGAAAATAAGGGATTAGTGGGAGAATACAGAGCAATGTTAGCTTCGCCTGCAAAGCCCGAAGGCCAAATTAATTGTGCAGATAGAAGAAGATCCAAGTTGAAGAATACAGTGTAATGTAAGACCAGTTTGTAAATTCTGTGAGCTTATTTATGGTTAGAAACTCTTTACAAATAAGAATGATATACTATGACAAAGAATGTAGTACTATTTCTAGAGAGAAAGAGAGAGAGAGAGAGGATACTACAATCTGCATTGTGTTTTTCTAGTTAATTCTTAACTGATAAGGCATATAGGTGTTAAAAATCAATATTCATTTGTTTAATAAAGCTATGAAGAACTGTTACTTTCAAAAAGGTGTGTTTTTTCACAACAATTGTTTTGAAAATGTATTGCTTTCTTAGGTGAATGAAAGTTTACAATGAAATTAGAAATCTTAGAACAATATGTATACATCAACTGACAGTTCAGTTTATTCATTAACAGGATGCCCGTTTTTTTCAAATCTTTTGATTTCCAGGTAGTCCAGTAGATTTAATTTCCCTTTTTTTCTTGTTTTTATGGAGGATCTTGAATTCTTGGTTAAAGATGTGGTTTTGAGACCGAAGTGATTCGCAATGGTTGAGGTGTTTTTTTTCTTTTCTTATGCAGTTTTACGTTCTGCAATCATTTCTTCCAAAGATCGTTCTGTTTGTTCGATATACATTTTGGGGCAGCAATTACATTTCTAACAAGAAATGTTCAGTTTCACTTTTTAATGATGAAACCTGAAGTTTAAAGTTTCATCTAAAACGGATAATTTGTTTTTGAGATACAGCGCCCACGACATTTTCAATCACGAAAACAATACCATCCCTATATATTTTATAATATATAAGGAAAGTAGAAGAGAAAGTAGAAATAGACTCTGTCGGCTTGATGGCTTGTTACGTGGTAGTTTTGTGGTTAAAGCTTGAACAAGAGTAGTTTATTTTTTTGGACTGTTCTAGACTTTTTCTCGGGGATGTGGGTGGAACCTAAGTATTGGTGGAGGTAATGATGGTCCTAACTAAAGGATTTCCTTATTTTTACAGTGATTTTACAGATTGACTTTCTATTAACTTACTCGTAAAATTTTTCTATGACCCACTCGTAATATTTGTTTAGTCCATTGAGTTAAGTTGGAATGAAAAAATATTTTGTATTAACGTTGTGTCTGCATTTTTTAATAGAATTTTCTATAAAAATAATTCAACTAGCGAGGAAGAAAATGCATGATATTTTTACCATGAATTAATTTAAAAGAAGTGAAACAAATCCGTGTATCCTAATTAATAATATTTTTAGGTTATATTGGACAAATTTAAACTATAACCCAAAAACACTGTATTTAAATGCTCAACATATTTTTTCTCATTGACTTGACTAACCTTAAGATTATTTTGAGGGTTAACTGTAATTATCTTCTGTTCGAGCTCCTATAAACTGAAAAAAACTATTATTACAATAAAATAATAATATACTTACCAAAACAAGACTTGTACTCTAAAGCAAAAACCAAAAAATGTAATGAGTTACAATTATTAAATTAAATGATAATCTTTATACAGGGTGTTCAATTTAAGTGAAGATATTGAAATATCTCGAAAACTACACATCGAATAAAAAAATTATAATTAAAATTCTTTCGTATCTAATGATACAAAACTCGACCTACTACCCATAACCCCCTAGGGGGTAGCGGGTGAGAAATAGAAAAGTTAAATAAGAATCCCCATTTTTTGTACCGATTTGAATACTCCGGGAAAAAAATAGGAAAGTTTTATCTGGTGGGAGAGGTGGGAATAGCGAGAGGGAGATTTGACAGTGTAAGACAGTTTTTACATTTCTTCCAGCACGTCGCATTATTTCTCATTAGCATAGGGAACCTTATTTAATAAAATCCTCTCGTATTTCTCAGGAAATCCCCATTTTTCAACGATTTTTTCCAATATATTTAATTAATTGCGTGTTGAAATATTTTTGAAATATCTTGATATTGAAATAATAAATTTTATGTGAAACAAACCAAGTGTTTTTAACTTCTAATCAAGATTTTTGCCAATTTTGAATTTTGTCGATTATAGCGTCGCGTCGTCTGTCACGAATACAAAAAAAAAAAATTCAGATAAAACTGTATTATTTTTTCCCGTATTCAAATCCGTACAAAAATGGGGGTTCCTATTTAACTTTTCTATTTCTCACCCCTACCCTCTAGGGGGTTATTATAATTTTTTTTTATTAGATGTGTAGTTTTCGAGATATTTCAATGTCTTGACTTAAATCGAACACCCTGTATATACAATATCTAATCTAAAAAGTTTTTATTTTATTTTGAATTATCAGTAAAAACTTCCACAATTATTTATTTAAAAATAATTATTGTACTTAACCTATATTTTAAAATCAGTCTTTTGGTCTAATCCGGAACATTTTTTTATTTTCTCTTAGTTTGGGTTTACAGATAAATAACTCGATTAACCACAAAATAATTGTGAGGTTGAATACAATTAACTTTTGAGGTTAATTGCTAATGTCTAGTTTTCACTTATCATCGGGTCCTCAGGAAATTACATCTTTATTTCAGCAACTTTTACATACGTCATTTCTTTACACATTTTATTCTGGTTTAGTTTAGTTTTTTTGTTTTGTCAGCAAGTATGTCACTATCTGGGCCATCGACCAATTAAACTTTCTGTCTCCAATTAAACATCTAATTGTAATAAACTGAAGGATTAAGGTAATGTTGTATACTTCCAAATATCCTTGAGGAACACCTTTTTTAGGGACTTTGCAATTCTGGCAAAAAGTTGTCTATTAATTTGAGGACATGCATTGGTATCATTAATTAAAAACAATGAATCAAAAGCTTTTTGTATATTTAAGAATTATAGTGGAATTTGGGTGTTCGAGGTGAAAGCAGAAAAATGTAGCGATATTCTATTCAATTTGCTTGCTCCTAATGAAATTGAAATAAATTCGTACCAGCTCATTCATTTTTTGATTTGCAACAGGATTAATACACTAGATCAATTCAATTCCGAATCTAAGCTAGTATGGGACTGTGTACGTGCTCTTAATGAACTTGGCTGTCACAAAAAGTAACAATCACATGGGTCAAAGGACACGGAGGACATCCGGGGAATGACAAAGCAGACGAAGTGGCCAAACAAGGCTCGTCAAAATCAGTAATTGGTCCGGAACCCTCCTGCGGAATCTCCAAAACTGCAGTTATACGATCCATAAAAAAATGGGTGAAGACACAGGCCCATACCTGGTGGATGAATTCACCAGGACAGAGACAGGCAAAACCGTTCCTTAAGAAACAATCGCCAAAATTCACGACCGAACTTCTGAACCAAGACAGAAAGCTGGTCAAAACAATAGTCGGTCCGATAACAGGACACTGTAAGCTCAACAAACATATGAGCAAAATAGGCCTGGTGGTAAAAGCACCATGCAGATTCTGCCTAGAGGAAGAAGAAGACTCGTTCCACATCCTATGCCACTGGGAGGGTCTAGCAAGGATTAGATATCAAAAGCTGGGCACTGGGCACAAACCCAAGCAGGCGCTGGTGCCACCCATATAACATCTATCTATCTATCTACAATATTGCTATTTATTCGACCTTTTTATTAACACCTGAAATATAGAAAATTAGCAAGTCGGATATTTCAAACTATTGCCCTATTAAAGTAATTAATAATTTTTCGAAATGGTTATATTTAAAATATCGTACAATCACTTTAGTTCTTTTATTATTACCCGTCCGTCAGCATGGATTTGTAAAGAAGAGATCAATCGTGTCAAATTTCATTAACTTCTCCGATTTTGTATCTCAACAACTTGATCAACGTAAGCAAGTTGATACTATTTACACAGATTTTGCAATGGGCCCTTTGTGCGTCCTCCCATCTGAGTCCTCATTCCTTGCCACTGTCAAGGCAACCCAGGGTATTGGCAAATGCCAGGACTGCAATAAGAGGGACTCTGAGGATGTCTGTTGGATTTAGACATCCCTCTCCCATTGTGGATTTACGTAGGTTGGATAATACGGGGCAGTTTAGAAGTACATGTTCCGCGGTTTCCTCTTCTGCTTCACACCCTCTACAGATAGGACTAGATTGTAGTCCCAGTTTGTTCAGGCGTGAACGTAAATTACAGTGTCCTGTAAGAAGCCCTACGACCTTGCGTGGATTTTCTCTGGACAGTTGCATACAGTATCTGGCTGTTTTGGTGTTCATTGCGATGAAGTTTTTTGAGACTCTATAGCCAGAAATATTGTCCCATCGCTCCTTGTGGCATCTGGTTGATGCAGTTTTCAGTAGGGTACTCAGATCTAGCAGAGAGGGCAGCCGGGAGGGGTACGGTCCACTTACCGTTTGTTCGGATGCCTTCCTCGCCAAACCATCTGCTATTCTGTTCCCTCTGCTATTGTTGTGTCCTTTTACTCAGCATAGAGTTACCTTTGGTTGTCACGAGCCACTTAGCCACTTGTCCAGGGCTTCGCAGCATTCCAACGTTAATGCTGAGGTTATTTTGCAGTTGGCAATGGACAAGATTGTCGCTCTGCTATTCGTTATAATGTGTATGTTTTTACCCTTAATCCTATTGTCAGAGTAACTGAATAGTTGAGGCTGTTAGTTGTTGAAAGTTCATATTCTATCACTTTGGTAAATTTTCGTAAATGAAATACGATAGCACTTTCAAATATTTATTTTGCCGTTCGCGACAATTGTTTCGACACACTGTGTCTTCTTCAGGCAAAGAAATCATTTCTTCACCTGAAGAAGTTATTGTCAGAGATTGCTTTTGCTGCATATAGTACACCCACGAGTTCCACCATTGTTGGTGTGCTCATTATCTTACCTATAGCAGTACTGTTTTTTGGGGACAGGTTTTTGCAGAAAATTTCTATACCAGCCCCTGCTTTCGTTGACGACCCATCAGTGTATATGTGGATGTCTTTGTGCTTTCGAACCTCAGGTCTATTTGAATATTCCTGTTGAAAATGTATTTACAAGGGATGTTGTCCACCGGCACCAACGCAGCAGTTACGGCTTTTCAAATCAGTTAGTTAGTTAGTCAGATACATTCATATCTTCGGAATCGGCAACAATTTGTACAATATATGGGACGTTGTTCAAGTAAGTATATTGCTACTAGTGGTGTCCCACAGGGAACTAATTTGGCCCCACTATTATTTGTATTTTATATTAACGTTATTGTTGATCATATTCAGACAAGGTGTTGTTGTTTGCCGATGATATGAAAATATTTAATGTTGTAGATTGGCAGCATGATTGCCATACATTGCCATTGATTTATTAACTATTAACCAATGGTGCAAGACTAATGGGCTCTCCTTAAATTTGGCTAAATGTAAATGTGTTTCTTTTAGTACCAAGAAAGATATCTTAACGTTCGACTACACTTTGAATGGTGTTTCATTTGAGCGACGGAAAGCTATTCGAGATCTCGGTGTAACATTTGTTGATGGACTAACATTTGTAGATCACATCAATAAAATTTGTAGCAAAAGTTTTAAAATGCTTGGATTTATTCATAGAACGTGTTAAGATTTTAATAACACTAATATAATTAAGAAAAGTTTGTTTAAATAGTTATTATTTAGTATTTAGTACTACACTTTGTAATTATTTAAAAAAAATATATTTAAATATTATATTATATAACAAACTTTCCCTGTAATTGGATTGTATGTCTGTTGGGAAAATAAATAAGTAAATAAACAAACCTAGTACAAGTTACTAATCATATAAATGCAGGTTTAGAAAATATAATATCCTGGTTAAATAAAATAAACACATAAAAACAAAAGCTATGTTAATTGGTAGGGGAATAATATCAGCAGAAAGTTCAGTAATTAAATTAAATCGATGTAACATTAATTATGTTAACTAGATCAAATATTTGAAAGTGATCTTAGATAATAACCTAACATTTAAAGAGCTCGTAGATTATATCTGTAAAGAAAGGAAAGAAACCGGGGGTACCGGAAAGAAGTAGCTATTAGTTACCACAGAAAACAAAAATTACTATTTACAACCCTTTAATACTCATTAGAACTTGTTGACTTTCCTCGACGTTGTTTTGCCAAATACACTAATCACATTTTATTTATCTATTTTATGTAATAATAAATGATTGTAAGTAAACTTAATTTACTAGATTTATCCATTGTGTCCAATTAATGTCAACTTTAAGAAACCATTGTTATATAATTAAAACACGCGCGGTGTGACTCAAGGTGACAAGCGTATAATACATAATTATTCATGGGAAAAGGACAGCTAGACGTACTCGAGTTAAACCGGAAAACATTTTTGTATTGTCGATCTGTAGATTTGAATATTTTTAGGTGTTTATATGATGTATAGTTTGTTTACATCGGTAATCCCCTTTTTTCCGCTGATAACGTAATCCAAGTGATGACATCGGCATACTACCGCGAAAGGAAGAAAGTTTTCGGTACCGGCGACGTCACAGCAGAAACACTGGAGAGTTTTGTATCGCACGGCACGAAGATTGCCGGTTTTCCCGGCAGACGGCCGTACATATAGTCGAGCAGGTTTAGCGGACGGCATAATATTCGTGAACGAGTCGACGTGCAGACAGCAG
Source organism: Ontholestes murinus (assembly GCA_963969525.1). Taxonomy (NCBI): domain Eukaryota; kingdom Metazoa; phylum Arthropoda; class Insecta; order Coleoptera; family Staphylinidae; genus Ontholestes; species Ontholestes murinus. The sequence goes on along the minus strand of OZ018390.1, from coordinate 21,938,767 downwards.
ACGACGTGAGGTCAACGTCTATGTGCGAAACACAGTGTTGTTGCTGAATCCGCAGTGTTGTGCAGTTCTGTGTTCCATTCTCCGGCGATAGGTTAAAACGGTGTGTACATTATTTATTTAACTCTTATCGTCCACAGTGGTCACCTCAGTCAACTTCACGCATTCAAATAATATTAGTTTAATTGATTAAAACTTATCAGTAACCTATTTTCGTCTCACATGATTTGTGGCGAATTAGTTGTAAATAATTTATCTTTATAAAGTGTTAATGTGTGGAAGTAAAAATACAATGATTTGAACAATTGAAAACAGTCGGCCATTATCAAATTCGAAACATTTGTTTGATTTATAAGGTTAAAACGTCTTCAATTATTTAAAAAAAAAACCAGTTGTAATGGTCCAGTGTATTTAACGGTTTACAATAATTATAAAACTGTTTTATACCGAATGTGTGACGAATCAAACTGTGCAATGAATATTAAATACGTTTGACTTCATTTAATAAAGATCATACAATCGTTGTATAAAAGCTGTTTGTTTTTTATTTTTATTTTATTATAATTAACGGACAAGCCATTTAACATGATTTTACAAATATAAACACAAATACATTAATAATTACAAATACAAACGCTACAATTTGCGATGACATAAAATCATACATAATATTCAAACACTACAACTAAAAATTAACTAAGCGTAATTAGGTTTAAGTAACAGTTTTTTGAGCTGTTGATTGAATACAATTAACAAAATGGTGATGTGACCATCATAATACTTTCCCTATATTTTTCTCTAAATTACTTGTTAGAAAGTAAAAATAAAAAACATGTATGGATTCTACAATATTTGATTGTGTAAATTAATAAAAATTATATACATGATACCTAGAAAGGCTTTAAATCAAGCTTAAATAAGATAAGCTATTGAAAGTCATTTATATTTAAACTTAAATTTGAATTATGCTTTATTTTTTTATTACATACACGGTTTTATGGTTTTGTATGCAGCAAAATCATCAACAATTAGTATTTAAAGTTATCATGTATATGCAGGGCGGGTAGGTGGCCTCTATCTCACCCTCGAATGAGTAAAACATAAGCGAGAATTTTAATTAAAAGTTGTAAAATATAAATAAACACAAAATAATTGCAATTTTTAGACATTGATTCATTCAAATTTTTCAAATAATTTTTGATGATGTTTTACTGATTGGAGGGTGGGATAGAGGCCACCCACCCACCCTACATATACATATAAATTTCAATTCAATTTTTGAATGAGGTAATTAATAAAAATATTATGCACGATGGGTGAGCAGATTTTAAATCTAAATTAGGTAAGATAAGCCATAGAAAGTCATTTAGATTTAAACTTAAATTTTGATTTTGTTTTATTTTTTATTACATAAAGGGTTTGAGTGTTTTTAGCAGGAAAATCATCAACGATTAGCAATTCAAGTTATCATGTATACGTAGGGTGAATGGGTGGCCTCTATCCCACCCTCCAATCAGTAAAACATAAGCAAGGGTTTTAGTTAAAATCTATAAAATGTAAAGAAACACAAAATATTGCATTTTAAATTGATATATTCAAACAAATATTTCAAATAATTTTTGATGATGTTTTATTAATTACAGGGTGGGATAGTTTGAAAAAAAAATTAAAAGGTAAATTTTTTATGTGACTAAATCAGTAAAAATTAGATACATGATGGGTGGGCAGACTTCAACTCTAAATTAGATAAGATTGTCTATAGAAAATTATTTATATTTAAACTTAAAATTTGATTTTGTTTTATTTGTTATTACACAAAGGGTTTGATTGTTTTTAGCAGGAAAATCATTTCGATTAGCAATTAAAGTTATCATGTATATGTAGGGTGGGTGGGTGGCCTCTATCCACCCTCCGATCAGTAAAACATAATCGAGGGTTTTAGTTAGAAGTTGTAAAATGTAAACAAACACAAAATAATTGCGTTTTTAATTGGTGTATACAAATAATTCAAATAGTTTGATTACAAAATTTGAATAAAAGAAAATTGACAAAGTAAAGTTTTTGAGTGTGTAAATTAATAAATATTATATACATGATACGTGGAAAAACTTTAATTCAAGTTTAAATAGAATATAATAACAAATCAAGCAGACATTCAATAGACTTAACAAAGACATACAAAAACTTATCATAGAATATAAAACTCATAAATGGACTGAAACATGCAAAAACATAGGCTCCTTAAATGTAAGGAAATACTGGACAGAAATTAAAAAGCTAAGCAGGTACAAAACACAGAATAATATCGGACAATTAAAAGACCCAGCAACTGACAATTTTTTAATGACAGATAAAGACAAAGCAAAGGCTTTTTCAAAACTTTTTAATGACACCTATCAAATAAAAAATGATCCAGCTTTCGACAATGATTTCTTCAGGACAGTAAATAGATGGTACCAAAACCGAGACAATATATTTTGCAATGACCTGCATAATCCCGATCCAAACATTTTAAATCCAACTCATTATCCACTACAATTTGCAGATGATACTGCACTAATATCACATGCTTCTTCCACTAGTGCAGCCTTAAAATCCCTCCAAGACTTTACTGATACCACATCCAAATGGTTTTCCAAATGGAGACTCCGAATAAACCCCAGTTAATCCCAACTCCTACTCCCCTACCATCGTATACTTCCAACACCCTTATCAATATCAATAAATGGATCCTCTATCCCCTCAACCCCTCTATGCAAATATCTAGGCATCACATTAGATACAAAATTTTCATTTAGGAAGCATACGTCATCTGCCAAAATAAAAGTTATCAACAGAGCGAAACATTTCCGCTCATTAACGTAAAAAAAGCAAGGAATAATCATGAAAACCTGCACGAAGATTTACAAAATGATATGCCGCCCCATTTTGGACTACAGCTCCATTCTTTATATAAGTCCCTGCTCAGCCACACTTCGTAATCTTGAAGTGGCTAAACGAGTATCCCTCCATATTATAACCAAACTCCGACATCCTCAAAATCCTCTCCATAATCCTTCTAACGCCCTTTTGTACGAATCCACCAATAAAACTCCAATAAAACAAAGGGTTCGATTTCTCGCAGAACGATACGCATGTAATGAAAACAATTTAGAAATTCTAAATAAAATGTGCTTCCCTAGAAATTATAATATACTAGCGAAATTTAAAAACCCCGTCCAAACCTTGTACGAACACATAACCTCACTCCACCCCCCTCACCTAGCATGAATGGGAAAAATAACAACAAAATAAACGTGGGCAGAAAGACCGAAGGTCGATAGTCCTTTATCTGTAAATAAACATATATATATATATATATATATATTGTAGGTAAATATTATAGTTGTATATATGTACATACAAGATAATAAAGATTGTTTACTACTACTATTAGAATATAATGTCATTTATATTTAAATTTAAATTTGGATTATGCTTTATTTTTTTATTACATACAAGGTTTTATTGTTTTGTAAGCAGCAAAATCATTAGTATTTATAGTTATCATATGTAAGGTGGGTGGGTGACCTCTAAATCATCAACAATTAGTATTTAAAGTTATCATATATATGTATGATGGGTGAGTGGCTTTTATCCCACCATACAATGAGTAAAACATAAGCGAGGATTTTAATTAAACGTTGTAAAATATAAATAAACACAAAATAATTGCAATTTTTAGAGATGTATTCGTACAAGTTTTTCTAATAATTTTTGATGATGTTTTACTGATTGGGGGGCGGGATAGGAGCCACCCACCCACCCTACATATACATATAAATTTAAATTACTGATCGTCTCGCGGTTTCCAATAAAATTAATTACAATATCTTGAATTTAAAAAAAAATTCAACAGGTAAAATTTTTGAGTGAGTAAATTAGTAAAAATTTAATGTAAGATTGGTGGGCAGACTTTAAAAGTAAATTAGATAAGATTAGCTATAGAAAGTCATTTATATTTAAACTTAAATTTTGGTTTTGTTTTCTTTTTATTACATAAAGGGTTTGATTTTTTTAGTAGGAAAATCATGAACGATTAGCAATTGAAGTTGTCACGTATATGTAGGGTGGGTGGGTTTTATATTTAAACTCAAATTTTGATTTTGTTTAATTTTTTTTACATAAGGTTTAATTGTTTTTAGCAGGAAAATCATAAATTGAAGTTATTATGTATATGTTTGGTGGGTGGCCTCTATCCCACCCTCCAATTAGTAAAACATAATTGAGAGTTTTAGTTAGAAGTTATAAAATGGAAACAAACACAAAATAATGTATTATTTAATTGGTGTATTCATAGAAATATTTCAAATAATTTTTGATTAAGTTTTACTAACTGGAGGGTTGGATAGAGGCCTCCCAGCCACCTTACATATACATATAAATTTCAATTACTGATCGTATTGCGGTTTGGAGTATAATTCATTACAACATTTTTTGAATAAATAAGAAATTCAAAAGGTAAAATTTTTGAGTGAGGAAATTAATAAAATTTTTATGCACGATGGGTGGGCAGATTTTAAATCTAAATTAAATAAGATTAGCTATAGACAGTTATTGATATTTAAACCTAAATTTTGATTTTGTTTATTTTTATTACATAAAGGGTTAAATTGTTTTTAGCAGGAAAGTCATCAACGATTAGCAATTGAAGTTATCATGTATATGTAGAGTGGGTGGGTGGCCTCTATCACACCTTGCATTAAGTCAAATATAAACGAGGGTTTTAGTTACAAGTTGTAAACAGACACAAAATAATTGCATTTTTTAATTGATGTTTTCAAACAAATATTTCAAATAATCTTTGATGATGTTTTATTAACTGGAGGGTGGAATAGAGGCCACCCACCCACCCTACATATATATATATATATTTCAATTACTGATCGTTTCGCGATTTCCAATAAAATTAATTACAAAACTTCTTGAATAAAAAAGAAATTAAAAAGGTAAAATTTTTAACTGAGTAAATCAGTCAAAATTGGATGCATTATGGGTGGGCAGACTCTAAATCTAAATTAGATAAGATTAGCTAAAGAAAATTATTTATATTTACAATTATATTTTGATTTTGTTTGATTTTTTATTACATAAAGTGTTTGATTGTTTTTAGCTGCAAAATCATCAACGAATAGCAATTAAAATTATTATGCATATGTAGGGTGGGTGGGTTGCCTCAGATTGACCAATGTAAATTCCTTGACAATTTGAACAAGTTAGTTAATTTATATATTCCAGATTTATCTAGTTTATTTTGTTTTTTGTTTTTTGGATTAAAAATAACATTACTAATTTTACAATATGGTTTAAATACAATATTTATATTATAATTTTTAAGTATGTTTTTGATTTGAACACTACAATTTCCAAAATAAGTTAATGATTTAAACATTTTAGGTTCTAGCACTGAATTACTTGCAAAAACTCCTTTATTAATTTTACGCATCTTTTGTTTATTTAAAATTATATCTATTAATTTGACATTATAACCATTAGTAAAAGCGATATTCTTTATAGTATTGATTTCTTTTTTTAAGGAAACATCTTATAGGGGTATATTTAGAGCTCGGTGGATCATTGAGTTAAATGCTGCCAGTTTGTGTTTGTGAAGATGTCTGGAATTGTTAGAAATGATGGAGTTAGTGAATGTGGGTTTTCTATAAATGGTTTGATTTTTGTGAGTTACGTGAAGGTAAACTTGATTAATTAAAAAGCACTAAAAACCTTTCTTCACAATTTTATTTAAATTCACAGATATATATTACGGACACAAAGTGACCATTATCAATGTTTTAATACTCTATTAAAACATTGATAATGGTCACTTTGTGTCCGAAATATATATCTGTGAATTTAAATAAAATTGTGAAGAAAGGTTTTTATTGATTTTTAATTAATTTTCTATAAATCTCGTATGAAAAAATGTTATCATTTCTTGAAATAGAAAGATCTAAAAAGTTAATATTATTATTTTGTTCTGATTCAATTATGAATTTAATTTTTGGGTGGAAATTATTAATACATTGTAGGATAACTGTCTTTCAGTTCTTGTAAAACAGGCTAAAATATCGTCAACATACCGATGCCACATTTTAATATGTCTTTTTCCAAGCGGAGAATTTAATATTTTTACATTTACATTTGATATAAATATTTCGGCTAACAATGGACTTAGTGGTGAGCATAGACCTTCTGTTTGCTTATAAAATTTGTTATTGAATGTAAAGTAATTATTGTTTAAAACAATTTCCAATAATATTAAATTGACGAGACGGATACATGATGAAGTGTTTTATTTCAATTTCCAATAAATTTAAAAATTCTGTTTATATAGAGACGTGAATATTGTTTTTATCAAATGATTCTTCAACTAATTTTAAGGAGTCTTGTGGAGGAATATTTGCAAACATATTTGAGACATCAAATGAGACTAATTTAGAATTTGGTTCTAGTTTTAATGAAGACAGTTTATTCGTTAATTCAATTGATTTTTTAGGGAGTGGGGATCCTTATAGTCAGTTAGTTCTTTGTATAATGAATTTAGAAATGCACATATTTTTTGGGCTGATGAATTGATAAATGATACTACCGGGCGAATAGGTTGTTCCTCTTTGTGATTTTTTATAAAACCGTATAGGTTAGGAGATATTTGGTTTATAGGAAATATATTATGTTGGTGAGTCTGGGGGAAAAGAACGTTAGATTTGTTAAAACAATTGTTAAGAGATTTAAGAAAATCGAAGGTAGGATCTTTGTTTAACTCTATGATCTCAGAGTTTTGCAAAAAGTCATTAATTTTTGAGTTGTATGTTGTTCTTTCCTAGGATAACTATCGAGTTGCCTTTGTAATGGTTAGATCATTATTTTGAATTTTAGTTTTGATGGATTTTTATTATTATTTTGGTCTATTGTGTTTGTAATAGTAGCATTCTTAATTATTTTGGCAATTTTGTGCTTAGTTAGGTCACAATTTGTAATATCCTTAAGGGGTAATTCAGAATCTATAACTAAATCAACTTTTGCGAAACACATTATTGAACAAAACCATTCTTTTGGAGATGATGTACTAACAATTATTCATTACGCCGAAAAGGGACGAAAAATGAATCTTTTAGAATCCCTAGAAATTCACAAAGTCTGCGATAATCCGAGAATTCCACTAATTAACTACCAGGTTTACCTAATGTACTCTCCTATTTTTGACGATGTCTGTAAATAATTTTATGTATAAATACCTGTGCAAATCGTAGTTTTAATTTACTTATGTTTCGATGATGGCAAGTGGAGTTGCCGAAACTAGTCAACATAATAAAAAATACAGTATTATTCAAACATGTATAACAAAGTAGAAGCTTCTTAGATTAACGATATAATAAAAATTATATACATCATGATACGTGGAAATGCTTTAAATCAAGCTTAAATAAGATTAGTTATTGAAGGTAATCAATATTATTAAGTTATCATATTTAGCAGAAAGTTTGAATATAACCTATTATTTTGTTTGTTTCGTTTGTGATTAAATGAAAACAATATTTTATACACTAAGGTGCCTAATGTAAATGTAACTACTTCATAATTAAATTTTAATATTAGTAAATGTAGTTAAGTATTGTATAATTTTATTATTTCTACATTGTTATTTCATTTCACGTTTTAAGATATGTAGGATATCGAAACCAAAACCGGTTTATTATCAAAATAGCGCAAACAATGGCGTTCATGTATTCTTTCATTAGTTCCATGAGGTGATTAGTGACTAATAGGCGAGACAGGCATACGAAAATTTCTCAACGACCTCTGGTCGCTTATATTGATTGTAGTGTACATTTTTTGATGGTTTTTACAAGTCAAGTGCAATTAATATCGCAGAATAAATTTAATGGTTATTGTAAACACGTTGAAACACAAATACACCAAAATCAAATTTAATATTCAGTTATATTTTAATGTTGTATTAAAAAAAAACTCTATTGTATAGAGTGCCCCATTAAATAACAATTACTTAAACGCATATTGAAACACATACTATGTTTTTACCACAATTAATTTATGGATTACCACCTAGTAACGGTCACAACCATCATGAAGTTAACAATTACTTAAATTTATCTTTAAATACAGCAATTAATAAAATTCTAAGCACCTGAACTAGATTTCAAAAGCCAATTAACAAATCATCGTCGTGTTTTGTGTATATGATCAACATTCTTGTATTTGCTGGGATAGTTCTTAATTTATTTCAGACTTTCATATATAAACCATGTATTTCCATGTTTTTGCAATTACTATCACGATAACTTAATCCTGCTAAGATACGGATTGCTCTACTTTGAATTTCGAATATTCGATGTCGACATGATGAGTGATTTCATATTAATTAATAAATGTCTTATCTGGAAAGAACCTTAGTATGGAGATTAGAGAGCAAGCTTGTGTATAGTAAAACATTTATGATGATCTTTGGGCAACTCCTGAAAAATGAAAATCCTCTGCTAGGTTTGCATCAATATGAAGTCAAAGAAATGGCGTTTTTTATCCCCATCTATTTGAGCTTCTCTGGTAAGGGTGAATACTATTATTATAATATTTGCCTTATTAAAAACAAGGCCAATTTCAACACCCTAACATTGTTTTGTTCTTCTCGTTTTTCTCTTCAATACTTTTCCCATTGACAATAATCAGCCAATAAGTATAAAATTGGCCATACTTCTTAGTTCCGCCAGCATATTATTTATGTAAATTAGAAATCATATTGGATCAAAAACATATCCTTGTGGAATACCTATGTTTAATGTAAAGATAAGCATTTGGAACATTATTCAATTGTGATAATTCATTTAAATTCATTAAACTTTTAATATTTGCCTAAATAAAATGTAAATGTGTATTTTATTTATAATCAACTATAATTTAATATCTCAAAAATAAACTCATTAAAAAAGCATGACGTATATTGAGATATGCGATAAATAATTTTATGACAAGTTTTATGATGTTCCACTTAATGTGATTCAGAAATTGATTTAATATGACGCACATATGAAGTGATCAAGAGCAGAAAGAAATAATTTAAAGATTAAATTGTCTAAAGAAGTTGTTTGTTATAATATTTAGTTCAGAAAAGTTTCCAGTAATTATATTTCCGTAGATTGTCTTTCTGATAAAGTCGATATAAAAAATAGTTATTTTCATTGGAATATATCATATAGACGCTTTAAAATCTGCGTTCTTGATTAAATCATACAATAATGTAAGTTATTAAGTAAATGCAGATTTCTAGCGAGTTTATTGAAATAAAAAATCGTTATAGTGTTTACATAAAGATACGTAATTTTTAAATCAATAATCTTGTTAAAACTGAAACACAGTAATAAGTATATTATCGTATATATAAGAATCATTTTAATTGTATTATCTATTATTACAAAATATTTAATATTGTTAAGTGTGACATAATTAAAGAAGTTCATCATGTACAATATACCTACACATAGAATAAAAATATTAAAACATAATGATTTCTATTACATTGTACATACATAAGTAAATATTATGAAGTATTACATTTACAGCAATGGATTTATTCTAAATAAATATTATCAAGTATGCTATAATATTAAAATATTTACATTACATAATTTCTTTACTATCATTAGGCCAACACCAACACTATCCTATGAAGATAATAAGAGATATTTTATCAAGAGATAAAACCAGCTATTATTCTCCGAAATATACTAACATCCTTCATTAATACGCATTATTTCACGTAATCAACTTTAATAATTTCAATGTTAAAATATAAGATTTTGTAACCTTAAGCCTTTATTGCGATAGCCGTTCTACGTCAAGACTAAAGTACAAAATTACGCACGTGCTTAATATATATTTTTATAATTATTGACGCACCGCGTTTCTTCTCTTTTAAATCGCATTTTAGTACTAAAGAAACCTAAAAATTAATGCTTTAAAAAACGCCACAACACTGGAAATAATTAGTCGACCATGATAAAGTTCCTTTAAACTAAAACCAACATTCGGCCAACCGTATAATGACAGGGGTTTCCCCACTTTTTCATTTACTGCTTTACAGTTCAATAAATAAACGTGAAATTGTTGTATCCGCCATAATTATCCGAAATAATAAAATGTAATTCATTTTCATTATGTAATTTTGATTATATCCTCTTTTGTTATTATATTGTCATTCAATAACAAAAGAAAATTCCCATGCTCAAAAATTAAATACTGCGGTGGAATAAATTTATGAACAAAATCTAAATTTTAAGCAAGTAATGACACGAATTTCTATACTAATAATTGCTTTCATTATATTTGTAAATATGTATTATGGCCTTCAATTCTTTTTAATTAGTGTTTTCGTCATTAATTATATCAAATAGCTGAATCCTTATATAAAACATTCCGGAATTTACATGAATAAATAAACATTTACTTCGTTAACACGAGGATTTTTCAATGAATGTTGTATTTTTTAAATTAGAATGAATATTGACAATCTTATTTTTTTCGGGATGGAATGATTATAAAAATGTATTAAAGCCTTTTATTTATTTAAAAACACGTGTTTTCTCTAATGATTTTCTGAATAATTGCCATTAAAAATCTAATGTTTCAGATTTTATTATTTATAAATTTATAAAATATTAAAATTAAATCTATAAATTAATCGACAATATTTAAATACACTAAAATTATTTATATGATGAATACATGTGTAATAACAATTATTTCTTTTACAGATAAAAATGAAACTACAAATCATACTTACGACGTGTACGTTCCTCCTGACATTCCAAAACACTCACCAAATAGAATTCATCCCGCCGGGCGTGCAGGATCGATTTGGAGATGCCCTGGAAGCAATATTTGGCATGGGAATCCGTCTGCAAGTCCTCCTCGACGATCCCACCGCTAGTACAAACGGAAACTTCATCATTTCCCCTCTAAGTGCCGCTCAAGTCATCGGCCAATTGATGCTTGGAGCAGAAGGTGAATTCCAGGATCAGCTATACGACTTGCTCTCATTACCCAGACAGATAAGGAATAAGAATACCATTATGGCGACGCACTCTAAGAACGGGCAAAATAGTAGCAATCAAGTGCCGTATTTACACCTACATTTACAACTAGCTAGTTTGATGAGAGAGCTCAAGAGGGATAACGCTATGAAAAAAATGTTTACCTTAGAGTGCGCAAACGCGATATTTTTAAACAAGAGAATACGTTTGAAACCTGAATTCCAATATGAAGCTAAATTCTTGTACGATTCAGAAGTGATTCCTTTAAATTTCATCAAAGCAACGGAAGCCATGAAGAGCATGAATACATGGGGTGCTGATCACACTAATGGCTTAATAAAACACATGGTGCAAATGCCCCCAACTCCAGTAACTTCTTCTATTTTCGCCAACGCAATTTATTTCCTCGCTGAATGGGAACAGCCGTTTAGTAGTGAAATCAACACCGAAGGACCATTCCATATAACAGAAGACAAGTCAGTAGATACTGTTTTTATGTCCGGCTTTCTTGAACAAGTTCCCTATGCAGAGCATAAAGGTTTAAATTGTAAAATGGTTGTCCTTCCATATACAGATAGGGAATTAGGTATGTACATAGTTCTTCCTAATAAAGGACATAAGCATCAATTTGACATCAAAGCGTTTGGAAATGAAGCAAAAACCACTGACTATCTGGAAATGATTCAGAGCTTAAAAGACAAAGATGTTAACGTTAAAATCCCTAAACTTTCTCTCTTTACCAGTCTAAACATCTTAGAACCTTTACAAAGGTATGCCAGTTATAAAAAGAGCATGCAAGGTAATAACTCTACGCAGGGTAATTTATTAGATATCCTCGACAATAAAATAGATGCTTTTAAGGAATATAAAGATACGAACTACCCAGATATATTATTATCAGGAGCTTCAACCAATTCCATCCTGCGTGTTAGCAATATTTACCAACAAATGACTTTTGCTATTAACGAAAAAGGAACTGAAGCTGCAGCTATAACCGCTGGCATCATGGATTATAATGGTGGTTCGAAAACGCTATTAGCCAATCGTCCATTTATATTTTTCATACGGCACGAAGCAACAGGAGCTACGCTATTTTGGGGCACGATTTCCAATCCTATGGCCTAGATTCGGGGCTTCATCCGAAATGTTTTAAGACTGATGTTATTGAGGCTTTAACAATTTACTTGGAGGTTTATACCACGGTGTTTTTATGCCTTGAGCCTTGTTTTTTTTTTGTATATATGACAAGAGTATTTTATAAAGTAATAAATGTCGTACTTTTGTTTTAACTAGGTTTAACTTAAATATAGTATTAAATGTATGCATTTTTAATATTTATTTTAATTAACGAAATATATTTTATAAAAACTAGTAAAATAAGAAAAACATGTTTTTAAAATATCCTTTACATAGCATTTATCCAATTTAATAAAATACAACAATGTAGAAGCCATTAATTATATTATAATTTATAATGATAAAAATTTAATATAATGTTCATAAACATCACAGTTAATTAGGAAGATTTATATGGCTTTAATTTTTCTGAGAAATAATATCGAAACAGTAATCAACTTTCTAGATGACACTCCATGAACTTGACATATATTATCATGTATGCATAGCGAATAAAAATATTTGTTTCTGCAGGCAAATTTATATTTATAATATTGCAAAACTTAAAGATAATAACACTATGATAGCATATTATTTGTCCATGTTTTTTTTTTAAATTTTATCTTTAATGTTGTAATTATAATGATTTGTAATAATATTTGAATTCTCATGAAAAAAATACCAGCTCTATAGGATATTTACATTTCTAAAAGATATTAATATGTAGTCTTGTAAGCTATCGAAATAATATATGTGTTTAGACTCTACAGATTTATTCGTGTTAATTGATATCTCATCGTTATTTAAAAATATCTCCAGGTGATAAGACAATAAATATGATACTGATTTTTGTAGAACTGTACTTGACAGAATCTGTCAAAAATGAAAATCTCCGAAAAACTATTGTCGCTGAAAAAGTGGGCGCAAAAATCCTGCAAACCTCTATATAAAATCCTCTACACCCGCAGTGACGAATACAAAGCCTTAAAACGTACAGCTAGCTTTTTCTACGGATTCTTCCTTGGTATACTCTTTTACGAACTAATTCTGGTCGACTTGAACTTCACCCAATTCGCAGCATTGTTAATCGGACTGATCATAACGTTGATGTTGAGTTTCGGTATCGCATTTTCCTCACAAATTAGATGCATATCAATACTGGCCTTACCGAACTTTGGAGGTCAAGCAGGTAGAGGGATTTTGAAAAGTTTGGTGTTTGCCTACTTGCTGTCAGGCCCCGTGGAAAATTTAATACTCAACGGCAAGGAAGTAGTGAGGGTTTTCGGTTGCACCACATCATTAACGTTTAACCTAACGAAAACTCGGTACGAGCTCATGTTTAAACCGTTTGCCGACGCATTATTAAGTATGAAGACTGATGTTAGTGAAGTTAAAGATACGATACGTTCCATAAGAGATGTTTCAGCGCCCATAGCCGGCGAGATAGAGGGAGAAGAGGAAATGAAGAAATTAAAAGAGGAAAATGATTATCTGGATGATATACAGGGTGATACGAAAGAATCAAAAGAATTAGATGCGAAGTATAAAACTACAGGAGAGAAAATTGAGGCAAGGAAGTTTGAGAAAAAATATTTAGAGAAAATAGAGCTCCGCTGCCAAAATCTGTTTACAAAAGCTGGTGAAAAGTGTAGGAAAATGTTCCAAAAAGGTTACGACATATGTTATGATACAGTGTCATGGGTAGCAGCGTGGTTGCTTTGTTGGCCAATGAAGATCACATTCATATGCAATATTGCTGAATCCATGGGAGGTATGGGAAGGTGTGATCCGGCCAAACATATAGATCAAGGCTTCGGAACTGGATATATTTATTTAAAACACTCACGTGAAACCTTATCAAAAAATATCAAAAGTGTAAAACTGCAATATAAAATCGGTAAAATTAAAGAGTTAGTAAATATACGCGACGCTACTGATACAGCGAAAGCCATTATACATGAAGTAAACGTAAAGAAAAGCATGTTAAATCAAATTCTTATTATATGCAAAAGATTATTAGCTTTTGTTTTCCTGCGTATAATTATCAGTTCTCAAAAATACCACGATCGATATTTAAGAGACATCGAATTTGACAACATCTATATAACCGAATATTTTAGAAGAATAGATGCTAGAAGACGCGCTGAAGAAAAACACACGTTATTGCCTTTAAAGAAAATAGAACGATTAAAATTAATCGATCCTTGGACTATGCGTATAATGAAACCAGAACAGAAATTGATCATACCACAAATATTTAAACTATCGTTGGAAATGGTAACAGCTACGACCATTATCTTACTAGATCGTCTATTTTATGAAGCTTTGGATCTTGTCAGAAGGCACGCAAAAGTAGAATATTACCAAACAGGAAAACATGATATGATGTTACAAGTGAAAGGAACGGGCATGATAGCAGGTCTTTTACGGTCAATAGTTAAAGGTTTTAATATAAAAAAGCGGATTAAAACTGTAAGAAGTAATGCTGCGTGCTTACCTAAACCTAGTTTGGTTTCGAATTACTACTTATATAAAATTTATGGAACTTATTTTGTTGTGATGCTCTTTATTTTGTTAAACTCATATTCATCAAGGTTGAGGAGGCCAATATGTGGATACTTTTATAGGAGACGTGAGAAGAAAAGAGTGCTGTTTCTCTATAATCAAACATTAAAGCGTCGTGTTGGATTTTTCAGGTAAAATTTTAAATGTTACATTAAATGTATACCTAATTATAATTTTGTTTAGGTATATGAAAAAGAAGGTGAAAAAAATGGCGAGGGAACAGCGGTTAGATCAAAATCTCAACGTGTGTGCCGTCTTAAGGGTCAGGTTTCCGAAACGTTGTAAGTGGTTGAGGATGTTTAAGGCTGCAAGGAGGAAATGCATCATCTGCGGGGATCCAGAGCCAAGGAAGAAAAGTAAAATACCTGGAAATTTCGAAAAGTGCAAAACGCCGAATTGTTACGTAGTCCACTGTTTGGAATGCTGGAATGATATGGGAAGACAGTGCTTTGCTTGTATGGAATCTGATACTGATAGTGCTGATGATACAGAAGAAGATTATAATGAAATTGATTGAATTTATATGGATCTATATTATTGTATGAAACTGTTATTTGTATTTTTTTTAATACTAGTTTTGTTTTTAAGCTATTTTTTGGTTTTTTAAAACATTTATTTAGTAGTAGTAGTAGTAGTGTTTGGCCATTGACCCGTGGTCCTTCCACCGTGTGATTTGTGTATTTGTGTAAATGAGTTTGTTACTTTAAAGGATCACCCCCGTTTATTTATTAAGTTTTACTTTCTCTATTTTACGACTGTACTGAGGATAACATAGAGAATCTATAATTATCGACATTACAGGTTTCTTCATACAGCATCACACCACCATTAGTTCTGTTTATCCCCACCGATGATATTAGTACCATCTGTTCGTGGTTGTGGGTTAATCCGAAACTTTCCAACAACTTTAAAATGTTTAGATACAGTTCGTAAACTACTTATAGGGTTAATATCCAAAATTTTATGATTATAAACTCTTAATATAATAAATAAAACACGTTTTTAGTTATAAAATTCACAATAATTTATTAATTTTTCTTATTATAAGTATCAGGTATATCCAAACTACTTTCAGAAATAAGTGTCATTGAATCAAACGATTCGAAGGAATCGCATAGCAAGAGATTTTCAAAATCCGGTAAAATTTCTTGTGATGAGTTTAGCTCGAAGTTAACAGCGGCGTTGTTTTCAATAAAGTCAATTTCATTTTGGTTATTTAGGTCTACACGAGACTCGTATTCATACCGAAATTGAGGCAGTATGTAAGAGCTAACCTCGTAGTCAGCATCGTAATCAGTGCAAGACGGCGGTGGCGAGGGAAATAATGATGTTTCACTCACAGAACTTGTCAATATAGGATTGGTACTGTACAGTAAATATTCCTTATCGTCCAATTTTTCATTCTTTTTATTGTCACATTTTGGTTTGTTCGATTTTTTGCTAATTGCATAACTCCCAGCCTGTGAAATATATTTGGAATTAGGCGGTGCCTTCCTAATAGGCCGACATTGTTCTTCAGAGGAGGAACTCGAGTACTGAAATTTTTTTTCACGTTCACGTCTCATGGTGGAATAACTTGATAACTGTTCAGTAATTTTTGGGCCCAAATCATAAGTTATTACTTCTTCGGATGCCATACGTTGTTCTTGATCTTTGATTTCCACTTGTTTAAGGATTTTTGCTGCTTTTTTAAGTAGATACAAATCTTGATTCATTGGTGCATTTTGATTATCCTTTTCAACACCTACATCTACATAGCTATCTTTAATTGATGTTGTAGTTTCCTTGTGCTCCAGTACTGGTTTATTTTTTCGTTTTGAAACGGGATTATTAATTTTTGATGAACGTTTTGAAGCAATACCTACATTAGTATGTTTTTCATCAATATTACTTCTTTTGCTTTGTACCTTCGTTTTCGATTTTTTATTGTTTGAGTTAGATTTTTTTATTGGTAAATTATTACTCTGTTGGACAATTGCTATAACGTTGTTTGTACTTTTTGGAATTTGTGTCGTTATATTAAAGAAATCGTCAATAGAATTTATTTGTTTTAGGAATGTATTGCTTCTATGATAATCAAAATTGTTTTTAAATTTTTCATCACTGTTTGAAAATTCCTTATCGTTTTGTATTTTTATTGTTATTACATGTATATCATTATTGTTATCATGTTTAGAAAATTTTGATACGCAACTTTCTAATGATTTTGAAGCTAATAAATAATTATTAAATTTGTAGTTGTATTGTCCAGTATTATTAAAATTATCTTCACGTTGTGAAAGGGTTTTATTTTCTACATTCGATTCCGAAATACATTTACTATTTATAAGATCGTTTGTTAATTTACAGACTGTTCTGTATTTTTCTTTCATTTCAGGTAATGAAAAAGACATTTCTTTGAAAGAATGTTTAATTTTGATAAAACTATCTATCTTTAAAACATTATCATTTATATTCTGACTATATTTTTTCATGAAATTATTTCGTTGAATTTCTTGCATTTCATAAATTATTTTAGATCCACATTCTTCACTAGATAATACATGTTCTGGTAAATTTGTTTCATTTTCAATGTGTATTTTATAAGTCTCTATATTATTATCAAATTTATTATATTTCTCTAAATTATAATTTAAATTTTCTTGTTCTCTTGTATTATCCTGATTATTATCTATATTTAACTTTTGTTTATTTCCATTTCCCTCAATATTATGTTTATTAGTTTCACAGCTTTGCATTTCATGGATACATATTAAAGACTCATTTTCATCAATTAAATTTTCGTCGTAATTAAATGACCAAATTTCGCTGTAGATATTTTTTAGAAAATTAGTTCCTTTTTCTAAACGTTGAATAAGATTGTCATCATTTTTAAAGATGATGGGTTTTCTAGAAGGATTTACTTTTTTAATGCATACTTCAGGAAGTGATTTATGCTCTTTATATTTTTGACAATGAGGCATTATCACAGTTGTCTTGTGGAATTGTTTATTTGAATCACTTTCCACTTCGTATAGTTTCATTTTTTCCGGCTTTATAAACATATGATAAGAGTTTAATTTTGGTAGTACATCCTCGATTACCTTTTCCTCATACATATCTACTCTAGATTGATAGATTTTTTTCATTGTAATCGGGTATTTTGGTAGATTTGCTGGATTATTAGCGAATTTTTCTAATTCTGGAAGTTCTAGAAGAGCTTTATCTGCATTAATCATTTCATTAAATAAACCATAGTTTGTGCATACTGGTTTATAATTAATTTTACTAATATCTAACTCGGGCATTGAAGTTTCTTCAGGAACCACTTGCTCTAATACGCAATCAATAATCGTTTTAACTACAGATGTAGCATCAACTTGTTCGTTAAAACATTCAAGTGCAAATTCCTTGATACTATTTGATTCATTTAATAAATCTCTTATCATAACACTAATATCATTTTCTACAACTTCGTATTTTTTGGTGTTATCTACGGAATACCTTTCATTTAAAATCGCTTCAAGTTTAATATTTTCTCTTAAAGGGTCATTTACATCATCATTGCATTTATTATCATTTAATCTTTCAGGATCCTTATTGTATATATTCTGAATTGTATTCAATTTTGGTAACCTATCGATAATAAAAGATTCTGATTTACAGAATTGGTTTTTAGAATCCCTTTTTACTTCAAATAGATTTGATTTTGTGGTTTGATTAAATTTACATTTTGGCATTCCATCCGTAATTATACTTTCTTCATTTATATCTACTTCAGATCGATTGGTAGATACTACTGTTGTAATTGAACCTTTTGATGGTTCTATTGGTTGAGTATTGACAACATTTAATTTTTCATTTCCTACAGTCTTAAAATCAGATTTTGGTACATCCAAAAGGGTTTTGGTTTTATCCACATAATCCATTTGATCAATTAAGCAATAATTTATATATACCGGTTGTTGAATCATTTTTGGAGAATCTAGCTCAACAATTAATGTTTGTTCCGGAATCACCTGCTCTAATACGCAATCAATCATTGAGTTTACCACTGATACTGGATTATCCTGATAATCAAAACATTCAAGTACTAATTTCTTGATGTTATTTGATTCATTCAGTAATTCTTTAATAATAATATTAATATCATTCTCCACTATATCACATGTTAAGTTTATAGGAAACCTATTTGCAGAATACCTCTCTTTTAACAACGCTTCATATTTAACATCTCCTATTTTATTAGTGTATATATCACCATTACACTTATTATTAAATTCCTGGCAATCTTCATTGTATATATTTTGAATTGTATTTAATTTTGGAACCCTATCGATGTTTAAGGATTCCGCCGAGAATGAGATGAGGCTTTCGTTTTTTGTTTCTCCAAGAAAAAACTGCTCAGAATCTTTAAATTTTCTCGTACAATTTTTATGCGGTAACATCTGTTTCTTTTTCAATCCTTCTACGACATCAAGGGGCGACACACCTTGCGAATACTTGCACTTATACCCCTTGGTGAAATCAACCAAATCTAACGTTGTATCTAGATAGCCCAGAAGTTTGTATTTGGCGGTTTCTAAAAGTTCTAAAGTCTTATCGATATCTGCTCGAATATTTTCATGCATTACTTGCTGATAAAGCACTTTATTTTTCCTATCAAAATATATCTTATGGTTAGAGTTAGATAGGTCTAAATTACTTTTTGGTGTGATGTTAAGCTTATTAACGCTTTGGCGTTGATTTAAAGATTTCTTACTTTCATTCTTATCTTTGATAATTTTATTATCATATTTTATCATATATTTTGGAAATTGATTGTTTGGAGTATTCGTAGGTGCTTTCAAATAGTACATAGATCCTTCAGATTCGGTTATACTCAATGTTGAGACTTTAGTATGCGTTGATGTGGAATTAGGATATAAACTTTCTTCAGACGAGTATGAAATAACACTATTACATGTATCAATTTCCTCTTTTTCTTCGCTTATCCTTGATAAAAGTTCTACTTTGGAAATATTGCATTCCGAAGCACTATCTATTCGCTTTTTTAATAATAAACTTTTTTGTACGTCAATTTCTTTGTTAACGCATTCCATTATAGAAGAATACTGTGTTGATATATCATACGTCTCTACTTTTTCAATTACCTGTGAAAGTATCTCCTTAACGATATTTTTCGATTCTTCATTATATATCACATTCGTTTGCGATATTTCTTCAACAATATCATCCGTCTTGCTCTTCAGTGAAGATTTTGATTGTTTCTTATCATTCGATATGAAAATATAATTAAGCTTATTACCATCGCTGCTCTTTTTGCATTTCCAATCAATATTTTGAAGGTTGACTCTTAAATTTATATTTGTTACGATCATGCTTTTGTCGACGTTGATGGGCTAAAAATTATTGAAGAAATTAAGATTGAATAATTTTAACTCTCAAGTAATTTACCAAGTTATTATCTAATGGTTTAATCACTGTTTCTATTTTATTAGACAATTCTCCTTTACAACTTAAGCTTTTTTCTGCGTTTACGAAATACAAAGGCATGTTTGCAACTTGTTCTATAGTCGTATCTGAAGGAATTTTTATGTTTCCTTCAAATGTTGTTTTTGAATGGGTTTCCCCCGCCATTTTTAAACTTGTTTCACTAAAAGTTATACACACAATTAGTTAGTAATGTACTGATTATATAATATAATTCCTAACCTTTCCACCACATCTTGTTGTGTAATGGCTTTCAATTCGATTGAGACCTGCACATCTTTCCCCTGTACTTTATCCGGTAATGATATAGCCATAGCTAATGCATCATCGAGATCATTTAAGTATACTTCATTAACATCATTTTCTTTCTTAACAACCTCTTCTGTAGAATATTTTTCTAAAATAATTTATAATGTTATTATTGATTAATAGCTATTAAATAATAATTAATATTTTTATGTGTATCTACATACTTTTTGAATTAGATTTTTTAAAGATCCTAAAGAAGTTCTTCCAACCGGACTTCGAGGAGGTCCGAGATGATATGGATTTGCGTGCTTCTTTCGACGAACTGGCGTTCACATCTAATTTCTTTGAAGACGTCTTCGCCTTCCAATTAATCGAAATTGCACTGGAATTTCTTTAATCGTAAATTAATACAGCCGCTTTATTACGTGCTTCAAAATAAACTCACCTTTCTTCCATGATTAACTATAAATTTTGATCTTAAATGGGTGACATTTTGTGACATATATAAGACAACCAAGGATAGTCAGATTATGATTTAAATATACGTAAGTGGGGTCTTAATGAACGTATTATCTTGAATTAGAATGAACATGAATATAAAAATGAGCTTTCATAACAATATTTACTGCTGGTTTTGGTTTAAGCTATATTTAATAAACAACTGATAATCCTTTTAAAATGTTAAATTAATAAAACGCGGATTTAAAAGCATAATTGAGTTTTGCCAAGTAACAGTCTCAGTAGTGACAGTATTTGGCTATCGACCAAGTGGTCCTTTCGTCGTGTTATTTGTCTATTTATGTGTGACCTTTTAGATAAATTTTTGGTTGTAATTATTTAAATAATCAAGTATAGAAACTTATTTTTATTGTGCATTTTATATAAATTTCAAGGGTAAATCTTATTTAGTTTCAAAATATACACCGGTTTAAGAAATTTAAACTAATGTAAAAGGAGAAATGTAATTTGAAAATTAACAGGCAATGTGTTATAAACCAGTGTATGTTTGGTTGCATACCATTGATCCTTACATACTGACAATTTCCTAACAATTTTTAATATGCTGGGTCTCTGTTACATTTTTAATGCAAAATTGTAATATTGGGAGGAATTAGAACAGGCGAACAACTTTATTGCATTGCAAAATGGCCATTGATCTTAGGAACATGTATGTATTGCGAAATCATATTTTTCTTCTTTTTAAAATGTATTATTTTAAAAATAGTAGTTTATTATACATTCAATGAATAAAACAAAGTATGTCGCAATGGAATAGGAGAGAGAGCTCACGTAGTACTCACTTTTCTTCAGCATCTATGGTGATCGAAATGTACATGTAGCTCAAATCAAAATTATTTGTGAAGAAAGTGTGAGTGTTTTTATTCCAAGTTTATTAATTAAATCTTCATCTTAATAATGATTTTTTATTTTATGATTATTGGTCCAAAGGAATCTATTCACTTTTAATGGAAATATTACTCAGGTAAGTTCCTAAAAACTATTAATTCCAATCTGTTGAAATACATCCTAATTATATTGCAGCACTTGCAATTTTGAGAAAAGTGCATTTACCATTTCGAACAAGGTGAAACAATAGTACTTTAAGCCTCAAGATGGGCGGCTTAAAGTACTATTGTTACTTAGACCCCCTGCAGTTGGGGGGGGGGGGGTAGAATACAACCGCTGCCCACTCAGCAAGTCGTAAGAGGCGACTAATGAGGACCGAAATTAGTAGGTACCAGCTGGGTGTCGAGTCTTAAACCACAAGTGTCCTTGTCCTGACTCATTTATCTGATTTTGATTAGTGGGCTGTTCCTGCTTTAAGGGTTCCGTAAGTCTTTGCCTAGACTTGTGGTTTTCTACAAGACATGACCTATCTGCGCGTTTGCTTTGCGCTGCACCCATGTTGAGGGAGGAGATGATCCTGTTGGTTGAGAGACGACGTATCCTGTGGGTGCACTTTACCAACACGTTACCTTAGATTTGAATTCACCTAAACGGGAGGTCCATGCCTAGCCCAGCGTGGATCAATGGGTTTGCCACCAAGTGTTCAGGCTAGCTGGTGGGACGGGTCGTGTGAGGTCTGAGGGTGCGTTTAATCTTCGCCTTTGATTTTCGCGGCTATATTTTCTGTATAGCCCCGATTGTCTGTACAGTTTATGTTCAGCTGTCCCATTTGAGGCTCCAAGGAGGATGGGGAGCACAGGAGATGAAATATGTAAACTTCCTAATGGATACCCAAAAATTTCCCCAAATGAGACAGAAACGGCAAAGACAGTCTACCAAATGTTCTTCTTTTGGGAAAATTTCACCATTTGTTATTAGTTTATTAGTAAAATTGTAAGTGATGTTGGCCACGTTGAATGATGGTTACTATTCGTGAAAAGCAGAGTAAGACATTTAGGAAATATAGTAAAAAGGGCGGTTTTGACTTTAAAGTAGTACCACACAAAACTTTAAATGTCTCTAAAGGAGTTATTTATTGTTTTGATTTGACCCATTGCATCGATGAAGAGATACTATCTAAATTAAAAACTCAAGGGATAACAGAAGTAAGGCGTCTAACTTCTATAAGAGCAGGTTCATTTAAAATTTAACGACTTTCAAATACCCAAATGTGTAAAGATTGCCTCGATGTATAATCTGGAAGTACGACCATCTACACCAAACCCCTGAGATGTTTTAACTGTCAACAATTCGGTCATGTGTCAGGCAATTGTAATAATAATTTTGTATGTGCCCAGTGTGGCACCCTCCCACACGATGGAAGTTGTCTGACTCCTTTTAAATGTGCTAACAGTGCAGAACTCCATTTCCAACGCTATACAGAAGAGTAGAGGACCGAATTTCCTACACTGAAGTAAAACGAAAATATCGTTTAATATGCCCCATATCGTTTTTAAAAACAAAGTCATTTGCGAAAGCTGCTGCTGTGCAAACTCGACCATAACTACTCAATGTGACATGGATAAAATTTAACCACATCCAAATTTCGTCAAAACCTAACACTGGCACAACGCCAAAATTAAAAGAAGTCTTGAAATTGAAGAATCAAGCAGTTAATCAATCAGCCTCTCTGAAGATATAATTACTAATGACCTCATTGAAATAGAACAGGCTAAGCTGCTTGCTGGTCCGGACTGCCTTAAATTTCAACTCGAGTGGTAGAGCCCCTCTTAAAACGTGCAAACTCATACAATGGAATTGTAACGGTTTTAATGTACGATTAGCAGAAATCAGGATGATTTTCAACCCAGTCCAACCAATTGCTCGGTGTCTGCAGGAGATATACTTTCGCATGAATTCTAAACCATTACGAGGTTATACCTTTTTTATGAAAGATTATAACGACGACGAACGTGCGAGTGGTGGTGTGGCAATTGTCGTATCGAACCGAATATTTTTTGAATCAATTTTCCTGCTTCCAATAATTTTGAGGCTTGCTTTTGATAAATTTCATACACATTTGCTTGTTTTTCCTGTCTTTTGTTTGGGCCAGTTATGTGCATTTTGGCGGCATCTATGTAGTCTCCCAGGATAGAATTTGCCGCCTGTCGGATTTCCTATTCTGCTGTAAGAGCATCCAGATTCCGGATATGAAGATTACATCGTGGGATTAATACCTTAACCATATCTTGTTTAGCAACTACTCGCTTCATGGTTTCTACGTAGGTATTGGGTGTGATTTCTCCAAATTCTACTAGGACAGCCCCACTTTGCGTTTGTCTTACTCTTCGTACTGCCTGTACACTGGGCTCATTCCTGATTAAACTTAGGACATCGGCGTAACTTTTCCCTTCGTTAGGTTTTATTATTACAGCCTCCGCTCTTTTTTGATTCGTTTCCGTTTCTTCTTAGGTGAGCTTTTATTATTATTTTTATTTTATTTTATTTGATATGGCAGCTTTCATGGTTATTAGGATTCCTTTACATTTCCTAGAAGTGATTTCTTTTTCTTGCTGTATTTTGTGTACGTGTATCTTGGTGGGTGACACAAATACTAATGTCTTTTCAGCATTGGAATCAGGTGCCACTTTAGGACTTCTTTTCAGAGGGTCATTATTTGTCTGGCCATCTGTTAGGTCAGTGCTATCCCATTATAACTGTGGGGACAGTAGGGAATTTTCCATATTATTTTTACCTAATGTCGTTTTGAAATAAACCGTCTGTCGTAGCTATCATTGCTTGAGAACTGGGCAAAGGTTTTTGCTAAGGTGTTTGAAATTACCTGAGGACATATGACTAGCGAATCATCTATTTTTAAACCTGAGAGGCATCCATAACTGATTTTTCCGGTTATTCGTCCAACTTTTTTGAATACCTCTTTAGAGGTAGTGTAACCCTTAGTAGATGAGACAAATTATATCCATGAACGTTTTTTGGACTCAGCAATGATACATCTTGCGATATATCGTATTTGCTTAAAATTTGCTAAATTTTCAGCAGTCATATTTTGTCTAAAATTGTGAAAGGCTTTCTTCCTCTCCATAATGGCTTCGGCACACCTACGGGGGTCCGGCGCAAGACAGGGGTCGACTTTAGAACAGCAGCATTAGCTGCTTCAACTAAGCGATTTATTAGGTACATGACTGCGGAATCAACGTTGCACAAATCTATATTATCCAGTTGTAGGTTTTGGTGGAAGGCTTTCCAATTAGCCTTTGCTATTTTCCACTTCACTAGACCACTGTTGGTATCCAAGCGGCTATCGATTTTACAGATAATGGAAAAGTGCTATTAATACTGGAGACATAAAACTAAGATCGACACATGATAGTACCACTTGCTAATGAGAAATTGGTTTCTCTATTTGGTTTGCAAGAGCAATTTCGTTTCTTTCCATTATATATTCGATAAGACCGCCTCTGGAATCCCTATAAGCCGGACCCCACATGTAACTATAGGTATTAAATTATGAAGGGTCGGGGTAAGTTGTCAAGATGTCTTCACGCAACTCATGTTGGAATTGAAGACTGATGTGGTTCTTATATCGGAGCAATATCAGAATAAGGACGATGGTTTTTGGTACAGAGATATCAGCGGAACGGCGACTGTTCGTGTTTCTCAACCGTCAATGGTGCGACGACATACTATATCAGCTGATACCTCACTCCCAATGAACCAATAGCAATATTCCAAAATAAACTGGACATAGTGGAGAACGTACTTGCTTCAATGGGCACACGGGTAATCCTCGATGGTGTCTTAAAGTCGGAGGAGTGGGGAATGCCCCAAACTGATGGAATAGGGAAAATAATCCTAGAAATGGCAGCAAGGCCGGGTCTTGTCGTTTTAAACGTTGGTAATACAACGACTTTTAGACATCCGGGCTATGCGCAAATAATTCCTGATGTCACCCTTGCTTCCGAAACACTGGCGAGGGAAATTGGCATGTGATCGAGAGATATACTGGAAGTGACCACCAATATATCTTTTTCAAAGTAGTGACATGCAGAAAGGTAATACAAAGTTCATCAAAAGCAGGATGCTGGAACGTTGCAAAGATCAATGAGCAACTTTTCCACGAAGCGGTCTCACCTTTGCGACAGTTCACGAGGAGAAGATGATGACCATCATTCACGAGGCCTGTGAGGCCAGCATGCCTAAAAAACATAAACACTGCAAGCCTTCTGCTTACTGGCAGACGGAGGAAATTGCAGAGATGCGTAGAAACTGCCAACGCCTGAGAAGTAAAGTAACTAGGGCCAGAATTAGAGAGTCTGTTTCAAAAATAGCTTCAAAAAGAGCTAGAAAATCCTTTAAAAAAACTACTTTTAACAGCAAGCTTTCCAAATGGAAGGCCCTCACTGAGGACGTTAACTGTGACCCGTGGGGTCTGGGATTTAAGATCTTAATAAAGAAGCTGGGTGCTATTCAAGGGAATAACAGTCTCCCTCCACAAACTATAATTAGAATTGTCGATGAGCTTTTCCCTACTAAACCAATACATGCATTTAAAATGGAGGAATGGATAGAGCGGATTCCACAGTTTAGCAAAGAGGAACTGATCAAGGCCTCAAAGGAACTTAAATGCTGGAGGGTGCCTGGCCCAGATGGAATACCAGCCGAGGCACTCAAGGGAATAGCTTTGCAGTTTCCGGACCTCTTATTATCCACCTATAACGCCTGCCTATCCGAAGGATGCTTTCCAGAACAAACAATGAAAGTGCCAGAGACTTGTGTTGGTTCCAAAAGGTAAAGGAGATCCCTTTCAGGCATCTGCATACAGACGTGAATACGACATGTAAGCTAAGCTGTACGAGTTTCTTATCTAGAACCGGTTATGCTATTATACCGAAGGCGAAGATGGATTGTTGGCGAACCAACACGGCTTCCGAAAAGTAAAGTCTACAATCATATCATATCATAATCATATACATGACGGACTACAGACTGTTAACCACTTCTCTCGTCCAACCGTAAAATTGGACGTTAGAAATGCATTTAACTCGGCTAGTTGAAAGCATATACTTGGTGCCTTACGAGATCGTTTCAAGGTAGCTCCATACTTTTTACGAGTGATTTCCGAATACCTGAAAAACAGAAAGATGTTTTTTGAAATATCAGAAGGTAGGTGCGAGAAACTACTTACCGCTGGAGTTGCGCAAAAGTCTATACTGGGGCCCACACTCTGGAATGTGGTGTATAATGGAATAGTCACAATTCTTGATTTACCAGCAGAAGCAAGCGTAATTGGATACGCTTAGGACGTAGCGGTGGTAATAGCTGGGAAAAATCCTGAGCACGTGCAACTAACCATAAACAAGGTCATGCGACGGATGATTAGGTGGATGCATGGAAATGGTTTTAAGCTTGCCCTAGAAAACACGAAACAGATTCCTTGGAAAATGGGTGAAAATAAAATAAGATTTGTCCCTACTTTAAAAGTACCTTGGTACTGCCGACTTAAATATAGGAAATAGCGTGCACCAAAGCAGGCCGGACTGTGGCTTCGCTAAGTCGCCTAATGTCAAACGTTTGTTATTGAACGTCGTACACTCGATCCTACTGTACGGATGCGAGGTATGGAAAGATTGGGTGGGTCGCACTGCTTTGCGATTCAGGTAATAGCCGCCATCATTCCAATACAACTAATGGCATACGAGAGAAAGGCGATATATGATATGAAACCAGATGTAGCCCGGAATGATTTGCGACGGCAGAGCATCGCAATATGACAGAGCCAGTGGAATGCAGATAACAAGGGAAGATGGAGCGTTCGGCTAATACCAGAACTGGCAGCCTGGATGTCGAGGAAACATGGCGAAGTTAATTATTACCTAACCCAGTTTCTCAGCGGTTATGGCTATTTCACTCATACTTACATAAGATGGAGAAAGTTTCCAGTTCTTTGTATCCAAATAACGATGGTGCCACACATTTTTAAAATATGAGAGATGGCAAACACTCCGCGATGAACTGCAGAACAAGGTTGGAACAATTAATCCAGACAACATAATCACAATAATGTTATCGGAGACGGGACGGGTTTTCTTTAAGCGACCAGGACAGTGGGTGCAAATTCAACACACAGGTGCAACACATCAGAAAGCAAAAAAAACTTGAATGTTGTGTCGAAAAATGCTAACTGCTACAACGATGCTTTCGTTATGTGGTATTTCGAATCTTCTCTAGAACTTTGTCATAATACAGCTCCAGGTGCAGATATAAGCCACTAGCAATTCATTAAACGACTATCATTATCTAGATTAAGTATTATATTGGCCGTATTCAACCAAATTTTGTTAACGAATTCATTTCGCGAGTCCTGGAAAACGTCAATTCTCGTCCCAATTCTTAAAATTGGTATAGGCCCGAACTTTCCATCAAGTTATAGGCCTATTGCATTAACGAGCTGTTTATAATGAATGATGAACCGTAGGCTGACGTGGTTTTTTCCAGTGCGCAGTTTGATTTTGGTCGGGGTTATTCAACATCTGATCACTTCGTTTCTTTGGAGACCGCTATCTGGAATGCTCTCGTCACCAGGCAACATTTGATTGCGGTTTCTTGTGATATAAAGAGGGCCTATGATACTGCATGGCTACCTAGAATTCTGAGAACCCTACACAATTGGGGCATTCGTGACCATTTGGGTTTCTTCATGAAAAACCTTCCATCGACGCGTTCCTTCCAGGTAAGAGTTGGCTCAACATTATCAGATATGCATATATAAGAGAATTGTGTCCCTCAAGGCTCTATTCTTAGCCTGGCATTATTTTCACAGTTAAATAGTCGCAATTTATTTAGTTCAAGTGAATTCGTGTATAAAATAACATCTGGATAATATAGTGCGGAAGGTATTAAATCATAATACATTTAACAACAGTATTTAATACCACTTTCATTATGGTCTTAACACGAGATCAACGAGAGGAAATTAAATCGTTTATTGACGTAGTAATAAAACAATTGTGGACAGACACAGCATTTATAAAAACTATCGCTGATACCGTCTCGGACGAAATATTTTCATCGATTAACAAAAAGTTTATCGAATACGAAGAACAGCTGGCTGCAATAAAATCGGATATTGCAAACATTCAACAAATACAGGCTTTTAATGAGGCGGAAATAAAGAAGCTGAAAACGATAAATGACAACTATGTAACCAGAGAAAAATACGATCACTTGGAACAAGAAACAAAGAGGAATAATCTACGAATATTTAAATTACCTGAGAAAGAAAACGAAAACACGAAAATGGAAGTAATGGATCTTATAAACAATGAACATTCAGTTATTGGACAGTGATATAGAAGTGTGTCACCGAATCGGCAAATACAAGGGGGACAATACAAGGAGTGTGTACTTAAAATTAAACAATTTCAATATTAAGCAAAACATATATAAACGAAAAAAACTACTAAAAGGTTCTGGTGTAGTATTAAAAGAAGATCTAACTGAATCTAGGATTAAGCTGATGGAAGAAGCTATCAAAAAGTTTTCATTGAAAAATGTGTGGTCTGATTTAGGAAGTATTTATATTAAAACAAATAACATAATAAAACAAGTTAATACATTAACTCAACTAAATCAATTGTAATTGCATTAAAATTAATGTCGCCATTAATTTCAATGTTAATCTGATACTTAGGATAATTAAGATTAAGTTAATTTCTCTTATTTCTAAAAATATTTGTTTAGATTTATTTTATTGGTTTTATTTTAGACTGAATTAGTTTAATTTTCATAGTTGGTTTAGTGATAGAATTCTTTTAGGTTACACACTTAATTAAGATATTTCTTTTATGGAAGAATTTTTGAGTGAATCTGATGAGCGGGAAGAGATAGACACAAAAGTATTGGAAAATATCAATATATTAAAAGACGTTGTTACTACTAATGGATTTTCAATCATTCATTTTAATATTAGAAGTTTAAGGAAAAATTTTAATGAGCTATTGGCTTATATAGAAATGTCAGAAGTAAGTTTAGATATAATAGTTTTATCAGAATCTTGGAATGTTGAGGTAAGTAACTATAATATTGAAAGCTATAACTTATATTATAATCATTCAAAAATAAATCAGAACGATGGCGTTGTAATATATGTAATAATATAACTGAAGATGTATCTACTGAGTTATTAACAGAGACAAATATTATCAAACTTAGTTTAATTATTAATGGCACTAGTTTAGGAATTATAGCTTCATATCGTCCACCTAGTATAAATCCAATTACATATATAAACGAAATAGGTAACATTCTAAAAAAATTTACAAATGATCTTGAAATTTTCATGGGGGACATCAATTTCAATATAAAATGCAATAATGACAATATTGTATCGTTGTATTTAAACATGATGTACGAAAATTGATTTATTTCATACATAAACGGTTATACAAGAATACAACAGGATTCGAATAGTTTACTAGATCACATATTTTTAAGGAAGAAAGTATCATGTAGTCATATTAGCTGTCATTGAAACTTGTTTAACAGACCACTTTACTACCTTCATACATTTTAACAGTCTGGACATTTCTGAAAAAAAGAATGAATCTAACATATATAAAGTAATTAATTATGTTAAGTTAAAATATATACTATCAAACGAAAGCTGGAATGATATAAATATAGCATACAACATATTTATTAAAACACTACAGCAAGCTATTCTTGATTCCACCACAGAAAAAATATGTAAAAATAAAAAATTTAAAAAAATAAAACCCTGGATTACTGAGAGTATAATTAATTCTATACACCATAGAGATATTTTGAAGAACCGATTAATAAAAAATTATACTGACGATCTAAAGTTGGAATTTACAAGATATAGGAACAAACTAAACACATTAATAAAAAACGTTAAAAATTACTATTACAAACATCAAATAGAAAATAACAAAGGAATCTACAAAAGAATTTGGGAACAAATAAACCATATAACAAACAATAAACCTAAAAATAAAAAAAATAGAAAATATGAAAATATTTGATCTCCCAGGTAAAACCTTATTAAATAATAATAAAGACATTTCAAACACATTTAATGAGTATTTTATAAATGTAGGAAATACAATGGCAAGTAAAATTGAAAAAAATATTGAGCATATTTGTGATAATGGACCCAATGTTCAGTCATCATTATTTTTAAAACCCGTAGATGAAACTGAAATAATAACTTATATATCAAAATTGAAAAATAACTCTTCTCCAGGAGTTGTTAAAACAATAAAAAACATCCATCTCTATATTATATATCCTCTAAAGCATATAATAAATCTAGCTTTTGAAAAAGGTGAAATTCCTTATGACTGGAAAGTATCAGTAGTTACCCCTATTCATAAATCAGGCGACCAGAGGAACATGAACAATTACAGGCCAATTTCTGTTATTTCAAATTTTTCAAAAATATTTGAACAAACTCTAAAAGTAAGATTCGTGTCATTTTTAAATCATAACAGTATTATCTCTACAAGCCAATTTGGATTCAAAAAGAATGTTAGTACCCAAGATGCAATCTTGAATTTTATTGAAGAAATAATTCCAAACTTAAATAATAACAAAAGGGTCCTAGCAGTCTTTTTGGGTCTAGCCACAGCATTCGATACTGTATCACATGATATTTTATTTGAAAGACTTGAAACAGCAGGAGGTAGAGGTAAACCTCTGAAACTTTTCAAAAATTACTTAAGCGATAGGACACAACAAGTAAAATTTAATAATTGTGTAAGTGCACCACTTAGGGTTACTATGGGTATTCCACAAGGAACAGTTCTCGGTCCAATTTTATTTTTAGTATACATAAATAATATTCTGTATATCAATGACTTTCGGGGTCACATATTATCATACGCAGATGATACCGCCGTAGGGAAAATACATATAAGACTGCTGAAGCAGACGTATACAAATTACAATGCTGGCTTAATGACAGTCTTTTAAGTTTAAATACAGAAATCTTGAGTGCTGATCAACCAAAACAACTGTATTTAAACATTCATAAACCTAATTGTGATAAACAATTATGCAATTGCCCAAAAATTGAAAAATGTCCATTCATTAAATATTTAGGGGTTATGGTCGACCAACACTTAAGATGGAAACATCATGTAGATTACATTATCAAAAAAATTAGATTAATGATTTCAAAATTTTATCAACTTAGTGATATACTTAGTAGGCGTGTACTGTTACTTGTCTATTACTCCATGGTTGAATCTATATTAAGATATTGTCTATTAATATGGGGAGGATTATTCAATAATATATTAGAGAAACTACATGTTGTACAAAATTCTATTATAAAAATTATGTTCAAAAAAGATAGGCTCTGCCCTACGAAAGATGTCTATATAGAATCTGGACTTTTTAAAATTAGAACTATGTATATTTATCAAAGTTTAATTTGGTTGCATAAAAATAAACACAAGTGCAATAAAATAAATAACACCTATGGTACAAGGGGAATTGAGAATTATAATTATGTTATACCAATCATTAAAAAGTCCCATCTTTAGAGATTTATATTTTTCTTAGGTCCCAAATTATATAATTTAAGCCACATTTCCTGAAACATATTGAGTCCACAAAAGTATA